>JAWNNK010000856.1:3822500-5022500 GCA_035045065.1 Hirtodrosophila trivittata
ATCTGAATAAATGTGAAGCAGCTCGTTGGGAAGTTTTAATTCGTGTATCCAGACGATTTTATTTAACGCGCACATTAAATATTTTGCGAGTTAACACTTTTAATTTATGTATTTACTTTCTGGTTTATTTGCTTTTCTTCATGCCACAAGCCCGCGTCCCTTTGTATGCCTGCCACCTGCGGCATTTCCACTGCTCGTCCGAGGCCTTATTGAAATTCCAAAGTTGAAATGGCTGCAAGACAGTCGGACAGGCGACAGCTCTGGTCTGGGGCAGGTTTGAATGGTTTGTTGCCTGTTTGGCTGCTTGGCTCCAGTGTTGACAGTCGACATCGTTCCCAGTCATCAGCTCTGTGCATTTTTTTTTCTGGTCAGGCTTTTTGTGGCTGCCACTCGGCGGTCGCGTCTCGGTCTGGAGCTGTGCGTCTCTCGGTCTGCCATGGGGTCGTCTCTCATAGTCTTTGGCTGTTCTGTCACTTTGTTGGGGCTTCTTGACAAGTGTGTAAGTGTGTGTGTGTGTGTGTGTGTGTGTGAAGTCAACACTTTACCAGCAGTTACCCCTCCCTCTGCCACACCCGCCCGCCTAATGCCAGCGGGGCTTCAAATCGTTTGTTTGCTTTGTCTTGAGTTTTTGAACAACACTTTGAGGTGTTTGTCTGGCAGTTTGTGTTTGACTGCTTAACTTTTGATCAGCTTTTAATGTCAAACCGAAATGCATTCTGTCTGCAAACTTTCCAAATGAGCTGACTTATTAAAGTCAATGCCTCTGTGTAAACAAAATTAATCAGCGCAACAGAGTCCAGTCACACTCAACAAATCCCATAAATCTCACAAAATGTTTACCCGCATCGAACTCGTATCCCAACTACACACAATTCGATGAAAAGCCATGAAAAAAGAGGGAAAATTGCCAATAGTTAAACTCTCTTTGGCTGGAAACGAAAGCCCTACGAAAACACTATAGATAGATAGAAAATATCAGACAATTTCATAGATAGATTCATTAGCTTCCTAACCTTCTTTGCCTGGTACAGAAAAGCCTTAAGATCTCAGTATGTTAAGATAATACAAAGATAGATAATATCAGATATATTTTAACTCATATTTATTCATAGATTCATTTGCTTCCACTCTGAGATCGTTAACTTTCGATCTGCGTATTCAAACTGATCAAAATTAACGTTACTCTATGAGCAATTTTCACAGCTTCAGTTTTTAGGGGGTGCTGTGATATATAAAGGAGCCTCAGGAGGGCAAACAGTTGGAAAGTGGACAGAAAGATAGATGGACAGACAGAATGAAAAGCGGAAAACCAAACTTACAATAGAACTTTACAGCATGCGAGGGCGACTATGATAAAGCTGGAATCAGCATTCCTCCCAGCCCAACACCCAATGAAATGCTGTTGGCAACCAGCTAAATGGAGAACCATTAAAAGTGGACATTTGTAAACATAAACTGACAGATAAACACCCAACACACACACACACAGGCAAAACTTTGGTTGGCATACAGGGTGTGTGGGTGGGTGGGTGGTTGGATGGACAATGAGTTGCCCTTGCAGTTTTCATTGGTTTATATTACCTGCAAACCAGCGCATGTTCATGGCTAGAGAAAGCCGTTAAAATACTTAACAAACGTAGATTGTAAAAGTTTTTTCTTTCTTTTTTATAACAAAATAAAATGCCATGGGTAAAAGTTGTTGCTGCAACCACAACAATCACAAACAAACACACAACAAATACACATACACAAATACAAACAGAGTGCAACCTCTGATGAAGGACAATTTTACAACCCGATACCAACAATACTCTCCCAAAGAGAGACAGAGAGAGAGAGAGAGAGAGTAGAGCGGAAGGGAAGTAACTATTCGAGATATAGTAGTAAGTGAAGCCAAAGGAAAAACAAAGCAAACGCTCGTAATATGGGTCAATATGAAACAAAAAGCATTGTGAAATGGTAAAAAAATAACAACAGATAAAAGAAATGGTAAAAAAAAAACAAAATAGAGATGAAAATTGATGCCAGATGAAACTCTGTGAGTGAAAGGGGATGCACCCATGGAAGCAGAACTAGAAATAGAAGTAGAAGTACTCATCCAGTTTCCATCGAGCTACTGCGACTGCGACATGGATTGCTATTTAGTGCTACATTCGTTGTCACATGAAACGTGGTCGGTCAGTTTAGAAACTTGCAACTTGCCACTTGCCGCTTGCCACTTGCCGCTTGCAACTTGCAACTGGCTTATCAAGCGCAAGAGGCAGAGAAAGAATTTCAGCATTGGGTTGCAGTCAGGTGACTTCTATTTCGACTATTTCGGCTTTGAATTTTCTCTTTCTATCAACTCTTATGCATCTATGCATATGTATGTATGTGTATATATGTATGCGTGTGTTGTCCTTTGGCAGAAGGTCAAAGTTGTTGTTACAAGCAACTGCCAATGATTGTCAAACTAATTGAAATACTCTAAGAGAAAGAGAATTGTCGAAACTTCTGTTAAACTGTTGCATAATAAAACCAAAATTGATATTCGAGTTAGGTAGCAGAAAAGGAAAGAAAATAAAGCTAGATTCTATATGAATTGGGTACAAATATATATAAATATGATATATTATTATATGTCTATTAACTATAAAAGATGAAAGAGTAGAAGAGTTTACAATAGTGCAAAAAAAAACTTACATTGAAATCTAATAACGACATTTGAGTCTTGTTCTCCAATCCTTATTTACATCCGAGTGTCCTTTCCGAAGCGAAATACTAGAAATAGAAAATAGAAAATAGAGAAAATAAGAAAGCAGATAGTAAAAATGGGAAGAATTAAGAATTACATAAATATTTAAAGAAGGAAATGGAAAGAAAAGCGATGCTATTTGCTTGAAGATCTCATAAATAAAAACCTAAGAAAAAGATGGCTAAGAAAAGGGAAGATATAGTAAGATATAGTGGGAAATCTCAGATCCAATGGGAGAGAATTATAAAACAGACTCACAGGAAATGTCAGAGATGTTGTGAAGGTAATAGAAAAGTGAAAATTAAATTAATGAAAGATAGAAAATGTTCAGAATAAAAACAGCTAGAAAAAGGTAGACAAAAGATACAAAAAGGATTCTTCTTAATCAAAAGACAGACTATATATATATATATATCTAGTAAAAAGTGATCAATAAATAATTAGATATATATATCAAAGACCTGGGAATTTCATATAGAAACCTAAAGCAAACAAATTTAATATGGAAATTTAATAATCCCTTTTCCAGCTGTTTGTCGAGAATTGGCTTGAAACGAATTTTAAGCTGTTATTTGTGTGTCTTCAAGCCTTATTAAGCGCCTGTTAAAGTCAATTAGGTTTGCTTTGAGCAACATAACTATACACACACACACTTCTGAGAAGTTATAAGCCCGTTAAGCTACTATTTTTATAAGTCTTAATTTCCATTTACTCGAAAAGTGTTTTCATGTCGTTTTCATCCGTTTCCTTGCAGATTTCATTGTGGCACTGAAGGATGTCTCGGTGCAAATACCACAGGCAGTGAAGCGCGGCAGCAATGCGTTGTTCACCTGCAATTATGATATGGAAAACGATACCTTGTACTCGGTTAAATGGTACAAAGGAAAGCGCGAGTTTTATCGCTATACGCCCAAAGAGAATCCCGCAATGAAAGTATTCGCCATGACAAGTGGCCTCAATGTGGAGGTGAGTATACGATATTCAAGTAAACAGAGAGAGAGAGTGTGTTTATATGTATTTGCCCCTTGGGATGTTGTGTGGATGCCACATTAAAAGCACATGCTGCAGTTGCGTGTCGTAAAATAACAAACGCACTGTAAATTATGCCCCATAAATGGCTGATTGCATTAAGCCCGCTCGCTCGAAGGGAAATCAGATTCGTTACGTTACGTAACAATCTCTGAACGCTATAATTATGCACAACAACATGCAAGAGAGAGAAAGTTGGGGCTCCATATCCGGTAGTGCTCCATACTACCAATTAGCCCAACTGCGATTGACTTGCGGCTCATTAAAAAACAATATATGCAGATTGCATACAGAAAAAAAAAAATAAAAACATGTCAAAAAGTTCGAAGTGAAGTATTCAACTTTAATTATTACATTGAAATACGCCCTGGCCAATTAGGTGAGCGCGTAAATTGGGTTTAACCGCCGTGAAACAATCCCCACACACACACACACACACGAGTAGAGGACACTTCAATCCGGACTGATGCATAGTGTCATATTTTTGCATATTAAAGCCGATCCTTAAATGCAATTTATTAAATTTCATTTTCATTAAGTGGATTTCTGCATGAGGTCATGTCTATCGTGTCAAAGATTAAATTTCGCGTAAACAATTTCGATTATTTCGAGTGGCTGCCACCGAGTGGATAAAGTGCCTGCTCCACACACACACACACACACACACGCACAACAAAATGAGCAGCAAAAAAATTTGTTTGCACGAGTTTTCAGCTTTGTCAATTGCAAAAATAGTAAACAAAGTCTAGAAATAAATCTAAAAAATAGACAAACAATTCGCTAGGGGTATTCATTATTTAAGGCATATAAAACAAGCTACAAATGGCAACAAATTCAATTCAATTCAATTGAGTTTAGCCCAAATATTATTTATTTGCTCTGCAATAAAAAATATAAGTTTAAGCATCATTCATTAGCTTTAAGCCAGTTCGCAGTTATTGTTGGCCAATCAACTCATAAAAGTTCAAGAATTCCAATTTATTTTATGCATCTCATAACATTTTTAATATCTGAAGCCAGCGCAGACCTGAAATTGCTTTGACTCAAAGCAAAGTTCCAATCAAAGCGCTGGCACCCCCAAAATTTAAAATATTCAACCTTTATAACCCACTCCGAGTCCCAATCCCATACCCATACCCATTCGCAGTGCATCTCTTTTTACCAACATCTGGTAGCACCTGTACCATTTATGAATAACTAGAGACTCAATTTTATTCACTTGGCCATCGCGTTATACTCGTACTCGCATTCGCATTCAATTTCAATTTCTATGCAGCGCATCTAGGAAATTCTTTCAACTTTTAACTAATTTTTATAACGTACTCTATCTCGTTCTCTCTCTGTCTCTCTCTCTCTCTCTCTCTCTAGAGAAACCTCTCGAATCAAAGTCATGTCGTGCTGCAGTCGGTGCCGCTGAATATTTCGGGTAAATTTACATGCGAAATATCCGTCGAGGCGCCCACATTTCAAACAGCGATGGTCTCCGGCGAAATGGAGGTGGTGGGTAAGTAAATACCAAAAAGAATACAAAAAATACCAGAAAAAGACTGCAATAAAAACTACTATCATCAGCTAAAAGAGAAAATGAAATGAAATGAATAGGAAAAAAAGAGGAAAAAAGAAAATGGAAATGAAAATTGGAAAAGGCGGCCGGCTAAAAGCAAATTAATTAGACAAATGTGCACAGCCTTTGCCATTTTTCAAGTGCTAATTTTACATTTCCATTTCTCACATACTTATATATGTATATAGCTCTCTCTCTAACCCTATTTCTATCTCTTTTTTAACGACAGAGCTACCGGAAGAGCACACAGTGGTTACCGGCATCCAGGCACGTTATCGCATTGGCGATTTAGTCGATGGCAATTGCTCAATTAAATACTCCAAACCGGCTGCTAATTTGACATGGACTATTAATGGTATTGTGGTAAGTTTTGGTTTCGGTTACTCAACGACAACCCCAACGACGACGACGACGACGACGACGATGGCGATGGCAATGGCATCCATTCCGATCCGCCATTCAATTAGAGGCAAACGCTTCGAGCCAATTCCAATTGATGGCCAGCCAATTTTTCAATTAGTCCCGAACGTTGCCTAAAACTTTCATGACGTCCACTTTGGCTGCACTTGAATCGCCCAATTGTGTCGATTATATATATATATATATAGTATATATAATGCCAGGAGCAGTTATTGCTTAAGCTTATCCGAGAGTGAAAATAATCCAGTTTAGTTTCTTACTTGAAGATATTTCTATCTTGAAGGTAGAAAGATTGAAGATAGAAAGCTATAATTGAATGATTTGAAAGAAGGTTGTTCTGTATATAGATTTAGATTAGTTTAAGTTCTACTTAAACAGATCCATATATCTATAAGTAAATATATGGAGATCTTATATTGATACCTTTATCCTCTATTTCATTCAATTATTTATCCTGTTTGCTGCTTGTCTTTAGGTTCCCTTTCTGGTATTCCCTTGTCTTAGATATATATCTAAGATATATATATAAGTTAGCTTTTAAGATAAATATATATTATTAGTTTCTGTTCTTATCTGTACAGATCTTAAAGATATAGGAAATATATCTCACATTGAATTATTTTTTCATTCAACAATTTATCCTGATTTTCTTTAGGATTCGTTTCTTTGTCTCATATTTTCTTGTCTTGGATATAAGTCTAGTTTGAGATCATATCTGATTAGACATAAGATCTATAAGTTTTTGAAAGATATATACCTCATATTGAACCACATTTTCAACCAATTTCAATCAACAATCTGACCTGCTTCTTGTTTTTCTTTAAGATTGCTTTTTTCGTCTCATATTCCCTTGATTTAGATATTGAGATTAGTTTGAGAGATTAGTTTGAAAGATTAGCTTGAGTTCTTTATTTAAGCAGATCTTAAAGATATAGAATCTATACGATATATATCTCAAATCGAACTACTTTATCAACTATATCTCACAATCATTTATCCTGTTGCTTGCTTTTCTTTAAGGATTCCTTGCCACATCTTGTTTTCCCTTGTTTTCCAACTCAATTTTCAGCTATCTCAATTATCCCCTTCGATTTAACATCTTCCATAGGAGATATCCATAGGATAGTGCATATCTCTCTCGCTTTATCCTATAACATTGTAGAGTTTGGCAATCTTTTAACGTTTAGTATGTGTGTGTGTTCTTGTGTGATTTCTCATTCCTCGAGTGTGTGTTACACACACTTTTGGCACCTGCGTTTTGTAGGATTCCATCGTCTCTTTTTTCATATATATATAGTATATATATGGTATTCGTACGAGCCTAGGCTACCCATATATTTTGATAGGCAGTCACTTTTTATGCCTTTTTGCCTCCACTGGGTGTTTTATGGCCGCAACCACAGCAGGCGGCTCCACCAGCAAGGATATCGCGGCAGGTGAGTGCGGAGATTTCGGTGCCAGGTCGCACCGTGTGCCCGTCCGGCTGCTGTCATAGTTCCACATGATTTCACACAGGTGTGTGACTGGCTGTGTGTAGTGGGTTGGAGGGGGGTTACAGGGGAGGAGGGTTAGAGTTAAAGCAAGTGACATGGCCCCGGCATTTTTGGGTCTGCTGCCATTTTACTGCGTTTGTTTTTAAGAAACGTTTAGGTTGTCAGCTAGTTTTTTGGTGAAGATCCTCAGACTCCTCCACGTAAGAGACGGCATTTCGTATGGAATTTAGGCTACCAAAAGAGAGGGAGTTGGACAGGGGAAAGGGGGGGGATGCCAATGTCAGTTAGGTTAAAGTCATATATCATATTGTGTGGGTTTTTATGCGGTTAAAACCTGTAAGTTCACTTCAGTTCAGTTTGTAAGGTGCTCTGATTGTCTCAGGCAAGAAAACTTAACTTCCATTGTGAATTACTGATGCAAATAACAGACAGATAGAGGCAGATAGAGAGAGAAAGAGATAGAGTTAAATATTAAAGCATAAGTTGAATGTTCTTTTAAGGTTTTAGTAAACAATCTCAGACTTGAGAAGTGAAGTCTGAAAACACTTTTTAATCAAAAGTAGTTTTGAAGTGTTTTAATAGTTGATTAATTGAAATTTGTAGACTGTACTTTGATATAAAATATGAAATTAAGACAAATTCTTAGCCATATTTGAATATATTTATCCATTTGGAGAACAATAAGCATAATTTAGGAACAATTGTGAGAATAGAAACATGGAAAACAAGTTTGTAATTTGTATTTGCGCGCAGCTGGCGGAGTTGGCTAACATTTTGCGTAGAAAGTTGTGCAAGGAGTGCGAGGACCTTGGCAGGATCAAGTGAAAAGCAACGGAGCTGCGGAGCAACTGAGAAAGTTCTTGTAACAGAGAAGGTTCATATTTTTTATCATTATCAAACAAGCAATTCAGCAAAAACTAACACAAACAACACTTAAGTGTGGTCTGGTGTGTGTTGGTGTGTGTTGGTGTGTGTGTGGTGTGTGTGAGGGGTGTGTTGTCAGAATGGTTCGCCACTTGATCTTTTAGCTAACGAGCGCTTTTCAACAGGACCAGCCTTCACATGTATGTGTGTGTGTGTGTGTGTGTGTGTTGGGTGTATTCTGCCGGCTGACTGTCAGGCAGGATGGACGTAGAGATGCCTCTAGCTGGAGATGGCCAGGGGAGGGTGGAGGGTGTTTGTAAGGCCTGTCAGGCTGGCAACGGTATCTGCAGGCACTTCAAACTAAACTCACCGCAAACAAAGTGGCCTCGTCCTGGCCAGGCACCAGGCAGCCAGGCAGGGCTGCCTCGCCCGGCTGCTCCACTTAATCACTCAAGCGTGAATCTATTCATCATTCATAAGTTATAAATTTGCCTGCTGTGGTATGTTTTTGGGCGCAATGATGGCGTAAGAAGTGGCCAGGCCCAGACCAGACCAGCCGAGACCAGTTGAGGCCAGGCTAGAACATAACAGGAAAGGCTACACAACTACTGGGCCCAGGAACAGGGCACACAGTATCCACTTAAGAGTCGCCACTTGTGCATTGTGCATTGTGTGGTGAGTGGTGTGTGTGTGTGTGTGTGTGTGGGTGGGTGGGTGTAGTAAGTGCTGTGGACACATTGAAAGGCAACCAAGTTGCACACAACTTGTCATTGATGTCGCTATCTGAAAGATGCAGCTCCTTTGATAGATATTTATAAATTGATTTTTAGAAACTGCCTTTCAGCCGATGTATTGGAGCGCGGATTAAGTTGATTCGATTGCCGAAATTCCGCACTTGACACACTCTCGTTTCTCATTTCTCATATCTCACATCCTAATCCTTACAGGTGCCACCGCATCACATCAAGACCTATCAGACGGAGAGACAAGAGAACAGCACTCTGGAGTCCGTTATGAGTGCCATCCACTTTATGGTAACCACACAGCATTTCCTCAAGGGTCAGATGCGGGTAAGTAGCTGGCTTCGCATGTCCTTAGGAATGTCCTTAATTGTTTTGACTCTCGCCCCCCGAAACCAGCTGAAGTGTACGGCAAACATATTCGATATATTCAAGGAGGAAATTGAGAGCATCATCGAGGAAGATCGTCCCCGAATAATGGCCTCGGGCAGATCCTACGACATCAACAATTATCCTCTGGATGAGCAGGGCAATGGGGTCGGAGAGCGGGAGCGAGAGCGTGGATACGAGGATCACAATGAATCCTATTTGACATATTATTCACGTAAGTCCTTTTATAATATATGCATGCAGTTGGAAAGTGAGAAGAAAATGTGGCAGCCCCAATGAAAATTCAATTATCTCACAAAGTGTTTATACAGAATTTACCCAGTTTGATAGAATTTTTCCGCCTGAAGAAGCTTAAAACTTAGAAAAGGAAAAACCTTTCAGAGAAGTGTTTGCCTGGCAGATCCTTGCTACAAGCTCCAAGCTGCAAGCTGCATCCACAGCAGGCAGGCCAAAAGAGAAGAAAAATTTGAGAGCTTCTGCTGTGTCAACTTTCAATACTTGTAGTTGCCCAGCCACTTGCGTGTCCTGTGACCGTTTGCTGCTCGAACATACAACGTAAATTATGCAAATAACATTTGCCAGCATAAACATTCAGTCAAGCTGAGCAGCTGCTGCTCCTTGTGCTCTAGCTGCTGCTCCAGCTGCTCCTTATGACAAGAAGAAGAAGAAGTGGAAGCAGGATAACCGGCACGCTTATCAAATCAAATGCCGGGCAAATCAAATTGGTATAAACTTAGTTTAGACATGAAAGATTGTCGCGGAATTGATGCAGACTCCGACTCCGACTCAGAAGTGTTGACGATGGGCCTGGGGCCAACTCAGAGGTTAGGTTGAACCTTGAGCAAGAAGAGGAGAAGGGGGAGTCTAATTTTCAAGTGGAAAGCATTGCTGATTGCTGTGTGGTCTATATACAGAAGACCTTTCAAGAAGTGTTGCCACTTACTTGCGGCAACATTTACTTAACACCAATTGCAACAACGACAACGAGAACAACAACAATGTAAACGCACCGAGCTGAAAATTGTATTTAAAATTGAGTTGACGCTTGCGATTTCGCGATTGGAACTGTTATCGATAAAAATGAGGAATATTGAATGCTCTCTCTAACCTTTAAAGTTTTTATTATCAATTGCGAACTTTTATGGATAAATATTGAGAAGTTTGGATACTCTTAGCCTAAGCTAGACATAGTTTTACGATGCGATTGGTAATGTTATCGATAAAGAGATAGAGATAGTAGATTAGTTTGTAGTGAGCGATTTCACAATTGGAAGTGTTATCGATAAACATGGGGAACATTAACCTTAACCTTAACCTTAACCTTAATTGAAAACACAAGGAAGAGTTTTTCGTACAAAAGCTTTGATTAGAGATCGTACCTATGGCATATACATATATATATATATAGAAATCTAATCTATCTGATCTAGTTCTATATACAGCATAAATGAACTTGTTCATATCGAAAAGCAAAATATTTATACCTATAACTAACTCTCTTGAACCTAACCAAGATTATATGCGAGTATACTTAAAAAATAAACAAACTTCCTTAAAAAATAGTTATGCTCCTTGTTAGGGTATAAAATGCAAGTTGAACACACAAATATGCAACATTCTTTGCTGCAGCAGCTCAGCTCCAAACCAAATGAACTGAGTTTTGGGTGGAACGAAGGAAGAGAGAGAGGGGGAAAGGGGGTTTACAGCTTGTAGTTCCGATTTTGGGTGGTGTTCCGCTGTCGATTTTTGTGAACTTTATGCAAATGCGATGTTGACATGCACACCACACACACACACACACACACACATACGAACACACACAGACACATACTCGTACAAGTATGTATTTCGTTGACTGGCTTTGCATATTCTTTGTTTTTTTAATATTGTTAAAATGCAGCCATAAGAAGACTTATCAGATATTTTACAGTTTGCAGCAACTGAGTTAAATTCAATGAAGTGGAAGAGTTACAAATAAAACATTCTTGGAAATCAGAATTTATCTGGGAAATTTGTATGGCTTTTCCGACACTGAAAGAAACTCTCTCTGAATTGAATATATTCTTAACTAAACAAAACCCTTTAACTCTAAGCTAAACCTTAAGTACTTTCTTGGATTTATCACTTTAAATATTACTTTCTCTCTCTTAATATTCCTACTCTATCTCTATCTCTCTCTCTTTCTCTTTGCACAGCGGATAATGGCGCTTCAGGCGGCTCGAAAACTGCTCCCGAAATCTTCTGGCACGTTTGGCTATTGAAACTGATGGAGGTGCTGCCAGTTGAACGTATGACAAAGCTCTACAGGCACATCAACAGGCAGCTATCGAAGTGGGCGTGGCACTTTGATGCATCTGCCACATGGCTTAGCGCCACTGAAAATGAAGGCGGCAACGGGAACGGGAACGTTGGTGGGGATAATGGCGGATTGGCTGCACTCGCGATGCCCCTCTGGCTGTGGGGAGCCCATCAAATTATCAACTGTCAATACGGCAGCGACAAAGCGGCGAGGCAACAGTCGACAATTGAAAGCAGCGTCGACGGCGACTGCGATGCAAACGTCGCGAATGATGTCGATGTGACAATGTCAAAGGCAGAGTCGAGGGGCGACAAATGCTTTTATAATTGTCAAATGGAATTGGCGACACTTTCGGGCTGCCATCCTGGCAATCCAAATCTGGATCAGAATTGCGACAACATTGAAGAAGAACCCAACGATGATGATGATGATGATGATGATGATATGAACACTGTCGCTGTCGATGACGATGATGATGATGAAGATGATGGGAATATTGCGAGTATTGCCACCTCTGGCGATGATTTAACTGCAGGCTCCAGCTCCAGCTCCAGCTGCATCTGCAGCATCATTGAACCGGCGACATCAACAGCTGTCAGCGACACTTGCAAAAGTGGGCGTACTCGTACCAGCGCTGGATCAACGATTATTGATGACTTGGCAGGAGTTGGCAACGCAGGCAGTTCACATCTCGTGCTGATGCTGAATTGATGATGAAATGCATTTCAAAAAGTAGCTTAAGGTGTTGCAACCGAATTGCGAACTGCCAACTGGCAACTGACGACTGCGACTGCGACCCTTCCTCTACCCTATCGTCCTGCCACATCCTTCAGAATCCTTCGGTTTATTGATTTCTTTTGTTTGGATTTCCAATTATTAATACTATACAACAGGCAGACATTAAATATTAACTGCATTTGCAGCAATTCTCGCAAGGAACAACGGCTACTTTAGGGTTAAAAGGTGCAAGCAAGAGGAAGCATAAATAAATTCGAATGAGAAGTCGATGGAAGAGAATACTTGTAATATGGTATATAAAGCATATGAAATGCAAACAATTTATATGTAATTATAATAACATTAACGTATTTAACAT
This sequence comes from Hirtodrosophila trivittata, assembly GCA_035045065.1. Taxonomy (NCBI): domain Eukaryota; kingdom Metazoa; phylum Arthropoda; class Insecta; order Diptera; family Drosophilidae; genus Hirtodrosophila; species Hirtodrosophila trivittata. Next base: position 3,835,130 of record JAWNNK010000856.1, read on the forward strand.
ATATAAATATATATATATATATATATATACGACATATGTATGCAAGCAAACAACAGGTGAAGCTCGTAACTGTATACCCAAACAAATATATATTAATACAATATACAATATTAAAATATGTATAAAATGCATAGAAATTAACTGATTACCAGAATATAATAATGTAATAACATAAGTTTGTCACGCAGCAGCAACTGCGATTACATATAAAACCCATTCACACGGCACAAAGATCACACTAAACTGACAATTTGCATCGTCTGTTGATTTTTGCAGTGCAAACGGGCCACACACACACACACACTTACAATTTGAGAGTCAAAAATATTTTACGAGCTCTTCCAGCAGTCATGGTCCAACCATAAGCCTCTCTCTCTCTCTCATTCTCCCCCTCTGTTTTTAGTGGGCAATTCGCTGCACAGGCACAGACGACGCTTTGTCGCTGACATAAACCCAAAAGGGAATTGCAAGAAACAACTGTAAAAGTTATCAAGTCTGAGCTTTGTCTTACCTTCGCTCGATCAGACGTGCAATGAGGTGAATGAAGTTGTAAAACCGCAGACGAAGAGCGTAAAAAGTCGCACGCTGAGTTCTTTAACTAAAAGTTGTATACAAATGTTTTTTTATGTATGTTTTGTGTATGCTTTATTCCTATTTATTATGTGTCTGCACAATTCATTCACTTTATGATTACGCGTACATATATATGTCTGTATGTATGTAGACTAACACAATTAGCTGCAGATGTGCACTAGAATGAAGACGAAATCGAACTGAGGACAGGAGCTTTGATTTTGAGCTGCTGTTAAGAGCTGTTGTCTTACAGCGAACTGTTAATTAAGAGAATTGAATAATGAGCAGAGCGGCAGGAGACAATTAAGAGTATTTCTAACGGTTTATGTTGATAAAGTAATGTTTACTTGAATTTGTCATGTGGATGCTGTGCGCGGGTGTAGTTGACTGAGAAATACCCTGTAGCCATGTTTGAAGTACATTGATAAATTCACCTGGAGCGCAACTTGTGCAGTGCTTTCTCTGTTAGGCACTGGCAATACATTCATGATGATCCCTAAAATAAAAACAGTTTTCTTTTATCAATTCAAGTACAGGGTATAAATTCTTCGTAACAGACGAACTTAACAAGAAACATTACATACACTTTAATTGAATCTCATGCATATTTTCCACTATCTTCGCATAGTATAAACAAAAAGTGCGATGAACTGTGGGAAAGTTACAGAACGAAACCCAAAGCTGAGCTTTAAACTGCACTTGAGCTTAGCTTTTATTACCGTAGTGCAATTTGAAGTTGAGTTTACAGAAACATTTGTTAGAGCTTTAGTTGTTTGTCTCAAAATAAAACCCGTACTCTGCCCTCACAGTGTGTATATAACATAAATGGTAATTATTACAGTTCGTATCAGAAATGTACTTAAGTAATTAGCTATAAATTAGTCTTATATAGAAAGGAACTTTTTACGGTTTTGGAAGAATGCAAAATTAATTACTGATACTTTTAATTTGTAGAAGACGCAAACAAAAAATATAGAAAGAGAAAAAAACCAAAGTAAATCATGAAATCTAATCAATCAAACGTTTTATTTCAGCGAATCAAAAACAATAAATTATTTAACATTTTTGGCAAACAAAAATCCAACGGTAAATAGTTCCTTTGCCTTATAAATAAATCGGTGTAAAGAACCCTGGAAAAGATCTTACAAAAAAAAACAAAAATGTTTCGAAATATGCTAGTAAAAAATGAATACAATACCAAAAATTAGGACTACATTTTGTATTGAAAATACCCAATGAATATATAAAACAAAATAACAAAAATTTATAATCAAAATTTTGAAAATTGTAAATAGAAAAAAGTATTTTAAGAAGTTGTCTAAAATCAGCACAAATCAAATGTGAATGATTAATATTAGTAAGTTTTTGTGTGTGTAAATGTTTAATATATTCGAATATATTATACCAATACCAATACAAAGAAACATACGATCGTATATATAATATCTAATGCATTAGCTAAGATTTGTCTAATCAAAAAGTGTTGTGAAAAGTTGTCTTCCCTTATTTACGTCTGCTCAATGTTAAGTTCTTGATCAGTTTTTAAGTTAATATTGGGTTTATGATTCGATTTGCTAGGCTTTATATCAATATGAATACTACAGATTTAGATATCGCATAAAGAAATATTAGAGAATTGATTTAAGAACCTGTTGGTGTATATAGAAATCCATACTAAAATATTTAACTGATTGTTTTAAATGTTTAAAGTGTCAAATGGTATACAATATACAAATTAAAACATAAATGTTGTTTAGCAGCTAAGCTCAAATTAGTTTTAGACTTGTATTTGTATTAATAAAAAAATACATTATAAAGCTGCTTACATTGAATATAAAATACATATTCATATCTTAACAACCACATAAATAACGCTAAACATATAAGAAAAACTCCATAAATAATCAAAAATGTAAAACAAATATGCAAATTATAATAGAGGCTCTGCAAAGATAACAGAAAGAATACAAAAGATGTAAAAAGTAAAATCTATTATAAAATAGTTACTATTAAGAGGTATTTAATGTAAAAAGAAAATAAACGAATAACTGCAGACATTAGTATATATGGCTATTATAAAATAAGCAAGTAAACATATAAATAAATAAACAATAATAAATTATTAATAATGAAGTATCAACAAAAACGTATCTGTCCGCATATTTCTGGCGCTAAGTGTAAGCTGACTTACAGCAAAGCGACATCTATCGGAAACCAAGTGCAACCTTTGGCAGACTTCAAGCTGTAAGCTTTTGCCAACTCTGTTGGCAGATAAGAGATAAAAACAAGCAGAGCTTTTTTCGTGGGTGCCTCTGCTACAGTTGTTGTTTGCTTTTACTGCAATGCACGTGTTGATCAGAGAGTTTCCTCTTTGGCCCACTTCGTCTCTTAGTCGGTTAAAGCTTTCGCTGAAGGTCAGATGGGACAAGATCCAGTGTCGGGCTGGGCAGTCAGCGCGCTTCAATGACGACGAGAACACCGCCCGAGTCCATTTACATTTACTACGACGCGTTGTATTTCGAAAAACTCAATTAAATTTAGTATTTAAAATTAACTTCGTTTAACTTCGCAATTGCTTTTTCCCACTTGACCTTGATTCGGATTCGGACAACAATTTCAATTCGTTTTCAAAAATTTTCTTCAACAACTTTTTTTTGTGTTTTCCACGCACGTGTCCCTATTTATTGATTGTCCTCCCCCCTTGCGGTCCTGTTTTCGGCAGTGATAATTTTTTGGTTAAATTGAAAAATTAAACAACTGCCAACCAACTTCCTTAAACTCTTAATTTGACCAATTGACGGAACATTAATTGCGGCCAAAATTACCTTAATTGAAAAAAAGAAACTAAAAAGAAAAACTTTTACGTGAAAATAAATCCCGAACGAGCGTCTTAATTGTTAATTGACTTGATTAATTAAATTTGTGGTCATATTCTTGATTTTTTATTATTAAATGTGTTAAGTTTTCCTTGTGCCAATATAAAACGCTCTCAAAGTAACAAAAACAAAACCAACAACAAAAACGAAGAAGGTAAAGGAATAATAACTGTGCGTAAGATTTTTTATCTTTTCTCTGTTTGTTTTGGCGCCAAAATCATTCAACATTTCAGCGGCAGGTACACAACATAACAGAGCAATGTTAACAGTAGCAGCACTCTGAAACTATGTTAACATGCTAAGAGTACATGCAAATGAGAGTCTGTAGTAAATAATAGTTAAATAAAACTGTGAAAAGATACAAATCTGTGAAGACAAACGTTAAGCTTACCTATTATTTAATTAAGAGTGGGCTGAACTACCGTTATCCCAAACGAGTGTAAGACAAAAGAGACAACTCTTTAGGTGTCATAAGAGAGTGAGGACTCTCTTTAAGATTGACTCTCTGTACGTTTGTTTTGGTTGTTTGGCTGCGCTGGATGCACTCACTCTCTGCGAGCGGTTCGTTGACCCAGTCAGGCTCTTTTGAGCATTTCTCCAGGCGCTGGACCACAATTATCCTATTGGCTAATCACAAATAGTACGAAAATGAACAGTTAGTTTGTCTTGGGCATCAGCAGCTTTCGCCGCCGACAATTAACATGCGATCGCGCCCCGTCAGACCATGAGTTCCCAGCGCACGTTCAATTGCCTTCGAGTCTTACTTACGAGTGGTAGCAGCAAAAGTTCCTAGCTAAAAAAAAAGAAAGAAGAAATAAAATAGAATAATAAATTGCTGACAATTTATTTCCGCACAGAAAAAGCAACAAATATTAAAATAATATTTCGCGCTTGTATAAAAAAAAGAGGAACACAGATGAACTCGTAGCAAACGTAAAATAATAAAATTAATTAACTTTAGTTCTATATACTGGTACATATAGACAAATCCATTGCGTAGATCACAAACTAAATGCCTTTCGTCGAAAGATTCGTACAAATTCGTAATTTTGTTATGAACGTTTGTCTCCTCGAGGCCATACAATTCGTCCAGGACCTAACGCATGCCATTTGTTTGGACTTCAAAGGCTTATTCAATCTCAAGTAGAGAGGCGAACTGGTTCGGTAAGTGTTCGGTGCCAAGGATGTGATAAAGGAAAGAAGCAAGAAGCAAGAAGAAAGGAAAGTAAACGATAAGTGAAAGGGAAAGGGCATAGTGAAAGTGACAACTACTACTATTACATAAGCAAAGGAAAGGGAATAGACCTTAACTGTAAATGAATTCCTTCTGATGCCGTTACAAAGTCTACGGACTAAAAGCAAACCTCATGGCACTTAAAGCTAACTTCTAATAGAGGTTATGTTAATTATTTGTGCTTACTTCAAAGTTTACCTCAAATAAAGCTAGTTAAAGCTCTACTCCGACAAAGCTATCTTATCCTTATGGCTTGTCTGATATATATTGAAATTTGCAGATCAAGTCAGGCCTTTAATAATGAAGCTTCACTGTAACTGAAACTGCAACAAAGCTGATGTAATTTTTCTAGAAATGTTGCTGCAATTAGGAAAATCTTTGAAAAGTCTTTTGATATATTTATTTTCCAACTTTCCTTTATCTTTCCTTTATCACAATTCGTTTTTGTTAACTCTTTATCACATTTACTTTAAGTCAAACACTTTGGTTTCGTTTCCACACACAGCCTACTTCATCAATCTTTTCGTCTCCTATACCCCACACACACCACACCCTACACACACACCCCACACACACAAACACACACACATACCACACATTCACATATAATTGCTGAGCAAAATATACATCATCAAACGGACCCCCAGTAGAAACGACATTTTGTTTGGTTTTTAAAACAAAAACGACTGTTCGATAAGTAACTTTGAGTATATAATTTGTATAAATCGATTGAACGATTTATCGATAAGCCAACGACATGCTCTCTTGCGCCTCATTCAATAAACTGATTTACCCAACGGCAGCGGAAGTATCCGCCATGACCAGCGGAAAATCGACGCCCGTTGCCATTGGCCTCAGCGCTCTGCCGACGCTATCCAATGGCATCGGCGGCGGCGGTGGGGAGGCGGAGGCAGTGCACCCAGTGAGACGCAGAGCGAAATCTCGTCAGTGGACAGCGATTGGAGTGACATACGGGCCATTGCATTGAAATTGGGCGTACAAAATCCGGACGATCTGCACACGGAGCGTTTCAAGGTTGATCGACAGAAACTGGAACAGTTGATAAAAGGTAAATCGATATACCTTTAATCATTATATCGATATATATTCATATATTTTATTTCATTTTCATTGCACAGCGGACAGCGCTATTGAGGGCATGAACGGTGCGGAGTATTTCTTTGATAATGTAAGTTTGAATATGCTTCAATGTGTTTTTGGGGATTTGAGAATTTGATTTTGCTGGAATCAGAATATCAGAAATAATGTTATTGTTCCATTTAGTTAAGCATATACTCCGTATATAGTCGTAGCAATCCGTGCTTTTTTTTATGCCTAAAATTTATTTAAATCTTACAAATTGTTTAAACGGTACAACAAAATTCACGTTTGAACATTTATCCGACACATCACAAATTTTAGTGCAGAAACCATAAATGTTTAGCTAATTCTAATTAACGATACTAAATTCAAGTGTATATTATATAAAGACGCATATTATCATATATGCATATATACTTATTGTCTTTTAGATCATGAACACCACGGATACTTATGTGAGCTGGCCTTGCAGACTTAAAATCGGCGCCAAGAGCAAAAAGGGTGAGTCATCGCGCACAAATAAAGATATAGATATATATATATATATATATTCATGATCTCATCTTAGATCCCCATGTTCGTATTGTGGGCAAAGTGGAGCAGGTGCAGCGTGCCAAAGATCAGATATTGAGTAGCCTTGATTCGAGGGTAAGTTCCATTTAGTCTTCTATCTATCTCCCTCACTCTATCTCTCTCTTGCTATCTCTATCGATGCAGGGCACTCGCGTGATTATGAAAATGGATGTCAGCTATACGGATCACTCGTACATTATTGGACGCGGTGGTAATAATATAAAACGTATTATGGATGACACCCACACGCATATACATTTCCCGGATTCGAATCGTTCGAATCCTACGGAAAAATCGAATCAGGTGTCGCTGTGCGGCAGCATGGAGGGTGTAGAGCGTGCCAGGGCATTGGTACGTCTATCGACGCCCCTTCTCATCTCCTTTGAGATGCCTGTTATGGGACCGGGTAAGCCCCAGCCAGATCATGAGACGCCATATATCAAAATGATTGAGAGCAAGTTTAATGTGCAGGTAAATTTGTCTTCAAGGAAGATTTCTTACTTAAATTCTTCTAACTTAAATCTTCTGTGTCTTCTACTTTCTACAGGTCATATTCTCATCACGTCCCAAGCTACACACCTCTTTGGTGCTAGTCAAAGGTTCGGAGAAGGAATCAGCCCAAGTTCGAGATGCAACGCAACTCCTTATTAATTTTGCATTCGAAAGCATTGCAGTAAGTCCTTTCTCCTCTCCCTCTCACTTTCTCTCTCAAGCTGGGAAAACGTTTTAATTTCGTCCTTTTTCTTTGATATTTGATAGAATCAAATTCTTGTCAATGTGCAAATGGAGATATCGCCACAACATCACGAGATCGTCAAGGGCAAAAACAATGTGAACCTATTGAGCATCATGGATCGCACCCAGACCAAGATCATATTTCCTGATCTGACGGACATGAACGTGAAGCCGTTGAAGAAGTCGCAGGTGACCATAAGTGGACGCATCGACGATGTTTACAGGGCGAGACAGCAATTGCTTGGCAATTTGCCCGTTGCATTGATATTTGACTTTCCGGACAATCAAACCGATGCATCCGAGATCATGGGTCTCAATACCAAATATGGTGTCTATATTACCCTGAGACAGAAGCAACGACAGAGCACCTTGGCCATTGTGATCAAGGGTATTGAGAAGTTTATAGGTAAGGATTGAAAGGATTTTCTCTGGGAGGAAGTGAAGTGTCCTTCCTCAATCTATCAGAGATTGAGCTCAACTTTCCCGTTAACATTTGCAGACAAAATCTATGAAGCAAGACAAGAGATACTTCGCCTATCGACGCCAGCCATTCAGCCGGAGATACCCGATCACTACTTCATGCCCAAGGATAAGGATGTGAGCATGGCTTATCGCACACAGCTAACGGCACTTCTGGCTGGTTATCCGGATAGTCCAAAGACACCGTCCATGCTGCCACCGACAATGGGTGGACAACTGACGCCATATGGCAATAAGAATCACTTGCTCCTCAATGCCAATGTTGGAGTTGGCATGACCACGCCCACTGGCATATGTGCGCCCACGCAGAAGTATATGCAGCTGCACAATAGCAGCTATCAGACGCGTCCTGTGCAATCGATGCCCAACCACAGCAACCACAACAACAACAACAATAACATTAACACCAACAACAACACCAACACCAACACCAACAACAATAGCACCAACACCAACAACAATTATCTGCAGGTGCCGGCCACAGGTCTATTAAAGCCACCACAGCCGACGGGTCAACCCACAGTAGGTGTGTCCGGGCCGGTTAATCTCTCACCACGCAACAGCTGCAGCCAAAATACCAGCGGCTATCAAAGCTTCAGCAGCAGCACCACCTCCCTGGAACAGTCGTATCCACCATACGCACAACTGCAGACGGCTGTCTCATCGACATCCTCCTCCTCGGGTGGCTGCACCAATCGGGCACACTATTCGCCCGACTCCACGTACAGCAGTGAGGCTGGGAGTATTGCAGGTGCCGCACGACTGGGACGTCGTCTCAGCGATGGCGTCCTGCTTGGTCTGGGCAATGCTACTGGGGGCACACATCTACTGCCTGGGAGTGCTGAAAGCTATCGCAATCTTCACTATGATCTGGCAGCGGCAGCTGGAAAGCAACAGCAGGCGACTCAACGTGCGTTCGATTTTGATATGAAACGTGCACTTGGCTTCAAGGCCATGGAACGCACTCCGGTTGCCGGTGAGCTGCGCACGCCCACACCAGCCTGGCTGGGCATGGGTCTAAGCCGCACCTCGCCGGCTCCCATTGAGACGGTGGATGACGGTGGCGCCGGCGCCAACGGCTGGCGCATGCCACCGCCTCCGCCAGGTTTGGGCTCACCCTATGGGCTGAGTGCCACAACTGGACTGCTGGATGCAACGCCTATAAATCGGCGAATGCAGCTCTCACAACATAAGGATATACACACGCTACTGACAAGCCTCGGCCTGGAGCATTACATAAGTGAGTACCTATATATTGAAACACCCTATGCGTAGGGTGGTGTATACTGTATCTATATAACCTTTAGGGAAAGTAGAATCGAATCACATTATAGGTTTTTGCTGTAAGAGAAGCTTTTAATAAGAAGTCGTTAGTTTTTATACACAATTTATAATCGTTGTTCTCTTTTAATAAAAATATAGTTATAGGTTACAATTATTGGTTAAGAGAACTAAAATTAGATTTGATTATTGTATAAAACATATTTTGATATATTTATATTTTTTGCTTCTGTCAGTATTCGACTTGTAGATAACCTTTCCAAATCTCGTAAAGTCAGCTGCGCTCCACCTTTCAATATTATTTTAAGAAACCAACCATAACACCAAGTCTCCATCATTAATCCTTGCCGATCTTCCTTTGTATCTCTTGCAACTAATGCACTGTATCTGTTGCCTGTAGAATCCGAATACATATTTGATGTCTGTAGAAATTTGAATGTAGAATTATTTCGTAGTATATCTGATGTCCTTAGATATCTGCATATATCCGATTTATATTTGCTTTGTAGTGTATCTGATGTCCTTTGATCTGTAGATATCCGAATATGTAAGAGCTTTAAGCTGTATCTGATGTCTCTCTATCTGCAGATATCCGTATATATATCTACTTTAAACTATATCTGATGTCTGTAGATATACGTCTATAAATGTAGTAGTATATTGTAGACCCTGAATATTTGGGGCTCAAGATGCTCTTGTATTCATACGTAGATCTATTATATCCATTGTAGAGTATTGCAATAGACTATAGAAGCAACTTAAGTAATTCTTCAATCCTTGTTGTATATTTGTATTGAACTATTGAAGATTTTTCGAGTTAACTTGCAGGCTGCAGCTCCTTGATCTTAGATGATCAGAGGGGCTTTGCAGAAGTTTTCGAACTGTAGTTTGATTGTATTATTGAGTTCTTTTGGTATTATTGAGCTCCTTCCGTTGAATATACATAAATTTCCAGTAATACGATATCAGTTCTGGAACCATTGAAGAATACGCAATGCTGCAGCGATTTATGATATGCTGTGGAAGACTGTCGAATAGCTTTTAGAGGCCACAGTTGATGATTGTTCAGATTTGATATATCGAATGTTATAGATCGTAAGAATAACGCGTTGACATGATAAGTTATGGATTGGTTTCGAAATATTGACCCGGTTGACAGAATGAAGGTTAGATTAGCATCCAATCGTCTAGCCCCGTTTTTGTGTAGATCCAGAAATCCTGATGTAGAATCCAAAGAGAATACTTTGAGGGAATAAGTTGGTTTGGGTTCTCTGCCAGGTTACTTGCAGAAGCCATTAAAAATATTGAATAGCAGTATTATTATTAACAAAATTGATAGCAATATGTCAAAGGAAAGAAAGATGACTTAAATATTTAATTATATCATTAGCTTCTGTATATATGTAAAATATATATATTTGGATAAAAATTGTACACATCAGACAACTATAGTACATTTATAAGGTTAGATTGTTTTTTAGTTATAAATTACTTGATTAAGTTTAAATTCGATGCTCAAATGAATAAAATATTTAAATTATACACATATATGGACATTTTAAATAATAATAGGAATAATTATAATAAAATGTAAAATAAATAGTTTTACATATTTACAAGACAGATTTTTCTAGTAGTTGTATACGTGCCATTAATATTTTTAATAATGATTATTTATTGTTGACTAAAATTTAATTTCATTTTTAAAATGTATCTTTTTTCTTATTTATTTATATATATTTTATATTTATATATTTTTTATTTATTTATATTTGTAGTATCTAGTTATTTAAATATTGATTTGTATTTTACTATATTCAAAATTATCTTTTTTAAGTTGATTTTAGTTTTTATTTCTTCTTTTCTTTATATATTTATAAACTGTTTATTTACTTTTTTTTAGTTTATGAATATTTTTTTTGTTCACAATATTTATAAATATGTTTGATTTACTTTGCATAATTTATTTACAAATATTTTATATTTTTACCTTGCATTATATATTTATTAATATTTTTTTCTTTATTTCGTATTTTTTTATAATTTTTTTTATTTTGCATATGTAATATACAAATATTTATTTATAATTTTATTTTGAATAATATATTTATAAATATTTTTTATTTTTTTGATAACTTATTTATAAATATTTTTTTTTTGCAGAATATATAAATAATTTTTCTTTTATTTAGAATATTTGAATATATGAATTTTTTTTTGATTTATTTTTTTTTAACTATGCATAATATATTTATAAATATTTTATTTTTATTTTTATTTTTATTTTTATTTTGTATAATATATTTATAAATATTTTCTTTTCTATATTTTTTTTTTAGAAATTTTCGTTCTGAACGAAATCGATTTGGAAATGTTCACAACACTGACCGAGGAGAATCTTATGGAGCTGGGCATCACCGCGTTTGGAGCTCGCAAGAAGCTGCTGGCGGCCATTCATACGCTTCTGGCCAACGAAGCCGCCTGCAGTAGTATGCCCAGCAGCAGCTCCTCGCAGAGCTCCTCGCCGCGATTCTCCGGCAGCGCTGCGCCCGGAGCCGAGCGTCGGCCCTCGAATCAGTGGTAAAGGAGAGGATAGATGTTGTGTGGTGGAAATATATCTATGTTGGCTGAGAATAACCAGATCATAAAAAAAAACAACAAACAACAACTAAAAACAACAAAACATAAAAAAGGGAAAAAAATTTAACTAATAAGTATTAGCTCTCTACACTCACACTCATTTATTTATTCAACGTAATTCTAAGCTCGCTTGAGGCATTGAGAACTGTAGTAACTTTTGTGGAACCAAACAAAACAAAAACTTCAAACTTCAAACAAAACAAAAACGTAAATCGTAAAACGTAAAAACCTAAAACATAAACATAAAGAAATCAAAATGTTTTCAGTGTAGTGTGCACAACAAAATTTACTATTTACAGTTTGGCTTGACTTATACTCGCATTTGTACTCAAACGAATATTAATATTGTGGATTATTTATGAACGCGTTAACTACGTATTTAGATTGTATATTGTAAAGAAATGAATTTAACTGAAGAGAAAATTTGTTAGAAAAACAACCAAACTAATGGCTTGTAAAAATCGAAAAAAAGAAAACTATAATCTGATCTGAATAAAATATAAAATATTATTGTCTTTGAAGAAATGATTTTTTCTTATTCTATCCTAATATCTTATTCTATTCCCTTTGAGTGTGTGAATCCTATTTGAAGAGTTTCTGTTGTTGCTTTATGTGTTGCCTCTTTTCCTCCTTGATTTGGTTATCTCTAATATCAAATGCCTCTACCTATCTATCTATTATCGATTTGTGTTTTACTATCCTTGGCTTTGCGACTATCGATAGTTTCATATAGAAGATCTTTTGATCGTTTCCTTATCTTTATATGCTTCCTGTAAAATATTCAACTTAAACTTAACTTAAACATAAATTATCTCTAATATAAAATGCCTCTATCTATCTTTTATCGATTTGTGCTCTACTATCCTTGGGTTTTGCGACTATCGATAGTTTCATATAGAAGATCTTTTAAACCTTTCCTTTACATGTTCCCTTTAAGATATTCAACTTAAACTTAACTTAAACTTGAATTACTAAATAAACTCAGTTCGCTTTAAATCATATAGAACATATAGATTTCTTTTAATTTCTTATTGGACAAATTCCAACCGATAACCATTCGAACTCAGTTATCGAATGGTTTATCTTATAATTCATTCGCGAGCACTCTGTTGCTTTGCTCCCACCTCTGTTAAAACTAACTCCTATAAAAAGTAGCTGTTTGAGCACTAGTATTGGTATTAGTTATTTAAGATTAAGATTAATATATTTAAGATTAAGAAAGTTAAGCTTATCTGGTAAGACTTAAAACACTACTTATGGTGACTGTTGGAATACCCCTATTAGTGTTGCCAGTTCAGCCCTTTTCCGGACCGATTTGAACATCTATTATCCTGAAATTTGTCCTTGTTTTGTTCAAGCTCAACATAAATATTTGGTTAAAATTTTTGCGATGTATGAAAATCGTTTTCGATGCTCGATCTATTGAGCTTTAACAGTCACTAGTTAAAGTTAAAATACCTAAGGAGCTGTGCTAAGTGACTTAGCCGCGATCCTAGGGATCCGGACGGGTCATAACTTCCAAAATTGTCATAAATATGAAGTACCAGAAAAATATTTAAAATTAGTCGACACAGAGCAATCATACAACGATGCAAACATTGACTTCGAAAATATCGATTTAACTAAGAAAAATATGTAAATAAATAAAATCACAACCAAAAATTGTTGTCCTGTTTTCTATCCTTTTTTAAAAACTATTTGTCCCTTTTATAACCTTATTTTTACCCCCATCTGTCCCTTCTTTGTGTCCAGTTGATGGCAACACTGATCCCTATTCAAACATATCTTAAATAACATTATACAACTGTTGATGAGCGCAATGCAAAAAAAGAGAAATTGGGAAATACAACAATTGAATGTTTCGTGAACTTTAAGACGTTTTATTCATCACCAACAATACTTTTACGAAAGTATTTTTGAAAGTGAAAGTTATACCCCAGCTAGTTCTTATGAGAATTGTAAACAATATTCAGAATTATAAACAATTGTTGAAAGTTAAATAGTGTCAATATACGCATCACTAGTATCGTTATCGGTTATCGAATTCACCAGTACTAAACAAACTATCGTCGAGTTCGGAAGTCTTGCCTGTTGTTATTTGTGTAGCTTATTATTTTCGAGCAATCTGATTTTGATTCCGCTAATATTATCCTCAACATTGTGTCACCCGATATTGATCGCGTGTCACCCAACATTAACATCCCTGCGATTTCCCGACACAAAGGGTAATCGATAATGTTGAAATATATAAATATAATACGCAGTAACGCATACTAGAACACGAAAAGTTCACTAGTCCGCATGAAGCGGTATATACAAATAAAGACATTATACTTTTAACAGATAACATCACGAGAGAGGGAGGAGGATTCTGGAAAACGGACCTGGATCGGTAGCAGACGGCTGTCTAACGGTTTGAACTATTATATTTTTATTTTAACAGTTGGTTATGGGCCCAGGATGAGTTCCTTTCAGATTGAAAAGTTAAATGAGCATAATTATTATGCATTTTCACTTCAAATAAACATAAAAAATAATAATTTTCCTTCCTTTACCCAACGGTAATTAATTTGTAAATATATAAATACTATAAGAATAGCAACTTTCTTTAATCTTCTCTCTAATCAGGATAAAGATAAAGACAAAGACAAAATATACAAAGGGACAATCTCTGCTACTAAATACAGAGATAGCAATAGATCTTTGCTTCTGTTGATGAACGCAATGCATCGCCGTCGTAATTTAAGTTAATTTTTAATTTTATGTTTTCAAACACTAGAATTTTGGGATTTTTAGTGACGCCGCGCCACAGCTTTAAGTCTAGGTTTACAGTCCACACAAACAGATACAAAATTGGGAAATAATAGAATTCAGTGTTTTATTCTTTAACAGCTTCTTTACTTTAAAGGAGAAAACTATACAATATTTGTGGCTAAAAGAGAGAAGATACTTTATTATATAAATAAAGCCATTCACAATAGGGATTTGTAAGGATACATTCTACATTCTTGAGTCCTTTCTTTACTGCTTCTTTACTATAAAGGAGTAAACTTTACAATATTTGTGGCTAAAAGACGATCTTTTATTGAAGAATATTGATTAATTTCTCGTCAGCAAGTGTGCAAGTAAAAGAAGAAGAGAAGATATATTATTATCATATAATTAAGTATATGAGAAGACATAATTATTGGAAGAGTGGCATTCTTTCAACTATTCAAGTCGATTCATTTCGTTTATTTTGTTTATTAAAAAAAGAACATGGAAAAACATTAGAAATTATGTCAGATAAGACAATAGAGCTTCTAAGGAAGTGATAAGAATAGTGGAAGTACGCACTCCGTTAGGTATAAAAGAAGTAGGATTTGTAAGAATAAAACCAGGACACTTCGAGTTGTGTCCTTCGAGCCTTCGTTTGTTTTCCCCAAACAGTGGTAAGAAACAACGAAGTGAAAAAACCAGCACCTTGAAAATAATAAGGCTGCTGTAAAAAATAAATAAAGTGATCTGTCTCCCATACCAGTGGCAAGAGACAGGTGTCTATAAATAAAAAAAAAAAAACAATTGTTGTTAAAAATTGGTAAATACTAGGAAATACAAGCCAGGACTAGGAGATGGGACAAAAGCGAGGACGGCTTGCTCAAGGATCGACTTCAACAAAAAAGAGATAACAGGTTGTTTCAAAAAAACAATTAAAATCAGAGATGAAAACACTGTGCTAGAAATATATAAGACGCAATAACGCATACTCTATTGTACCGTTAATTGTTAATTGTTGGAAGGTCAAGGCTTCCTTATATCCTAATTTCATCACTTGTTGTAAAGAGTTCGCTACGAATAAAAGCAATAGCAAAGTGACTTCTATTTATTGGTGCTATAATCTCTCACCATAATAAAATATCAGCAGATGCAACCCGTTGGTCGGCTCAAAGTAGATAAGAATAGGATAAGAACGCCCAATGTTAGCTATATAAGAACTAGGATTTTAAGAATAAAACCAATATACTTTCGAGTTGCTCACTGAACACATCGTTCAAACAATAAGTGTAATATAAATAAGTATATAGAAACATAGAAAAGTGATTCTTATCTATAGCTAAATAGATCGGGTCCTTTCTTTATTGCTTCTTTACAATAAAGGAGAAAAATATACAATATTTATAGCATAAATTAATAGTGTTAAGAAACATGCAAAAAAATGAAAATGAAGTAGACAGAGAGAGAGTTATTATCTTATATACATGCAAAAGCGGGATGGCTACATGGACTGAGCTTGGCGGAAAGAGAAACAACTGCGACTCGCTACACTTTGTAAAAAAATATAGTATAAAAAAATTGTAAACGAAAAGGAATCATCCTCTCCGACATATAAAAAAATCGTAGAAGAAACGATTCAGATAAAAGAGGTCCTAGATTAGCTTCAAGCTTCAGCCTAAAGATCAAGTTCAAGGCAATAAGTTTGCCGCAGTTAACACAATGGGAGCTTTAAAAGAACTAGGATTTGTAAGAATAAAACCAGGACACTGCGAGTTGCTTTACAGGCTCCTTCGACCCTTCGATTGTTGCCGTACTTAACGCAATGGGTGGCACAGGAAGACCGAGTTAAGTCTCCGTTTCTTTTCAGTAAAGAAGAAAATTATACAACGTACTTGGTACAATTGTTCTACGGATTATTTGCAAAGCTGTATTACAATGAATATTAGTTAAAATTGGAGTAGTCGACCTTTCAACTTTCAATCAGATTAAAAAATAGTAGATCGCTTTTTGAAGCTTCATTTGTGGGATGAATTATCCCCAAGTATGTGGACTCTGAAGAAAACGTTCGTCGAGTTCACATCGTGTGTTCTTATTTTTACAATATTCAATATCCCTGGATATCTTCCAGACGTTATCTTCCAGATGGACAAGAAAGCTGCGGAAAGTCCAAAACATTTATTAAAACAGTGCACTCAAAATTCGGAAATACAACATTTGTTTTCCATGAACACAGAAACGTGTTTTCCATCAACATATCGTGATACAGCCTAAGCACATTATTTATTTATTTATTTATTTATTTATTATTTATCATTGAATCATTTTATCATTCAATCATCGTGAAGCAGGCCTAGAAAATTTATACTGGACAAGAAGAATAAGAATATAGAGATTGCCTATTACAAAAAAGTGTTTCCAACATTTTAGCTTAGAATTAACTTGGCAAATCATAAAAATTTGTCAGTTATTCATTGAATAGTAGTTCGCTTTTCAAGCTTCATTTTGTTAACGATAAAAAAAAACAGTTAAATATTTTAACTTCAATTTCCAACTAATCGCGAACATCTGTGCGATTCGAAGGAAACCAGAATCACATTTGAACCAAGCGAAGGCAACTACCCACGTTCAATGGATCAACCGATTCATTTTAACAGACTTAATCTGCAGCAACACTGCGGCTCAGTCTCCATCCGACTTGCCAACTCTACTTTAACAACCAATTATATATGATCAAAAGCATGAATCCTTTGCATTAAAACTGACAGACACAACACTATTTAATAAACTTTGAAGACAAGTTTGAATTAGACTATAGATAAGTCAGTCATAAGTTTGTCACTTGAAGAAAAATCATTTAAAATATATAAATTGCGTTTTAAGTTACACTTTGATATGGCATTTTTACAGTTAATTTAGAATAAACAGAAGGAACAGAGAACACACGTCACATCGCGTCGAAGCTTCACTCAGAATGAACTACAGCTGAGAGCGAGACTAGATTATTTATAGTAAAAATGCGGCAGCTGCCTGGGATCGAAGACGGCGAACTGCCTACCTAAGCTGCTTAAGAAAGACGGTTTGCCTACCTAAGGACAGAGAGGGGTATACCATATATCTAACGGTAGAGGGAGACCCTTCTTGGGATAATTATTTTGCCGTTAGGGTTGGCAACTGTTCTTTGCGAGTTACAAAAAAACATTTGTTGAAGCACATAAGCATTTAGGTAGACAAAATTTTGCATATGGCGTCTTAAGCTTCGGATCAAAGAGTATTTCGTCATCGTCAGATTTCTGGCACGCAGAACAATAAACACAAAGAGAGGATTTGCGCTCTCAAGCATTCGCTCATTAGAATTCGGTTCAAGCTGAGAGAAAAAACGAAGCGTCCGCAAGGGTTCTAAAAATAGAATACGCGATCTCTTTTTCATGTCCTCTGTCCTGCTCTACGATTCGCGAACGGCTTGCAAGCGAGCTGTTTGATTTCGCATTTGTTTGTACATATTGTACCCTTTCCCATATGAAGAACATTAGTTTTTGGGAACAAAATATATATTATATAGTATATAATATATATACTTTTCTACCCTTTCCCGAATAAAGTACACTAGATTTTGGAAATAAAATATATCGTACAAAGTATTTAAACATTATTCAAACTTTGCTGAATACGTTGGAAGTGTATTTAAGCTTCGGCGTATATTAATGCTAGATTGTGATGACGACTTACCCCGAGTAGGCATGCATTTGACCTTGAAGCTGCTTATGCTTATGTATATGTGTGTGCTGGGAATTATCTTGGGTTCGTTTCTGTTTTGCGTCTATTTGCAAAAACTGTTGTTTTCGGCTAATGTTGTTGTCGTTTTCAGATCCCTTTTCCCAGACAGATCCTTGTTCCCCTTTTAATTGTTGTTTTTCTTAAGTATTCCTGTAAATTGTTGAATTGCGTCGGCTTTTGATAGGGAGATCTCAACAACCAAAAAAAGGTTGTTTCAATTAATATAATATATGTAGGATGTATATTTATCACTTAAAGTATTGGCAGCAAGCAGCTGTTTATCGGAATAGACCAGAGTTATAGTTGAACTAAATTCTAGGCCCAGTTTTCAGCACAGACAAAATGTCCTGCGAGGCGACTTGCTGTCTGTAAAAGACTGAGAGCCGCATAATTGTAAATCAAACTACAATTTGCCCCATCAAAAATATGTATGTATAAAGCTGGAATGGAGCTGAAAGTGCTTTAGCTCCATGTGGATGGATGTTGGGGGAAGTTTAGTTGCCATTGGCCAAAGGACTTGAAGCGCAAAATGTCATAATCATAAAAATTGCAATTATGCTGATGTGGCTGCACTGTAACTGGTACAACATATTTACAGTTCATTAGCCTACCACAGCAACCAGTAGCACAGCCCCAATACACACACACACACACACACACACACACACACGCAACACACAACAAAGTTTGTTGCCAGTCAGTTTTCTTGGCAAGCGTCGAAAGTCTGCGCTAAAAATAATACAAATTATGCAGACAACTGGAGACTATGGAATCATTAGCATTACACTAGGCCAGGCCAACTAGGATAAGCCTCAACAAGGACAACAGCTTTAAACTAGTCCAGAGTTCAGCTACTCCATGAATCTTACAGCTTCAAATGTGCCACAAAGGCAATTCATGAGATCATCATGTCCTTTTCTGTTGTCCCTAAGGGTTAAACATGAGCCTGCGATCAGGTACTTGACATAAACCAGAAACCCAGATGGTGGTATCTCCGCTGGAAGCCAAAGATTATCACCATGCCGGAGTTGAGCAAGATGTTCTCAAATTGCATCAGGTATACGCTGTGGTCTACCCGTACTGCATGTGGTCCAATGGGTGGATGATTCTATTAGAATCTTCTCTTGTCTGAGGTAAGTCCATTTCTATTGTTCTCTATTGTGACTGCAAACTATCAGATATTATTCACAACTTACAAATTTACTTATTTATTTGTTTATTATATCCGTTTTCGTTATATTATTCCCAACACGCAGCAAGTGGTGCAATGTCAAGCAGTTGTGGTGAGTATATGTGCCGCATCAACGTGTAACCAGAATCCACCACACTTCCCCTCAACGACCGAAAAGGAGAAGTGTGGTGTGTACCTATGCAAGCAGTTCACCTTTTCATATAAAGCAGTGTAAACTAAAGGATTTGTGAGGGGTAGGCCACAAAAGCAGTGCATTGGTGAGTTAAATCTCCAAAGAAGCTGTCTAAAATCGCTTGATACCGGTCAAATTATATTATTTTTAAATAAATATGTACAAATATTAATGATAATACATATTAAAATAATTAAAATTCTATTTTTCTTTAAGTAAAGCGATTTGGTGATTCTCAAAAAGGGGAAGACCGAATATCAAATGCTTTACAGTTGCACTTGTTTTCACCACGATAGTCGTTCCCCTGCACTTGTTGCCCCTGTTGGCAGTTGACACAGTTTATAGGCCGAACCGCCCCAAGGCAACGCTCTCGCTCTCTCTGCCTGTCACCCTCATTGACTACTTGCTCTCGTCTATCGCATTGGATTGAATTAGCAACCGAATGCAGCTTCGTGCTAATGCTTCGTGCATACAGCCGAAGTTTTTGGGGACGTTCGGCTGTTGTTCGGCTATAAAAATCAGTGCAAAAGACTCGCTACGATTCGCCACAGTCGTCGCGTATTCAAAGTTCAGTTTTCGTTGCGTTGCCTTTGCGTAAGGATTGTTGTGCGAAACTGCTCCGTCGCAGTTTTTTCGTCGTGCGTAAAGGACAGCAAAAGCCAAACAAAAACGAAACAAAAACAAAAGAAACTGCAGCAGCAACAATTACGATAACTGAACCTAACGTTCTTTCTCTGTGCATTAGAGTGTGTGCGTGTGTTCGTATGTGTGTGTGGAAGCATATTTGCAATTTGCCAGAGCGAGTCATATGCAGATTCTTGTGCTTTTGACATTGCACCAAAGGAGTACCTGAACCTGGCCGAGGAGCACTCACCGGAGCAGGGACAAAGCCAAAGTAAACTGAGCAACAAAAAGGAGCCGGCGATCGACCTAACGGCACATTTTGTTTTTGCTGCTATAATTTGCCGTGTCCTCGTCTAAACTCTTCGCTGTTTGTGTGTAGCGCTGTTGCTTCACGCTTTCAAACTGTGTGTGCGTGTGTGTATGTGTGTGACGTGCAGTCACGTGTCGTAAGGTGATTTTAACGTGTTCCGCGATACGCGAAACGAGATAAGAAACAAAGTATAAAAGCCACAACCTGCGACAAAACCTACAAATAAACAAAAAGAACCGCTATCAACACACAAAGCCAAACACAACACACACACACACACATTGATAACGCTCGCACCGCATCATTGGTTGCAGCTAAGAGAATGTAAAAAAAATCAACAAGAATAAACAATATTCTAATCGTTTGCCAAACAAAAATCAGCTAAGCCAAATTTGGGCAAAATGTGCGAAAACACTTTTTAACATTTCGAAGATTTATAAAAGTTAAATATATTGAAAAACACAATTGGATTTTTGGAAATTTCTACAGGTAAGCAAGAAAAAATAAAATATGATAAGAACATATAAAAAAGGAAATCTAATATTTATTAAAAAATTACAAAATATATTGCGTTGACCGAAAAAAAACGCTGATTTTTTAAAAGAAAGTAAATACATTTTTTTAATTTTAGAATGAACTTTAATCAATTATATATTTTCCATTTTGTTGAAATATTTAAATAAAAATATAATAAAAAATAAAAAAGAAATTTGCTTAAAAAGAATATCTATTTTGGCTTGCGATGTTCTTGAATATTTATTATAAATATCATTTAATAAAATTCTATATATATATTTTTAAAACAAGATATTTTTTACTTGTGAGTATAAATATATAATTATAAAATTTATTACAAATATTATTTAATACAAATTTATTTTGTTAAAAAAAGATCGTTATAACTGACGCGATTCATTTATATTATCATTATTTTATATATTATATTATTTAATAAAACTATATATTATATTATGTTAAAAAAATTGAATATAAATATATTGCAATAAAGTTTTTAATGGAAAAATTTTTTAAATTGATTTTCTGACCTTATTTTTTGTATATTTTTTATTTATATTAAAAATTTAATAAAATAAGCCGATCTTCTCCTCCTCCAAACATAAGAAGACTGAAGCGAATGTACGCGAATTTAGTCTTCCAAATGTCGAAGATCTCTGCTTAGTCAAGACACGGATTTAAATGATTTATCAGTTTATAAAGAAGGTCCTTATAAACATCCTTAATTTGTATTCAAATCTGCTGATTAATTTATTGAAACCTTTTCTTTTTTCAAAAAAGGAAATCCTATCTGCAGAGATCGTTATAAAAGTAGCTGACAAATTGATTAGAAAACAGCAAAGCTGATCATTCTTATGAACAGCAGTTGGGATATATATCTGATTAGAAATATATATGTATTTGTTTTCTGATTAGAAATATATGTATATATTACATTCCAATTCAAAAATATGCAAACTGGTTCAAGATTTGATTAATTTTCCACTCAGACTATTTATACGTCCTCTAAAAACATCCTCAGATAGAATTGACAATAGGCTGTTCAATCTAGGGTTCTGCTTATCGCTAAATACCCTTCAATCAGACATTTAGGCAATTTCAGCATGCGTGGGCGTGGCATAAGAGAAAGGATGAGGGACAAAAAAACTGTTATTTCGCCTTGGGCAGCGCTAAGCAAACAAAAGTTGTCAACTGCACAAAAGTTGCTCGCCTGAACTCTGAGTTGAGAAAAATTTTGAGGACTAAGGACTAAGGACTAAGGACTATGCAACAATGTGTTGAGTTTTTGGCTTCGTTTTTGTCATGTGTCCTTTTACATTTCATTCGATTTTCTTTCTATATATGTCGCTCTTTTTTCTTCCTGTATCATTGACAAAAATGTCAAATGCATAGCATAGTTTTCTTTTCTTTTTTCATTTTTTCTTTTGGACAAACTGCTGAGTCAGGCATAATTTGTTGTTGTTGTTGTTGTTGTTGTTGTTGCGTACAATCAATATGTGGACAAGTTTCTGGGGCATGTTCGATTGACTGATTGATATGTGTCATGATTTATTATTGCCCAACAAAGGCCAAGGACCTACGGCGGCTTTAACTAAAAATAATGCAAACACTTTCAGTCCGTCTTCAACTTTGAGAAGCAAGATATATTTCTCGCTCTGCCTCACTCTGTCTATCGCTGTCCCTGTCTTGGCTTCCTTTCGCATTGCATTTTCTACTGTTGGCCATAAAAATTCCAAAAGTTTTTTGTGCGCTTTATGCGAAAATAAAGTAAATAATGAAAGCTATTTAACACGGCCAAGGGGCGCATTAAGTCGTTCTCGGATTATCCTGGCCAAAAAGAGCTCCAGCAGCTGCAACAACAACAACAACAACAATAACAATAACAAGAAGAAGAAGTAGAACAACAACTGCAATAAAAATGGTCAACTGGTGACAAGTGCTTAATGAGCTGTGCGCTCCGAAGAGAGGAGCTGCTGCTCCTGCGTCCAGGCTCCCGTTTCCAGCTTTGGCCAGGAATTTCAACAATTTTTTACTGCCACCTGCAAGGACAACGCATTCTTCTTGTGATGTTTCTGCTCCAGCTTCTGCCCTGGCTTCAGTAAATTTACTGGCCGCTTTTGTCTGACACTTTCTGTTGGGGTTAAGACGCGTTCGCTCCGCTCTGTGGTTTATGCCAAAGATTTTTCAAAAATTTCCAACGGAAAATGCGTTGCGGACGCAGCTCCCTCCCAACTCAGCTGGAAGCTGCGTTAATTAGCTTAAGGTGCGACGTTCTGCAGGTTTTTCTTTTCTTTTTTATTTTGTTTTTCATTCAGAATTATTACAAAGCTTTTTCGTTATAATTTTTCCTTTTTTTCTCATTTCATTATCGGGCTTGATAAAGTTTCGTAATTAATTTGCATTTCATTAATATGAAATTTAATGCTGATAAAGTGATGTGAGCTCAAACGCCTCTGGGAAAGGTGCACTTTGATGGGAAGAAACAGTTTTAAGGAAGATAACTGACCAGGGACCAGTAAGGATATCCGTAAGATACTTTTATCTTAACTGGAAGAAGAATTTTTAATGTGTTTTGTATAAAATTTCATATTTCCTTTTAATTTATCTGAAAGTTACAATATTTAAAGTTAATAAACTTCCTAAGAGGTTGATATATTCAGAAATTGAAACAGTTTTAGGAAGAGAAGTGATCAGGGACCATTAAGGATATCTGTAAGATACAATTATCTTAACTGGAAGGAGAATTTTTAATGTCTTCGCATAAAATTTCATATTTTCTTTGCTTTACTTGAAATCAGTTTCAATTTATCTGAAAAGTACAATATTTAAAGTAAATAAACAACTTTCTTCGGCTTTATATATTCATAAATTGGTAGCAGATATGGCTTATATATATATCTATATTTAAGCTCACACAGAACTTTCCAGCATAGTTCCAAAATTTATATAAATTTTTTGGACCAGCCACATATCGTTTTCTCTCTCTCTCTCTCTCTCTCTATTTCTAACTGGAGTGCAGCATAAATTGTTCTGTTGATTTTCTGGCATCTCACAAATGTCCCAATTAGAAAATATCTAGAGGACAAGAGAGGCTTTTAGCCTTGGTAGTGGATGCAGGCGTTTTGCGTAGAAGCTGCACAAAGCGCTAAATCAAATCGTTGCTCGAGTGCTATTAAACCACTTTTAGCATTGAGAACAAGCAGAGACTTACCACACACACACACACACACACACACATACAGAGAGAAACTTGTGAAAATTGGTAAACAATTTATGTGGTCAAATAAAATTGTACGAGAATAAAAAAACAGAGAGGCGAGAAAGCAGCAGCCACAACAGAAGCAAATTTATAGCTACTCCAGAACGAACCAAAGGCAACAGCTCCGATTTCTGCCTCTGAAAGTATGCAATACAATAACTGCTGAGAGAGAGAGAGGGAAAGAGGAAAACTTGAAATTGAAGGACGAGTGGTGTGCGACGACGTTCAAGGATATAAATTACATGCTTAGCTACTCGTGGTTCTCATATGCAAAATACAAAAAAAACGAAGGGAAATGAAAAAAAAGTTTTTCTTTTCGGCCTGGCTTATACGCCAACTGCAGTTGCCGCCGCCGCTGCTGCTGCAGCTGTTGTTGTTGCTTTAGAGATTATGAAATAAATTTCCACATGCCACAAAATTTTGCAGGCGACGGCACCGCCAACCGCAGCCAACAACAACAACAACAACAACAACAACAGCAACAAATATAGCAACAATTTCTAGGTAGATTTCTGTGCATTTTGCCACTCGGCGATGCCTGGAAAATTTATTGTTGCCGTTGTTGCACTTGAGATGCGCCAGCGCCTGCAACACATATCGATATGTGTGTGCGTGTGTGTGTGTGTGTGTGTGTGTGTGTGTGTGTGTGTTTGGCTGCTGGACACATAAACAGAAGCGAACGCCAATGTACACTAAATTTACATATGAAAATATTTTTCAATCGCCCAAAGCTTTTCCTGTTGTTCTATTTGCCCAAAGAACTTTTGATATGTGGAGCCCTCGGCTAAAGTTTCTCGCAACGAAAACTTCTGCTTTTCCCATAATTTTCTCATATATATATATAGCAATAGTTTTTTTTCGTTCACATTGCAAATTTGTAAAGTTTTTCTATGCCATTTTCAATATATGAGGCAGAGCTAGAAAAAAGACAAGAGCGGCCTCTAAGTTCCTAAGCCAGAGCCTGCCCCAGTCCTTAAACTTAACTGAAGTTTCAGTGCTTTCTTTTTTGAAGTTTTCCCAGCAACTGACAGTTAGAGGGAGGGAGATAGATAGATGTCAAATTAGAGTGTTTAAAAAATCAGAAACAATTGCAGAAGTTCTTCAATTGAAGGTAACTTCTTCAGGAAGAAACTAAAAGTCGTTGTTAATTTTTGCACAAAATAAAAGTAAATTAAATTAAGCTTAAGATACAATTGAATTGATGTGTGTGTAAACAGTTAACAACAATTTGTTTGATAAGTGCATAAATAATCAATGAGAATAACTGAAGAATTCAAAGAGCTGTTTTAAGTAGATTTGAAGGACCTCAAAGGCTCAAGGCTGCAGGCTCGAGTTGCTTAAAGCATTTTGCTAAATGGAACCAGGTCTGGGCGGGAAAGTCAAACAGACGACTTTCCCTTGGTGCGAAGTCAATTCAAAGGAGCGCTTTAAAATGGTTTTCCTTTTCGAGTTTTTCTTTGCGTTTCTTTTTTTTTATTTTATTTTTGTTTTTTCTTCTTTTAACACTGTTTGACCGAAAACCAATTAAAAGGATGCTGCGCTTTTGCCCTCTGTGCAATTTTTGTGCTACACAATCCGCTCTGACCCCCTCCCCCTCCCTCCACCAACCCCTTCGAGCCATCTTACTGTGCCAGTTTCTTGTGTCTGGCGCTGCTGTTTGCGGCTTATCTCGTTCTAGCCAGACTTTGTTGTTGTTGCGCTGTTTTCTCCATTTGTTCTCTTCTTTTTGTTACCCCTTCGACCACTTAGTTTTCAATGGGTGAAGTTGTGTGTGTGTGTTTGTGTGTGTGTTTGTGTGTGTGTTTGTGTGTGTGTTTGTGTGTGTGAGTTCAAGTTTGTCAATGCATAAATTAAAAAATTGTTTTTCTGCTTTCTTTTCGGCTGTTGTTAATGAAGCCAAAGCAATTAAGAGAAGCCACTACAAACTTAATGGGCCAAAGTATCCAGAACGCATTTTATAACAGGATATTCCATTTGTGGATAGAAAGAGACAGACAGACAGACAGATGAGAGCGTATGAGCTTCTCGCTTTTTTACTCTAACACAATTTGCGGCCCTAAAAGATTACAACTTGTCAAGAGTAGAGTGGAAAGTGCTAGGGGAAGGGGAAAGGGGGTAGGGCGTGGGGAAAGCGGTCTAAGGGGATTATTATAATCCGATTTTCAACTTTAAATGTGCAAAACGCTTGGAATATTTCTCATATGCGAATTTGATGTGCATTTTTCTTCTATTCATTATTTTATTTTTATGTTTTTTAGAAACCTTTGCGGCAACATTTTGTGGTCTGTTTTCCCAGTCTTCGCTTGCAAACTTTTGTGTGAGTGTGAGTGTGTTTGTGTGTGTGTGTGTGGTGGTTGGAAAATCGCTGCAGTTTTCTTTATGGTTATTACTTTATAAAGCTTTCTGCTTGATCTTTTTACTCTTTGATTACAAAAATTGCTTTCAATATTTTGTGCTTGGAACAAAAACAAACTCACTTTTGGCACACCTGTCCTGGTCCTGGGCCTGGGCCTGGTCCTGGCAACAGGACCTCAACTGCAGCCTAACTTGAGTTACGTGTTGCAGCAAAAGTTGAACGCATTAAGCAACTCATTTTCTTGTTGTTTTTCCAGTTGTTCCTCTTCTACTTGTTGTTGGCTTTTTTATTGGTCTTTGTGGAAAGTTCAACTGAATTTTGGCCAACTTGCCGGACTTGAATTGCCGGTTACAATAGCTGGCAATATCATAAATTACCATATTATGCAGGGTAAATAAACTTAAGAGCACAACTTTTACTACCTATATTTAACTATAGTAAATATCTTAAGAGCTTCTCTCTCAGCTTAACCCCAGAATTCAATAATTGTAGATACTAAATCAGACAATCTCTTTACCTATTTCCAGCTTATTAATACGAAGATCGTCAACATGAGGTTTCTACAAATTGTCTACCAAACAGTGTTTCTGTTAACAATAACATTGGGTAAGTCTCTT
The DNA here is from genome assembly GCA_035045065.1 of Hirtodrosophila trivittata. Classification (NCBI taxonomy): domain Eukaryota; kingdom Metazoa; phylum Arthropoda; class Insecta; order Diptera; family Drosophilidae; genus Hirtodrosophila; species Hirtodrosophila trivittata. The sequence goes on from JAWNNK010000856.1 coordinate 3,862,197, forward strand.
TAACCTGGCTAAATCGGTTTATATAAAAGAAACTAGCAACGGATTTTAAAGTTAATGTAAAAGTAGCCACAACTTCGCTTAAAGGCAACTCAATTCATTCTATAAATAAATCCTAGTCTAATCTCTAAGCTAACAGAAAGTCTCTCAAAAGAGACGCATTTCCCATAAAAATAATAAAATTAATGAAAATTGAAAAAAGTCTAAAATTTAGTGAAAAATCTTTAACTCAATTCAATACAATTTTTAAAAATTTATAAAACTTGTTCTGCAGTTTAAATCTTGGCTATATCATGCGAGGAAATACTATTTTTAATATATTTATTTTATATCAAAGAGAAACGAACAAAGTAATGGATGGAAAACAAAAGATTTCCCAATGAAACTGCTTTAAATGAAATTATATTTTCCCAAAGTTTTACTTAGCGAGGCTGTACTGTATCAAGACCTGAGCTGCAGCTCTGACTTTATAATGAGTTTGATTTGTCGAGGACATTTCTGCACATAGAGCAAGAGTTAAGGACGTGTATATTTCATTTTTCGTTTTCACTTTCACTTTTCACTTTTCATTTTTCGTTTCGCTTTTCCTGTAGATTGAGTTCCGTTAGTTGTTTTCCAGTGAGCTGTCACACATTGTGGCAGGAATTAAGCTCAATTAGCAGATTATTTGAGCTGAGAATCGATCGAAGGATATATTAGAAAGTGGGTCAGAAGTATTGACAAATGATATCTGAATGAAATTGAAGGAATGCAGAGAGTATAATTATAGAGCAAGGCCACAGAAAAAAACGTTGTGATGATAATAAATGGAATCAAATGCGAAATCAAAGTAGCTGCAGAAATGAAATGTTATGTCAAATATAATCAGAAAATTAATGACATAAAAAACGCAGACAGATAGAAAAAAGTGGTGAGCAAATATAAATAAATTAATATACGATTATGATAAAGCATTAAAATGATATTTATGTGCATTAATTTTAATCAAAGTTAAGTTATTTTCAGCTCGAAATGCAAATTAGCGATAATTAAATTTAATCTCAATCAAATGAGGCGCGATTAAAATTTATACGAGTTGCCAAATGAAACCAGTTAATAAATAATAAAAAAGGCTTAAAATTTAACTCAACTGTTTTATATATATAGAAAAAATATATATATATATGAACTTTAATGCGATAATTTAAATTATGCTTATTAGAGGCTTAACTTTTATTGTTGCCAGCGCTCAAATTCAATTGAACAATTTGTTTGGTTTTTCTTTAATGGGAAATGAAATGAAACTGAAAAAACTGAAAAAACAGAAAATTGTCATTTGAAGTTTAATTTGTTAATGCATAAATAAGTGTGTGCATATTGATTTGGGCGTGTGAACAAGTGTGTACACACACAATTTCATCTTCAAGTACTTTTTTTTATTGCCTCTGCTCTCGTCTTGCGGCTTTCAGCAGTCCTCAGAGGCTCATTTTATTTACCATCGCACATAAATTTCAAAACCACACGCACATGCACACACACAACCACACACACACACACACATTGATAAATATTTGAGCATCTTGGTAAGTTGTACACCCCACTGATTTATTCAATAAATCACAAGTTGCCACCGCGACTGAATCACCTGCCCAACTCCTGAACACACGACGCAGATTTAAATTTTATCTGCACCTTATCCTGGCCCAGACCCTTCGACTTACAGTGGCTGGCAGCGGTCTGACTGCCAGGACACATGTCAATATACCGAATGACTCCTTGCGATTGCCTCAGCCTGGAGAATATGTCACTTAAATGCATTTAACTTGCAGGTTTCTGGGTTTATCCGCTTCAGACAGAGACAGTGAGAGAGAGAGAGAGAGGGAGACACAGAGATAGCTTTGAAAGGGTTTTGGTGTTGTAGTTTATGGACAGACCCCATCGATTGAATTCAATATAAACTCTTATATACTAATATGTATCTATCACTCACTCTATCAACTCACAGACTTAAATGACAGAGAATACATCAAATGACTTTCAATCCCTTCGCGTGACTTCAATTTTCGACTCTTTGTCACTTGCGACAGGCTCATCTATGCCATATAAACAAGTGTGTGTGTGTGTGTGGGTGTGAAGGTGTGTCAATTGTTGTTGTTCTTGTTAGCACATGACTTCAGTCTGTGTGTGTGTGCTTGATAAATGTGGGCAACGTGCCTGGCATTTGTTTTTGTATGCGGCAAAGCGTCTGGATTTATTTCGAATCTTTTTTCCGGGCTTTCTGCCTCGTACGCCGTAGGCTGTGACAAGTGGCCCCAGCTTATTTGCAGCAGTTCCAACTTAAAGACAACACTGGACAACACAAGTGCTGAAAACTTAACTTAACATTAGTTAAACAACCAACAATTTGAGATATGATATGGATATCCTTAGCTTCCCACGCGTATCTGTTGCTTAAGTCAGCAATAAGGATACAATTAAGTATGCAAATATCCTCGATAGTTACACATATGGTAAGTAGTTAACCAGGTTTATGCAAACATATCGGGTAACTGAAGTCATTTGTATGCTTGTTGGGGTAATTAAATATATTATTTAAGTGTAGCTTTTTGGAGGAAATCAATAAATTATTTACGCCTGTCTCCCCTGCAATTTAATATACATTTACGTGTAATAGAAATCAGGACACTTATCGCTTAATATACTATATACTATGATATTATTCATGTATCGAGTATGAGTGGACTAATTTCCTTCGAGTTCGAGTTCGAGGCACAAACAAATTGTAATTAAATGTCAATTTCCAGGACGAAGCAAATAAAGCACATTAAGACATTAACAATGGCCCCCGCACAATACAATCGAAACGAAATCGAAACGAAACAAAGCGAAGCATAAAAATCGTTTTGTTTAATAACAAAAGGATTGGTTGGAAAAGGATATGGCAGGACGTGGTCAAGTCCCAGGCGGCAAATTTGCGAGCCCGTCAAGGTTGCGACCAGGACTTCTCCATGTGCTTATTAAAATAAAATCAAGTACACGACCGATTTTCGACACTTGCCAGACTCAAAGCCAAAGGTCAAACCCTCCCCCCCTCCCCCACACTCAAACTAATTACGGATTTTGTTTTGTTGTGGAAATCGGCGCAATGTTTACCATACCGGAGCGAACAGGTGCTACACTCCTACCTGTACCTATGCTTCCCACCCTCCCCCGCCCACTGCAAATACAAATTACGTTTTGTTGTGCGCTGCGTGTTCAAGATTTTTATCGTCCTGTGTAAATTGTGCAGCTAACAGACGGTTGCCCGACATCAACAACGACAACAACGACGATTTCTGTGGTTGCATAGGGTCTGCTCTGCCCGATAATGGCAGGTTAATAAACGCTATGAAGTGACATTTGCACACACACAAACAGACAGACAGAGAGAGACACATTTTTCGTAGCATACTTTTATGCGAGAAACGGAAAAGCACGAGTATTCCATAATTTTTAATGTAATGTCTCCTAATGAAGCCAATTTGAAACACGCCCCGAACAGGTGTCGTCACTGTGGGCACTACTAGAGTTCACTAGATCATTCCGATTCGATTGTATAAGTTCATATATATGTTTAGGTCACGTTAGGCAGAACAATTTCCAAGCTTGAATATCAACTCAGGACATAGATGAGATGAAGATAAAAGTAATTATATTAATGTCATAATGAAAGATATTTTGACTAAAAGTGAAAATAGACAAAGAACTTCTGAAAGTTTCTAGTTTAGAAATAAAACTCCTTCTTAAGATTTGCTTCTCCAGAAATATTAAAAGCTTTTCTCCTTAAGATTTGCTTGAATTCTATATTGTTCCTTTGAAATCTTTCATATGTTCAACTACAACTTCTTCCCTTTAAGATTTGCTTCAATTCTGCATTTTGTTCCTTGGAAAACCCTTTCAGCTTCTACACACAACTTCTTCTCCTTAAGATTTACTTTCATTGTGTATCTTGATCCATTGATCTCTTATAAGAATTCTACTACAACTTCTTCTCTTTAAGATTTACTTCAAATCTGTAGCTTGTTCTACATGAAATCTTTAAAGTTTTCTACTACAACTCCTTCTCCTTAAGATTTGCTTCACATCTTTGTTAAATTGCGAAATAACACCCTGAGCTCTCATTAGGCACTCATCACCTGCATTTTTGTGTACACGTCACATTTTGTCAAACTAACACATGATTTTTCCGGTTCATGCTCTTTGGTGTTAGCCTCGGCATAGGCAAGGTTCAAGTGTTCGAATCACGCACTCTTGAGCACAAATGTGCATAGAAATTGTTTCCGGTTATTATGTAAATTTGGCAGCTAGTTTGCAGCAGCGGCAGCAGCGGCAGCAGCTGCCACGTCCTTTCGATTCAAGAGGTCCTTTCGATTGTAATGAAAACGAATACAGTTTTTGCGCGACGACAGGCGTCCCGAATTGACCTTACCAGCAATTAAGCCGCTTAGACCCCTCCCCCCTCTCCCTTCGTCCACTTGGCCAAAGCCGAGCACTTTACGAGTAAGCCCTCTATCTCTGTTTCACTCGCTCTGTCTGTCTGTCTGTCGGTCTCTGTCCCTCCTTTAACCCGCATAAAAATTGTTAAGCTTCCCCATCCACTTGACAAATGGAAAAATGGCCCCAAACTTCCGGCTGTTACAGCTGCAGTTTGTCAGCCAGGCAGCAGCTCTAAAGCTTCAATTTGTTTTCTGTTTTTTTTTTTGGCTTTTAGCTCTGTGCGAGATTTTCATGAATTTTATGTAACGATCTTTTCAGTACCAACACACAAAGCCCCAACCAATTCTACCAATATACCCAATGGCCCAGCCCTCAACTCAGTCTCTGGAGGGGTGTCACACGTTGCAAGAAAAAACTACATCGAATTGCAAATTCAATAATAGTTGCTCTCGTTGGTTCGTTGCTGTTATGATTTTTACCCAACAGTCGAATCGCAATCGCAATGGAATGGGTATATTCATAGCTCTCTGTTTGCCATTGATTCGCCCGTTAGTTTTAAGTATGCCAAGCGAATGCCAAACCAAAGCTCAAGCACCGGTAGAACGTTCGACAACGAGCCAGGACCTTCTTGCATCTGTGGTATTGCCTTATAAGCAACAAGGACCTGCTGCAGAGGGGCACACCAAATGTCTCGAGTGCCTCACAGGGGGTATGCGAATATGCTTCGGAATGCTCTGTAATTGGTTTGATAATAAATACAGCGATTGATTTCTACCTTTTTCTTTCATTTTTATTTCTGCCTCTCGTAGATTTAATTAAACCTAAAGGTGTGTTGCAAGCACCAACTGAGGGTAAAGCAGGGGCAGGGGGGTTGCATGCATAAGAAATAACCAGGAAGCGTCACTTAAGTGACGACTGGTGACCCCTTTTGCTGGGGTCGTTGGCTTTCGGCTGATGCTGTTTTCGAGTGTCTCCGCAAATGGGAAATAGAATTGATTTGATTGACAAAATATTGATCGAATATTTGAGTGAAAGCGAAGGTAAAAGTGCAGCTGCAGCTAAAAATATCTGTAATAAAAAAAGTATATAATATAAAAGTAAATTTATATTGTAGCTTTACTTATTTTTACTTATTTTACTTTTTTATTTATAATTATTTTATTTATTTATTAAATTATTAATTTTTATTTATTTTTCTGTTTAATTAATTTTCATTATTTTTTTATTTAATTCTATTTTTTTTTTATTTATTTTACTTATTTTTTTTTTTGATTTATTTATTTTACTTATTTGATTTATTTTATGTATTATTTTTTAAATTCTTGTTATTAATTATATTATTTCTATTTATTTTATTTATTTATTTGATTTATTTTATATATTATATTTTTTAAATTCTTGTTATTAATTTTATTAATTCCATTTATTTTATTTTTTTATTTATTTATTTTACTTATTTATTGATTTATTTTATCTATTTTATTTTTTTCAATTATTTTATTTATTCCATTTATTTTTTTATATTATTTATTTTTAATAATTATTTATTTGACTTATTTTATCTGTGATATTTTTTAAATTTATTTTATTTACTTTATTTTATTTAACTTATTTATTTTATATTTTATTTATTTTATTTGATTTATTTTATCTATTACATTTGTTTTTATTTAATGTATTTATTTTAATTACTTTATTTATTTTATTTATAATATTTTTTCTCTTTATTTTATTAATTTAATTTATTATATATATTTTTTTTAAATTTAAATTATTTTATTTATTTATTCAATTTGAAGTCGACTAAAAGAAAAGTTTAAGAGTAAAAAAATGTTCAGAAATTATATATCATAAATTTTTAAAAAGTAAACCGGAAATTTAAAAAGGTAAAAAGTAAAAGCAGCTTCCTTCTTAGGGAATCTTAAATTTAAATCAAAAAATTCTGAGAAGTTTCGTTTAATGAGAAATTTATAAGAAAATTCCTGCTCTAATTAGCCTTAAATTTTGATGGTCTGTCTAATTTATCCTCTGTGTATCTTATGGCTAATCTTTTGTTGTTTACCTGTTCAACGTGTGAAGGCACTTACATACTTAATAATTTATGTCATGTGTGTTTAACTACCATCTATATATGTGTGTGTGTGAGTTTGTGTGTGTGTGTAAGGACGTCTATAGCTGCTCTTGTTGCACCTGTTAACAGCGCTGGTCGTGGGGCAAATAGTTAATAATCATTATTAACAATTTACGTGCCGAACGTCTGCCGCATAATAACAAAACGTTGCACACACGCAACACACACACACACTCACACACACACACGTGCATCCACTTACAGACAACAATTACGAGTCCGTATTGCACCTGAGTCAGGTGTAAACCTAAATCCATGTCCCGGCAATATGAGTGCGCTTTGCCCAGGCGCCATTTTGCATGGCATCGCATTAAATGGGAAATTGTTTTCCCGCACGTACGAGCTGCTGCAGGACTCTGAGCTGCAGTTGATCCCCTGCCAAAGTACATTTGTAATGATTTATAACTTTAATTTTAATAAATTGATTACAATGCAAACCCTTTTTTTGTTGTAATTGAAAAGCTATAAAAATTCACCATAGATTCGATTGGAATGTGAATTCAAGTGCAAAGGAATAAATATTTGAGCACATTTATAAATTATATTATTATTTCATATTGAGTATAATAAATGTGCAGCTTATTGATATTATTATTTAATAAAAAAATATTTAATTAAGGTTATTCTGTAATTTTCCGGAATTTATTAGGATTTACTCACAAACAAACAAATGATCGAGCGGCTTTATATAATAACAAGAATTGTTTGCATATTCGAAAAGGCGCCTCTGGGCATCACAATGACAACACACAACACACAACACACACACACTGAAACACCATTCATATTGGATAATAGCATAAATAAAAGCACTTAAATTTAAATGAGAAATTTTTGTCGCGTGTTAAAATTATTTCGCATTTTCACAGCAAAATGGAACAGACATTTTTGAACATTTTTTAAATTGTTTCCCTGCATTTCTACGGTATTTAATTGAAATTGCTGAAATAATTAAAATTACTTATTTTACTCAATATATTTGTCACATGCTGGAATCTCAATTATCACGTATTTTAATTTCAAATTGTTGCGTGAGAAATTCGAATGACAATGAAACTGAATGAAATTCATTTCCAACGCATGTTAAATACAAAAATATTGAAAGAAAACCATAAATTAAATAGGCTACAACACACGAAATGTGTCAGATGCACAGAAAATTTATATAGAATGAATATCTTCTGAGAATCGAAGAAGATATTGCAGATCGAAGATCGAATTTGCAGTTTAACTGAGAAACCAGTCGCCTTCTTTCAGACCTTTTACCTGTTTCCAAAGAGAAGATCAAAGACGTATCTGATACACTAAGAATAACTATTGGGTTGACCGAAAAGAAACCGACAATTTTTTTGGATTGGATTAGATTGGATTCATATTAGTAGATAAGATATACTATATACCAGGAGCTAACAGACCAGTCACTTTCTTTTAGACCTTTTACCTGTTTCCAAAGAGAAGATCAAAGACGTATCTGATACACTTAGAACAGCTATTGGGTTGACCGAAATTTTGACCATTTTTTAAATTGGATTATATTGGATTCATATTAGTAGACAAGATATACTATATACCAGGACATAAGCCACTTCTCGACGAATATCCATCTTTAAATTAACATACATTGTAGACAAGCCTTATGGGATATATATGAGATATAAATATACTAAAGAAGCTTCTCTTCTAAATCCATTTTCCTCACTTTCCACTATAAATAAAACTTATCTTTGCTGCAGTTTAAATTAAATATATCAATTGTTAAGAGACTGCAATATGCAGCAAAACTACATAATTTCTATGATATGCTAATCCGATTTATAAATAACTTGCCTGCACCTGTCTGCATTATAATTGAAAAGATATTCTTTCAGGCGAAAGACTTTAAGTCTTTTGTGAAACTTGAAGCGACTTGCACTTAAGTTTTTAGATCCTTGTTTGTACATTTATCCGTTTTATACTTTTGCTATTTGTTTGTGTCCAATTACTTTACTTGCCGAATGATACTTCGGTTATCCTTAACTGAATTGCAGGCAAATTCCATCGTGTGGCTTGCCCAACTTAACTGCCACTATAAAATGCATGGCAATTCATAAAAACTGCCATATGGAGTGTTTCCTGCAGCTGTCCAGGTATGCCGTTACCTCTGTGTGTGTGTGTGTGTGTGTGTGTGTGTGTGTGTGTGAATGTGTTTGTCTGCATATTAAATAACAATATCAGCATTATCACATATGAATGGATGACAATTGCAGACGTCGCAGCAATAAAAACATAATGAAAGCATTTTACATGCATATTTTGCCATTAAATATTTATGAGACACTGCAACAGGGCAAAACACAAACACAAATGCAACAGAAGGAAAAACAATAACAACAATAAGGAATAACAAAATAGAAAGAAAAGCACACAACAAGAATGTGGCAAAGGTGCAGCCAAAAGGTGAAGTTTTTCCTGTTGTAAAATTAATAAACTTGTTGGCAGTTTTAGCTCACCTTCATTTTTGTGAAACTTTTCAACAATTCACAATTTCCCGGATAGTAATCAAAGTTATTGATTACATTTTCCATTTGGAGCCAGCCACATTGATCCTTTCTTGCCATAAAAACTTTTGGCTAAACCAAAACTACAGCACATTTCGCTTTCGTTACACTTTTCGATGTGTGTGTGTGTGACCTCAAATGACGAATGAGTAGCCAAAGTTGCCAATAAACACGTACGTATCGAATAAACGAGTGTATATATCGAATGGCAGCAACGGGTCAGACAGGGACTTCTGAGGTTTGGCATTGACTTGCCAATTGATTGGCTTCAAAAAAAATAAGGCTTAAATACGTGAAAAGTGGCTAAGACAGAAAGGATTGTTTGACTGTTTAGGAAATAATTTATAAAACAGGCACTTACCATATTTTTTGTGTTTAAAACTTCAGATTTGGTGGGACCAGCAATTGCTTTCAGCTAGATTCCTGAAAGAGACAAATCAATGAATGAAAGTGCAGAGAAAACTCAATTTTCAAGAACTTTTCCGCACTCTAAACACATTTTTCCTGCAGCGTGAAGCAGCAATTGGCAGAGGCGTTGGATAAAGCGACAATGTGGCAAGTGCCTGGGACCCAAAAAATTAAGGCCAAGACGTCATGATAAAAAACTTTTTCTCTCTCTATCTCTCCTGCGTTCTGTCTCTTTCTCGCTCCGAGTGCCACTTATCTACCATTTGTTGTTATTGTTATTGTAGCTGTTGAACTTGACGCATGTTTGTTGGCAAACAAACGCCAGGCCCCATCCTGCCACAGCTCCGGGCTCATTAAAATGCGAGGCGTTAAGTCGCTCCTTGGCAGCCGGAAAAGTTGGAACCTGACCCGCTCACCCACACAGTCACACACACACACTCACCCACACAGTCACAGTCACAGTCACATCTTGAACGGCAGCCAAACAAATCTTATTTAATTTGGCTTTGGCGCCTTTAACGCGGCTGCTGCCAACAAGTTTGCCACCAAATCAACTCCGACCCAAAGCACACACACACGTACACACACACCCACACCCACACCCACACCCACACACACACACATACATTACAGGCAACTCGTTTAGCAGGTCGCAGCTGTTGCTTCGAGAATTTCAAGTGCATTTGAATGGGCCGCGGAATGGCGACTTTGCCTGTTTGCTAAAGTGTTAAATGTCATGAGCAGTGACTGTGGCTGTGCCCAGGACGAGGGTGTCCTGGCCAGGACGAAGAGCAGCCAGCAGGCACAGCTGGTTCTTTGAATTTATAGAACTTTCAGTTCGCATTCACATTTACTACACGCCGTATTTATTATTTATGCAAAAGCGCTAGTTATTAGCCTTTTACGGCTGACTGTCAACGCGCTGCCAATAAGACTGACAAGACGCATTTCCGACTTGCCTGAACTGTTTTCGCCGGAAGTGTGCGCGATACGATTTCCGGTTTACATTAGCCCTATGAATGCCTGCCGCTGCTGCCATTCCTCCCTTAGCCAATATTTTATGCCCGTTGCACTTACCACTTCCACTTCCACTTCCACTTCATTTGCAGCACTCGTCGCGCATATAACAAAAAGCAGGAACACAGCCCAAAAATTAATATGCGCACACGCGTTTTCCACTGGATGAGGTATTTTTTTCCCATCACTTGTTGAAAACTCTAAATTGAATTTACGCCCAAAAATTATGCAGCACATTTTTTTTCGCTCTCTCTCTCAGCCAACTTTTTTACCAAGGGTCGAAACACGGGTGCACAACTCTGGCATATTAATTCAATTTGAACTGATTTCGTTGGGAGGTTTACGTGGATTTTACCATCGCTTGAGAACTGAAGAGAAGTGGAGTGTGTGTGTGTATCATCAATTAACAGTCATATTGTGCGTTGATTGATGGGAAGCAGCTCGGGGAGAGCTCTCAAGGCAGAGCCTGGGGTAAAGGATATTGACAGGCAATCTTTTAATAATGCCAAAAAGAGAGCTAATTATACTTTGTGTACTTTGTTTTTACGAAAAGATTATTATTTATTTACACATTTCGATACAACTGGAAGCTTTTTCTGAATCTATCTTTATCCAAAGCCCTGTTTAAATTGACCTTTATTGATAAGTTGTCGATTTAAAGATCTTGTTTAAGTCAAGCTGACACATTTTAGCTTTGCTTTCTCATTTGGCCATTTGCCATCATTCAAACTGCCTTCGTGCCACAAGCCTTCCCATTACTTAGGTCAAGTCAGTTTCACTTAGTTGCGTTCCGCTAATGGCCCAAATTTCAAGCACAATTGAAGCCAGTTTAAATGTCCAAAATGTGCTGTGCTGCCTGACTGCTTGGCTGGCAGGAGTTGAGGGTGTGAGAGTGTGAGAGAGTCAAGCCGCAAAAAGCTGACACCTTCAACCGTTCCACGGCTGGTGTCCTTTGCTGCCGACTAGACGGCAGTCGGCGGCATTTTTCACGCCCACCGCTGGCGTTGGCGCTGGCGCCAAGGAAGGACAACGGAAGAGAGGGCCAAATTAAGTTGAAATTAGCAGCGTTTAAAGTATAATGAGGGTATAAATGATTAATTTGGCTTTTTTGGAAATTGATAAAGGCAGCCAGTCTGCCATAGCCAGTGCCAGTCAGGCAGGAGACGCATAATTGACTCAGCTTTATTGGCTGATAGAATTAAGCTAATTGCCGCTTGACGCGTCCCGAGTGACACCTGGACGCTGTCTCCGATTGGAATGAGTATCTATTTCCTTTTTTCTTACCCAGATTCCGTTTAATAAATGAAATCTTTGCTTTGCTTCAGCTGCTTTTCGTACACGAAGACAAAAAATGAAATTATCAAGAATTCCCCAACGCGACCAGTTGACAATACAAAATGTCTTTGAACGGATAGAAGACAATCCGAGGGTTGAGCGGGGGGGGCGATGAGAAGGCGGCCACGTGGCATCTCAAAGCAATTTCTGCTTATTTTCACAATAATTCTATTTTTGCTTTTCATTGTGAACAACAAGTTTGCCATTTTCCGATTGGCAACTCTGAAAGAACGTGTTCCCCTAAGGACCAAGCTCCCACACACACACAGATGCACACAAAGTTTCAATTACTTAAACTAATTCATTAATTTTGAACAGCTTGGGGACTCAAGTGAATATTTAATAAAAGAAAAGCAGTGCTCAGATTTGTCAACAAAACTATGGATAAATATTTAAATAATTCATTTTAATTGAATTGAATATTATACATTATATCGATATATTTGAAAGGGAAAATTACTTATAATAATTTCTGATATTCCAAGAAAAATACGCGAAGTGCCGCATTTGGTGTCTCTGCCAATTGCAATTCGCTTAGTTCAATAATTTTAATTGCTTCGAGCTGGAGATATGGCCGCTTATCTAACCGGGCAGACATAATGACAATCCCTGCTCGGCTTTTGTTCTCTCACACAATTACCGCCATTAACATTTATGGTGTCGACCTCAGAGAAGAAGTAGAGACCGAGCTAACTGCCAATCCAAAGCAAACAGGCAAGGAGGAAATTAAGTAGAAAATTGCAAAAATTAACAGCAGCTCACAAAAACAAAACCAAAACACCCAAAAAGCCCCAAAAACAAAAAGAAAACAAGAAATTCCAATTGTTTTTGTTGCTGAGAAGGTCCTACCGCATTTTTTTGTTTCTTTTGCTTTCGCTCCTGCAGCCTTGCCTCTGAGGCTTAGACTGCTTAAGGAAAATTAATTAAAAATAAACATGGCACACGCTTGTTCTTTAGGAATGCCAACCAAAATAGTCCTGTGGCCATAATAGAGAGACTACCAAGAGCCGAGAGGAGAAAAAAAGGAAAGAAAATGAAACAGGAGCCAAGCAGAAAAAGTAAGAAAATAAAAGCTGGTCGAGCTCTGAGCCAAAGCCAGAGCCAGAGCCAGAGCCAAATTCCAACAAAAGCGCACGAACATTTTGCGGCCACAAATCCGAGACGATAAGAATATAAGTAAAGCAGGCATCAACTGAGGGAAAGAGAGATAAGCTTGGGAAAGAAAGAAAGAGAGAGAGAGAGCACACACTCACACACAAGGAAAGACAAAAGAAATATCTGAACCGAAACCATTAGAGAGAACCGTCTGGACATTGGCGTAAGCGCCAAAAGTATTTAGTAATTACGTCAAGCAAAAACCAGGTGAAAACTGTATGGGGAAACCCAGGTGAAAATTGCATTACGTACATTTTAGCTTCCCGTGACGATGTCAATACCCGTATCCCACCTTGGGTCTTACTGCGGATATCGTGAGCATGCGAGGCTTCAGCTGCACGAGAGTAGAGCAAAAGTACTTGCCGGGCTCTATAATACTCTTACTAGTTGATATTAGGGCCATTAAATGTATGTGTGTGTGTGCGAGTGTGTGTGTGTGTGTGCGGCCAAATAAATATCTCATATGAAACCTTAAGACTCAGAGCACCAATTAGTTATGGTCTAGGGGGAATATCAAAATGCTGCAGAGGACATTTCATTGCCTTCACAAATTGTCTTCTAATTAATTATAAAAGATTTGCTTATTAGTTTTTAAACCTTTAAGGGAAATATTTAATATTTAATCGATTTTTAATTAATAAATATAGTTTTAATACATTTTTGTATCAAATTAGGTTTCAAGTTTGTGTCTTCATCAATTATTTTTTTTTTCTCCTAAAAACTTAATTATTTGCTAGGCCTTAAGGCTGCTTCCAGTTAGTTGATTTCAGATATTTTGTTAAAGATTATATTTTTTTTATTTAGTTTAATAATTTTTAATGATTTTCAATTTTTTAATTTAATTAATTTTTTTTTAAATTTGTATTTAATTTAATTTATTTACATTTTTCTATTATTTTATTTTTTTTGCTTTCTAATTTAATTTTTGTGTAAACTTTAACAATCGACTAAAAAGATACAATATAATTTTTTTTCTAAATAAATATTATTATATATTTTAATTTAAAAAAAAAAATAAATATTTTTATCTTAAAAGTAAAGTGAAAAGATATACTAAACTTTAATAAGATATATTTAATAATATTAATTAAGAAATAACAAAAAATATATCAAAATTGACAAATTTAAAGTGAAAAGAAAAAGAAAGAAAATGAAAAGTAAGATCCCTTTTGCTATCTCGCTCTGGTTCTATTATTAACAAAAAAAAAGCTCTGACTGAAGCACAAATCTTGTATAAATACTTGCTGAGAACAAAGCAAGTTGAAGTACAGACAGAAAACAAAAAGCTGCTGACTAGATTTCAATTAGTAAACATAACTAAGAAATGGTCTAGGACAAAGAATTTGCACTGCTGAAAGGTTTCCTACAGGTTTCCAGGACAGTAGAAACGCTCCAAAGAGTACAGATTCATGTATTATTACAAACGCATATCCTAATGCTGAATGCTACTTCAGCGAAATGCGTTTGTATTGTATTATAGAGAGTAGCGAGACAGACATTATGCCAGCAGAGAACTGATGTAAGCCCTTGGAGCATAAACCATAAAAGTTCTCCCTGTGCGTAGGAGCAGCATCAGCTCTGTCTCCCCTCTTAATATGGGTAAAGTAATTTTATTAAAACAATAAAGCAAGCACAGTAAACTGATAAGCAGCTCATATGGATGTATTTAGCATACACACACACACACACACACACATACACACATGTACAGGAAGTCCTTTGTGTGGGGTTATATAATATTTTATGTGAAGCACAGCAGATCGGGCTTATCTCTATGAATCTGCGATTATTTATTCGGCTTTTGCCTCGCTACTTTTCTCTACATTTTGTGATTCTCTTTTAATATTTTATGATATTATTTTTTCGTTTGACTAACAATTCATTTATGCTTCTTCTTCTTTATGTTCATTTTTGATTTTTGCAAATTGTGGCAAAGACTTTGATGAGCTTATGCCTTGGCCCAATTGTATTTACCTCAAGTAAACACAAATTGCTGGGAAATGTATCAGTTTTCCAAAGTTTTCATAAGCTACCTCTGATTTATTTAGCATAGAAAATGTTTTACATTTTCAAGCTATTTGCCTGCAAATATTTTAAGTAATTTATTGCTCTATATACATTTTAGAGTATTCGAAATCAAAGTCCAATCTGCCATTTCTTGCTCAGAACATGAAAATGCGTTGTTTTCTTTAATCACTTAACAAATATCAATGCAAATAGTTTATGCAAAATGGGAAAACTTTAGTTTACTTATAAACATATTTATACAAAAACGGCAAATGAAATTGATTATAAAAGCAAAAGTTATTTTAATTTAGAAAGCAGAATATCAAATATTTACTATTGTAACACATTCTGGGTGAAGACAAAAGAAATTCATGAATCAAACTGAAATGCAATTAAATGTGCTGCAAAATAGAAGGAGAATAGAAACCACAGAGGGAGTATAAAAATGGGGTTGAGGCATGTGTCTGTATCTGGCCACACTGGCTGACATTATGATAACCCAATGACAGCTATTTGCAAATCAAACATGAGCACCGATTTCGTATATATAAATCAATTGATTGGCAATGCGTTTCTCTGATTGCCAACCAACTGGCAACAGAACAGCGAAAATTTGTCTCTGGCACGCGACGCTAAGTGGGCACTGGGAAAGCGGGAAGCGTGGAAGCGGGGCAGAAGGCGAGGAAAAGGGGAAAATCTGAGGGTTGTAGAGAGATTTCCTTCAATGGATCGAATCGATTTCGTTGGTTCCCCGTTCGCTCGTTCTGGTGTCTGTGAATTTTCCTCTTTTAATATATTAATGCCCGACATGCACTCAAATGTGTTTTATTGTCTAGAAATCAACGAGGCTTTAACCAGTTCTGGGGCGGGTTTTGGGTTTTGGTTTTGGCTTTGGCTTTGGCTTTTTGGGTAGTGAAATTGAAATTGCAAATTAGACGCAAATTTGATTCGTTTGGCACAAAAATAGTAGACAAACATTTGCGAACATTTCGGCAAAATTACTTTCTGTTTTTCTTCATAATTTATTAAGTCAGTGGAAATGCTTAAATCAAAATGGTAGCCAAAGTTTGTTATACTATAAATTTAAGGTACTTTAGCAACAGCATCCATATATCATAGAGAACATAAATAAATGACGATAAAAACTATTACAGAGCACTTGCAGGTCCTTGCTTCATCTTCGTCTCCCCTTGAGTTTCTATTAGCCGATTTTCAGTATTATCTTAAGTTCCAGCCACCATTAAGCGACAGGCAGCACGCGTAATTTTTAATTTACCATGACATAAATCGTATAAAACTGTCACAGTCACTAAA
This sequence comes from Hirtodrosophila trivittata, assembly GCA_035045065.1. Taxonomy (NCBI): domain Eukaryota; kingdom Metazoa; phylum Arthropoda; class Insecta; order Diptera; family Drosophilidae; genus Hirtodrosophila; species Hirtodrosophila trivittata. The sequence goes on from JAWNNK010000856.1 coordinate 3,878,553, forward strand.
AGCAAGCAGCAACAGCCTGTCCCAGCGCTGTACCAGGGCACAAATTATGTCTGAATACACAGAAGGGTGTCGAAAGTCATTGGGGAACCCAAAGGAAGACAGCCAGGAGACCCACAATCTGCCCCAGCAAACCAACAAAACTTCAAAACAAAACAAAGTCGCACAGTGGGTGGTAATTCTGCCTGCCTGTCTCTCAGTCTGGGCGTCTGTCTGTGTGTCCTTTGCCAGGATGCCATTCAGGCTGGCATTAATAAGTAAATCTTCACCATGTGACGGCTATCAGTGGCACTTCCGCACCAACCCCCTTCAATCCCGCCCCTCTAACCCACAAGACAGCATTTCAAGCTATTTATATTTTATCTTGTCGTCGTCGTCGTCGTCGTCCTCGTCGCTGTTGCCGGAGAAGTTCTCTAAAGTTCCGCTACGTTCTCAAATGAAGTTGCCTGGGAATGTGAATGTAACTGTAAGTTTGCCAAGTCTGGGATATGCTGAATACCAGAGAACGTTGTGTGTGTGTGTGTGTGTGTGTGTAGTGTGTATCACTTAATATGTGTGCGGCTTGTCACAGCCGGAAGTTGCAATTCCTGGCTCAATGCCTATAAATTTAACTTAGTCTCTTTCAGAACTTCTTGTTGTTATTGTTACCATTTGCGGCTTGTTCCTACAGGACATTCGAACTCTTTGGCTTATCACTTAGGAGTTTGCCCATTGCTTTCTAACATAACATTAGTATAATTTCCAAAGCTCTTGAATTAAATAGAAACTTTCTTCAACATAAAAAAAACTATCCTTAAAACTATTTTGTGTTAAAGAGCTGAAAGATCTGACCATAAAAACCAAATTGAATTAACATGATTGTTCTCATATCTTAAATACAATTTAATGAAGAAAGCGCCTTTTGAAGTGGTTTCCACATAGACAATAAGTGACATCAACAAACATCACAGCTCCTCCCACTTCCCCTCGACTAGAGGAAAAAAGGAAACCGAAGTTTACAGCCTAAACGACCGTTTAACACACACTCGTTGTGTTCCGGCATGGCAAATTGTGTAATTTTATATATGTAAAGGATAAAAACAGCAAAAAAAATAGGAGGAACTGCGCAAAGTTTAACAAAATCCGCAAATAATTTGAACGTTTGGGCAGCGGGAAGTGGGCCAGGTACAAGTGGGAGGCGTGGCTATGGGGGGGCGTATAAATTTTCACCTGTGCACACGGCTGGCTAGCTGAAAACACGCTGCCATTGCAATTTTCGTCGAAAGGAATGCAAAAGAGTGTAAAATCCAAAAAGCATTGCATACACAAAGGCGCACATACTTGGGTGTGGGTGTGGGTGTGGGTGTGTGTGTGGGAGTGTGTGTTGGTAAGTGGATGTCTATGTGCGGTGTGTGTGTATGTGGGTTGAAAATGGATAATAAAAAGCTCATTGCAACAAATTCTTGCGCAATTTTCAGTGTTAGATTAGAAACGCTTTTCACCCAAACCAGAATGGAAGAGGGGGAAGGACAGGGGGCAGGGTGCGGGGGCGGAGTACAAGGAAACGAACTGCAACACGAAACGCTGTTCTTTTTGTTTTTTACAGCTTTCCCTAACCTCTTCTATGTGTTTTTTTTCGGTCATGCTCAGTGTCTCTTGGTTTCAGTTGTTTGATCCCTTGCACTTTTTCATAGCATTTCGCCCTGGCCCTATTTTTATTTTCATTTTTTTATATATATATATATATATATATATATATGTATGTTTTTTCTTCTCCTTTGGCTTTTCTACTTTTTCACTTTGCCTTAACATCTCCAACGTTGCTTTACACTTGCTGGCTGGCACTTGTTTGTGGGGTTTTATGAGCTTAGTTGGCGATTTAGCGATGCTTGTCTTATTTAGTTTTAAATAAATGGCCAAGGGCTGGCGTCGAGTATCTTTTAGCTACGTTTCCGTTTATTTCTGTGTAAATGAGTGTGCAAATGAAAGTAAGGCGATTTTATTGAGACAGCAGAAGGAGGTGGAGGAAGCACGGAGGATATTACAGAGGAATTGCCAGCAAATGTTAATGAATTCTACTGAGTATTCGGTTAATCGACAATAAGAATCATATCGTAACCACAAAGAGTGACGTCTTCACACCCGACTTACTCGCACATTAACAGCTGATGCCTGCAATTAAACCAGAATGCATTAAATTTAATGAAAACCCCAACAACAGCTGACAATGTCTGTCTGGTTGGTTATTGGAGACAGACCGGAAAATGTGCCATTAAAAACCAAACAGAAGACAGCATAATAAAGACAAAGAGCTCAGAGCAGAAGAGAGATGAGAGTTGCACTCTTAAAGAGGCGGACAAAAGGCACGAGGAGGTTTTTGTGCTTAAATTTCATAATCTTTACAAAGCAATGAGTCAGGACATCAATGTCCTGGCTCCAACTTGCTGCAGCTTCCGTGTTAGCTTCAGCTTCAGCTCTGATTCCTGCGGCTGCTTCTTTGAATGGCTCCAACCAGGCGGCAAAGACAGCCCAACGCGAAGGGGGAGATTCATCAACTTGGTCGCAATTTCGAGTTTGCAGCTCTAAAAATGCATGAAATGAGTGAAAAGTGCGCATACATATGACACTGACTGTATGTGCGTGTGTATTGTGTGTGTGTGTGTGTGTCTGAGGGAAGTTTATGAGTGTTTGTGCAGCGCAAACAAACTGTACAGAAAGAAACGAAGCTGCAGACACCGAAAAAAAACTGACATCCAAATGCATTAAGCAAAAATTGTCAACAATTTTTCCGCCATCCACGCAGCCACCCCCGCATCCCCTCACCCACCCATCCGCAGGCTCACCCTCACCCTCGGTCTCGGACAGCTGCATCCCCGACGCGACGGCGTCAAGTCTGCTTGAATAAACAGTCGCTGGAACTGGGGGAGGGGTTAGCTGGGGGAGAGTTACTGACAAAGTCAGTGAGTCAGCATCATCTATGGTTGCTGGCAGCTAGAGATGGGCGCGTGTTGCCGATATCTATCGGTTTATCGTAGATCTGTCTTTAGCCAGAAACCCTAAGGTTAAAATGCAATAGCCCCAAATCTACTTAGAGATGAGTCAGACAGTATCCTGTGCCTAGTCGGAATCTCTAAGGTTAAAGACAGACAGCTGAACTATCGGAAAAGTCGTGCAGATTCCACCTTTGATGCAATCACGACACGAGCTCCACCCTGGTGATTACTGCTCTTTGGGGCAGACGACAGTCGAATCTGATTGAATAATGACTGCACAAAGCATGCGGCAGCCAGACTGACACTAATAGTGTTGGAAAGTGCTCGAGTGTGGGTTGCTTTGTCTTTCTGGATGGAGGAAGGAGGATGGAGGAAGGAGTCGGAGTAATCTCCACGCCATCCGCATCGAGTTACACTTTGATGCGATTTTGAATTTTTAATGGCTCGAATGTCACGACAAATTATGATGTATTTGGCGCCAGAGAACCTCACTCAACCCTGCCCCCATTTCCCATTTCCCATTTTTCCAGCATAGTGTGAAATGCCAGATGCTGATAAGGGTGGGCAGACCCTTTGGGGAGCACTCAAGGGAGCAACCACTAACCTATTCCATTTTGCAGCAACAGCTTCGGAATTGCACCTGCTTTGGTGCAGAGCTGCACTCAGTGTTCCAGTTGAAGGCCTGCCTGCTAATAGAAAATTTAAATGCCGTGTCCTGCGAGTGCGGCAACAGTTGCCAAAGTGAAACTTGATGTTGCGCAACATTCTAAGCCAAGTTCATAAACTTGTCCGTCGAAAGTTTCTGAGAAAGAGCCTCGCGTCGAAAACTTATAGTTTCTTCAATTTTCTTATTATGTTTCCCTATTTGTTTTCGTTTTTTTCTTGTTTTTTGTGGGTTCTTCGTGTAAACTGTGTGGTCAGTGAGGCAAATGTTGCTTGCAAAGAGTTCATGTGGAACGAAATTATGTGGCTGTTGTGGGCAGGTTTAGAAAGGAGAACGGAGTAGGAGGGATTAAAAGTAAGGAAAATCTTTGAATCTACCTAAGTTTCTTCTCTTTAAACTTAACTTTTCTGTTTTGAATCTTAAAGTTTCAATTAGCCAAACTAACTCCGAAAAGGCCATAACGCATATGTCATAAAAGTTTCTTCAACAACTTTTAACAACTGACCAAAAATCTGCATTTTGGTTCTAAGGAAATAACAGAAGTTAAGTCTTAAATGTGACTTATTCAGAGTCAATCTGATAGCAGGATACATCAACAACTTGTTGCCCAGTTAAGTTATATTTCATTTGCCAGCCATCTAATCATATGTTGGATTCATTTGAAGTGCAGCATCAGTTGCAGGACGACAGTGTGAATCACAGCCTTTGGTGCACGTTTGTTTTGGCAGGCAGGCGGCAGTCGCTTGTCTCCTTTGGTTGCTGCTAAGAATATGCCATGCATGTTGCATAAACAAGGATTAAACAAAAGAAGTCACAGGTCCTGTGGATCTCTTTCTGCTCCTGTTCCCCGTTTTATACGCTGCACAAGGCAAATATTTGCAGTCGTGTGTTGCCGACAAGGACACACACACTACTGTGTCCCTTATACTAAGGGACGTCCTGCTGGCCTCCACTGGGAACTGCCATTTCACTGCCAGACCCAGCCACACATTCACTTCTAGTTGTGTGTGTGAGTGTGTGTGTGTGTGTATGTGGGCTCCTCTTTACTTTGTGTGCCACTCACGTTGTGCTCGTTATTCATATTTATTGCGCACGTTACCAGTGCCACCGACAACGACGTGGAGTACATGGGAGTCGGAGGACGCCTCCTTCGATGCAGCTCCTAGCAATTGGGAGTCCTAGACAAATGGACGGGTTGCATGTGCATTGTTTCTGCCACTGCCTCTGCTGCCGCTGCTGCTGCTGTTGTTGTAGGCGTGTGCCCGTGTCTAGGAGCAAAAACTTTGCAATTACAGTTATTTGATGGGATTTGCAGGGGTTACACCCCCATATGAAACACACCCAACACACACCCTCTATGCGATGCGGGTGTTGCCTGTTTGGACATTCATTTGCTGCCGCATTTTTACAGCCTTGACGATTTACTGTGTGGCACCAAACTGCTGCACTATAAAACTGGGAAAAGTGAAAAGTGATATTAAACGAAAGGAATTACGCAAACGCCAAGGTCCTTGTTAAATTTCCCAGCTGGAACATAAAGAGCGACGGATTTGATGTCTAATCGAAACGGCACATAAAAACACAGTTTATAAATTTAAAATACACGTGATGAAAAGGCTATTAAAAAGGCTTCCACTTAATTTAAATCATTTTGTGATTCTCTAAATCCTGTTTATAACTATTTCATAATCGACTTTTATGATAATCGCCAAATGTTTGTGCTTTTTCATGCATTTTAATCTCATCACACTTAATCAGATACAGATAAAAACAATTTTTTTGTAATGTATTTTATTACACACGTGCAATAAAATAAATCAAATATCTGATTGGGGAGATATTTGCTGATTTATAATCCTGAAAGAGTCAATTGACAATAAACAAGCGGCGACACATGTGCAAATTGTCAATGAAAACACATGAAAATATATTTTAATATATTTTATTACAGAGTTTATAGGCCTCGACATGATTAAACTTGAAAGTGCCTAGGAGTGGACAGGAATTTTATTTATTCTACCTGCAATCTATACAGAGTATATTTTGCAATCGTCTCGCTTTTGGGAGCAACTTTCCCAGAGGCAGAGTATAAAAGTAGCGGAACAAACGTGCAACGTGTCCTGGGAATTATCGAGTCAATAAAATGCCGTTTGCTGTATATTTAATAAAGTGCAAAAATAAAACATAAAATTTCTATCATAAATAATTTACAACCCCGTAAAAAATACTAAAAAAAAAAAGGATTATAATAAAATGCAAATTGCAATACAAAAAATGGAATAAAATTCTTTGATTGTTGAAAGCGCACCTCAGGTGTATTTACGCTGTCAGCAAATAGATTTAAATAATTAACACTTAATTTTAATTTTTATATTAAACATAATGTATCCTTTCCCCTTGCAGAACTCTCCTCTGCGCTGAGGGATGTCCGTGTGCGAGTGCCACACGCCGTGAGACGCGGTGAGAAGGCGGTGCTCAAGTGTTTCTATGACATTGAGGACGATAGTTTATACTCGGTGAAGTGGTACAAGGGCAGGAGGGAGTTCTATCGATATACACCCAAGGAGACACCGCCGATGAAGGTTTTCCATTTCCCAGGAGTTAAAGTCAGGGTAAGTCGGGCATACATTAAAAATTTCTAGGAAATTCATAATTAAATATATTATTTTTTGAATATTTTTAATTGATGTGAATTCTGTTCCTTTTCGACAAATATTGCCTAGAGGCTACTTTTCAGTTTAAATTTGATAATTTTTTATTTTTTATACAAATTATTTTTAACATTTTTTGCAATTTCTCTGCGACTGCTCATTGTTGACATTAAATAAATAAAAAACAAAAGCCCCAGGAGACCTTCATCGCAAATACTATATAAATTCCATATAGAATGCTTCATTCGTATTATGCAATCCCTTTTATTTGATAAGTGGCGGCATAACTGAAAGGTTTCAGTTCATTTATATTGACAGTTGCAGGGAAATGCAATTTAGTTTCTATTTTCTGCTTATTTTTTTGCGGCTCTGCATAATATTTAATATTCAGCAGCATAATTCAAATTTTTTGGATTTTATTTTGCTGTTTCTTGATTTTTGGTGTTATTTATGCAATTGTGGCGGCACTTAGTCTATGGGATTAAGGTTACTTTCAGCGTTGAAACGGGGCAGCGTGTTATGTTTTTAACTAAAGGGAAAATAAATAATACAGGCTACGGATTAAATTATATATTTCCACATAACGAGTATTATGCGAGTGCTTTCAAAACAACAACAAGAACAATTTAAGCGCGTGTTTGCCAGCTTTTACCCCAGACTGTTTGAATTATTGTAAAATAAACACGCAAATCTGTAACAAGAGCTTAAATTTGGTTATTGTTGTTGCTTTTGTTTTATTTAGCAAACACGATAGAAAAAACTGAAACAAAATGCACTTTTACTGGGCCAATAAAATATCGAAATAAATTAAACTAAACGCAGCGTGGGATCAACTATGTGAAACATTTGCATTTTGGCCAAAACCAATGAAATTCTTCAGTCTGGCAACAGAGTGGGAGGGTAGGGTAGGGTATTCGTATAGTTCAACAGACACACAGAGCATTTCAATGCACAATCAAATCAAAACACGGTTTTTAACTTCCGCTTGATGGCAGTTACGAGCCGGAAAAAACACATAGAACCTCGCAGCGTGGTTTGTTTTCTATTTTTTTGGTATCTCTTGAGTTGTTTTTTTCGGGTTTTGTTTCCGCATTTGGCTTAGGTTCGGTTGGTTTTGGTGGATTGGCGGCCAGGCAATATTTTTCAATAAATATTGGCATTTTTAACTTGTTCCACAATTTTCAAAATTATTCAGGCATATAAAGAAATACATTCACATTCTATTTATTTATATTTTTATTTCCTTTCAATTTCTATTCGATGCGACAATACATGCGATGAAAAACGAAGAGTTTGAGTTCACATAAAATAAAATCGGAAAATAGAAATGTTTGTTTTCCAGTTGAAAGACAAAAACAATGTAAATATTTAGATATAAATATATATATTTAAAATACGCTCGAATTGCCACTTGTGTACTAAGAATCGTGAAAATTTCATAGAAATACACTTCCGTTTAGAGTAAATATGTATTTTTATTACATTTTCAATGATTGCTAAATATTTGATGAAAATATATGCATATATTTGCTTTGCCCTTGCGGGGAATCAAAAGTTGCTAAATATTTATTAATATGTTTATAAAAACCCTCACAGATTAACCTGTCAAAAGCAACTCGATATTGTCGAAAAATTCACAATTTCCTTCCCAAAATTGACATCTTTCAGTGCACTCTGCACTTTATTTTTCATTCGACTGCAAACAAAAGAAAATTGTATTGAAAAAAAGTATTTGACAAACATGAGCCAAGCGTAGTTTTATTATTTAATTCAATGATGATTTTTATAACACGTTTATCGCCTGACCTGCGCAATATAATATATATATATAAATGTATATACGATATGTACATAAAACAGTTGTCAGAGCTATTATGAAATCCGCTTGATAAAAAATTGGGTAAACAATTCGACGAGTTCCACATAAAGTTGACCAGTTTCAACAATAACCAGAAAATCTCTTTCTCTCTTTTATTTTTTATTGTACCCACTCAATTATTGAGGAAACTGAACACGAACCCGCCAGCAATCCACGAGATACGTTTGTTGTGCAATTTTTCATATGCCAAACACACACACACACACATGCAACTATATAGTAATAAGAATGTGTGTGTGTGTGTGTGTATTTTTAAACAAATTTATTTCGCTTTTATGTCTGGCACTTCCATACCCATACCCATACTCCGTCTCTCTCTCTCTCTCTCTCTCTCTCTCTCGTTGCAGCGCACTGCCTCCAACGAGAGCCAAGTGGTGCTCGATGCGGTAACAATGCCAACATCCGGTAAATACAGTTGCGAAGTATCTGCGGATGCGCCCTCATTTCATACATTAATAGCGGCAGCCGAATTGGAAGTTATTGGTAAGTAAAAATACAAAAACAAAGCAACGAGATTAAAATTGAAACAATGAAGAATATTTAACATGATAGACTGCCTGACGGTTGCGGGTTGAGCATAAAAAATGTGGGAAATCTCAGTCGGAAACGCAGAAAAATTTAAGCTTACATTGAATTATGAATTCTGTCACTGCAGGACAGTCTCTAGCCCTTCAGGTTCAATATTGAACTTGTACCAGAGTTGCCTCGTGTATGCACATCTTCAATTCCAGACGAGCTTCATTTAATGATGCAAGCCGCAAATGTTTATCCATTCCAGTGTAATTACGGGACTGGTGGGTTTGTGTTGGCTTGCGGTTACGCCGGATTCCACAGAAAGCAATTGGAAATGCTCACAAACATATCAGAAACGCACACAGTTGGTCATATAAACATGAAATAGACACGGTCGAAGTTTGTGTAGACAGGCGAAAAGCCAAAACGACTGCCAATTGAAGTTTTCCCCCACTTTCCTACAATACGTAAGCCAATCATCCGCACACACACACACACACACACACACACACACACACACACACACACACACACACACACACACACACACACACACAGGGTGTGCATACCACACGCGCACATTGCGAAAAGTTTATTGACCATCTCAAACGCTTTGGCAGAGTTTTTATTTTGTTTGGCTGCTTAAATATCTTCATCTTCATCTGCAGACGGGAAAATTTGTTTGTATTTTGTCCGCTCGTTCGAACTTGCAGTTTATTTAAAAAAATAAAAAAAGGAAGAGCCACGCCCACATATATGCGCCCACATTTGGCGTCGACTTAACTGTCTGTCTGGCACTCGCTTGGTCCCTAACCTCTGGCTCCAGCTGTCAGCCCGAGTCGAGGCTCTTGGCCTGCCCAATTGAACTTGGTCTTTTGGGTCCTTTTTTGGCATGCGAGTATGACAGCTTCGAACGGAATTAGACACTTTCTCGTCGCATTTCTTCCAATTTTATTTGGCTTGCAGCAAGTTTATGTTCAGTTTCAACTAAACTTACTCGTATCGAATTTCTCTTTTTCATCTCCATTCAAACTAAATTGCCGGTATATTTGGTATATTGAGCCAAACTTCAAAATTTAACAACACAAACTGACTTATAATAGTTGCACTTAACTGTTTATGAACACTTCAGCAGCTTAAAGTGCACAAATATTTGCTAATGGTCTTCAAGTAAGATCAGAACTGGACCCACTTTATACCAGAATCTTAGGAAATTGGCTTAAAATCAGCTCAATTTTTGTACGTTTACCGTCTCAAGTGAAGCTCAGAGATAGAAACAAGATTGTTTAAAGCCAACTTTAAGTAGAGTTTGTTTGAAATTTCAAACCAAAATCTCTTTTGTATTTGTTGCACGGCTACGAAAGCATTTCAATTATAGACTATGCAGCCGCAGAGATCAGACCTCGACTGTCATTATACAAAATGTCGAGGTACAGAGATATACACGTCGAAAACCAGCAGCCAAATTGAGGCCTTCAAATTGCCAGACATGAAAGCCTCTGGGCAATGGAAAATGCGCTGGTTCAGGGTAAAGGGTGAAGGGTTATGGGCTACTGTATGAAAAAACTTTAGCGACAATCGAGGACTAAAACGCAGGCACAGTCGGTATTGGAGCTAGGACTAGTACATATACTACTGCCATATATAGATGACTCCCACTCATTTTCATATCTCGTTGCATTTACAGAGACGCCTCACAATGCACCATTCATAACCGGAATCCGGCCCCGGTATCGGGTCGGCGACATATTGCGGGGTAATTGCACATCGCGACACTCACGACCGGCGGCGAATCTCACATGGACGGTGAATAATGAAGAGGTGAGTCCAACGCAAATTATGCAAACACAATTTTCTTGTTTTTAAATGGCATCTGTGTGAAATTTATGCCTATGTGTGTGTGCCCAGAGAGAGAGAGCGGAACGGGCTCTGTAATTACCAGGAAAACACACGCGTAGTGCTCAGATCAGCGTCTGTTGTGCCACGCCCAGTGCATTACGCCCACAGCTGTAATAATTCAACACAGTTTTATGCACGCACTGGGCATGAAAATGTAGAGAATCCTATCGCAAAACTCTTCACTTCACTGCAAACACATTTTCCACAGTTTTTGGTCAACATTTCTGCCAACGCCAACGCTCACGCCACGCACAATTTCAAATCTGAATAAAACCCTTGTGTATCCAATTCACAGCGACTGCCTCTCCCACGCTCTGTACTCTTGTTTGCTTTCTGGGTTTGCTTAACTAATTTGCCATTTGTGCGCCCAACCGACAGACTGCATTGGCTCTTTTTCCTTTTTTTTGTTTTTTCTGATATCAAATACGAGTTGCATGCAACCGATCCTGAGCTGAACATAATCACAAGTTGCAAGCTCTGTGCATAATGAAGTGCAGCAATGCAGGCAGAACAGGACAATTTCTAGAAAGCGTAAAAAGGGAATTCACAATTGTATTTTTAACCCATTAAAAACAACTTGTGCTGTGGATATAACCAGAAACCAGGATTAGGCGTATGAGACACGATTCAATCTGTATTCCTGCTAGTTTCTGAACCTTGCCATTCACTTTGAATGGACAATTGCACAATCCATTGTAATAATCCCTTAGTCATAACTACCTTAATGAGTATATAGTCCCATATCCTTGATCAGATCAAAGGACTCTACTTGTTGCCCATTCCAAACCACATCACGCAACTCCCTAGAGAAAATTGCAGCTATTCTCAGTGCACCTGAGCTCCCTCTACAAAAGTATCCGTAGCAACACGTTTTGCATACGCTATTCTATATATATTAACATATATATATATATATATATATATACATATTTATTCTATTTCTATTGAGCAATTTGCTTGTTGTTCGCAAATTTATATTTATCTGCTTAAAACATTATGTTATTCAGTCCATTGCGCTTATATCATGCCAATTAAATTGTTTGCGAGCTTATTAAGCACATTTTGAGCTGTACCCTGTGCTAACAAGGAGGGAGAGAGAAAGAGACAGTAAGAGAGGAGAGAGAGAGAGAGAGAGAGAGAGAGAGAGAGAGCAGGGCACTCTCAATCAATCGAGAAGGCAACTCAGATGCAACCAATTCCAACCAACTCAATCGCAGCCAACTGCACGTTGAGCGCCTTTTCAGCTAACAGCGCGGAACTGCGGTTTACTTGTGTATATGTAGGTCCTTTGTGTATATATATGTGGGTGTGTGTGTGTGTGTGTGTGTGAGCTTTGTTTTGCTGCTGCCGTTTCCGTCCCTTGTTGCTGTTGTTCATGTTGCTTCCGTTATTATGCGCCTTCAATGAACATTGTTTGCTGAAATTGCCCCAACTGTCGACGTGTGACAAACGCTGTGTGTGTGTGAGTGTGGGTGAGGGATTGTGTGTATGTGTGTGGGTTTACTTATTGTTTCGCTGGCTTATTATGGTTTATTATATAAAGGTAATGCCGAAATTACTCGGTGCAGAACTAGAACTCCCCTAAGCTGGCTTATTCTGCTTGCGAACTATGTAACATTTATTGTTGAAATGTTTACACCAAATCGATAACATTTACAGTTGGCAATCGATTTGTTATCGCATTTGCTGTACTAACTAAATCAAAGGTATATCTATAAGTTTTGTTACAATTAAACATGCTGCAATTATAATAATATTATCTATAGTATATCACTTAGATCTTATTATAGAAGTGGAAGTGAAAGTTGAACGATATCGATAAACGATATATTTATTTTCTTAGGTCAATCCCTCACACGTGCGTCATCATAAGATCATGCGAGATGTACGCAATGACATGGAAACCGCCATCGTGGGCATTCACTTTGTCGTCACCGATCAGCACTTTGAGAACGGCAAACTAAAGGTAAGCAAAGTCTGCTAAGATCCTTTGGGAATTCGATTTTCAAGGATGTTTTTTGTATTATCAGCTACGCTGCAGCGCACAGCTTCATGATGTGTATTGGAAGACAACGGAGAAGACTGTCTTGGAGGCGGATCAATTTACCAAATATGGTGGTGCCAATGGGAATCGGGTGAGCGCCGATGAGGTGTACGATCAGTATACACTGCACGAGGATGAGCAGTTCCAGAGCAAGAAGAACAGTTACCTGACACAGCTGCAGGGTAAGTTGGGGCAACCAATTAGTGTTCGGACACACACAAAAGTCTCTTTAGAGCAACAGTAGAGAGACAATAGAACACAACAAGAACAACAACAACAACAAAAAAGTATATGGCCTGCATTTTTCTATTTCTCGCTAGACTTTCTGTTTCCTCTTGTACCCTCAGGCGAAGAAGACGATGGCGCCGATGGCATGGAGGATGGTGGCGCCGCCTGGCGAGGTGTCAGCTCGCGTGCCACTCGTAGCGGCCAATCTGTGGCAATGAGTGGTGCAACTGTTACACTCCTTGCACTGCTCAGCTGGGCGCTGGCCAGGCAATTAGTGTCGCAGCTTGTAGCGATTACAAAGCGAAGACAGCCCATGCGGGACACAGAGGAAGAGGCAGCGGCACAGAAAAAACAGCAACACCAAAGACAAAGCCTGCGGGTGCCTAACTGCAACAGCAGCAACAGTAACTGTAACAGTAACAGCAAAGGATGCAGCAGCAGATGTATCAGGCAATTAACATGATTCAATTGCCACGCAACTCTTGTGCCACACTTCAGGGAGGGTATAGTAGGAGGAGGAGGAGGAGGAGGAGGAGGAGAAGGAGGAGGAGCAGCATCAGCCGGAAAGTAGGCGAAATGTTGACGTTGTGAAAGTTCAGCCCTAGGCGCCAGCAAGCAACTGCTAAATGTATCTAAAATATTTACAGCCATACACACACACAAAAACACACACACCTACACACAGACACAAGTTTCAGCTAGCTCAAAGTAACTTTGAATGCATTTAAACAGATACGAAAGATACTTATTGTACAAGAAGTACTTATAACCAGTCAAAAGCGCAGCAAAAACTTTCATTTAATTTGTGTAAAATATAAATATAAATAAAAAACAGGCATAATAAGTGGCTCGCAGGAGAAACTGGAGCGTATCGAAGGATCTTCTTCTCATTCGAATGATTTTCTTTACATGCCGAACCGAAACTTTTCCAAAAGCTCAGCTAGTTTTGCCAGTCAGCCAGCTTAGCTCCTCAGCGAACTACTCGTATTTGAAAACTGGTTCATTTTTATGATTTCCATTCACTAAAATATTGAATAACACGATTTTTGAAAGCGAGTTAAAGGAAATGTTGTGCTTTGGTTCCCTACAAAACAAAAATGTACTTATACATTTACATATTAAAAGTCAAACATTATATATTATATAATACATATATTTATATGTAACATATATATTAATATATACTATATATATACATATATGTACTATGCCTAAATGTAATTTCAACACCCAAAAAAAGACAAAAGAAAACAGACAAAAAAATGATAAAGAGCAACTAGTTTGTAAGTCTAAATACAGCTATATATGTAAAATTATATATATATATATATGTATGTATTTGTATATAACATAAAACGAAAAAAAATGAATTGTATAATTGATAAGTATTTACGGTAGATAATCAAAAATAAAAAGAGCGAAGAAAAACAAAACACAATCTCTGTGTACTTATTATTCAAGTGAAAACTTATATGGAAATCATCGAAAATTGGGTGAGTAAGTGATAACTGGAACTACCAACTGTTCAAGTTAACAAGTTGTTCAAGTTATCGAATCAAAAGCAACACTACGAACTGTTCGATCGAAATTAAAACTGAGCTGAGTTACATTCGAATTTTATGAAAATTATGAAAAAATATTTAGATTTTGTTTAATTTATGAATTTATCTACTTTTGTTCAAGTTATCAAGTGTTCAAGTTATCGAATCCAAATATTTGTATGGAACAAAATTCAAATTGAACGGAATGCCATTACAATTTTTGGTATTTTTATACAAGATGTAGGATAATTATTTAATATACAATTCTTGTTTTGTGTTTGTTCTTAATATTGAGTACTTTTGTTCTAGTTATCAGGTGTTCAAGTTATCGCGACTACACTGTACACTATATCTTTAACTCCTGGTAAAATAACGAGATGAATTACATCTACTTTCTGGTATATATTTCCCATATTTATACTATAGATCGAAACCATTTCCATGGTGAAAAAGTGTTCTTGCAGCTTGTGACTTTTTGTAGTTTTTCTTATGCGTTTATCACCTCAGTTAAAAACAAGAATCGAGTTTTTAAATACTAGAAACACTTTCCAACAAAACTCAGCACACATTTGGCCATTTTTAATGGGTTAAAGTTATGAAGAGAAAGTTATAAATTTTCCCAAAATTTATGTAGACCCAAGCAATTATACACTTTTATCTAATGCGCAAGTATAAAACAATCTCTAATTTTTGCCCAGTTCTGGCTCTGCATAGAGCAACATAATTAATTATATCACATTCATATTGCAAGAGCTCAGAGCTGAGAGCGTGTCTTTAATGATCCTGGGTTGCCCCAGTGTCTGCTCCAGACTGGAGGAAAGTCCTCATAAGAAATGACAATAATAAAGATGAGCTGGCCAGCAGCATCCAGCATCCAGCATCCAGCATCCAGCGTCCAGCGTCCAGGAGGAAAGCAAACACACAATTTCGAGGCGACCCCAACAATTAGCATAACTAAAACGCACAATTAAGCGCCTTAAATACTTCTGCAGCAGGACACGGCCAGCCTTAAGGACACTCACACGGCCAACCTCAACGCTTGTTCCCAATGCAATTTTTACCTTTTACGAGTATTGCCCAGTTCTTCTTCTTCGTCTCTTTCTCTGATTCTATTTTTATTTTTATGTTTATATTTTTGCTTTTCTTTTGCCTCTTCCTTTGTCTGTCGCTGCGTAATGTTTATTTTTAATTATATTTTTTCTTTTTTTTTTCTGCTCATTGTTGCTTTCCGTTTGTTGCTCTTTGGTTTTTGCCATGCGGTTTCATTGTTGGCGATTTGTGGGTGTAATAAACGTTAATGGCGGTTGACCACAAAGAGAAATGGCGGCACTTCGTTTTTCGGCCACTTCTTTTGTTGCATTTCCCCTTGGCGCGTTCTTCTGATTAGCGCACTTTTCTTTTATTTTTCTTCTTTCTCCTTAGAGGCGGCCGCATTAGATTTAATTGGTTCTATTTAATTGATGATTTGTTATCAGCTGTTTAGTGCTTAATTATTTGCATTACTTACGCCATTATATGAAACGAGACGGTTTCAAGCGTATCACAAAACTTTCCTGACAAAGCGGCTAAAAGCATTTAGCCGAAAAAAGAAAGACGAATAAGAATTGAAATTTCGTCTTTCTAGGCGACTTTTCTACCATTTTACCATTCTTAATATATTATATTCTTTTTTTTAGCTGTTCTGTATTCAGTGGAGTCCTGGTGAAAAGTTTGCGCCCAAAACGAAAGTTGAGTATTTACAAAAGTAAAGCGGCTTTTAAAAATGTTCAGGCAACTTCCCTTGGCTTTTCACTTAGCGACAAACTGACGCCCAGCAACAACAGACAGAGGCAGTGGCAGAGGCACACATCAAGTTAAGTTGATGTAGCTACATATTCATAATGCTGATTGTCGTTGTTGTCCTGGTTTCCGTTGTCGTCGCTGTCATCCAGCAGATTGAAAATTTATTCAAAAGTCTGGCAAGTCTGCAAGTGGCTGCTGCCTCCTGCCTCCTGCTTCTGCTCCTGCTCCTCAACAGGCCCCAGGATAATAACTTTAACTTGAAAAGTATCTCGCAAGTGCCTTTGTGTTGTAGTTTCTCAAATTTTACCCAGCTAAATTCCGCGTGGTGTTTCACTTTACTATTCAAACTCCTATACTGGCTGAAGGAAACCCCAGTTTAACCTCATGAATATCGTAAATATTATTGCTTTCTTCCTGAATGAACTACTAATTGAATTAATCGCGTGTGCTGCGCTTTAATTACATTAACAGTAAATAAAATATGCACTCATGTGTACATAATGCCACTGTTAATTGCTTTTCACAACTTTTTCCCATATGAATATATAATATATATATGACAATATATATATAAAAAAGCCTCCACGTATAAATAAGCCGCTTTAAGTGGAGGTTATCATAGATTCCCCAGCTGTTCTCGCTCAAGTTTCAA
Source organism: Hirtodrosophila trivittata (assembly GCA_035045065.1). NCBI lineage: Eukaryota > Metazoa > Arthropoda > Insecta > Diptera > Drosophilidae > Hirtodrosophila > Hirtodrosophila trivittata. Next base: position 3,895,375 of record JAWNNK010000856.1, read on the forward strand.
CATCTATTATACACCTTAAGTAAAGTTGGCAATATAAAGTACGCAATGCCTTTACCTTAAACATTTTCAGTACGTTGTCAACTCTAAAAAGTGTCCCAGCTGTCTGATATGCCAACTCTGGTTAACCACATGAAGGGAGCAAAAAAAAGCAACAGAACTACAAACAGATGCAAGTGCAAATAAAGTGGTATTTTTATAAACGTAGCAAAGCCAACCGAACTGACTTGTGGGTCTACCACATACACACACACACACACATACAACCACAAAAGTGTTACACACACGCACGTACAGAGACACACACACACATATATACATACAGAGCCGTTTTTAAAGTCATAAATTTTTATTCGTATGATGATGACTTAAGTTCTACGTGCGTTACAGCGACTCAACTTACACCTGCACCTTCAGGATACACACACACACACACACGCACACACGTAACTTCAATGTTGGCTTTAGTTAAGTGCATGATTATGCTTTTAGTGGCATGTTGAGGTTTTGTCAGTCAGTTGTTGTTGCCTTTTCACCTACCTGAAACACACTTCTTCCCATTTACTTTTTATTGCAATAGTACTTGAAACTGTGTGTGGAACATCTGTTCCATAGTTCCCTCCCTCCCTCTCTCTCTCTCTCTCTCTGCCTTCCTTCTTGTGCACACGTGCGTCACTAGCAAATTCCCTTTGGTTTCTAGTTTCCAAACGTATAAGGAATTATTTTTAGAATTTTCACATAGCGTTGAATTTATGAAGCAGTTTCGAATTAAAGATTAATTCTCGTTTGAAGTAATTACAAGTTGACCAGAAGCTTAAGTTTGTCAAAGAACAACATTTTACATATGAAAGAAGTCAAGTTGTGAATTGATCTAAGCATTTTTCAGTCTATATCGTGGACCACTTAACTAGACGATACAACCCCCAAAAATATAGTTTTTTCTGTCTTTTTTCGAGCATATTGATAAAATCGTAAAAAAAAGATGATATTTTGTTTAGGGTGCGCTGAACGCATAAAATGCCAAAGCTCCAAAAAGAAACAGAGAGAGAGAGAGACAAAAATATGCCATCAACTTTGATAGGCATATGCTAAAACTAGAGGATAAAACGTGGCAGAAACATTGTTGCCAGGGGAGCTGCAGCTGTGTGTGTGGCTATAAAATACAAGGCATAATGAATCGTCAAGAGCATAAAAAAAGAGATGCCCGTCAATGCATATAAATTTTAATAAGCAATATAAAAAACGATGCCAACTACTTATATAAAATGTATATAAACATAATTATGTGGCCTGACAAGCAAGTTAAACATGGATTTTATGGGCGAACAAACGGCGGGATGCCTGTAAATTATTATCCCTGGAGTAAAATAGTTGCGGGAAATCCACGACTTTACAGCCAAAGAAATTAAAACATTTTTTTTTTATAAAACAGCCAGACAAACTGGCAGACTCGAGATGTGTCGCTGCTCGTGAGTCATGGGACGATGTCTGCCAAGCGTTGCCAAAAATATAGAAAAAAAAACAAAAGAAATGCAACCAGAAAAACCAAAAAGAAACATCAACATAAATTTTAGTCAAACAAAGCGTAACGCTTCTTTTTTTTCTATATATACATATATATATAGCAAGTGCGAGTTGTGGATAAGCTGCGACTCGCCGGGAAAGTGGGGAGGGTAAAAGCAAGTTGTGCCACTGCCAAATGCCAGCCTGGCAGCGATTCTAATGTCGTTGTCGCTGCATGGCTGAGAATGTTGCGTTTTATAAGGCGTAAACACTCAGAATGTGAATGGGGTAGCTCACTCACACTCACACACACACTCAGAGACAGCCTGAAACTTACAGCTCGGTGTGGTGCCACAATTATGTGAGGATGAGGATTTTGGCTTGCCGCTCGAAAGTATGCAACGAAAAAATCACAGCCCCATGAAAAGCCAACAAAGGCAACTAGAGAGACAAAAACATAAACAACCCGCGTTGCGTTGGAATGCGTTGTCTGGTCTGGGAGGCTAGAAGAAGAAGGTTAGCGGTTTGGTGTATCCCTCTCAAAAGTGTGTGTGTGTGTGTGTGTGTGTGTGGTGAAATGATGCGACAAAGTATCAAATGAGGTTGCCTTGAGGCAACAGCTACTGCTGCCGTTTACTGCAACATAAATCAAAATCAAAGACAAACAGAAGAACATCCCTGCGCCTTGGGTTGGGGCTGCTCCTTCAGTAAACTTGTCTGCCAAGAGTAGCAAGGAAATGCAGCCATGTAAGTAGAATAGTTAGATATGTTGAGATAAACAAATTTGGGTTGCCATACAAAAAAAAAGGTGGACAGCTTGAAAACTAGCGCAAAGCAGCAGCTTTTAAAGTCAACTCCGACAATTTGTCTAGAACAGATCCAGATTTCTCTCTCTCTCTCTCACTCTCCATCTTTAAGTCAATTGATTGAACAGATCTGACGCACATGTTGGAGTCTCCCACGCAATCCCAGACAGTTTATTAATAAATTGGGGGGGAAAAAAAAAGCTAGCATGTGCGCAATTTGAACAAAATGAGAAGTGAAGAGAAGAAGTACAAACAGAATTTTTGGTTAAGCAAAGCGCAAATATCAATTTTCGTTTCAAATATTTAAAATGAACAAAAACACTGGAGGCGCCTCCAGTGTTGCCAGAGAATTGCGGCAAATAAAAATAAATAAATAAATTAGAGAGCCGACAGAAATGCCTTTGGCTGTGCACGCGGCGAGTATTTTGTGTTTCGCACCTGTTTTGCGTTAAATAAATATTTTATTAAACATTTTCCCCACTTTTGAGCACTGGCGCTAAATGAGTTTCATCTTCATGTTACCCACACAGAGAGGAAAAAAGAACTGCGTTGAGTACCTTTTCAACGAACTGCCACAAATGTAACCGAATATGGAGATGACTATTGGGCATGGCCATAACGACGACACCTACTGATGCTGCTCCGGCTGCTGCTGCTGCTGCTGCTGTCACTTCTTGGTTTGCCTTTGTTATGCCGCAAAATGTGCACTGACATTGACGACGCTGGCATACGGGGCGTATGCAGAATGTGATGCTTGAGTGAATGTCGACTAATGAATGGACACAGCGCCAAAACGTGAGAGTGGCGAGTGGAGAGTGCGAATGCTCTGCGCGCACATTTTCACATTTTCCCATGTTGTTTCCAATTCCATTTTGTATGCACAACACCAGCAGCAAAACAACAACAACAACAGCAACAACAATGTTCTATTGAACACCTGTTTTTAGGCAGAGTTTTGTATTTTCCTCTTTTCGTCTGCGTATTGCCATTTGTCTATTATCAAGCTGTCCGAGCCTAGACACAGATTGCGAATCATTTTCCATGTGTTTTTCCTTTTCTGATATGCCGACTACATTTCTGTGGAGAGCAGTCACTTGAAAAGGAAAACAGAAAAACTTCTCAATAGACTTGAAACAAATTGAACAGATGAACGCAATCAGTGCTCGAGAAAGACCATTAGCTGCACTAACCGTAGGGCTAATCCAGTATATAATCGCTTTGTTTTAGTTAAGCATATATCAAAGTAGAAATCGGGTAACTTTGTGTGGAACTCAATGGTCAAGTTCAGGCAGAGTGTTTACTATGCAAATCAAATGACAGGAGCCAAGGGGCAACTGAAGCAGCAGCAGTTGAGCGAAGAGCAGAAAACGGAATACAAGAGCATTAATTAATATTCAAGTGTGATGGTTTTTCTTTTTGGTTTTTCTTTCCGCTTTTATGCGATATGTGCCCCCTTTTGTTATTTAATTTCATGCTGGCGACACACAAGTGAAACTGAAGAGAGAAAACTCTGGAACAGCATCCCGGGGGAAACTTATCAGTGTCAACGTTGTGCCAATAAAAACTATACTAGTATGCAAATATTTCCACAATCAAACAAATAGCTGCTAACAGCAGTAGAAGCGGCAGAAAGCAGCACCAAACACAATACACACAAGCACGAGATGTTGGCCAACAAAAGCTGAGGAATCCCACAGGACGAGAGGCAAAAGCAAAAAAGGAAAAGAAAAAGGAATAAGAGCAAATGCGCCATGCATAAGGCATGCAAAAATAATGGCAAAGAGAAGAAAAGGCGCAGCATGAAAGTGAAGTGCTCGATCTGAAGCATCTGTCTCACGTTTTCCTGTTACGCCACAGGACAACAGGATTACAGGACACGAGGATAGGAGGAGAGGAGAAAGGCTGCTGTGCTTTTCCTTTCGCTATTCACTATTTTCGCTATTACCAGTTCCGATTCATTCACTTTCCGTTTTCGCTTCGACATTGGCTCGGCTTGGCTTTGATTTGTTCAGCCACACCCCCAACTTAGAAGTCACTAAAAAGCACAACAACAAATTTGCATAGCTCAGTGCAATTTTGCATTCTTTTTGTTTGTTTCAACTTCAATAAGAACAACAACAATAACAGCTCCCCCGCCTACCATCTGCATGGTTTTTATTTTACTTTTTCCGCCAAGAGACGCGCACAAGTTGCCAACTTTCATACGCCATGTGGGACGCACTTTTCCGAGAGAAAAGCTAAAAAGTTGTTTTCTTTAACTGATAGAATAGGTTCGCCCCGAGCTGGTCTAGTCGCAAATATTCCCTCGAAGCTTGTTAAATTTAGCTACTTTCAATTTGTATTTATCTTCCAAGAACATATTAAAGATATGCGCCTAACATTTATTTCATATTTCTTAAACATTCTACAGCTCGTTTTCATATAACCAACTCGTTGGCTCTGCATCAGCGTTTAATTAAAATTTGTACCTGCTATTGATTTCCATTTAGAGTTCAATGTTTTTGTCAGTTTCAATTTGCCATTGGCGAATGCTAACAACAAAAAAAAACCTGTTCGACTAATTGAAAAAGTGCGAAAACATTCGAAGAGATACACAATTTGCCCCCGTTCGAATGTTGCTGAACACATTCAAAACGTGAAACTCAAATTGTACTCGATGCATGCGAACAACCAACATAGAAATCTAAATTAATTATGTAATTAACACGGCGCTTTATATAATGCATTCATTCAGAGCTATGAATACTCTGCCTGAACTAGAAAATGAAGTCTTTCAATCTGCAGTATAAGTTAGATATAAGTTGCAGTCGAATCTTTGATTATAAACAGAAGTATAGAGTTCATTTAGAGTCTTAAGAAGATATATGTACTTGATTGGATCGAAAAATCTGGACTATAAGTATATCTATATATAGCTATAAGCTATAAGCAGTCGAATCTTTGATTACAGATAGAAAGGTGAACTTCATACAGAGCGGCCTAATAAGATCCAATAAGCTCTTGATTTGATACACTTTATTCTTTTTTGTTTTTTTTTTCTACTAGTCAACGTTTATTATATTAATAATACATAAATTATAGTTATTTATTTCAATTTTAAATTAATAAATATATATTTTTTATAATAATTTAATCAAAATTAAATATATTCTTGGAGTTGCTTTATTTTATTACACAATTTCTCTACCTACAGGGTATAAAACTATTCTCATACTCCATTAAACTCTTTTAGTATTTAGTATTTGGTTTGTGAATAGAAATGAATAGAAATAGGCTTTGTTATTCATTACAAATACTTTATGAATCAATGCAGCGTTTGCAGTTCAACAAAAATAGAATTTATATTTGAGAAAAGTAAATCGATATAGTTTACCATGTATTTACTTCGAATTTTTATTTACTTGGCTTCGTTTATTTTAATTAAACAATCTTTCATTTATCTTTAATATTTTCTATTCAATTTCGGCAGTTTTCTTTTTCCAAGTTAAGTAAATTGGTTTAAGACTTTCACAATATATAAAAACAAAGAGCAAACCTTCTGGTTAATACTTAATCTGTCTAATCAAAATGCTTAACAGATTTGATCAATCTAGTGGAAGGTAAAAAGTTGCAGCTTCTTGGTTGTCCCCCGTAGCACGTCATGTACACCATTTGCCACACTCTATGAAAACAACTTCATTTCACTTAACCTAGGCAAAAATGCCGCTTGGCAACTTAAAAGCAATAAAGCCGCAACAAAGGCAACAATTTTACTCCTGCAGCTTCCTCCTTCTCCAACGAGCGTGAACCTACGCAGTTTATGCAAACTTACGCATTTCGCATACATGAACTGCAGGAGCGGGAGCAGGAGCAGGGGCGGGGCCAAAGGGCAAAAGGAGGCGTGGCAGAAGTGGAGGGGAAGTAGGGCTTGATAAACTATAAGCCACAAATTTGCATGACGCTGCTACCCACGACTACAAATTGGCATTAAATGCAGCAGGCGGTGGCAGCAATTGGGTGTGGCAAGTAAGGTGAGAAAGGGCGAAGGAACGGGAACGAGTGTGTCTGTACTGTGTAGTCTGTACTTTATACTTAGCTTGTACCTGAGCTATCCCAACAATAACTGACACCAGTTGCTGTCTGCACAGCGTTGCCCACGCTTTCCACATTCCACATTCTACTTTCTACTTTGTTGCAACAATTTGCGCGCCCCGAAGCTCCAGAAAGGATGTGAGCAGCAGCGGCAGCACGGACAGACAGGCGGCAGCAGAAGGACTAGCAGCAGAGGAAAGGCAGCGTTGCTGCTTCATTGCATTTAATTCATTTTTATTGCAAAAGCTTACAGACAGATAGAGCCACTACTGGATAGGATAGGACAGGAAGCCACTTGCCGTGGCCAAGCTCTTTAAAATTATATTGGCGAAATTTTATGCAGTTGCATCCCGTGCTGCTGCTGCTGCTACTAAGTCAGGAAGGAGCAACCAGCTGACGTCCTGCCTGACTCCATCCCTCCTAGAGAAACTGAAACTTTTTACAAAGTAGCTGCGGCAGCAGCAGCTGCTGCAAGTTTTAACAGAAAACGACTCCAAATACTCTCCTACTCGGCAGCAATTCAGTACAAAGCCAACACCAGAGCCAGAGGACAGGACCAAAGGACGGCCAAGGCATTTTGATGAAGCTGCTCCATATTGGGTCGGGTAGCCAAGCCAGAACCTGGCTGCCAACATAATTTAAATAGCATGTAAATTAGACGGAAGTCTAAAATGAGTGCATAATGCCTGCTAAAACTGTTCTAAGTGATTGTAATTTAGGCAACTTCCACCAGCAGCGAGCGGCACCCTTGCTAAACTCAGGCGCAATATTCATCTCAAGTTGGCCAGAAACTTGAGCCAAGTTTCCACCCAGCAGAGACTTGTCTGCGTGAGCGTGAAGACAGGCAAATTATTGCTCAGATTAATGGCCGTAATGGGCAGTACTTTGCGGTTCCAAAGGAGTTGCTAACGAGTAAATCCAAGTTGGAGAAACTTACACAGAAAATTATTTAATAATCGATTGGAAACTGTTGCAGAAACCAGTTAAAAGCGATACAAATTGTTTGCAACACGTCTCAACATGTCGTTTGATAGAATTTAAGACTAACACCAGCTTCTTTTTCCAATTTAAAGCACACGCACATAAAATACAAGAACCAGAAAGGAAAATGCTCTTGCAAATCGATGAATGAACGTTAGATATGCCTTATATACTATGCTAAGCTAGGGAGAAAAAAGAGTAAACAGAAGAAGGCCAAAAAGGAAGTGTAAGGTGCTAATACCCTAGGAAAAACCCCAGAGCTACACCAAAGCCATAGACTTTGAGCCGAGTCTTAGTTAAGGTAATGCCGGGTTGCCTATTTCAAATTTGGGTTCTGTTTTTGGGATTGCCGCAAGAAGCTTTGCAGCCAGACGGCTTCAGTGTAAAAGAGATGACAAAAAAAGGATTGCTTTTTTCTTTTCTCGAGTTGCTATGAAATTGCTTGCAAAATGACTAAATGAAGTTTTAAGGTACAAACTTCTGCTAGTTTTTTATGAACTGCGCTTCTGTGTTGTCCATTAACAGTTCATGACATGAACTGACAGATGCGCTTTTCAGTTGATGTATTCTTCGTTCACAAGGGATCTACTACTAAAACCTTTATTTGCCAAAAAACAAAATACGAGTACTTCGGGCTAAGAGCCATAACTACACTTGAAACAGTTCGTTAGCTGAGCTAAGCAGCTCACTTGGTACGAAGGACGAAGGAAGTTCTCCAGAACTGAATATCAACCCACTCTAATCTATCAATAATATTTTCACTTGTTCCTCCTGGCAACTACTTGGCAACAACTTGACTGGCTAGTTGCACTCTGCACTCTGCCCTCTAACCCTTAGACTCCGCATAAGGCATAACGCAGTTGGTACTGAGGACTCCTCGGATGCTGTCGGAAGTTCTGTGCCGCCACCTGTAAACTCCTCCAGCTGCACTCAACGAGTTTGCGTAATTCCTTAGGTAAATTTATAATTACTGTAAGCAACTTGAACTAGTTACGCTGGCAATTGAAGTTCTTCCCATCTCTTCGCTTCTCTTCTGTTCTGTTCTGTTCTTTTTGTTGGCCCCAACGGGCAGTAGTTAAAAAAGATGAAAAACGAGTAACTTGTATCAAGTTTTGTCTGGCAAGCTAGCGCCAGGGCAATCTAATTTCCATTTGCACTGCACTGGCCAAAGCGTGCAGTTTTCCCAGCCATCTTTTTCCATTTTCCACCTTGCATTTTCATTAGTTTCCATTTTAAAACACCCACACCTGGCTGCTTGTAAAAGTTCTTTGCGCAATGAAGTGCCATTTTTTGGGCGCCAGTAGCATGAAGTGCACTTTTACTGCTGGACCAGAGCGAGACAGAGACTGAGTGAGATAGACAGAGAGAGAGACTGTTTTCCAGGGAGTTTACAGTTTTATTGATTTTAATGAAAATGCAATTAAAAATTTAGCAGACGCAGTGGCAGCCGTGAACAGTGCATTAACCAACATGATTTATGCCACGTTTGACATTTTAATTATGCTCCCCGATCCCGCAACAAACATAACAAAATATATATATATATATGTATGTATATACCATTATTTGAAGTCCATTTTCATCAGAGATTCTCATTGTGTCACTCATTTTGTTTTGTCACTTGTTTTTGTTTTTGTTTTTCATAAATTATTATGATATTTGTTTTATATTTTGTCGCGCATTTTCAATTAAATTTTTCAGCGCAAATTAATTGCCTTAAATGTAAATTATATAATCAAAATGACACCTGCTCGATGGAGCATAAATTCAGCTATTTTTCTTCCCCTAAGAACTGTATTCTTTTTTCTTTGACACTTCAATTTGCGTCAATCTAGCGCAGTTTCCTTTAAGTGACCGCTGTGCAATGCATTAGAATCCAATTAATTTTTATATTGGCCTCGTCTCAGTGTTTGGTCCTTTCGGCCAGTCAGGCTCAGGGCAGGATACACGCAATTAGTCAACAAATTTAACACAGTTCATTGAGCAAATTTGAACATGGCAGCCTAATGGTATAATTTGCCATTTCTGAATTCGACAATGTCCTTTCATCTCTCTCTCTCACTCTCTCTCTCTCTTTCTGTCTCTCCTCTTATGTCTCTATCTGCCAAGAGCTTTCTATCTCTGTTTGCATTTTGTGTTTATACTCGATTCAACTAATTGTTATGGGGTCAGACATGGATGAGCATTAAAATCTGCTGCCTGCAGCTGGAGATTAATGATAAGAAATCTCCTAATGATGGCATGAACATACGAACTCGTATCGAAATAATGATTTTTCACAACAGAGCAGAGAGTCTTTGTTTACCTGTCTGAATGGAAGGAATACTCTTGTATTCATAGAATGCTTAATTCGTTGCTCTTTTGCATTTTTACCTTGTTATTTTATTACGTGCCGGAAATGAACATAACAAAATAAAATAAAATATATATATTTATACGTACTGGTAGAGAAAGGAAGAAAAAAAGCCGAAAGAAAGTGCCGCTTCCACACAAACAGCGCGAAAACATTGTCACAGCATGAAGTCAAATGTTTTTTATATGCAAAAATATTTCATTTCCTACAGCGACAAAATGAAATGAAATGTTAAATAATAAAAAAAAACTCTCCACGCGAAGCACAAGCATCAAAATGAACAGCAAGGTACATTTCTTATAAAAGAAGAGAGAAGAAAAAAATATTGGGATCTGAGTAAAAAAAAGATGCAAATAAAAAACTGCAATAAAAATCTGTTTAACATGAAGTGAGGGCGACGCACAAAAGTATGCTACAAAATCTACAACCGCATTCAGTCGCGTTGTCCTTGCTCCTTGCTCCACGGTCCGTGGTCCGTGGTCCTAGTTCCCTGCCAACTTGCCATACACTTTACAACTTATGAGTGCTAATAAAATTCACTCGCCATATCCTTGACAATTCACAAAAAGTGCGTCAAGGTGCGAGCCATGATAAAGGCAGCAGCAGGAGCCAAGGGGATCGTCTTATGGACAGCATAAAAAGCGATTTCATTTCACATTTTTTACAATTTCTAGTAGCTCCAAAGAAATAAAAACACACAAAAAAAAACAGCGAAAAAAAAGAAGAACAATATGAAACAGTTTCTTGTATCTGCTTTGTGCAATTTCTGTGATAATTTCGCAAAAGATTATGTCCATTGGCCATTCAAAAGCTGAAGCTTATGAAGTCCTGGAATAGGGAGTAGAAAAGCTGCAGTTTCTAGTTGTAATGAAATTTGATTTATACATTGAGGGAAGGATGTGGCACATTATGATGCAAATGGACTGAAAGGATCAAAAAGCTTATTGAGTTAGCGAAATCAACGAAATCTTTAGTATACGACTCAAAGTTCACACTGGGAAACATGTCAAAAGAAATATCTGAAGTCATTTGTTTAAATGGTAAATGACGAGTATCTCTGCGATGTCAATAAGTTGGAAAGTCCTTGCGTTTCTGCTGTTACTACTTGTCCACCTGCAAATATCTCAAGCCATATGGTTTCCCTGGTATTTTCAACATTATGGCCTGGAGCCGCACAGCAGTCGCCATGGTGGAGCTGGAGCTGCAGCTGCCAGTGCAAGTGGCAGTCGAACTGGAGCTGGCTCTGGGGCATCTCGACCAGCAGCTGGATCAGCGCCAGCAAAACCATTACCTAAGTCGGGTAGCTCCGCAACATGTCCGCCTGGTTATCAGCTGAAGAACGCAACGACAAACGCGAAGCTCTGCGATGATAATCCTGTGGTGATGCAGCTGGCTCGCCTCTACGTGGTCAGTCCGGAGCGAATTGTGCTGTTACTGGCTCAGCCTCAACTTTTAGAAGCCTGTCCGGAGATTATCGATGTTTTGGATCATGTTTACAGTGCCACCTCAAACTGTGAACTAGAACCGAATAATATTTACGGCAAGTTGACGGACGGCCTCAGGTATTACAAAACGGAGATTTGCGACGGCGCCAGCGAACACAACGGCAATAAGAAACGTTACGCGGATCTGAGTAATGCACACAGCTGCCTCAAGGAGCTGCGCACGGACATGATCGAGTGCGAGGCACCTGCGGATTGGTATGAGAAACGGAACGCGACGAAGGTGTGCCAGGCCTTTAATGATGTCCTGGACTGTTACTATACGAGAGGAGCCATGTTGTGCGGCTTGGAGGCGGCGAAGCAGCTGAGATCCTTTGCTGGCGATTGCATGGTACGTGCCACGGTACATCCTTGTGAGGTGAACAAGCGTTTGCCCCGAGTCACCGATCCAATGCCCATTGAGACAACGAATGCCGGTAACTGGGCTAAAAGTTCGCCTTTTGGCTTGCTGCTCACTTTTCTTTTGCTTGCAGATATTTAATATTTTTTTTAACTATATACGTATCGTTTATATGTACATATTTATATATATTTCTTAAATGTTTACACTCTTGCCCGTTCGGGATTACATATCATTTATCAAACACTCGACTACATCTTTGGGCCTAATGTCAACTTAAGTGTTTTGCCATACCAAGTAAATTTCTCTAAATACCCAAGGGACTTAAACTGTCGACAAAATAAGCCAATTTACCGACAACTAACACCCATACATTAAACAGTTCTAAGTGTTTGTCTGTGTGTGTGTGTGTGTATGTGTATTAACCGCAGGACATACACAGGACACACTCTGGTTTGCATTGAAGCTTTGCTTCAAGCACAAAACTCATCAATTATGTTGACGCGAATGCGAATCTATGCTTGGGTGTGAACGTGTACTATATGAGAGTGTGTGTAGGTGTGTGTGTGTGTAGCTGTTGTTAATGACCCTTTCACCAATCAAGTCAAAACGAAACAGGTGTTGCCTATTTCGAATTTGGGCAAAATCTCTACCTTAAGACAGTCGCAAGGGAGCTGAGCTTCCGGCAGGAATTGAGCGAAATACTATCAAGATATATATATATATATATATATATATAATCTAAATGATGGAAACTTATTTATGGAGTCAATTAATTCAAATTTAAAACTTTTATCATGTCAACTTTTATCTCTGTCCATTTGCGTATTAATTTAAATTATTTCTAACACAAAACGAAGGTGGTCAAAACGAGCTGGCAAAAGTTATGAGTGGAATGTTAAAATATAATGGCTTAATTAAACACCCACAGCGGTCCACAAATACATCTAAAGTTGATAGAGATAGCACAACCACACACACACACACATACACGAAACAAAGAGTCGTTAAATGAAGTCATTGGCAAAAGGCTAGACACACGCATAGGGTAAGTTGAAAGGGGAATATGTTGCAGCAACTGGCGCCCATTTTGTGTCGCCAACGGGGTTTGTTGTTTTTGTTGTTCCCTGTTGTTGCTGTTGTTGTGGCTGTCTACTCCATTAAAATGGAAGCTGTTTGGTTGGGTGGCGCCAGCGCTGAGTTCAAAATAAAGAGCAGATTGCTCGCAAAACAAAGCAAGAACGCATTTCAATGCTTTTTACCTGTTACCTGTAAATACGCGGCTCCACATCACAAGGATAACAACAACAACAGCAACAACAACAATGGCAACAATAAAAACAAGGAATAGACTTCCAGACGGCTGCTGTCGCTGCGCACAGATAAAATATATTTTTGTTTTTCACAACATAAAAATAAGTGCCCACATACCAGAGACAGATCCAAGCACATCTAACACTTTCCGTTTGCGTCTGTTTCACCAACAATTGATAATAAACACACACACACGCACACACATATATATGATGACATACGTAAGGATGACCCTAAAAGAAAAATTGTGTCCATTTGACCAGCTAAATGTGTGTATTCTTTTGGGAGTGGGTAACAGGGCGTATGCTTAATGTGATTTAAATAGTATAAGTACTTACTTACTTTCAGCATATTTACAGTGCATTTATTGTTAATTTGGCATTAATGCATATATTTAATAAATTACATTGAAATTAATTACAATTTAATTATCAAGCGAGTGTATTAAATTAAGTGCGAAACGTTCACAGGAGAACGCGTCTTGTATATTTATTAAAGCGACAACAGTGCGTATACGCAATGTGAATTTAATCAACTGTTGACTGCACATTTGAAATTATATTCAATTTATATAATAATAATGTTATCTGCCTTTAACCTGTCATAAAATTCTGTGCGACTTGTCAGCATGTTACAAAAATTACTCAAAATTAGTCAAATGAACGAATTAAAGCACAATTATAATAATATTTGCGTTTAACCTTTAACAAGTGTAACAGAAACTGCCTGAAATTTTGTTAAATGAACTTTAAGCTCAATTATTTGCTGTAACACTTTATTAGAACAACAATTTGTTTTGTAGCAATCAAAGTAATCAGAGGTTTTGAAAATGTCACACCTTATTATTTAATCATCAATTCAGGCACCGCATTACGAGGCTTTCTTTCCTCTTTTCTTTATACCATTCAAATGCCTCAGCACGTAACCCAAACGAAACGAAACAAAAGGAAACAGAAAGAAGAAAAAAGAAAACTGAGCATATTTAATAAGTTGACAAAACATATTTCACACGCACAAATGCGCCAGCTTTTGGTATACAGCCTGAGTCTACATATGTCAAGCATCATTATTAACAGATTTTGGGTGCGACACGCACACACGAAACACCGAGTGAATCCTCAGCATCCACACACCCAAACACACACACACACATCCAGTCACAGCATTTGCACAGTTGGCATACAAAAGCAGGGAGACTAAAATGTGAGAAGGAAAAAAAGCAAAGCGTGTAAAAATGTTATTGACGTCTATTTCAATATTTATAAACAGAAAAAGTAAAATATAACTCCAGCAGTCAGCAGGCGGCAGTAGATGTGGGTTGGGTGGGTGAACTGTTGTGAGGGGCAAAGAAAGGTTATAAAAAGGAATTTCGGTTATATTCTTGGACCGGACGTGCCTGACTTTAAAACCTTGGCAGCCCAATGAACTCAGGCTATGACTGCAAGTCCATCAAATTCAATTTATCAACAACTCTGAGGTTCATCTATGGACCACTTTCTGGCTGTGTTTGTGTGTGTGGTGTGTGTGTGTGTGGCTGTAAATGTGTTGTTGCTGCCTTGACTGATTTTCCTCATTGCAATTTTTGCCAGTAAAGCATGTAAGTCTCATGAAATATGCATCATTTAACATTTACGACAGCAGCCAAGGGACAAGCAGTCAACTCGCACTGCAATTGACAGAAGGGCACAGGACCTACTCCACTTTCACTCCTCGATAATGGCCATAGCTGCCCGACCAGCTGGCCACAACATAAATGCCACAGCATTGGAGCTGACACTAATACGCAAAGCTTGGTTAGGCAACTAATAAGCGTGCGCCGAGGTGTGTGCCCAACTGACCAACTGGAGGGACTAGACGGACAAGCACAGCTCCTCGAGCAGCATGTCCATGTCCTGGTCAAGCTTCGACTTGGGAGCCGTTCTAAGTAGGCGAAAGCTGTCTCTCTCTCTCTCTCTGGCAAGCTGGCAAATTAAACCCATATCAAACTAAAAGCATTGAACAGTTATAAGCCAGGCTAGACAGCATCAATGTTATTTCAACTACCAGACAGAACAGCACAAGAACTAACCCGTAAAATGCTAAACAACCATGGGAAAAACTTAAGATTGGTATAGGAAAATTTCCGAAATTATGTGAATTATAATTTTTGCTTATTTTAAATAAATAAATACAAATTCTAACAATAACTTCAGAGTTTTACTTCCAGTAAAGAAATGAAAATAATTTCTTTTTAGTTAAAAATAATAAAGTTCAAATATTTTGCAAAAGAAAATATAAAGAATTTTTCTTTAAAATAAAATAAGTTAGTTTTGAGATATGCTTAATTTGTCATATTTTTGTATATTTTAATAAATTTTTCGTCTAATTTTTCTATAGGGTTGATATGCTACAAATATTTATTTGGAGTTAAGAAAGAATAATAAAGAATTATTTAGCATGAAATAAATTTGGAAAAATAGTTGGAAATATTCCCAATTTCTTATATTTTTATATTATTTAATATATATTATATATATTATTATATATTATATATATTATTATATATTATATATATTATTTAATATTTTTTATATAGTAAATATGTTTCTTTAAATGTTTACCATTAACTTCTACCAACTGCTGTTTGCAATTATTTATTCAATATTTTCCATGGTGCGTCGATAAAAACCTTTTTAGAAATTTAAATTAAGGCACAAACCAAAAGCCACAACTCAGACATGCAAAACATAAAAAACATAAATAAACACGAGAATCAAGTAAAATGCGTATCAATGGCACAATTATATTATAAAGAGTTCAATGCAATGATTAAATTATATATATGGTATATAATGCGCGCTTTTTGGAGCTTGAGACAAAATTGTTGGCTTAAAGTGTACGCTGGTCAGGGCCAAGTTTAATAAATTATTGATTTAGCTTCAGAGTTGGCCGAGCTGCAGGCAAGCCACAACTTTAATCAAATTGTTGGTGGCAGAGAGGGGATGGGGAGGGATATGCAACCTTTGGTGTTTGTGGTTCAGTTGTTGGCGCTGCCATGGCACTTACTTAATTTATAATCAAATCAAAAAGCGGCCAAGGAGCAAGTCAATAAAAGTCAGTCAAAGTGCGAGCACAAAACTTGAGGCATTTGCGATTATTGGACATTCAAATTGCCTCAAGCATGAATTATGTTCGGCCAGCTATGTTAGAGAGTGGAATTCTGTTGAAGGTCCTTGCTGTTCTTCTTGTTGTTGTTGTTGTTGTTAGCTATTGAAATTTGTGGAAATGAATGTAAATAAGCGTAAAGATTCGCTTAGTGACTCTGATGCCAAATGCGAGAATTGTTAAATGATAAGTAAATTGAACTTTTGTTTAGATGTTTGTTATTTGTCGCTTGCCCTTCGCCTTCTGCCCTTCGTCTTTTGCTCTGTGGCAACTTTGTCAGTTGTTGCCTGGGAAATATTCAATATGAGAATTTTGCGGTTGCGGAATTTGAATGAAAGATATTTTGTGTAAATATTCCTCAGTGGCTTTACGCATCCATAAATTTACAGTTGCGGTAGTTTAAGGAATTATGAAATGAATCAGCAGTAAATTAGTAAATTCAGTAAATTGAAGCCAACTGTTCGAGGTCTAAATTTGATAAATTTATATTGACGTAAAGGAGTCACCTCAGGCTCTGACTTCGGCCTCTTTAGTTTCTATTTCTGTACAAAACGCATAACTCGTATGATTTAACAAACTTATGGGAAATTTGAAGTTTCGCTTCAAGGCATTTGCTATGGCCAAAATTGCTGTTTGAGCTGGTTCCTGGTCTCGCACAAATATGCTTATAGATCCTAGAGACAAAGCAAATAAGATGCAATAATATTTAAGACTTTTGAATGGAAATAACCTACTTGAATGCTGTCGACCTGCTTTAGGTTCTCGGTGCTCGTAGCAAAAGTATTGTATTATAAAGTTATCGTTATCGGATTGGGCGAACTGTGACCAATAGTATTGACCACCAAAGAGGCGTTTAATGCACTTATCCTGCAGATAATTCGGATGGACGGCATATTGATACCAGATGCCAGTGAGCTGAGAACAAGAGAGAAACTATATTGAGACACAATTTGGCTTATTGAGAAATATTTACCAATTTCTGTTTATTAGAAGCTGTGGCGAGGGGTAGAGTCTTGGGACATTGGCCTCTAAAGGATATTCTATGATCTGAGGCATTGATGAGAAGTAGTTGACAGAACAACAGGCTAGGAATAAATTTAGTTAGTTTAACAGAACAGAGTTTATTTTCAATATATACCCAAACAGTGTGTACATTTTCTATGGCAGCTGTAGAGAGAATAACTAGAATTGTGTTTAAATAGTTATAATATATTTAGTCACGCCTTGTGCTAATTGTTATGCATATAAGTCACGCTTTGATATGGCTTTTACGCTCATGCTAATAAGCCAATTGTGCTGGCAGACTTGTGGTTAGAAAATCAATAATTAACACCTTAAAAGCAGGTTAAGTTTTCTTTCGGTGCACTCATTAAAATGCAGTCGCCCCAGAAAATCTCAAAGGCAGGCCAAGCAGTCACTTGTTGCAGTTCTCCTTAGAGCTCAAAAAGAGCTGGAGGATAAGATGATGATGACATAGTAGTCCACACACTTGAGCCAAGCTCTTGGGATGCTGGCGGCAGACGCGTCTTTTTTCCCTCCTAATGATGTGCAATTCAAGATATTTAAGCCATGTTTATTTTGCATATTAAAAATGGGAACAGCTCAGGCTGCAACTTGGCGTTGCATGCCACACATTGAGAGAGCGTCGAGCCGCTAGTGCTGCAATATGTCAATGTCATTACGCAAGAAATGTCACCGACTTGGGCCTTGTCCTCGACAGCAAATGCTTTTGCTCATTTCTCGCTGTGTGTGCGGCGCGTACAAAAAACAAATTTATATATAAAACACAAAAAAGCATCACAAATACAACAATAAAATGCACACAAAATAAATGTTTTATGTATGGAAACGCCTCGCTGCACTTCCATGTGTGTGTGTGAGAGGTGAATTTGTAAAAACAATTTTTATGCTCCAATTTCCAATCAAGACACGCACCAGAAATCCATTGCCACCTGAAGCATATGAAGTTGGACACGGCATAAATAGTAGCATGGGGTTTGAGCCTACGTTTTTGTGGTAGAGTTCTTGTGGTTGCATAAAAGAGTTTATACATTTTTTGGTATGCTGAATATTGTAATACAATATGCAGATCAATTAAGGATTTAAAACTTTCAATTGCCACTGCGTAAATAACAAATAAAATACAAGTTTTTCATTTTAAGCTTTAATAAATAAATTATTTTTTCAAAATTCGTTTCTCTCCTGCCAGAGCTAAGCCCATATTTAAACTTGGATTAAATTA
Source organism: Hirtodrosophila trivittata (assembly GCA_035045065.1). Taxonomy (NCBI): domain Eukaryota; kingdom Metazoa; phylum Arthropoda; class Insecta; order Diptera; family Drosophilidae; genus Hirtodrosophila; species Hirtodrosophila trivittata. The sequence goes on from JAWNNK010000856.1 coordinate 3,913,628, forward strand.
AGTTGAAAAGACGATAATATTTCTTAAAAAAAGAAGCAGGTTTTATGCGCTCATCCAGCAGAAATATATAGTTAAATAAATAAAAGATATTATGCTCAATTTATTCCATAAATTAAACGCATTTTCTCTACGCTGCAGAGGACATACTTTACGGTTGACATTATTCACTTTCCTGTTGCCGCGTATGTTATCTGACTTGACTCGCGTTATTCATACAAATTTAATTAAAGAATTTTTCTGTTTTTGCATGCCAAAAAAAACGAGCTGCGAAATCAAAAAGATTTATTTACCAAGTGTAAATTTATTTTCACTTCCCCCACTTAATGACTTTTGCGCCAGCAACACGAAACAGACAACGCTGGAGACATAGCATATGGCACTTCCCTCCCATACACGCAGGACTCGTGCCATACAGCTCCTCCTGCCCACAACTGCATTAAATCGGTTGTGCAACAACTACTTGGAAACGGGGGGCTAGCCTCTTAAATAAAGGTGCAGGCTTCACTTTCATTCGTAGCCAAAACAGAAAACAGAAAGAGAAATCCTTACACACACTCACACACACAAGTCCTTGCACAACTTCTTGACTTAGTCAGAAACAAGAATGAGAGCAGGCGCAGGAGCTGGAGAAGGAGGAGGTATAATAATTTCCTTTTCTTTAGAGAAATAGTTTTCCGAGTTTTCGTTAAATGCATTTACCCGCCGCCTCCTTAAAACGCTGACAACTTTGCGTCATCCACAACAAGTTCGTATAAATATCCTTAGCTCTACACACGATATACGGTATACGGTATACGGTTTACTGCTTATAGTATACGCCGTACGATACACAGTAGAAGGAACACGTATCAGTAGAAGATATTTAAGAGCCATGTAATACGTATAGTTTTCGTGCTCTCAAACCCTACTTGTAGTTTCTGCTCTAACACTTCGCTTCGTTTTTCGGAAAATGCAATTTTCACCTTGTATTGTCTTTCGTGCTGTGTAATTATTTTCCTCTTTTCTTTAACGAAAAAATTGTATTACCAACATTTCTGTTGCTCGCTTCTCCACAACCAATTCGATTCTTGTGCGCTTGTAATGATGCTTCGCCTGCTCCAGCCTTTATCCAGTGCTCCTCCTTCTCTCTGGGTTTATTTTTTAATTAATTTGCTTCGAGTCGGAAATGAAATAAAAGATCTAAGCGTGACATGAAACGAGGATGTTACAAATACGAAATTATCGCTCCAAGCAAACTAAAGACTCGAACACGTTCTGCAATTAGCTATTTATGGCATCGTTTGCTTAACTCTTAAATATGCTTAAGCATAAGGAGTGCAGCTAAAGGATTTACAAAGATGATGGGAATTGCTGCAATTCACCTTAAAAAAACACCAGTTCACTTTTAGTTAACCTTAGAACAGTTTTAAGTCTATTGATCTGCTGTTTAGCCCTGGGCTAGGGATAATGTCGTTGTCAATGAAAAGTAATTTCCAAGAATTTGTGTAGCATTTTATTTTTATTTTTATTTCAATTGTTTGCCACACAGCAAAAGCATTGCCGCAGGTTTACAGAGGCTTAAACATGTATTTTTAAGACGCTTTTCTTTCCTTTGAAATACGCCAAGGAAGCGATTGCATTTTTCCACTGAAAGCTTTAAGTATTTTACTGTGTGAAGACTTCCAGTGTAGTTTTGCTAAAGGATGGACCTCTAGGAAAGTGACCAAGTGCATCTAATGCTGTATGAGGAGTGCAACAAAAAGGATCTATAAATAATAAATAAAGCACAGATGATAGATTCTAGTGAAACCTGAAGACAGCGATTATAGGAATAGTATAAACTCAGATACTTAAGATCCCGTAACTGACAGACTTTCCATAGTTATAAGTATCAGCAAGATAGACTCTTTATGCTCATTGTCTGCAGAAGGAAAGTGTAGATTTTATGGGCAGAAACTACTTCCATATAAATGCGTAAACTCTCATCACCTGCAAGAGAAAATGCGTAAACATTTCACGTAATCGCTCAACACCTAATCAACATTCAAGGAAACCTTTTCAAAGCTGCTGCTGCTGCTGCTGCTAACCCTTTACACACATACAGAGAGAAGGATAATGCAACAAAGTTTAAGTAGAACTAATAGCGGGCGAGTGGCACGCCCACATCAGCCACAAAACTTGATGCAATGGAGAATGCAAAGGAAACGAGCTGAACGTTTATCGCACTGAGAGTTTTGGTAAGCATATAAGCATATGAGCATAAAGGATATACGCTGTAAATTTTCATTTTTATGAAGTTGGACAAAGTACGAGAATGTGGTTACATTTTGGATTAAACTTATGATATTGTGTGTATGAGTAGTGTGTGTGTGTGTGTGTGTGTGTGTGTGTGTATTTGTGTTAGTAGCTGCCAAAGTAGTATATTTTGAGCCAACAAACGAGCCGAGTGAATGTCAAGCGAAGAAGACACAAACTGCCTCAAATTCCCATTTTCCATTTTCCTCTTTTCTTTTTCTTAACTTTGCATAGTTCACATACTCATAAGATAAGGTAAAATATAAAGATACTCTCACATCTGGCAGCATGTGCAGGAAATTTCAAGGCTAATGATGGAGCGAAGAGAACATAATGTAGGTTAAATATCTTAGAGAAGGCCAAGGATAATGCGAGTTACGTCGACAGGAAATCTTAAAGAATTTCTTGCCTATTCAGTTAGAAAATGGTTGTCAACTCAAGTTGAACTTTATGTTCAATTTATTTTCTATTTACTACTTCAGAGCCATAACTTGAAGATGGAATACCACAAAGCCTCAGCAGAAACCATCTCGATCATCTACTATTCCAATTTGACTGTCAATCAGTGCCTCAAAAGAGCCCAAGTCTGCCAACTGGTGCTCTTGCTGGTGTGCCCTTATCCCCATCCCCACCCCTGGCCCATAGTCTACTCAACACATGTTAACCTCAACTACTGGTGCGTTTTCTTAACGCAGCTGTGCGGCGAGGTAGAGGGAAAGGTAGCGCCGAGTGTTCCATGGTTGATTTATTTTACATGTCACGACATAAGCGCACTTCCCAGTGCCACACCCACATACACACACGCACACACACTCTCTTCGATGACTGCAAATGTGACACGTTTGTGTGTTTCCGTGCGTGTAATAAATTTTTTATATGCAATGCGTACGAGCAAAAATAATGCTAAATTCTTAATCGACACCTGTCAATAAAGCATTTTTTGTCGCTGTTGCTGCTGCTGCTCTTGTTCCACCTACAGCTCATGGATTGATGGGGCTGACGACTATAGAGTCCAGGTCTGGCTGGCACTCTTTTTAATATGCCTCCCATGTGCGTTAAGCAAAGCGCTTAATACACAATGCTTTGCATACAGTTCAGTTCGGTTCGGTTCGGTTGGGTTCAGTTCGAGTGTTGCATGCCACAATGGGTATAGCCCGGGCACTTCTGATTAATATCTGGTTGTATTGACAGCTGAGATTTGGCTGGTATAGTCCGCCGCCCCCCCGTTGAGTTAATAAAACGCCGAGTGACATGTTTTAGTCCTGGAACGTGAATGAAATTCTAAAATCGTCTGCAAAATGAGCAAAGCCCTTTTGCTGCTTTCATAACGTCCTTTTATTGTGTGTTGAGCTTCGGTCCTTGAATTATTGTCAGGTTTTTATTAAAAGCGCTCTGCGTCGAGTGCGTTGTTTTTTCTTGTTGTTGTTGCTGCTGTTGTTGCTGGTGGTGGTGTTATTTTCTCGCTAGAGCAGCAAACATAACTCATACGCCATGGAGACCAGAGCAACCGCAAAGACTTGCACTCGACCCCAGCTTGACCTACCTAACGGCAGCAGAGACGACTGAGCCGGTGACTGGCCAACAAACAAAGTCTAATGACAGAGATTTATGCTGTAATTACATTTACTAGGTACTGAAGGGAACCACAGTGTAAGCTCTTGGCAAAACAACGACGACTGTATGCGCTTACCAGGGATTAGGCAGTTCAAGTGAGAAGGGATTGCTAACAAATAGACATGCAATGGACACAAAAGAGATTCCAATGCCACAAAGGATGAAGAGTTAAAGATCTTATACAAAGTTTAACTCAGACAAGGGAAAGATACAGATATGTGGTATAGAAATATCTCATATATGGTTTAGATTTAAACATAAGTAAACTTCTATTACACACAGTGCTCGATTAATTAATTAAACTCTTCATCTGGCTAAGAGTATTGGCAAAAGAAATGCGGCATAAATAAGGAGCAAAACCAATTATAAGTTTTGTTTTGCTGCCTGCAATTGCACATTGCACATTGCACGGTGACATCCGGCAAATGGCCAGGCACAAAGTTTAATGAAATTGAAAATAAATGAGAAAACATTTTACACAATCCGCGTCCCTCAGGGACTTCAACTGGAACGCTTCCGTTTCACTTCTCTCTTCATTTTTTTTTTCTTCTGCATTCTTTTAATTGCACGCAGGTTAAGCAAAGTGTTCAAGTTGGGGGAGATGAGCTCAAAGCAAGTGGCATCCACATTCCCATCAGTTGCACTAGCAGCAGCAGCAGCAGCCAAACAAATGGACAAATTAGCATGTAACCTCATGGCAATCTTCTCGTATCCCACATCCTGCACCCCTCAAACAACACACACACTCCACACCGCACACACGTGCGCACTTCACTTGGACTTCATTGCACTCTCGGAGCACGTGGAGCATACTTGTGGAGTTTATGGGTCAAGTGTTTATTACGCCCACGGGTGTGGCCCGAGAGCACTGCTAAATTGTAGCACATTGTTCTGTCTTGGGCGAGTGCTGTAAAGTGTTTATTTACTTATGTAATTGTAACGTTTCTTCTGCTCAACGCTGGGGGCGCCCCCATCCCCGTGCCCAAAAAAGTAGGCAACACATTTTTCCAACAGCCTGTCAGAGGCAGCAATAGCAGCGTCCAGCTGTGTGTGTGTTGTGGCTGTAATTGAAAGCTAATTGTGCAGAATTGCCAATTGCAAGGCTTTTAATTGTCCAATGGCAAAGCAATCAATCCATCAGTGCATCATTTGGATCATTTGGTCAAAACTATTTATTGAATATTGTAGCTTTATTTGCCAAACGACTAATTAAGTGCAACCAAGCGTAGCCTCTGTCTCTGTCTGTGTCTGCCCAATCTCACTGTTTACTTTCCTCCTTTACTCCTCTCGCTTCCTTTTGATATTTCTATGTCTCTGTCTCTTACCCTGAAGGCCTTTTAATTGCAGTTAATTGAACCAAATTGTTTTTCTTTTTTTGGGCATATGAACGGAAAACGTTTTGCTAAATATCTTCGCAAACTTCGTGCATGTGTGTAGAGCTTCTGTTGCTGTACGAAAAATATTTGTAATGAATTGATAGTTGAGAAAATGCTTTGATGGTAATTGAAACTTCCGACAGAGATAATAATTAAATAGCTGTTCTGGCCATAAGGTTAATTGATAGTTAAACTTGAGAAATGTTATACAAAGTGAGGGCAAATATGAAAAGATAATTAAATATTATATATATATATATCTCGAATGTCATAAATTCCTATGTATATTATTTATAATGTGTAGAGAGAATTTCATTTAGCACACTTGAAAGCCATTTTGAACAAATTCCATTTAAGCTCTTGTTTCATTACGCGTTTACACTTCATGTACTACTTGTGCCCTTTTGCCGTCTACTAATAGAATTAACTAATTAATTAATGGCATGATTAACGACAAATGGCCAAAGACTTAAGCGATGAAATCAATTTTAACGCCTGCCTGGGCATTTCACAGTTTTCAATTTTATAATTAAACTGTGCGACTTTCAAGTTCAAAAACCCATGAAATGACTCGACGCGACGCGACTCGACTTTGCATCCTGTCGTGTGATTTCGAGTCAACGAAGCGGCATAATGGAAATTTCTGTTGACACAGTTATGCACTTGATTTAAATTGAATAAAAAAAGCAAAGATTAGATAATAAATACGAGTATTATATGGACAAAAGTTTAATTACAATAGAAAAGAAAATCATATTACAGCAACATGGAATAGCAAATAAACACGTCTAAGTGAAAGTTAAGCAAGGCAAAAATCAGATCAGTCTACGAGTTGTTTATGTTAAACATTAACAAAACTTTTGCCAGATACTTTGGTAGCCAATATACAAGAGATATACACCCAAACACAGTTATGTACGAGTATATTCCCCTGACAGCCTTGCCAAATTGGCTAATTATCTGCCAGAACAGACTCCCATCCAAGCATTCTCCTACACACACACACACACATATTATACTATATACCTGCCCCTAGGCTATTCTGTTCCAACAACACAACATGGGTTTATGTATAGAGAAAGAGACAGAGAGAGAGAGAGATGGGGGCCTGGCCCATTCGGCAACTAATGACAATAATTTGGCAAACTCTCGTCGCTGTTTGGTGTCCAATAAAATAAATATACTTTAGCAATTGCCACTTTAGTCATTGAAACGACTCATTGGAACTTTGAAATTGGCTTTGTCTACGGGCACTACAAACAAATACGAATACGACAACGAGTAGGAGGTTGAAGTAGTCATTGGACAAGATTAGCTTAAGTTTTACGCGGTTGCTGATGAACTTGGCAGCAGCTTCCCAAACAACTCACGTATGCGCATTTTTCTGCCATTCGGCAAATTGCTGTGGTGGGAGGAAATGAGCACTTTCACAGCTGACACTATCAATGAAAATGAGTGCATGAAAATTTTGCATTATTTGTCACGTTCTCACTAGGCAAATACGCACACAGTTCGCGATGCCATCGGCCATTGCGGCGTATACGTGATATTATTTTGTTTGCGCATCAACAGTCAACGCCGACACTGGCAGCGGCAGCGGCAGTGGCAGCGGTGACGTTGTCATTGAGCTTTATTGTTTCACAAATCGAATTCATTTGTATTATTCACACAATAACAACCCTTTTTTTCAGTGTTTTTACTTTATTTCATTTGGTTATTTGTTATTTGTGGTGCCAACACTGCACATTGCACTCAGCCAGCGGCTTAAATTATGCAATTTTACGCACAACAAAACCAAAATGTTAATGAACTGCGCGCGATTGGTTTTTGTTTCGCGGCATTTCATTTACTATTATCTAGAAATTAGTTTGAAGAGCACATTTTAGCTGGATAAAAGTGATTTCCAACCAGATTCCATTCTCACATGAATTGTTTATTACAATAACGACCCTCAGGCCATTTCTAACCATTCACTCAAATTTCTTTGAAGCCTAGAAGTTAGCTGAAAGCAAGTAATATTAGACCGATGATTGATTAACTAAACGCTGGTCTATTATGCCACTCAACATATCCTTTAAAACGCTGCTCACAAGTTAATGTACCGTAACGTCATGTCACAGACTTCAGCCCTAATATGCCATATCGTTTCCCACAATATTTTCTTCTCTTCTTTTTCCTCAAATTTCTTGTTTTTCTTTATTTTTATAATGGGTTCAAATTATGTTACGTTACGCGCTGCTCAAAAATGAAACCAAAGTACACACAGAGAGGGAGAGGCACTCGCATGCCTTTTGACTCAGTTAGACTTCGTTATAGTAGCCCTAATTGGTTGACCGGCGTCCATCTTGTGCGCGTGGCATAGCCGGGCCGCCCTTTTGGCCATGTCCTTCTATATATACACGTATACGTTATACGTTATACGTTGCCGGCCATCAACTGGACACAACTGCCCATTGTGCGACCCGTTGCCTTTGGTTTTTATATATGCTCCTCATTTCAGCACAGTTTCAATGGAATATTGAATTACGTCTAATGGCCGCCACAGCTACTGGACAATGGACACAAGGTCTATTCTATATATAAATAGAAGTAGTTACAAAATAGAAAGAAGCAAAGAAGAAATTCTTTTAAAAATTGAGAAATATTTTAAATATTTGCCGACATTAAATATTTCTTGCACACAGCAGACATTAGACCGTTCACCCGAACTAATGTTAACTGTTTGAAATGCGAACTAGACCGCAACAAATCTACTCGAAACGTATTAACTAAACTTAGCCAGAAAACACACACAAGAAACAAACGACATCAGAACGAAGACCAGATACTTTATAGAAAAGGATATAGATTGAAGATTATTAAATATTTGCATATAGATTAGGTTGGTTGGCGAAAATTACCTCTGTTGACTTAAGATATACATTTCCATCTCCTAGATAGTATCAAGCTTTGTCTAAAAGCCATAACACCTTGGAAGAGGTGAAATCTTAGAAATTTATGCGTAGAGGATGCAGTGTGTGTGGTTGGGTCATTGGGTGGAAGAAATGCTCATTGAGTGAAGCGCATGCCTTTTGCTTGATGGCATAATAAATATTTCGCTGGCCCTTGGGTAAACAGCGTGGACAATGAAGACCCCAACCGTAAGACGAAAGACCAAAGACCCAAGACCAAAGAGCAAAGTCCAAACCGCCCACACAAGCGGAAGTTCAATATGTTTGCATAGGCCTGGCCCAGGGACAGGGACAGGGACGGCCATAGACAAAGACGACAGCAAACGGAAGGTGGAGCGATTTGTGGCATATTTTCCGGACTCTTTTGTCCAGGAACTTGAAGACAACTTCAAATCGCTTTTTTATGTTCGATCTCAGTGTTTCCTTCGGTTTGTTTGCCGCCATATTCCATTGTGCGCTGAACTATTGGCTTTTGGCATTACCAGTAGATGGTCGATAAGGATAAGGCTCCTTCAGACTGTGGCTAAAAAATAAACCACTTAATGGCAATCAATTAGCAAAGATTGAGTTGCAACTTATTCAAGTCGCAGGCTGGACCATAAATAGCCACCCTCATACACTGTCCTCCCCCCCTCCGATCACCAATCAGGCATATCATGGCGCTCTTTTGAGTGTTAACTTGAACTACCTTCAAAAGGGACGTTTATGTTCTTTCCTTTTCACAATGCCACATTGTTAATTCACCAGCCACGCCTCTAAAAAAAGAGCGTAAAAAGGTGCAAAAGCTAAATAACAAACTTGTTAAGGTATTTCTTTTTGTGCTTACAAAGTTTCAATGACAATGCCGAGGGTAAGGAAAAGGAAAAGGCCACGCACAAGGAAGTTGCCTTTCATCGGGTTTTCTTCTCTTTTCCCCCCCCCCCCCCCCCTTTTTCTTGTCCTGCCTTCATTTCATTTTTTCCTTTTCGTTGCGCTTCCAGTTTACTTTCTACGAAATTTTTTAGATATTTTTTACTTGTTGTTAAAAAGTAAATGAAGCCGTATTTGTTGAAGGGCTTAGGTCATAATAAAGATAAATGATAAGCAAGTGATAAGACTTTCTTTAAATAACACAAAAAGTAAAGGTACCACGACGAGGGGCACAGTGGGCACAGAATACAAAGAAATGACAAAAAAAATTCTGTAAATAATAAATATGTTACATAAACTCGAAGTAAAATACTAACCTCGAGAGTTGAGTTGAGGGCAGAACCTGAACTTAAACCTTGTTAAGGCTTACAGCTCCAATGTAGGCTTAAAAAGGAAGAGAAAGAAAGAAAATCAGAATATTTCATAATGAAAGCAATATAATTTATGCATATGAAGTTGGTTTCACTGTGCAAAACAACCTGTATAAATATTTGACAAGCCAAGCGCTAATCCTTTGGCCTTTTTTTGCTTGTCGTCTGCCTCAAAAATGCGACTTTCAGTAAACAAAAATTCGATTATGAAAATCGTGGAAGCTCAGCATAAAAAAAAAGGGGCCGGAAAACTGCGTCGTGTAAATAACAAATTGATATAAATGTTTGAACTGAGTGGAAAAGTCAGAAGGAAAAAATGTTTATATTAAAAAAAAAACTGTAAAGGAAAAGCAATAATTTAATAAAGCAAAGGTTTTAAGCGTTGCCGTTGCCAAGGCAATTAAATAGAGGAAAGCTGTAGCTGTAACTGTAAATTTGTGGCGTGGGGAATTGACGATTAAAGCAAAGACGGCAATCCGGAGTAAGTCAATATCCGGGGCATAAAACAATGTCCCATGACCGACTTACTGACAGTCAAATATTTGCCAAATAAATATCAAGGATTGCCTCCGACAACCCCCCCCAACCCGCACCCGCAGTGTTGTATAAATCAATTGATTGTCTTCGTTACGATTTAACTTTCTTGAGCTATGCGTCCGCCAAGAACTGACATGGAGGGGGTAGAGGGTTGGATGGACTAAATAAGACACAGGGGGTGTGTGTTAGCCGCAGACCCACCGACCCACCGAAAAACCCACCCCCCCCCCCGCTGAGTTGGCACGCGTCGTTGTCGATGTTGAAATACTTTGGGCTAAATTATGTGCAACTTTCGACCTCGTCATGCTCAACATTTGCCCGTTGGGCAGGGGTGGAAATATCTAATGTATTAATTCCGTACATGCATCTGAGATGGGGGGAGCAGTGTGAGCAACAAAGGGGGCTGGGAGGGTGGTCCGCTCTAATAAAATTGCAAATTTGTCTATGCGCTGCTTTAAGAGGTTTGTGCAAAGTCGTTGGCCAAATGTCAAAATTTGTGACTATCGATTTGAGTGTTGAGTGTGTTTTAGGGGGGTTGGTTTTCTTTTATGTATTGATTTGTAGCATGATTTGAGGGTAGGGATTAGAGGGAGGAGGGTGGCAAAGTGACCCGGTTCAATACTTATGAAGAAATATCTTGTGTTGATAAATTAGGACAAAGTATTTGTCTGTTTGTGTGTGTGCATAAAACGCATTTTAATTTTGAAATAGACAATTCATGAGGGTAAATCCATGTGGGGGGGGTGGGAGGCGGGGGTTGCCAGCATATATAATACATAATGTAAGACGAGGGTGCTAATGGTTGATGACTGCCCAAAGCATTAGACTTTAAATTAAATTGCACGGAAAAGAAAAGTTTGCAAATTGTTTTGGGTAGAAAATATATTCAATAGAATTGTCAAACTTAAGTAAAAAATAATGAGATATGTCATAAATAAAGCAGAAATAAATATATTCTATCAATTTCTATTTCCAACTGATTAAAAGATTATACTAATATATTCTATCTATTTCCATTTTCAGTTGAATAAAAGTTGAACTAAAATATATATTAACATATAGTAATATATTCTATCAATTCCTTTTTCGAACTGGTTAAAGGTTTAACTAAAATATAGTATACAAATATATAGAAATACATTCTATTAATTCCTATTTCCAACCGATTAAAAGTTGAACTTAAATCAATCACAAATTATCGAATTTTATCTTGTTTTCCCTGCTTTAAATCTTTTTTCGTGGTACAACAAAATTTGATTACTTTTTCTTTCTTTTTTTGTCACTAACTATAAGCCCCAATTGTGGTGCAACTCCAACTCCAACGCCAGCTGGAAGCAAGCTTTGTTCCACATGTTGCAAACTGTTCAAACTGTCAACCGATTCACGGATCTAATCCATTTGCGACCGCCCACCAGCTTGGTTATAAATCAATGAAGCATTGGTTAACGTTGTCCCGAGTCACCGCCCTAAAAATCAGCGCACTTGAAAATTCAAAGTGAATGCTCAAAATCGGGCAACAATTGCAAGTGGGAAAGAGATAGTGAGAGACAGAGAGAGACATACACAAGGTAAACACTTTAAATGCGATTGCTGTCACACTTGATGACTGGGCACAAGCGGCAGTTAGCAATAGTCTAGGCCATGGCAATGGGAGGGGTGCAGGGAGTTGGGTCAAAACTTTCAAGCTTGAACCTGGACGTGGACGGAGCTGGGACACCTACGGTCGCTCTGTCGCTCTGGACGCCCATTCTGGCCATGCAGCAATGTCACCAATGCGATTTACGACCATTATTCAATCAGTATGACTGTTTGTCACTTTGTGTGCAACACGGCACCTTCATTTTTATTTGTCCTTTTCTTCTGTGAATCCCCCTCGTGGTGCCCCAAGTGGAAGGAGGATTGGTTGTGCTGTATGTTTGGGTTGAAGTCAACTTGACGCCGTCGAGTCTGTCGCATTGTAGGAAAAGCATTTGCCAGTCGGCTGGAGGGACGGCCTCCAGGGTAAGCTGTGGGTGGGTGGCGCAGGGCTGGAGGGAGGGAGGTAGGGGAATCTAGTGAAACCGGCGACGCAGTCAGTCAACGTTGACGCGCGCGGTTTTAATGCATTCTTATGTCATTTTTTTGCACTGCGCTGCACTCGAATGTCATTTCTTTTGTGTGTGTGCGTGTATGCGTATGTTTGTGTGTGTATGTGTGTGTATGTGTTTGCTAGAGTCCTGAGTCCTGGCCAACATCATTTTTCTACATTCGTATTTTGTTGTTGCTGTTTCACTTTTCATTCATTTTATACTTTCAGACGCTCGAGAGGATGGGAATGCGTCCTCAAAACTTGATATTGTGGGCGCATTTCATTTATGTTGACAAAAGGGTTTTGTGCTCCCCAATTTGGACTGCTGCTGCCTTTTTGCTAGCCGTTTCTTCTATTATATTCTTTTTTCCACTTCTGGCTTCATTTTGAAGAGTTGATGCTTGTGCTTTTGTTGCCAGCCATTGTTCGTTGGCTAAAAACAACATATGACGCGATATACATAGGAACAGAACAGAACTGTAAGCTATCAGCTCTGGGCTCCGAGTCTGTTTGTAGCTCTGAGTGCGGCACCGTGGAAGCCCGTTTGGGATATGAAATGGCAACAGGCATTGGATTAATGTTCAACGTTAATTCATTTTGATTGCAATATGGCATCTACATAAGGTAAAACGAGACTGTAAGCTAATATGATAAACCCAAAATGGAATTCGAAGCAACTAAATAAAACGAGAGGAAGGATAAAATTATCAAATTGCAATGTCGTTAAGTAGAAATTCATTTCAAATATGGAGAACTTAAACAATTCAGATTTCTGGCTTTAATTATGTTTGTTTTCCGTAAGTTCTGAACTGCAAAAATACCAAAAAAAATCTCTGTAATTATGCAGTCTAGGAAAACTATTTCTGTGCAACCAATTTGCAACTGAGTTTTGCCTAGTTTTAATTAAAATTTGCACCAGGCAATTTGAAACTGGAGTAGAGAGTAGAAAAAGAGTTGAGAATATTTGCGAAAAAATAATTTTTATGGCAAATTGTCACATCATTTTTCAAGTGTGATTAAAAATGCATTCGCAAGTAAATGATGTGCGGCATTTTAATTAGCTGCCTCTCGGAGGCAAACTAATTGAATTTGCAGCGAAACAAGCATAAGAGATTTTTTGGGCCAAAAGGAAAATATAAGAAGAAAAAATAAGAGAACAAATTCAGAACTTCAAAGGCGACTTTTTGATTCAAAAGGCTGCCGAGAGACGCACGAGCAAACGACTTATGCTGCCTGGCATACAAATTAGGCTCCTTGACACTGAGCAAATTTTGACAAAGATTCAGAGAGATGTCGTCGAAAATTTGCTGCAAACTTTGGTTAACCGAAAAAATTAAAACATCATCATTTCGTGCACTGAGCCACAAAAGTCAACTCGACGAGTTGTCTCCAGCTCTGTCCCAGTCTCAGTCTCAGTCTCTGAGTAAGAGTAAGAGTTCGAGTTCAAGTCAGAGGACTCTGTCGCTGTCTCTGTCTCTGATGTTGTCTGGTGTCGCCTAGTTATCCTGGTCTATGTCTGTTGAATTTCAATTTGCTCTTTAGCTTCGGTGCCTGTCTCTGGTCTGCCTGTCACTTTAAGGTCGAGGGAGGCAACGAGTTCATATGAAAAACATTACGTATACGCACGGTTGCACAATTTTAAATGGCACGCGTAAGAGTCGCAGCAGCAGCCACTGTATGGGGCAGCAGTTGCCAAACTGTTTCTACATTTTTTGACTAACCAGCCGTGTATTCAGCCTGGCAAGTTCGTGCGTATTAGGCGCCTACTTGACATCTCTTTGACCCAAAGTTTGCCCAAGCTATTTGCCCAAGAGAAACGAGTCTCTGGTGACTTTGTTTTTAAAACACGGAAGCCAATTGGCTTGTTGTTCTTTTCTCTTTCTTGTTGTTGTTGTTCTTTAGGTAATTCGCAAATAATCAAGAAAGTTTTCGTATTAATTTGTGCTTGACTTTACTTGCCCCATCCCCATGAAAACTTCACCAGTTCACATCAACTTGGCTTAAGCTCAGCTTTCAGTTAGCCAGATTGTTCAGTTAGCCGTATATGTTATGTGCATGTAGAGAAGCAAATCTAATACGAAAATCTGATACCAAATATAATTATGCCAATAATATTCATTCGTATGCAAATGCGACGACTTTAAATATTTCATTCGACTTGCCTTTATCAATTAGCACAAAGACAAGAGAAAAAAATTTAATTTCAAGTACCTGTAGGCTGTACGTGAGAGTTGATATAGAATATAAGATTTGCGATTTGAGCCGAAGGCCCGAAGGCAACAAAATTTTATTACTCAATTTTTACTGCTGCCTGTGCAAAAATCAAAGCCCATTTCGCAGCGGCTCCTCAATCTGTGGCCCCAATTTGTACCGCCATCATCCAATCTGGCAATACTTACTTATATGAGTATATACAAATGCTTTGCGTGTCCTTTGCAATTTTCTCATACATCAATTTTCATATGCTCGTACACACACTCACACTCACACTCGCACACACAAACACACACATTGTGCAATATTCTCTGGCATATTTGCAACGATTTTCTTTTGTGCGCATTTTACGCACGATTTCATTTACATTTGTTCGACTTACGTTGGTTTTTTTTTTATTTTTTTGCCTTCTCTTGTTTTATTGTCTTCGGCTTTGGGCTCAATTGGGAGTTCTGCTTCTCCGCACCCAAAAAGATTTATCAGTTTTAATAAAAACGAATTAAATCTCAGCTGCAAAAGAATCTTATTGTATTCTGCATTTATGAATTGATTGACTAACGGTACGACTTCCTCTCTGATATGTTCTATTCAAAAGGACATGAAGGCTAACAAGTGAAAAGTATTCATGAATATACATATAAAAGAGTATATAAGAATGTTGATTAATTCACATCTCGTGGAGACAATCGATATACAAAATATGCTGCCACATATTATAATCCTTTTCATCATTTTAATTATAACTTTTTATGTTCTTAAATAAAAAAGTTACTTAAATCAATTTCTTTGCTCCTTCTGAATCTAAAGAGCATTCTGAATTCGTCGTAGGCTTTTTCTTATTTATGTCTTAGAACGCTCACTAGTTGTTGTATTATTTATTGCCTAATATATATGCCACATGCTGCGCTTCGAGCCTTTTAGTCTGAAGAGTTCTGAGGCACTTTAGGAATGGTTTTTTACGCACGTTTTCGAAGCTGTTTCATTATATTAAAACGCCTTCAGTCTGACGTGACATTAAAACTGACAATGTGTGTGTGTGTGTGTGTTAGAAGGACGAAGGACTCTTAAAAGGCATTACATAACTACAGCAAAAGCGGCAACAGGCCGTACAAATTATTCAATTAGCCTTGGTAAATCGGGAATCAGTGAAATTCAATTACTGAAAAATGTTTGCGCTTCACTAAATATTCGCTTCACATGGAAAACGGAGCTAAAAACAATATTTTCAGTCAGAAATTCATCGTTTTACCTAATATTAGATATACGCCCATTTGCACAGTGGTTTATTGATGGTTTGAGAGGGGACAAAGGGAGGGCAGAGACAAACATATTAAAATGATTGAAAAATATTATTCCATCATTGACAGCTGCGGCGTTGCATATTAATTTGCATATAGTTTATATAGTTCTATGTATGTATATGTATGTGTGTGTGTGTGTGTGTGTGTTTGTATATGTACACAAAATACGTTGAAATAACAAACAATTGACCACAATTCGGTTTCTGAATTATTATAACTGTCGATTGGGGCGTTTTCCATGCCGTTTCCAAATGGAAATTGAGCTTGTCCCTAATTTAGTTATGTGGTAAATGAAAATGCATTAAACTTTATTTATAACACTAAAATGGACAAAATGCATAGCAATTATTTGCTCTATGATATTGATATTGGTAGCTGGCAAATTATAGATTTATGATTTGCATAATCAGCGGTGCGTAAAAAAGTCAGAAACGGATTAACAGTTATCAATATTATACTGGCAAACGGTTTACAGCTGATAGAAGACCAATCCCAAACAGATCCTATAAACTTCTTTCATATTTCCATTCGTGCTATATTCTCATATCTACTTGTTATTTCTCAGGCCTTACAATGTTGGCCTTCCTTTAATAACTTTTATCGGACAATGGCTAACATTACTATAAAGCTTAATTTATTCGTTGTTCTTGTTATCTGGTTTCTCCTTTACGGTTTATGCCAAGGACAACAACTATTATCAGCACCTGTATTTAAAAAGCGATCTGTGTGCAGCATCAATTACATTTCTGTTAGCGACCATCATAATGAAATGAAAAACAAGTAAAACCGAGTAGAACAACGCTCGCAATCAGTAAACCCCAAGCCACAAACTGTATAAGCCACAGAGGAGGAGGAGGTTGAAGAGGAGGAGGAGGGTATTGCCAGACAATCAAAATGAAACAGAACAGGCAACAATATCCAAACGCGTTCAACCCGATGACCCCAATAGAAATAAAACGCATCCTTTGGAACTTTGGCCATGGACTCACCCGCTTAAAACTTACCTACTATGGCACAGCTGGCCGTTGGTTAACAAAAAAAAGGAAAAAAGGACATTTGCTGCAAGTGTCGCATACTGCATTTATTCTCGTCCTTTGGCATTGTTGTGCCTGGAATCCAAACCGTGGGCGGCAAACACAACATTCCCCAACTATTGTTGTTGTCGCGTTTTATCCTTTTGATTATGTTGTTTTCATAGCCCTTTATTGCTGCTGACTTCACAACTGTCTCTCCCAGTGTCCTGATGCTGGCAATGTCCTTGGCTTGGCATCGCTTTTGTATTCGTTTTTGTTTTTGTATTTGTTCTTGTTGCAGCTTCATTGATTGTGCGGTTTGGTTTTGGCCTTCAGCTGCCACAACCGCTTCAAACTTGGCTTTGCTCGAGCTATGCATAAATGTCTATAAATTTAACACCAACATTAGGTTTGGCTTTGTGCTCCATAACACCACACACACTCACTCACACACACACAGAGAGAGGGAGAAAGAGGAAATTCAATTTGAAGACCCAAGACAATTGCATTTGTGTCTGGTCCACAATCTGAGATGTAATTCCGAGCAACAAATTGGCCAGCCAATAAATTATAAGCCTAGTTCCGCAACATAACCCCAGACCCATGCCCATATCCTTTCTAGTCTGGCATTTGAATCCTTCACACACACACACATTGTTCCAGAATTGTCATATCAACAGCTGCAGCTATCGAATGAGCCAGAAAACTGGCTCCAGGCAACTCAGATTGCAGCTTGCAGCTCACAGCTCACAGCTCTCAGCTCTCAGCTGTCCAGTTGGCCAGCTCTATGTCGCCTTACGTTAATTGCATCAAATTGAGGCCAGGTCGAAGGACTTTCCGCCTAGCTCTCTGTCTAATATGCTAATTACACTGCAGGCAATGCCTACCCAAAACAATGTGTGTGTGTCTGTCTATCTATTTGTGTGTCTGTGTGTGTGACTGCAATGCGTTGGCTCGTTCATTTTTGTTTAGATTTTCGGCAGGTAAGAGCCGGTAGACAGTAATGCCGGCAGATGCCAAACCGGCGGCAGTCGGAGGAGCAGGCAGGCTGGCTGGCTGGCTGGCTGGCTGGCTGGCAGGCGTGACTGCATCCATGTTTGTGCCCTAAGCCGCTTTAGTGAAGTACCTCAACTGTCTGTGCCTCCTCTGCGTCTGTCTAATTAATTATACTTTTCAATTGTATCGCAAACAATGACAATGACAGTGAGATCCGCACGTCCCACTCACACATCTACCCATCTCACTTTGAGCTCGCTTATCGCCGTAGCCAATTGTTAGGCGCGTTTTCCCAATGGAAAGTTGCAGTCAAAAAGTTTTCCCTGTACCCAACAAATTTGCATATGTCTCAGATAAATGTTTGTTTGTAATTGGCACAACAAAATTTAACTGTGAAATTTGTTTTTCCGCTCTTTACAGCAGATTATAAATATTTAAACTTTCTAGATTGACTGGGGACTTATTAAAGTTAGAAAACTGATTTCGATAGAATATTTAATAGATAAGAAAGTTTTCATGCACTATCACAGACACACATCACACATAATGCGAATAATCCCCCAGAAATATCAACAATCTATAAGGAGCATAACAATATTGAACGGCTTCGCCTAATTACCGAAAGATGCCAACGCACAAGAGCAATAAATATTATGTTGACAAATCAAGATGTTTTTATCTCTTATTGGTTTGCCTTTGGCATCAGTTGATGGTGTAATGGGGGCCACGCCCACTCAGCGCACGCCCACACAAACAAGTCGTGTAGCCAATGAGCACACAATACATGAACCACAATAAAGGAACCAAGAGCCCATAATCACTTCATTATAAGGATTTGCTTCATATCATTAATCTTCCCCAAGAAAAATAAATAAAAGGAGAAAGGCTCCAGCTCCATTCAGAGCTAATAAATGTATTCTTGGGCATTGGCCAAAAGCGAACTAATAACAAATATAAAAACATAATTGTGATTTACTTTACACGTAGTACAAGGCGTATAAATTTTGATTAGCTGTACGCGTGACTTTCACTTTCTTACCTCAAAATTTATTCAATTGTTTAGCGAACAATTCATTCGCAATGACGTCAGCTGCCCACTGCTGACATTTAAGTGGCCTCCCAGTCCACCCCCAAGGGTGGCCGTATATACTCGTCGAGTGCGAAAAGTGCAGTTCAGAATGTGTTTCCTTGAATAGCTTAATGCACATTTTATGGCACACTTAACACTCCCTCAGACATACGGAACTTTTGAGGAGCAAGAAAAAGGTCTTTGTTTATTTGAAAAGAGAAAAAATAGGCTCGTAAAATGGCTTAGTAGAAAATGCATTAAAAGTGTATTTATAAATTGGATGATAAATTAAATTTTAAACTTGCTTTCTGGCTCTCTTAGCGCTTTTTATATGAGTGAAGTTCATCTTGATTTATGCAACAACTGCAGCTGGAGGAGCAGGAGTAGGGGAACCCCCAGCATGAACTTAATAGGAATAAATGAGCTGCTGGAAAATTTATGTAACTACTGCACTCAACTTAATTTAATAAAAGTTCAAACACAGGTAAAAAAGCAGAGCGCCAAAGGGATTCATGTATTTTAAGTATAGTTTTAAGTATAACGTTTAATAGTCTTATAAAAAGTGAAAATTTAGTGGAGTGAAATTAAATAAAAGTTATAAAGAAGTAAAGAAAACCTTTAACAAAAGTAAAAGGAACTCTTAATGTGTTTTTATAGGAAACAAAAAAACAGATATAGAATTTAAATAGTTACATCTAACATAAACTAACAAAAAATTGCAATGAATAAATTTGAAATGAAATTGCTTTGCCGCGGCGGACTGCATTTGGATTCCTGTCGAAAAATAAATTCTTCGTCAATGGGAAAACTATTAAAAATTATTCATTAAATGTGGCACAACAAGAAAATGTGCAGTTTGAATAAAAATGAAAAACGCCTCGGCAACAATTGTGATGTAGCTGCCATTTCAAAAAAGCCCTTCGCGCGAGCCAACTCACAAAAGTATGCAACGAAATTACAAAATGTACAAGGGTGCAACAAGAGGAGTTGCAAGATGGGGGTTGCAACCCCATTGAAGGGCTTGAAGCAGCGAGAACGTGAGCTATGCGGAGTCAGACGTAAAAGCTGGCAGAAAAGCAGCCAAAACTAACTAGACTTTCACTTTATTATTCATGAAAAGTGAAAAGCGCACAGCAGCTGCAGTTTGGGAAATGTCGAAATGACTAGCGAGAAATGATGTGATGTGGGTCGTGGATGAAAATTAAATGAAATTAAATGCAGCGAACGGTAGCTAAAGCTCAAGCTCGGCAAGCACACATATATTCAAATGAAATTGTATTTCCCAGACACGCAAGACACAACATACACCTCTTATACTCACACACACATACACACAGACAGATAACTCCAAATAAAATTGTTGTAGAAGCCGCAAGTATCGCTAAACATGCATTTAATAAATTTTAATTAATTTAGCACTGAATGGCATATAATTTTTATAAATAAGTAACACTAATCGCCGGAATTATAAGAACGCCTCCCTACAAGCACACCCAAACACACACAACCAACCCACACACAGAGAAAGGGAGAAAGAGAGAGCAATTTGTTTCTATTAACGAAGCTGCGCCTACAAATGGCGATTCATTTATCAAGCGGCAAAGCAACGGACACACCTGAGCAATTGATGATGGTGTGGCGGCATTCACTATAAAGAAAAACAACTAAAAATAATACGAAGGAGTGTATAGACTAAGGAATACCCTGAACTTAAAGTTGCAAATAAGGAAAATTAAGAGGAATTTTGAAATTATTGTGAAATTCAAAGCAAATTAAACAGAGTTCATTAACATAAAAGTGCGATAAAGTTTGTCAGATGTCAAATATACTAGGGAATACCCTTAACTTTTAGATGCAGATTATACCAGCACAATAGAAATCAATAGAAACTTTAATATGTCTGTGGAATTTATAGTAAAAATTAACCAAGTTTTGATGCGATAGAAAACTTTGATAGATCTTTTATATAGCTTAAGATTTAGATTTCAAATAGACTAGGGAATACCATGAATGATGCAAATACAGAAATTCAATAGAAATATGCAAAATATCTTTAAATTTAGTAAAAAATTAATCTGAGTTCTATAATATCTCATCTTTTTCATAGCTACTTTTGAAGATGTTTAACTTTATATTTATAAGAAAGATTTCTTATGCGATCAATTCGACATTTATTAAATCTTAATATAATTAATTAGATATCTGCCACAATTCTGGTGTCTAATTTAATCAAAGTGCAAACTAATATTCCCAATTTGAGTTAATATAACAGATATACACTGACATATCAAAGTAGGAAGCCACATGCGTGCATTTGAGACACACACATGTGTTTTGGCATTGTAAACGGTCCACCAAATACACGTAGTAGCTGCGTCAACAACGATGGCCAATTTGAAGTCATCACTCAGTGCTGACAAACAAGCAGCTGAAGGCGAACAGTCCTGGCCCAGGACAGAACAGGACCCAGCCCTAGAGCAGGGACTGAGAGAGGGAGATAGCAGAGACCGGACGTAGCGATAAGCGCGATAGAACACTTGAGGCCTGCAGGGGCTAAAGCTGATGTCTGTGGGTTTTTTTTGGGTGGAAATGGCGAAATGGGGTTACGGCTTGGTTACTGGTTTCACCAGAAGTTGGCAAGTCAGCGTGTGGCGCCCCAAAAAAGCTCAACATTACTCACAAAAACACATCAATTATGCGGTTCTACATATGTGTGTGTGAGTGCCTGTCTGGATGTGCGAGTGTGAGTATCTACGGGCAGCTCTTTATTAATGACAGTTAAACTGTCAGAGGTGTGTGCGTGTCATTGCAGGTGCCAAAAGCAGCGGTAAAATGGGGTGCTGCTGCTGCTTCATGACTCGATACCCAGCGTGGCCCCTGTGGCTGCCACTGTTATACATTTTGAGTAATGCTCGCTTGTCAAATTCGACCGAAATGGACACACATAAGTCAAGTATTGGCCGCTATCGCAAAGGCCAAGTTAAAAGCAGTTACACCAGGCCAAAGCCCGTTACCAGCTCAGACTGCATGTGATATGCAACGTACAATTACAGTTAAGGTGAGTAAGTATTTAGGCCAGACCTAAGACCCTATTCTATATATCTTTCAATCGGCAGCCACAAAACATAACTTACTGTGCACTCAATTAGAAATATTTGATACTTAGACAAGACAAGAATATTATTAATTGAATTGCAGTTCAAATCGTGTTTATATTGTACTCAGAGAACAATCATAATATTCGGCTATTCAAGGCAGCACTCACAGCTGCAAGTATGAGTATTTGACGCTATTCATCAATGAATGCTGAATGAATTCATATCGGTATTGCAGATGTACACATTAAGACATTATCTTGGAAGACAATACAAAGCCATTCACTTTAATTGCTATCGAGGGAATATAACAACAGCTTACACTTCCCTCCCTCCACAACACTCACATTCACAGCGCTCAAAAGTATGCTATAAATTTGCTGCCTACGGAGCATGCTGCTTGGAGCATAAAAGGGGAAAAGGAAAAGTGAAAACCGAACGTATGAATGACTTTCATTACTATTTTGATGTGAAATGCTTTAACATACACTTTGGATCTATAGACTATAGTTGTTATTGCTGCTGATGTTGTTACTGCTGCCATTGTTAGATTGTACTCCTATTCATGAGTGAAAACACAGCAACAGCAACAAGAGAATGTTTATCTATTCTTATGTAATCAATAGCTGGAGTGAGGCTGCTGCTGTAACGGATTGATGCGCACAGATTAAGGAGTGAATGTTGAGCATTGAGTATGTAGAATTTAGAGGGGGGAAGTGTTACGGAAGTTGGATCAGCAAGTAGTCCGGAAACTGAGCCTGGTTTGCATGTCTGCCTGCAATTCGCATTGAGTTCGCAGCGACGAGGTTCATTGAAAATAAATGATGGCATTATTTTGATTTGATGTTTGGCTTTGATTGCTTTCTCCAAATGATGTTGAGGTAGTGCACGAAAATGAAGCTAACACAATATACATAAAAACGTTGCCATTTGATGTTTGTTTTGGTTGGTTGACTGATTTCGCTTGTCATTCAATTTCATGGTCAGTGGCTTTCATTTGAAAAATGAAATTTCTCGTCACACAGACAGCTTCATTGTCCAGGCAAATGCGACAAATTGATTCAAATGCCAGCAACATACAGCTGCGAATACATGATACATCACGCCTACAATACAGCTATGCACCACCATAAATGTTGGCAATCCCAAAAAAGAAAAATAAACATTGAGTTGAGCTGAGCACAAAAAAAAAATGTGAAAGTAAACAATGAAGAGCACCCAACGTCACGCCGCAAACTGTGCCAACAAATGGCCGATAAACGTCCGAGTATCTGGCTTAAAGAGTTGATGGTGGCCCGAAAGGCCTTCATAATAGACTTCTACAACATTTTGATGGATGGAGAGCTATTATATTATATATGAAATATATGGAGGTAATAAAGCAACTCAATTTAAAAGCAACCAAAGGGTTGTTGCTTTAGATTATCTTAAAAAAGTGATTTTTATAAAGATATTTCGAAAATTTACTTAATAAAGATGAATTTAAACACATTTAATAACAATTCACAAATCTTTTCGGTTGCTAACAACTTAATCATATCCCGTCTGTCAGGATTTCATAAGCTCCAATAAAACATGTATATATAAAGCGCTCATATTAAATTCAATGAAATATGATTGTGCATTTAGGACCTCAATTGCTGCCAGGACCCGCCTCAGCCCGCAGCTTGGCAACATGCGCTAATGGCTAATAAACGGCAAATATTGAAACATTTACGCGCACGCAATGTTTCAGTCGAGGGGAGGAGACAATTCAGGCTCAGTGCTCTCAAGTGTGCCAACACTCCACAGCGCCAGCTCAAGTGTAATTTCCATTGTTTACACACACACACACACACACACATGGATATACACAGAGGCAGACAAACAGACACACATACAGAAAGAGAGACACGTTGATAGAGTGTAAAAACAATCCATTACAACACGGCAGCAATGGCGACACGCGCACGGATACGGAGTACTCAGGACGGGGACAGGACATGGACAGGACACGGCGTAAACGCAGAGCCGCGTTTGGGGGCAATCAGCGACGCCGTCTACAATCGTCAATTACTCAAACTGCAAAACTGTTGACTGCAGCGGGACGCATTTTATTTTATACTTTTATACTTTACATAAGCGCTGCCCTGGGGTAGGCAACACTACGCAGCGCTGCATGTAACGCCTGCCCGTGGCTGTTCTACAAAAAATTGTTAACGCATCAGCACTTTCACACACACACAGATACAAACGCCCACAAACATAGACACTCATTCAGGCACTCGCTTTACACTCACTCCACACACTCTGAAGTATGCAATTAAGTGCTTAATGTGTTTATTAAAAGTGAAATACCAAACAACTTTTCATGCCAGCACCCTGTCAATGAGTCTGTATGCTGTGTGTATGCTTTGTGTGTGTGTGTGTGGTGTGTTGTGTGTGTCGTTGTTGTTATGTGGTGGTGTTTATGTTGCTGCAGTTGCTGCCCACAGCTCCTGCCTGTAAGTGACTCAGCGTGCGGTGCTCGTCGGGTGTGAAGTTGTCCACTTTTGTTGTTGTTTTGACGGTTTTGCGGCGGATCTCGCCACGTGGCAACTTTGTGGTGTCTAAGTGCTTCAGTCTGCACACAGCACAGAAATAAAGTTAAAGTGTATCCTAATCAGTGCGATTAGCAAAGCAATATACCAGACTTAATCATCTTCCAGCTGTTTTGCAACAAAATTGTAATTATTGTAACCTTGAATTTGCTGAAGCATAAGCCTGACTTTTGTATCCTTTTTACATGGTGTGGAACAAAAAAATAAATATATATGGCAGGATGCATGACACATTTTCAGTTGACAGCTTGCCACAAAAATTTGTATACAATTATAGTGTTAGGCAATGGCATTAAAATTGCAAACATATGTTGAGTCAAAACTTTTGTTTGCAACTTCAAACTGCATCAAGTATACGAACTGTTGGCCAGGGTTCAAGTGGGCTTGTGGCAACAATAAAAACAACAACAACAACAACTACAGCTACAACAATAGAGGTACAACAATATTCTGACTGTAAATGTTGGGGCTGTCGTTGTTTATCCGCTCATGTCCTGTTGCAAAAGTTAAATATGTTTTCTGTTTTCTCCTTTCTCTCGTATGCAAGAAATTTTCTTCAAGCAAACGCAGGCAGATTCATTTCCTTTGAGACTTGTGTGTGTGCAAAGTTTTGTAGTTTCCGCTTCTTCTCCATATTTAAACATATATATAACAATTCTGAAAACAATTTTTCCTGCACGTTGCCATTTAAATGACCAGAAAATTATCACAGAAATTTTATCCCAGACCTACGCTGTGTCTCTACGAGTTTCTGGCTTAAACCAAAAATTAAGTTTTGGTCAAGTCACAGCAGGAAAATTCAACGTATCAAGGGCATCATGAACACCAGTCAAACAAATATATCTGAACTAAGCTAGAAGAACTTTTGCAAATCGGCAATATGAATGGAAAATAAAAAATATTTTTCCATTGAAAAGTTTTGCTTTGAAAATACTTCCATGTGCCATTTGAGCTTAGTACCTTAAAGTGCCGCTTAGTTCTGTTATTCAATCCTGTGTGTGTGGATAGTTTTCAGTATTCTTTTAAGCTAAAATAAATACTAAAAGGAATATCCTGCATTCATGGAAGTCGCTAAACTCTTGCACGGTCAAAATTATTAATAAACCACATAAGCAGAATTTGAATTCCCAATCCCAGTGTGTCCTAGTCTATCTCTTCTTCTGTTACATTCTTCTTAAATACACACACACACACATCTACACACATCTCTCATGGTTACTCGTACCAGCAATTCGAAATTTTTGGACCACAGATAAAAAGTCATATATGCAGAATCGACAATTTTGCACAGTTAGTTGAGCGCCGAAACAAAAACTATGAAAACACCATAAATTTTCAACAGACATAGACAAAAAGTTAAGCGCTGACTCACCTACACACACATTGCAAAGCCACACACATAGAAAGTGTGGGTGGGGGGTGAGAGAAGGAATGACAGGAGCGAAGTGAAAATTATCCAAATGATGCATTCGGAAGTCAAAGCAGCAAATTGAAAGGTCTGCCCGTTGCCAGTGTGGCGGCACTGCCTTTAACAATTAATACCCGAACGTTGCCACAGGCAACAACTGCGATTGCAACGGTGAAGGTAGCGCTAACTGTTTCGGCAGCTGAAACTGCAACAAGTCTGTCTAGCAATCCATATCTACCAGTCGATATCTACTCTGACAGCATTTGCGCATTTGAAATTGGAAAGCAGCGGGAAATGACGTTCACACAAAGGTCAAAATTACACAGACTCAATATGGCTACAAGCAATTTGGCAGCACTCTCTGCCATTTTACACTCACATCTCACAACTAGCCCGGGTCAGGTTTAGGGGTCGACGAGCTCTCGACATTCTCCACAAGCTAATTAACTGAACTTTAGATACCAACGAAATGATAATCGTGCGTTGAGTATGAGTTATTGGCCTCGTCAAGACGTTTAAATTGGCTAATAATTATGTGGTTATACCAAATTGTGGGTAGTTAATTGACGTTATGAATAAGCTTCATATTTCAAAAATGTAATTAAAATTGAAGCTCAAATCTCTTGTTGGATAAATATATTTCAATTAGATATTATCCCGAAAAAGATTTTATTTAAATTTAAATGGCATTTTGTTTAATCTTCGATACGATTTATTATGCATTTACTTTATTTTTTCTGAATTGTAATAATCAATTTAGTCGCTCATTAAAACAATAATTTGCATTACTTTATGCAATTTCCGTATTTGCACTCAATTTATTTGATTTAATCAAACCATCTCCTCTCTCTCTCTGTCGTTACTCTGTCTCATTTACGCCCTCTTTTTCTGGAATCCATTCGTCTTTTTCTATTTTGCTGTGCGACTTGATGGTTGTGTCTCTTTCATTTTCAGTTCACGCTTTATTTATTTGTATTCACATTTGCCGTGTGTCTGTGTGCAGGACGAAAAGGAAGCAACAAAAGTAAATACAATTACAGTGAGTGCTTTAGTTCCTGTTTTCCGTTGCACACACCCACACACACACAGACACACACACCCACTCGTTTGGCCAGCAAATTGGCTGGCGGTACAGAATATTCCGCACAGATAAATGTAAATACATAAGCAAACAAATCATTTGGAAAATATTTCTCTCGCAAAATCACATCAAGGTGCAAAATATTTACGAATATTATTTTTGGCAAGGCAGCGAAAAGTCGGTGAAAAATCCCAAATGCCAAACGCCCAAATTGTAAGTCAAAGGCAGAGTGTGAAAAACCTGAAGAGCATGGAGCAGTGTGTAAATATTGCCACTGACATAATATTTGCATACCGATTTTTACTTGCATTTTGTTGATGAATGTAAGCTTCAATGACTTTTCCATACTTCTGCTACAACACAAAGACGACGATTGATTGACGGGCTGACTATCAGACGGAATTACAGACAGACGCATAGAAAAGCTGGAAATAACTTAAGGAGCTGCTACTTAAAGCAGTCAAGTAAGGAGAAGTATATCTAATTGGAAGATAAGTGAAAATTTTATACATTTCTTTGAACTTTTCGAACGAACTTATCAATGTCAATTATGAGCAATCTATGCTTAAAATAGATTTGTATCTCATTGTTATGAAGTAAAAGCTCAAACCTTTAAATTGATTATAATTATAACAGCCAATTAGAGAGAATTTGCCTATAATACCAAAGTCTTTGCAATCCCACACACAGCCGTAAGCGAAAGCTCTTGGTTTGCACAAATGTTTTACTAATAATAAAAAGCAAAAGCGAGAGAGAGAGAGAGAGAAAAAAATACACACAAATTCTGTGTGTAGAACGCAAATTATTTACACAAAACACACACGAAGAGGCAACAAAATAGAAATGAATGCGGCTCAGGTTCTATTAGTGCTGGCACAGATTATTATAATAAAACAAATAAATACACAAAGGACGAGCGCTTGGCTCTCGAGCCCTGCGAGTAGTATTGTTCAACGGGGCGTATGAGTATTTGTATTTATGGCAAAAAGTTGTGAGGGGAAATAATACTCACAGAACGCGAGGCTAACAAGTAAAATTTTGCAAGTTTTGCTCTAAAATGGCACTAAAGCTTTTTTGCATGTAAGTCATGTACATGTGCGTGTATGTGTGTATATATGTATGTGTGTGTGTGTGTGAACGAATGTTAGTTCTATTGTAGAACAGAGCTCCATGCCACTAATAATGTTTATGTAAGAACTCTTTGGAGTACGAGAACTCTCACAATAATTTCTTTGTTTGCTTTTCTGTTTGTTGCCTGTTTGTGTTTTCCCCTATTTCAATGATAATTAAGTATATATTACACGTATGCCTGCCAAAAGTAAAAGGGGTAGTAAAGAGTCCCTAGAGTAAGCTACACGTTTGCCTCTTATGTTTTTGTTTGTTTTCTGGAATGTGTTTCTTACCTGCTGCTGAATCCAAGAAGAAAACACAAGCGAGTTATGAAATTAAGTGTATGCGGTCGCAATCCTTTGCTTTACTTTTATTCACTAGACATTCAGAAAAGAGAGAGAGGGAAAGATGGAGGTCCTGCGAAAGGCAGCCAGACGTGCGTGACAGAGTAAAACTCTTATTTAAATATGGTTGTAACACTTTAGTTTAATGTTCCAACTACATGCGTTTGCCTTACAAATTGTTGACACTTTGCTTATAAAATGGAAAGGGAAAGGATAACCACAATATGACTCAAGGCGCTGCTTTAAAGTTGTTCCCATAATAAGCATAAAAATATAATGCTCATATGTGTGCAGACATTGTAAAAGCAAAAACTACCCGAGAAGAACTCCATGAGTGAAGTTCGGGAAAATTGTTTACCAACGCTTTTGATGATGTCATCATCAGCAGCAAGGCAGACAGTCAACGAGGGTGTTTCCAAATTATGCATCCTGCTATACTCGTACAATAGTAGATGCTCATTCCTTAACCTCCCACCTCTCTCCAAATCAATAACAATACTCGTAAACAGAGGAGTTTGGAACTCAGAGATGAGCATCAGACGTCGCCTTTGCCATCGCCAGACGACCCGCCAAACTGGCGCCAATATTTTCAGTAGTTTTTCTTCCGGTTTCCTTGGGGTTGCTTTCCACCATGTGTTGTTATTTCAACTGGCTGACTGGCTGGGAAATTCCTTTCCTTATAGTTTTCTCAGCTGGTTAAGCTTACTGCAGACTTGGCACTTCCTTACTGAATGCATTACACATTTATTCTTTTTTTCGGTTTTTTAAATTCTGCATATAATTTTATGATATATTTTTATGGTTGCGGTTTTTTAAGTGCTGCGAGTCATTAATTAGATAAATGACTTCAGGCTGTTGCCGTTGATTGGATTTCGTAATTGAAAAGAAATTGAAAAAGCGCAAAATGAAAGCAGAAAAGTTAAGAAAATTTGCCTACATAATTGGAAAACATTATCGCAAAAGGGTATTTAATCGGGCTAAAGAAGCAGTCAATTGCCTTCCGGGCTTAAATACTTTTGCTTTCATCTTTTAATGAACTGCGTGTAAATTAAATAATTATTAAATAATTATCAGCCGACAGTTGCAGTGAAAGGCAAACTTCAGTTTCAAGTTACACAACAAAAAATAAAATTCTTACGCAGTTCCCAAAAAATATAAGCCTAAAGCTAAGAAAATCTGCTCTTTTGTTTCTACAGTGAAGGAAATGCGCCTAAAGACTTTTTTTATATATATATTTTTGACTTTCATGAAAAAGGATTACCTTAAAAATCTAGTTTCATTTCGACTGTGTCATCAAAATTTATAAACCATATAAATTCCTAACAAAAACTTGGCCAATTTATGTTTTATGTTAAATCAAAAATATGTTAAAAGCGCAATTTTATTTATTTAGAGTTGTTGTTGTTGTTCTGTTGTCCAATTATTTATGATTGGGCGATCTTCGGGCGGTTCTGATGGAGGAACATGTACATAAATATGGCCATAAACAAAGCAGACCAACAAAAAGAAGAAACCGATCTAAACAGATGATTTTATTAACGAAAAGTCGCACAGCTAATTGTCTGAACTTACCACTAATTTCATTCTGACTATAAAATGTTATATATTAATTTGCTGTAGCACTTGCAAATGCTTTTCTTCTGTACAGCGTCTATCTGCGGGCCTTTTATACCCAGAAATGTACAACATATACCATAATTAGACAACAAATTGCATAATCAAGTTGATTTCAGGGCTTATCTCTTTGTCGTGAACAACAAAGGAAACGATTTCGATTTGTTTGTCTGAGATGACAAATTTACTGCGTCTTTTTCTTAATCTTTTCAATTAAAGATTAACCTTTAGCTTGAACTCTCATTGATAATGTTATTATTCATCATTTGCGCTTTGATGTGCTTCGTGTGAAAAGACTTAAAAATGATTATTCTATTTTGATAAGAATATATATATTTTCCTTCTAGTTTCTTTCTGAAAAAAAACTGTAGTTTATTAGGTTTGTTAGTCATAATGAATTCAGAATTTTTCAGTTGAGGTAGAAGTTCGCTAATAATGAAAATTACATCCTAGAAATAATTAAAATATTTTACAAAGCTTATTTGATTTGTCGTCTATTGCGAGGAGAACCTGTAATGAGTTGTAAAGTCTGTAACATACCTATAATAATTTGCACATTGCACTGTCAAATGGGGCACTAATTAAATAATAAATTAAAGTAGTTGTTGTTGTTGTGGTGGTTGCAAGTTGTGAGTTGTAAGTAGATGTTTGTTTGGCCAGCACATATTTGTTTTATGGTATCATCGTGGTCGTCATCAACGCTATCTTCGTCACAGAAAGAGGGCTTTTCGAGCACTTGCATACACAAATGGAACGCAGCGCCTGCCACACAAGGATGGCAAGGACAACAAGGAGCGGTGCTTCCATTGCATTGCATTGCATTGCTGGTTCCGGTGCTGCTAATTACTCAAGCAGACGAGAGCAGTACGAGTACGATGAGAATTGGAGGACCTTGTCGGCGGAAAACATAATGAACATATGCGACTATACGACTATGCGACACAGTGGCATAAAAAGGCTCTGCCACTTCAGAAGTTGTACGGTTACATGATGCAACACGGACGGGGTCAAAGGCGGGCGTGCAGGGCGTGCAGGGCGTAGGCGGGGCACACAATTTCACTCACATAATTTTAATTAGTGGCATATAAAAAACATAAGGGAGAACCATACAGAAAAATGTGCTTGGGGAAAAGAAATTATTATGTTATTACGGCTTTTGAACACAAGCCGCTTATGCGTGGGCGGGTCCAGCAATGAGTTGGGCGTGGTCTAGGCTTAGCTGTAGATCATAATGTGTGTGTGTATAGTATAAGTGTATAAGTGTGTGTGTGTGTCTTATATACTCGTAAAACAAAGTGCAATACCATAGGAAAATCTGATTTGGGTCACATTGAAGCGGATTGGAAAATATGATAATAATAAAATAAGATTAAGATATATATTCATTGTATATCGCAACAGTTACTTTAGATAAAGTCTCGACATATAGAAAACTATTATTACCGAGCAAATGTTGTCAAAAAAAGGTGACTTGAACTTTTTAAATTGCTATTTTTTTTTGGCAGTCTCAAAAAATTTTTGGTTTCTAAAAGCACAGAACGAAATTCGTGATTTTCAAAAACCAATAAAAAAAAAAAACAAAACGAACTACTAATGTCCAGTTTAGACGATTTCTTTGCAAAAAAGGACAGGAAAAAGTCCGCAACAAAAACAAATCTTTTGGCCGCTGATGAGCTCTATCGCACTCTAGAGGAGACAGCAAAAGCGTCCCAGGAAGCCAACAGCAATGATAAGTTGCAGCACGAGATGGGTAACAGTTCAAATGCAACGCTGGAGTTTGGTATACGCTTCTCCGATGAGCCCATTGATGAGGAGGATGAATGGTGCGACTTTACTGATGAATATGATCAGCCGTTTCCAGGCTTCAAGCGCAACTCAAAGCTGGTATTAAACTCAGCCGGTATGGTTTCCGGCGAGGAAATGAAGCTAACAGCCGAACAGTATCAAGACAATGGAGGCGATGGTCTGAGTGTGGGTCAGTTAAACGATGATCAGGGCCGGGCCACTTGTCCCTGGCTAAAGATGGACTCAATGGAAGTGTCCAACAACAACACGGGTCTAAAACCCGTTGAATCAGTGGATATGAAACAACAGACACAGCCTAATATGTCTCAGCCCAATTTACTGTCCAAGAAGGATGTCTATGTGCCACCAGCTTTGCGTCAGAGTCAAAGTGAGTTCAGTGTTCGCTCCAAGAAGCAGTCATCTCCAGCGTCGGCCAAGCCAGTCAAGTCAGTCAAGGGTCAGGCCCCGGATCTAAATAATGTCGAGTTCTTTCCCTCACTATGTAACTCACGTATTTTAAAGCGTGCCAAGTAGTTTACACACATTTCTTTTTTTTTTATTATTAGTTTTGTTTTCATTTCCAATTCGCAATAAATAATGTACCTAGTTATGTGGCTCAGGCTTTTTCTTTCGTCAACCCTCAACTTTCAGAATGTTTCAGCAGTATTCATTTGAAATATGCAGTATAAAAGAACCAATAATTGGCTTTCTTCCCAATGCAGAAAGATTTATATAACACATCCTACAGAAAAAAAGACGTCAACTGCACATAAGATTTTATTGTGTTTCTTCTTTCAAAAAAAAAAAAAGACCGACCTCTTGGCTAATACAGGAAAATAGTCATAAAGTATCATTGGAAATGGTCTCGCATTACGCAAGAGTCTCTTCAACGTACAACCCATTTAGTCCCTTTTCATATTCTTCACCATGTTTGAATCATATTCTTGTTCTTAAACCTATGTCCCTTCCAACCAGGCTAACAGTGGCCACCATGGGGTCCATAACAGGAACAACAACCATATGGTCCACATGGTCCGCAGCATTGATTGATCGCCTTGAACCATTGGCCATTATAGGGTCCGCACATACCACAAGGTCCCAAGCCGCCAGTTGGTCCACAGCAAGTACCAGGCATTGACCTCAAGCAGGGATTACACATTTTGCAGGTTCTTTCTATATAAACAAAATTATTAATTACCCAACTGTTATTTGATCACATTTATTTAGACTTACTTTAGCCTGATTATGGAACTAGGTATTCAAGAATAATGCTTTGGTTACTTCCAAAAGTTGTTTGTCGTACGAGAGCCTAAACGAGAATGTAGAAAATCTGAGATGGCAAACGTATAAGTATATTTTAAACGAGAATTTCAAATCCAAAGCCAACTGTGTTCTGTCTTAAAGCGACTCATAAATGGCATAACCATTATCAGGAAAGTGTACCTATATGTTTGACCCACACTGTGATCTGTACGTCCCTAGGCTAACCATTAGCATTTGTGCTCTGTTTAACTTCTGAGAAATCAGCGCCCACAGAGCAGAAGCTAAAATCTGTGTAGTCATGCGCCTGTAGCCTGAGAGCGAATCAAATAGAAATACACTTGACTGCACTTGTGAAATATTTCCAGTGTCGTTTCGCCCGTATCCCTTAAGGCCGTCCATGTCCGTGGTCCGCCTCTGTCTGTGTGTCTTAGTATCAGCCATAACTCAGTGCTGAGGGCGCAACAAGTGGAACCACTTCTCCACCAAACTAACTAAGCTTTTCCAGTTTACTTTTTTTTCATATTTTTTTTCTTTTGCTTTCATTTTTCTTTTTTCTGGATTGTTTCAGCCAGTCAGAGGAGACTCGGAACCACTTTCCTTGGCTGTGCATTTCATAAGAGAAATATGCTTTTTCTTTGGCGAGCTGCAGTGTTTTCCCCAGTTGCCATCACCCAGTCACTCGACGTGCTCCGTTGTTTACTTCAAACCGGATTCACAGTCAAAGTGAAGTAAAGTCATTTGACAAGTTTTGTCACGTGCGTCACATGTTGGAATGCTGCTTCAGATCCTTTGGCTTGGCTTGGCTTGGCTTCTGCACATTTTAAGCAATTTTCCACACAGCAGTTGTCGTCATTGTTTCAGAAAATGATTCTCCTTGTTGTTGACCTGGTTTTTCTGCTTACACAGCACCAAAGTTGTCGTTGTCGTTGTCGTTGTCGTTCTCGTTGTTGCTTTGCTTGTAAGAGTGTTGCTCTTCTTCTCGCTCTCGTTGTTTGTTTAAATGTGTTTGTGATTATTTAGTTATGGCATCTAATTGAGTTTTCTTTTGTTGTTGTGGCTGTTGTTGTTGTTGTGCTTCTTGAACTAAAGCAAAGTCTGCTATGTGGCGAGTGGGGACTTTTGTGCTATGGCTAATTGAGTTGATTACCTCAACATTTTGTGAGTTGTCCGTTCTGAAGCACAGGACATTGAGCGTAGAGCGTGAAGGAATGTTTCAATGATTTCAGTTCTAGCTTTCGACAATTGACAGAATGTCGGTTTAAGAGGTTTTCTCGACCCTTAATGTCAATTTGAGAGGTTCAATCGGACTTAAATAAACTAATATTCCAATTTATAAATGGACTTTTTATACTTTAAATTGGTCGCAACTTGTGATGTTTCCTTTTCCTAGATTTAAGAAAGTTAAGAAAGTCTATAAATACACATCTGAGATTTCTACGCTACGACAAATTGTAATAGAACATTGTAGAAATGGGTCTAAGATGCTTAAAAATTCTATCTCTTTATCGATGTGAGAAACGTGTACCTAAAATCAGCAGAAATCAATCCCTAAATCCGTAAGAAAAACACAAAACCAACGACACCACATACATACAACAATAGATGTCATACACCCACAATACAATGACACTCACCCACACATATACACACACATACGAAATACTAATACTAAGAGCAGCTCACACACAATAGACGATTGGCAATAGACAAACTCCATTTGAGCGTATAATTGCATGCAGCGCTTTATAAATCAGCATCAGCAGCTTCATGGCGTCTTCTCAGCGCTCGACTCTATTGGGGTTTTGTGCTTTTGATTGCTCAATTGCTGACGGACCGACTGACAGACTGACTGACGGACTGACTGATACACTGAGTGGATGAGTGACTGCTGGCTGGATGACTGGTTGCCTGGTTGGCTGACTTGTTGTGCATTTCAATAAAACATTCGCTGCATAACTACAATGGGCATAAGTTATGCTCCCTTGGCGGCGGCATCGATAGCTTCAACGGAAGTGAACGGATTTCAGCACAAAGTTCGCTGAGATTTGCGGAGAGAGACAAAGAGAGAGAGAGAAGGGAAGGGAAGAAGAGAACTTGACTCGCACTAATTCCTCTAGAATGATGATGTATGCGTTGAATTGACTGATTGATGCTATCCGCTTTTTGGAACACTCACAATCTTTCATCTGACATATATCTGGTTATTCCAGTTCTGCTTGATGGCGCTCACAAATTGTTCAGACATTAAGTCTGATACTGCTGCTGCCATGAAAATGTTTAATAGTTTCCCCAAGCGTTGTTTTTAGTGAAAATTAAAAAAAATAATAACAAGAACTGAAAAGTTATCGCTGGACTTCCGCTGCACGTACACCTTGAATGGGGACATTGAACTTCCTTTATTTCTCTACAGCTTAAGGCAATGCACAAAATATATGAGTACGTTATACTATATATATACAAAAGTAACAACAAAGCAACTGCAAACACGAAACATTAAACAGTACAGTCACAACATATTTGGCTCCTTTTTTGTTTTTTTTTTTTTAAAGTTCTCAACTTCGCATCAAATGGGAGCGCCCGCAACTATGCGATGTAATACGAGACCAGCACGCGATGGAGGAGGCAATGAAGTCCTTAGGGCTGGGAGCTGTTTAAACTTTCGACTGAATTTAATAAAGAAATAATATCATTCGATTGAAATACGAATATTATTGATTACTAACTGGAAATATTATACAAATATTTGTTTCATAATTCCATTTCTCATTTCATTAGACGAACGCTCTCAATGGCACTTCAAGACCTGCATTCCTATTCATTAATTAAATTGATTTTACCCTAGTGCATTGCAATTATATAAAAAGGTTGTCAAGGTTGACCAACGCAGAGAACTTTCAATCGAAGGTTTTTATTTACTTTCGCAATTTGTGCACAGGCAAATCTTTCTTTAATGAAAGCGCATTAAATTACGCAAATGCCTTGCCTGGCCTCGGGTCAACTTTAAACTCAGCTAATAAATCACTAAGCTAATTAATGTTAATACGTGTACAAGTGCCAAAACTATAGGCAGACGAGTATATGTATGTATGTAAGTATGTTGGAGAACAAGTTATTCCAGCTGTTCCACCTTCTACCATAAATCTCAAAAGGTAATTTGTCTTTAAAGTGTCATAAAATGCATGCTGGCCGAAAAGTTTCCAAGAGTTGGCAATAGTCGGTAAAAGCAACAAACCGCCAGCCAAAAGGAGTACAAGTAAAAGTTTATAATTAAAACTTTACGCACGTTTTGTCTAAGTAAATACCAAGGCACTAACACAAACACGCCAAACACACCAAACACATACAACATGGCAGCTTTTGGCCAGCTTTTCCCCTTACGTATGCACGATGCGAACCAAAAATTTCGTGTTGCATACTTAAGTGGGCAGCGAGCAGCTTTGCCTAGGGCTGCATTTGGAATTCTGGACGTCTGTTCAAAGCAAGCAGATGTCCCAGCAGAGTGGTTTGAGGAGTCAAAAGGCTGAGACTGACACTCATTACAACTCGGACATCTGTCACTTCTACGAGTATGTATAAGTGCAGTGTTATATAATAATCAAATTTTACACAACATTTTTAGTTCTTTCTTATCATATGAGAAGCTGCAATTATTTAAAAGTAATAATTATATGTGAAAAGTTTACAGCATGCTTTGCTTTAAAAGGTCTTCAATATCATATAATTATTTTATTTTTCAGCAACTATTTCTATGTCTTCAGTTTGGCAGTTTCATATGCCGAATATTTTGTAACATGCCAGGATATTATTTAGAAGACCCAACAACAGCAACAACAACAACAATAACAAGTTAACTAAACGAAAGTTCATATGTAAATGTTTTCACAATGTTTGTTTTATAACTAGTTTGGCCAACGAGTTGAGTTCTTGGTCAGTTGATTATTTGTTGTTATTATTTCGGTGTGTTTGTTGTTACTGTTGCTACTTTGCATAGTGGAAACCCGAATGGAAAAATAAAAATATAGCAAAAATAAGGAAGTAAAATGGAACCCAACAAGCATTTTTGCATCAAATTAGTTTAGAAATTTGAGCAAATTTTTAATTGCTTTAATTAAAACACTGTAATATTTTTCCCATCACAACTCTTTTTGCACCCTTAACCCATAGAAAATTGGGTAATCAGGGGCTCAAAAGTTGGGCAAATGTATGTGAACTCGTCAGGAAGTTCTGCATTGCGTAGCAACATAATATAAATAAAAATAAATAAATATATTTATAATCGACAAAAAAACTTTTGTAAAAACATCAAAAGCGTAGCAAGCTCATGTTTCTACCTATTTTACTTTTTAGACATGTAAAACAGTAAAAACAAAAAAAAATATGAAAATTATTAGTGCTGTGATATTAGTATTCATGATATTTAAACTGAATATGAGTAAGTCACAAATAAATCGTTTTTTATATACACGTATACCTATTTAATATATTTGACAGGTTTCGGTGAAGTAGACAAAACTAAAACAGTAACCACAAATAAATGTTCTAATTGCAGTAGAACCCTCGTGTTCTGTACCGTTACTGAGGAGGGCTACAAAACGGAATCAGAAGAAGATATGAAAAAAATTAGTGTTACGGAAAAAGATAAAAATATTCCGGGAAAAAAAACAGACGATGCGGAACAATCATTAGGCCAATGCGTACCAAAACAATATCAAATAAATGGTAAGTCGACTTATAATCAAATACATATCTGATATATAATTGTATATACACTGGATACGCAGATGTATTAGAAAATAATGCCTGTTTCTGGTCCCCGGACATGGGATGTACAATGCTTGTTGGTAAACTCGAACAGGAAAAGGAATTTGACCCAGCGTCCTGTATTAAATGTTTAAATATTTGTGAATGCAAAAATACTGCATCAAAATCAATTGGATATACTGTATTAATATATTTGAGCATTTCTGTAGTTATGCTATATGGTTAAAATACATATTATTCATTATTACATATTATTTTTTTATTTAGTTTTTTATTTATTATTTGTTTTTTTTTTTTATTATTTATTATTTGTTACATATTTTTTTATTATAATTTATTATTTATTACATATTATTTATTTTGAAATAATTATTATTTATTATTTATTACATGTTATTCATTTTGAATTAATTAATATTTATTATTTGTTTTTAAATATTATTTATTATTTATTACATATTATTTATTTTGAATTAATTAATATTAAATTTAGTAATTATTATTTATTATTTATTACATATTATTTATTTTTGATTAATTATTATTTATTATTTATTAAATATTATTTAATTTTAATTAATTATTATTTATTTATATATATTTATTATATATTTATTATATATTTATATTTATTTATCACATATTATTTATTATTTATTACATATTATTTATTTTGAATTAATTAATATTTATTATTTATTACATTTTATTTATTTTGAATTAATTAATATTTATTTTTTATTACATATTATTTATTTTGAATTAATTAATATTTATTATTTATTACATTTTATTTATTTTTAATTAATTATTATTTATTATTTATTATTTATTATTTATTACATATTATTTATTTTTAATTAATTATTATTTATTATTTATCCCATATTATTTATTATTTACTTTGAATTAATTAATATTTATTATTTATTATTATTTATTATACATTATTATTTCTTTTTAATTAATTAATTTTTATTATTATAATTATTTATTTTTATTACTTGAGTGTCACATCGCATCTTAGTTAAGTGTTTTTCGTAGTCTGGCATACTACAGCAATCTTCGTAGGTTTTTTAATGAATTCAAGTTGAAGCATGCACTGGACATGTGTGTGCTTGTTCGAGTTAAAGTTGTGGACAATTCAGCCCTCCCAGAAATTGGGCTTTCAACAGGCCAGGATTCATTGGCGAGTTAATTGTCAGGATGGTTGAACGCTTGTTGGCTTTAAAAATTGTATGTAAATTATAGTAAATTGTTGCGGTTTTGTCTTTTATGCAGTCAGCCAGAGTAATACACTCACTCACGGATCATTCAGACTTTTACAAGCAGTTTGTAGTGCAAAGCAGAAATAAAATGCATTAAGATTGTTCTATAAATCGACTCTAAGGGATGTTAAGACTATGGTTATTGAACTCCAAGTATTCAAGATCTACTTTTCTGTGTCATAATTTACTTATAAGAAAAGGCAGAGCATTCAACATTCTCTGTTTAATTTTAAATAGGCAATTATTGCATTGCGTTAAATTTCAGAAACATGTCGCATGCAGTTTTTATGCCCATTACAGCCAGAGAACGCTGTACATTTCGCTTGTTATTCTTTGGTTGTTGCTATTTTTATTTTTATTTTCATTTTTGTTGTTGCTGAAACATTAATGGCACAGTACAATGGCAAACCCGAAAGCACTGAAATTGTTAATTTTTGGTAATTGTATATGGTATTTATTTGCACGCCTCAGTCGCATCAACTAACTATTGATATCATATAATTATTTCACATGTGTTTACGTCAATGTATTATAAATTTGTGGAACTGTTGTTAAATACAAACTTTCAATTGCATTTGGCATTACACGGGTGAAATTTCGCATGTTTTAAGTAACAATATGCGTTTCATTTAATTTGTATTTGGTGCGGAGTAATCAGTTGTGTTATTTACAATTGAATTACCAAAAATAAACTACTATTTAGGTAACATTTAAGCTGTTGTTTCAAATGTGAGAAGTACAATTTGATACACTTTCAGCGAACCGTATGCAATTCTAATGATGCAGAATTGGACTTACTAAGGAGCTAGTTCGCGGCAGGTTTTACTATTATAACTATTAACATAGTTTATACCTCGACTTTTATTAAGTTAACCAAGTGCTACGGGCACCTAGAGAACTCATCTTTTGAGTGGAATTCAAAAGCCATTGCATAGCTTCCACTTTATGCTTAAATATACGAGAATTCGGCAGAAAGTTTTGTAGACAATTTTCAAATTATTTTTCAACTGTCATCAACATGCGCAACGTTGTCCGTGACAATGAAAAAATGCTAAAAGAAAGGAGAGAAAAAAAGCGTTGAACGCCTTTTGCCCAGCAGCTGAACATCATTATTCACATGGCAGAAGTGTGCATTATCACGTCAGGCAGTGTTATAATATAAGAAAAAGAAGAAAAAACTGGGGGATAGATATAAAAAGCAGACGAGCAAAAGTGAAAGTGATAAAAAAAAAATAGAAGAAAGCTCAAGATTATTGGTATTAGTCGCCAAAAAAACAACGAGAACCAATAAGAAATGGAATGCTTGTATACAAAACTAATAATCAAGGACAGACCGCAACAGAAGTGACCTTTAAGACGACTTAATGCCATTATTTGACTAAGGTCTTAGAGAAATAAGAAAGCAGAGAATGGTATAATACTCTGCAAAATATAAAACTGATGAATCGGGTAGTATAATGAACAAGTTGTTAGGTTATCAGTATAAAAATGACAGTAACTATAATGGAAGATGTGTCTATTATGGATGTATCTGAGAGAGAATAGGTTATATAGTATCTCCAGTCTATCATATTCTGTCAGTCTGTTGAAGATGCAAATTCTGCAGATTATGCTTGATTTGCATACCTAAGGCTGACACTCTAAATCCTTGATAAATGAAAGTTAGCTTCTTGAAAAACTTTACCTTGGCATAATACCATAACAAGGTGAGAGACTGGACTGGACATAAAAACAATCAGGATTAACTATGAAAAATAGATGTTAATGAAGTATATTGGAATATGGTTTGATAAAGAAGTAAGTATAAGTATATAGAACCAGCTCTCTTTAGATACTATGCAACTAGACAACTGTGCGACTAATGCCAAAATACGAACCACTTATCAATTTCACGTTTCACTTTGCGCAATCATTTAGAGGTTTCAGCTGCAAATGTGATAAAAAAAAACAACTCTAAAACTTGCAGCAGCAACAACAAAACACAACAACAACTGGCAACAACAACAACATGGGCAGTGACAATATCGTAAATGACGCCATGCAAAGTCGGTCAGGTTGAAGTTGGCATTTGTGGTTGACCAGGCGAAATGCAACGCAACTAATTGCCACAATTAATTAGGCTTAAGTGTGGCTCCAAGCACAAACTGCAATCAGCACACAATCTTATATATATATAAACATATATATAGAGTATATAGTATATATGTGCTCTATATATGGAATGGCTATTCCATATCCTTATCGGTTTGCGTGCTTCGTAAGCGGATTCGTGGGGCAAGTCGAAAGAAGAAACGAAAGAAAAACAGCCGAAAATAAATACGGCTACAGTCTCAGGAT
Organism: Hirtodrosophila trivittata; assembly: GCA_035045065.1. Classification (NCBI taxonomy): domain Eukaryota; kingdom Metazoa; phylum Arthropoda; class Insecta; order Diptera; family Drosophilidae; genus Hirtodrosophila; species Hirtodrosophila trivittata. Next base: position 3,954,966 of record JAWNNK010000856.1, read on the forward strand.
GTTGTAATTAATGCGCCTGGCATCTTAAAGTTGATGGCATGACTTTAAATTCAATTAAATTTTAATCAATTGCCAAGCAACTGCGATCAGTGCAGGGCAAGAACAACATGGAGAATAACAACATGCAACATACGCATCCTGTTGCACAGTTGCATTCCTCGTAGTGCACTGACATCACAACGACAGCCACAAATAACCGCAGGATAACTTCATTTGCATGCACCACACACGAAGTGGGCGTGCCCTGCTGGGCGGCTGCTGGGCCCAACACTTTTCGTTGCATACTTTTCTGAGCTGTCCCGGAATGGCGAATGGCGTGTACAAAAAATGTGTGCGGACACATATATGATATTTATATACTCATATTTACATACATTTATATACTATATGTATGTACAATCATATATATAGATGTATATATATTTTATCTGCTGTCTGCATTTACATTAAAAGAGTTTTTATTATTGTTGTTCGCTGCTTGTATAACATGGATGCAAAAATGTCTTTTATTAACAGATAGTTATAAATGCGAAGTGAAAAATGTTGGAAGAGAAAAACACGTAGAAGATAAAATGCTCTACGTAAAAAGATTTTCACAATATGACTTTTGCAAATAGAGAAAAGAAAATATTTCGTTGTAAAAACTGTAAGACTGCAAAACATCTTATTTATTCGAAATGAAACAAAACATTACTTTTATTATTTGCTTTTTCCTTGACAGACTTTATCTGAGAGTAAAATGTTCCATGTTTCTGTGGAGCTTAACATTTCTTTATAGTATGAATAAATTAATGCAAATTAAATAAGAATTGTGCATTTTTACAATAACGACGTCACATAATTGATGTTGAATACACTCGTATATTCGTCTGTTATGCAATTTAAATACTGAATATTCCGCTTAATGAGCGCGATTGCGGCCTTATGGGCACATTTTTATATGATTTTCTTTTAAATGCCAAGCAAAGAAAATAAATTTCATGCAAAAAAAAACAAAATATGCATAAAACATTAATAAACGGTCAGTGGCTTCTTTTTTTACCAGCAAGGATAATAAAAAGGGTTGCGCTGGGTTTGGGTCAAAGTATACTTAATTTGCATGGAAAGGTCATAAATTTGACTAAATGTCCTTAAGAGATTTGCTTTCGTTTGGGTTCAATGTTAATAGCATGACCACGTGCGAAATATTGCCAATGAAAATGTCAAGTAAAGACATGAGGCTATGTGGCCTTTGTCTGTCCTTTGAAGATGCTGCAGCACCGCATCCTGTTATATGTCACATCATTATCGACATTAACAACAAAAACCACTTTATTGCCTTCATCAAGTGCTTCTGGTGCATCCACGGATGCCACGGCAACGCAGATAACTACATTTGAAATGCCTTGGGATGTTCTGGCAGTCTCCAAGCATGCGGGGACAGGACTGACACACACACACACACCACACACATAACCGAGGTACTGAGAACCCTGACAACCTGAGAACGTTAACCAGGCCTATAACGTGTACGTTGATAGATAACGTTAATAAGAGCATCAGTTGCCGAGGGAGCAAAGCGATGAATGCAGTTGGCAATCAGCAGCCCACGCTCCATGCAACTGTACACTGATAATATTTGCCACGCCCACGCCCCTGTGGTGTATGCCTATTCAGCCCCTTGTATCCTGCGTGTTGGTAAAGCATCTGTACAATGTGTGTGTGTGTGCATGGACAATCTAATAGGGGCCTCAGCTCTAAGCTCAAAGGGTCTGCGGTGAGTGGCTCAATTGTGTGGATTCAGTGTCCCTTGTGGCAGCTGCCATATGACTTTAAGTCCGATTAAGCTCCAATATGCATATCCTTTTGTCATCCAGAAGACCTACCAAGTCATTCGATGCTGCAAAGGGGGCAGCTCGAAGTCTTCTCATACTCCTTTAGAACTCTTTTCCAAATACATAATTAATTTTAACTGATTTCGTCTGCGTACAGCAATAAATCAAATATTCAATATTCATTTTTGTTTTTCCTGCGACCCTTGCTAAAATTGCTTATTGAAAAATGTTTAGAAGAGCTACGCGTGCCGCATATTAAAACCATCTAATTTATATACATGTCTGACAATCAGTTAAAGCTTCTTCAGCTTCCAACGTCAAAGGCATAAAATATAAATGCCCGAGTTTAAAAAATCAGAAAAAAACATGAGCGACTCATAAACGGAAATCAAGTGAAAAGGTCGAAATACAAAACTCGCAATTTGCCAGGCGAGCTGTAAACACGACCTTGCCCTGTTCCCCCACTTGCAGCCCAACTCTGGCCTGGCGTTAATTTATTTGTCGGTTGATTACAACGCGCTTCCGGCAGACGACAGAGCGGGCATAAAAACAAATTAATTTTTATGTCTCTATGTTGGGTGCAACAAACGTTTTGAGTAATGCGCTGGGCGCCTAAACGGAAGTGTATTAATTTCCGACCCTCACACAGAGCACAAAAAATTCATCTGAAAAAATAGCTGAAAAAATGTCATACCCATTGGATCTGTCTGTAATGAATGGATAAGCTGTGTGACCGGTACACAGAATTGAATTGAGTACTATTATCCCTATTTGAAATGTGTATAAATATCTTAATGAAAAGTATTTTTGAATCAATACATATAAACAAGTAGAGTTCACTTTGTAATAAATATGCCATAAATTTGATGGGCAGATTAATTTAAAAAAGATATTACAAATTAATCAATCAACTGAGCAGTGATTAGTTGCATGTTGTGTCGCACAAAGTCGACAAAGAAGTGCGACGTCTGACTTTTACGATTCCCAAGGAACCACCTAAAGTGACTTTATAACACACTCATTCTCAGACAGGGGCACAGACCGACATACCGACATATACAATCACGCCCATACGCGTCCTGCCACACCCACTTTTGAGACTTTTAATGCTCCAGCTATAAATGTCAAGTCCCGTGGGGAGACGAGATGACAAAGAGGCAGCGAAAAACCACAGCAGCGCACAAAGCGCTAAAAGAAAACAAATAAACAACAACAAGCGCCACAACAAGCCCAATGACACACACACACACACACACACACACATACATACATACAGTCCCACTCACACACACAAACACACAAGCGATACATTAAGAAATTTGTAGAAGCGAATGCGTTTTATTTAATTTTTATTGCTGCCGACGACGCTGAAGCTGAGTGTGTATATGTTTGCCTTGGTGCTTGTTTGTATATGTGTGTGTGTGTGTGTGTGTAATAAAGCATTTAAGAATTATGAGCAACACGCAACAAGCTGCACGAGCAAAGTGAAAGAAGACGAGTTGCACACAAAACAATTAGCTGCCGCCGCACAAAAGTATGCTACAGAAATATTTCTATGAGTTTGAATGTGTGTGTGTGTTGTGTATGAGTATGTGAGAGCAGTGCAAAGTGCGGAGATTGAGACGTGATGCCATTAAAGTGCATGAACGTGATCTACCACACCCACCCCCCGCCTCCCATACCCAAGGCTAGTGAGGTCGAGCTTATGATTAATGCCTTAAATGAGCCGCACACACACACACAGGCACACACACACACTTTGATAGAAGAAGGAAAGCGAGGAAATGCTGGCAATGTCGGCTGCTTGCTTAGAGATTGCAACAGCAGCGTGAAAAACCGCACAGGGTGCAGCGGATGTTGTGGATGTTGCGCATGTTCGGGGCAAGCCGACAAAGTTTTGCATGTGGCAACATAAACAACAGCAGCAACAACAGCAGCCACAACAACAACCAGGACGACACCAAGTGCCAAACGCACACGTACAAGCATAACCCACTAGTTCCCCGATCTCTATAAGCCCAGCGCAGTGTCACCCTACACCCCACACCCACACACACACACACACAGCGCAGTGTGACCGTTGGGCCTCAAATTAAAGCACAAAATTTTCCACATCGCATCGTCATCAGATGAGTTATGCAACTGAAGTATTTGGCCGCAACAAAAGTAGCAACAACAATACCTTGTGTATATGTGTGTGTATATACCCTGCGACTCCTATTTGACAGACATTAGGGGGCGTGGCTGGCCAGCCTCGCAGTTTGGTCATTGCGTTCGCTTGGTCTGTCTGTCTGTTTGCTTCTAATTAAGCTTAATGTGCTCACATGCTGGACATTTTAAGCACCCATTGTTGCTCATTGTTGTTGTTGTTGATCCCTTAATTGTTGTTGTTGTTGTTGGTGGTGGTGTTGTTGCTTGTGTAGTTGGTCATGTTGTTGCGTGCAGTTTTTGGCTTGTTTAGACTGCTTTGGATTTTGCTTTAGCTTTTTCGGCTGCCATTCCCACAGCGCGCAATTATCGCAAAAGTTTATAACTTTGCTGAAAAGGGTTTCATATGGCTTACAACGGATTATCAGTAAAGGGATTAGATAAATAATGTAATTGGACTCGCCGAGAATCCCACATTTTATATGTCAAACTGTCCCTTTTTAAGTCATGTATATTTCTTTTATTTTTTAAACATATATCTTAATATGCATAGGAAAAGCGAAGAAAAACTTTTCAGACTAAGGCCTGGAAACTTGGTGGAAAAGCGATTTGAGTTAGTGCAAATAATTGTGCTTACGCATCAATAATATATTTAAAAGAAAGAAAAACCTATACAATTTGGAAACACGCCTACTTTATTGTTTCTTCACGCCCAATAATAAACTGTAACTTACTTTCTCAAGTGCTTAAGCAACTTTCTCCCTGGCAGAGGAAATGATGCGAAGCAAAAACATTGAAGTCAACGAAAAAATGGAAAAAAAGAAGGCGTCGCATTTTGTGCGAGTTTCACGCAAAGTTCACCAATGCCACGCGTCCTGAAAAGTTTCATGTCTAAACAGCAAAATAGCAACGCTTCCGGGGTATGAGTGTAAGTAAGAGAGATAGACAGAGGGAGAAGGAGAGATGGAAGTGACAGTAAAGAAAAACAAGGAGCTTCACATTAAAAGCGATTAAAAACTGTTCCCTTTTAAAGCTGTCAAACCCTTTTGATGCTTTTTTACTACATTGCCAAATTGGCCAATAAAAGCAGTGGAAAACAAGCAATAAACCAAATTTATGAAATTTATTCACATTTATTCCTAAGGTGTTGTAAGTTATCAAAAACTTTTAATGCAAAGGTACTTCAATAACTATGAGTTACGTGAGTTTCATGTAGGATTCTCATACTCAAATAAACATATCATTTTTGGTAGAGAATAAGCTTCGGAGTCATATCTTAAACGATTTAAAAACTTGAGACTTTTATAACAAAAATATATTGTTAAGATTGGGAAAAAGTTCGTACAAATAAACGTGTAATCTCTCTCTCACTCTCTTTAATTATACAAGATAAAAGAATCATATATACATATATATATATATATAATGGATAATAAGATATAATCAATCCCTACCATCGCTGCACGTGCAGCAAAGAGCTTTTCGTTAAGTCAGATTATTACTTAACGATCTTATTATATTACAGATGAATATCTGTATTAAGGACATTTTAAAGGACATAATTTTGTTTAAAGGGCGTGTGCTTGTCCTTTGTGTCTGTGTTAATTAAAACCCAATGCGGCTTTTAATTGAAATTAACCTGGCGATGGATGAGATGGCAATGCGCATTTGCCTGACAAATGTGTGCGGTTCAAAATGCAACACATAAATCACAAAATGGCGGTGATAATCAGACAATACAGACGCACACGCACACGCATAGTGCACATGTATGCATATACGTAGTATGTTGTGTGTGTTGTGTGTGTTGTGTTTTTGATTTCAATCTCTCAAGCCAATTGACAATTGCCGCAATGCAATTGAAAATCTGCGCGATTTCCGTTAACGAGACGAGCGAGCTGAAAAGGCGGCCGGCAACAAGCAAAACGCATAAATAACTCGCTTGTTTTCTGCATAAATACTTAAAATGTATGCACACGTTGTAGTTGGAGTTCCCATTGTGGCACCCACATTGATGTCGTATTGGCCCATACCCTCTGTAAATTGCACACAATTACAAAATGCAATGAAAATTGATTTATCACGCACACAACATTTACGGTCACGCATCCGACATAAATTTTCATTCACTGTCTTTTTGGGCAGCCGAAATCTTTGTTGTTATTATTTTCCGATATTGTTGTTGTTTTTGCTGGAAATTGTTTTGTACAGAACATAAATTGCAATTTTATATAGAAACAGCAGTATAGAGCTACTAACAATATGGAAAGGTGGGCGAGAAAGGTTTTTGTATACCAAATAGAAGTGCAGAACAAAAAATATAAAGGGTATTCCCATTATAAATAACAATAAAATGTCAAATATTTGGAATAATTTGCGGTTAAGCACAGCAGCAATTAAAATCACATAAATTGTTGGATAAAATTTTGTAAAGAACTTGCGAGAATTTCAAGTAATATCAAAAAATTTAAACTCTCAGTTTACATTAAATTTAAATTCGTCTTTTCAACGATTTGAAGTTATTTTAAAGTGATAATTTTAAGAGTTTTTTTTGGTATATAATCTGAAGATATTATTCAATGCAACTTTCTAGACTTTCCACAGAAATTATGCACTGTTTGAGCTGTAATATAATAATATAATCAGTTAAAATAGGCATTCAAATTTGACTAAGTATCAAGCTTAAGATGTCTGATATACATACATAAGCTACACACAAATATATACTTTATTATAAAACAAATGCGAAATAAATCTTTCACTTAACTAAAAGTGCAATAAAATGTATCTTTAAGGCCATTTACTTCAAGGTAATGTGGTATCTTTGGGACTGCATCGTTAGCCTCAATTTACAAGTAACATTCTGCCCGCCGCTTAACCTGGCCCTAACAAAGCAATGTACTCGTTGACCCCCACAGTCAGAATGCACACATTACATGCGAGATTTGCATGCCAAAAATTCATTAGCACTTTAACAATGACAATTTATGTAATACATGTATAAAGGCACGTCGGTTATATTGCCCTCCCTGGGTAAGTGCCCAGCCCAGCTATGCCTGAGTGAATGTTGTGTGTGTCTGTGTGTGTGTAGTCTATGTGTGTTGAGTGTATGAGTGTGTCTGAACACATTAGACGGATATTAGATTACATACCGGTCGTAATTATTGTTTCCTGAGGTAACAATACGCATTGCATTATGCATTTTACATGCAGTTCAAGTATTTGAGTGCGGAGCCATTGGTTTGAATGATTCATTAAACAGTGTGATTAGCTTAAAAGCTTAGTTAACTCACTAGTATATAGTCGTGTTTGGTTGTACAAAATTGAATTACAATTGCCAGTCTTTAATTTTGGTTGTAAAATCGGCTTGGGGAGTGCAAAATGTAACATAAATCAGAGGCGAAAACTAAAATTAAGTATACGCCATGGCACGTGGTGCGTTGGGTCCACTGTCGCGCTGACACTTTTCTATTTTCAATGTCTCCCAAGACGCCACTAAACAAATTAGCGTTAATTTAATGACAGACGCTCGCCCATTTTGCAACAACATGAAATTTATTGGATTCTACCCCTGGATTCCACACCAGATGGCAAATTGTTGACTGTGAGAGGCCCAAAAAATTGTGAACTGTTTGCTTGTGAACGTCCATAAATTTTATTAGGTTTACAGATGTGCGAACGGACGGGCGGCAATGTCAGCAGCAACTGTTGCGTGGGCGTGGCTAGCCGAATGAATGAGTACTTCGAGTGAGGGCAATGATAATAGAGTTGTAAGAGGACATGTCCAGAAAAAAGAGAGGCGAACATTTTGTCTTAATAAATGATCAAACCTGTTATAACTGGTTTGAGTTAAGCTTATATATTTTTTTAATTACATCTCATAGGTGGTATCAGAATTTGCGACTGCCACAATAATAACTGTTGTAAATTTTATACATAAAGCGATTGAAAGCCACTTTAGGAGCCCATTGTTTTTCGCATGTTGCAAGAATATTTTAGCTCCTAAGCAGCGCTTTACCCCAATTTGCTCCCAAAAGTAGCGTCATGTGGCAGTTGCCCTGTGTCCCGGCGATTACTGCCTGGACTGCACTGCAACTGAATAATAAATCTCGTTTACTCTATCTTCTGCACTTCCGCTCTTCTCCTCACCCTCACACCAAGTATCTGTATTCAGAGCAGCAGTCGGACAGACAGGCAGACAGACAGACAGACAGACAGACAGACAGTCAGGCAACACACCAGACAGGCTGCATTTTAGATGCTGTTCTACTTAAGAGCCGTGACTGGGCTACAATAGCTTTTACAATTTACATGCATATTTTAAACTTTGCTTAGCTGCCAGAAATTTAATAAAAAAATTTCAACCAAAAAATATGAAAATTGAAATGCAAGCAACGACGACAACGAAGACGAAGACGAAGACGCCACTTTGCCAAGCCATACAACAACTTCCAATGTCGAAAATATATTAACAACAACAGAGAAAAAAGAAGAAGAACAGAAAAAAACAAAATAACAAAAAAAAAAAAGTGTAAGAATAGGAAAATGCATCGAAGTTTTTGAAAGCATTTTTCGCACAGGTGTGCACAATATTTTCGCACCTCTTTGTGGGGCTCTCAGTTCTCCTCCCGGTTGTGCTCCCGGTATAGTTCCGGGGCCAGCTGACAGGCGAGCATACTCAACAAATTTCTATTTGTTGGGCTGCTGTACGAGTACCCGTGTATACATAAGTTCAGTTCCTGCTGCTACTTTTTGATCCCCTTCTGGTGTTGCTGCTGCTGTTGCTGCTACTTTTCATTCCTTTAGCAAAGTGCAAACTTTTGCATACAACTAATGTGCACTTCCGCTTTGCACGCCATTTTGTTTTCTTGAAAAGTTGAGCTAAAAATGCGATGTGTACGATATTATTTTGTACTTCGAACTTTCGAATGGGTCGCACCCGAATACCAGTGCAAATGTGGGCTATGTGAGCTATGTGTATTGTGTATTGTAAAAGTTTGCTCGCAAACATAAATTCCTCTTCAGGATATGACCCTTAAAGCAAACCTGCGAAGCTCTCTCTGAAAATCTTTACTCGCAAATAGATAGCTGAATTTTCATTCAATGTTTCCACGACAACACAGCAATAATCCGATGCACTCCACAAAGCAAAAGATCATCGCTTAAATCTACTAAAAACACATAATCTTCTGCGAGTCACAAACTTCTCTGCGATGAAAACGTTTTCCAATGAAAATGTTATAATCATCAAGTGCATCTTAAGATGTGCGATGGCCACCTCTTGGCCAGAATGTGTAATTATTGTCTCTCCAACCAAGCAACACACACACACTCACACATAAATCATAACCATAATTGCAACACTCCAGAGTTGGTAGCAAACCAACCATTGGAATGCTTTGCCAGGCGCTCAAGCAATGCCCATTGCTTAATTAAGCGACGCCATGCGGTGCAAATGGCAGCGACGATGACTGCAAGCACGCACACTAACGCATGAGAGGATACAAGCACACACACACACACACACGCATACACACAATGCCTTTTGTCTTTGCAATTATTAGCTAGACTATATATAATAAAGGTTTTTATTTCATTGCCACAAAAACAAGCAGCGTGAAATTAACACAAGCAGCGGCTTTACTTTGTTACGGCCGGAGTTGTATGTTATACGGCGATTGTTACAGTGACTCCGTCCGTGACTGCTGCCGTTTTTGCCCTCTTCCTCAACATCCTTAGTACGTTTGGCTTTGTTCTCACGCCTCCTGCTGCGTAGTCGTACTTCTATCATAAATGTTTTTCTTAAATACTTTTATACATATATTTTTTCTTGCTCTCTTAACGCTTAATTAGGCAAATGCCTAATGCAGCAGGCGTCACGGTGGCAATTCACAATTCACTTTAAGTTCAAGCCAGACCAGACCAGACCAGACCAGACGACACGAGACCCAACCAGACCAGACAGGACATTTATGTGGCCAGCCCGTTGCTAGTGAAGTTGCTATTTTTCCAGAATTTTTCTTTTATTTTTCTACGGCTCGTATGCCTCGCATCTGTCTCATGTCGATTTGTTTCTCTTTTTTTCCCCCTTCTGGGTTTCAACTCCCTTTGGACTTTTATTGACACTGATAAGTGTACCCAGAGCACAGCAAAAGGTAAGCAAAGCTGGCAATTTAAATTGAAATTGTTTGCCCATCGCAATAGCAACAGCAAAAAAAAAAAATGAAAAAAATACAAAAAAGAAAACCAAAAAAATAGGAGAAAAATCTGGGGAAAAAATGCCAGTTGCCCAGAGAAAAATTAAGTGAGACAAAGTGTTTTGCGACAATGCAGCAGCAACAAATGCAGTCCTGGGAATCGTTGGGTTATCCTCCAGTCCTCGCTGCTCCTCATCCAGCTGGAAGGCAGTGCGTGTTAATTCCCTTTGGGCAACAGTTTTATTGACTGACCACACACAACGATATATACATTCAGATGCGAATCGATGCCTTCGATATGCGTGTCCTGATTGTTTCGTTTAACATGCAGCTGCAGCATCTAAAGACCAGCTCTGATGTGAGGATACATTTGTACAAACACTAGAGTTCTACTCCTAGGGACTCCTTATCCACTTTGGATGCCTTACATAGCCTTCACTTCATTTAAAAAGAACACTTCAACTCAAATGCTCTACTCTATTTTCGTTTTGAATATCGTAGCTCATAAGTAGTTCAAGGTACGATAAAAATTTCTTTATTAGAGATATATATAAACTATTTTTCTGTGTTGCAGGTTTATGAAAAGAATTCTTTATTCATATCTATCATTAAAGAAACATTTAGAAAGTCTTTTGTTTAAAAAGAGTTACAAATTCCATTTATCAAGAAAATAACAAAATATCCAAAAGGATTTGAAGCCAAAATGCAAACTTTATTGGGTAAATTTATTTAATTAAAACTATAACTGCGACAAGCACAATGTTAAATTATTTTATTTTCATTTGCTCGATTATTCAAAACCACAAAATATTTTCCAATCCACTAACCATAAAAAGAAGCAAACGTTGGGTAGGAAGCGGATTTGGCAGACAGAAAGAAGCATTCCAATTGTCTGGTCACAAACACTTTTGGGTCAAACATTGCGTCTGTCTCTCCCTAGTCTTTGTTTCTTTACACATTTAATAAAAAAAACAAATTCTGGCTTAAATTGTGGGTGGTAACACCCGTTTTGCCAACTATCTTTTAACCAAGCGTTTACATGAAAGTATTATCCAAAAGAAATGACGACAAATATGATAAGTGCAAATACGAAAATGAACGAGGGAAAAACAAACATTAATGAAAATGAGTATTGCAGATATTGAAAAGCAGAACGATATAGGAAAATCTCTGAAGCAAATCATGCATCAAAAAAGCCAAAGATAACAGCTTAAGTTTCATTGCTGATCTGAAACTGATTGAAGCAGATACAGTTGAAATACAGAAAACATTTATATTAAAAGCCCAAGAAGACACACACACAGTAAAAATCTCATTTTCAGCACAGTTTTCACATTGCAACACAAATTAATTTCCTTTGAGAATTGCCCTTTGCGCAACTTTATCGAGTGTCCTAGCCAAACAGTTGCAGTAGCTCCTGCTCCTGCTCCAGCTACTGCTCGCACTGCTGGTGCAGTAACGTTTATGTATATTGTTGCAGTAACTGCCACAAGTCCTTTTCCTTTCCCTATCCCTATCCTGGCCATATCGGCCAACGACTGGCAACCCAAAGGTCCAAGTATGAACTGCCAGTTTACAGTTTAAATGTCCAGAAAATTATCAAGTTTAAAATTTTGTTACACTTACTTCTTCTCACTGGCAACTTATAATGAACTCCGCCAGGACATTAACTGTTTGTCTGTGTGTCAATTATATATATATATATATATATGTGTGTGTATGTGTGTTTGTGTACCTAATGTTTGTTGTTTTAATGCAATTAGGTTGACAATCGCCTGCAGATATTATGAAAACCAAATATAACCAAATTTCTGTTGCTTTCTGTTTCAAGCAAAACTTTTAATTAACCAACTGTTAAAAACACGCATACGCAACGTTAAACCAATGAGTTAATATGAGTTGATGTGTGGCGGGTACTTAATGTTTCTGAGCGTATTCAAAACATATTCAGTACATGCGTTTTTTTATAATACTTTTATACTCTTAAGGGGGTATATTGACTTTCATAAGGTGTTTGGAATGTAAAGCAAAAATTTCTTGTTGAAAATAAATCAGACCATTTCTAATTAGGTTAATTTCTCGACTTGCTATTGTAATATGTTTTTATATTTCAAATAATCCAAAATTAAGGATAATTTCAAAGAGCATTTTAAGTGCGTTTAGTAACTGAAAAGAGCACTTGTAGTTGTTTTCGTTATATCATTAACATGTGCATAATTATATGCAAGCAGATGCCAAGTGGCTTGTCGGCAGTACAAAGACAATCTGTGGGGCTCTTCCTGTTGCCCTCATTTGTTGTTAGTGTGTTCTGGTGCTGCTTACAAGTTCAGATCCTGTAAATATGCTACGTGTGCACGGCGGCACACACACAAAAATAAAACACACACACGCACACACACAGACACAGAGAGACAAACAAAAGTTGGTCTGGCTCGGAGTTGGCATTCTACCGACAAAATCATACATAAATATTGTTTTTATATGTTTGTGTATATATGTATAAGTATATGTGTCTGTATTGCCATTTAGATTTCACAGAGCTGCTTTGTATTAGTTGGTAATTATGAAAGTTTTTTGGCCATGTAAAACAGATTTAAACAGGTTGCCTCTCAACGCAAGTTTTGGGCTTAGCGAATATAAAGATTTCAGCATAATAATGCTGAAGTACTCATAAGTTCCTCACAAAATAATTAGCTCTTAGAATGCTACACTACGAATGTGCTTCAAATTAACGAGATCTTCAACTAACTTTATTCCATAAACCAACAATTAATATTAATCTTTTTCATCTCATAACATATATTTTTGCATAAACTCGTAACTAGCGGTTGAAAGCTGAAAACTCTTTGAACGGAAAGCTGCTAAAGCTAAAATGTTAACATGCTAAGATGGAAGCTTTGCTAAGAGCTTTTGCGGTACTGTTAACTGCTCAGAAAAGCTTAGAAAATTTGTTTGATACCCTTTTTATTGAGGATATTCAACTTTTTTGATTCACTCTGTGACTCACTTATTATTTGCTTTTTATATTGATTCTAAAGGAAACCTTTTTCAAAATTAACTTAAGATACTATTAAAATAACGAAACATTCCAATTTTTGGATAAGTTCCCAACGATCCAAACAATATTCAAAAATCACCTAATTAATACCAACTTTTCGATAAAATAGGAAAAATACCAGCCGGGTGCAGTTTTGAAAGATCTCGCCAAGAATCTGACAGTTCTCGGCTGATCGTTGGCGTTATTTGGTCTGTTGGCTCGACGCATTCGCGTTCTCCCAACCGCCGCGCAACGCGCCCGCCCGTGTGTGTGTTCAGATTTATTTTTAAGCTACACACACAAAATATATATGCTCTCTGTGCGGGTGAAGTGAAAAAATCATTTTTAATACTTTTTGGAGTTTTTTTCAATCAAAATTGAATCATTGTTTAGACGAATTTGATCATCTATCAAATATTCTTAAGATATTGTGGAAAAAGTGTAACAGCGAATGAAATATATATAAAAATAAAAAAAAAGTTTAGTGTTTCATAAAAATTTATGCATATAGTATATAGCATATATATTTAGTGATGTGAATGTATGTGAAAATATATGCTATGTAAGTATATAGTTGACTGTCATAATCCTCTGTGTGCCAAAGAATTGAAAATAGTTTCAGCTTAAAGCAACTGAGCAAAAAAGTTAAAAAGATATATAATAGTTTATGAAAGTTTTGAAAAAGATTTTTAAACATACAACAGCAAGTCCGACGAATTTTCTTAGCCTAAAAAAAAGGAAAAAGTGGAATTCGAAGAGTTAAAAATATCAACGCCACGTACGCTGTCTCTGCCTTTGGCTCGGATCTCTACGTACGACGAACACATAAAAGTTTGCTGCCTGTCTTTATTGTTGCCACGAGGGAGAGCATCGGTATCTTGTAAGTAAAATGTAGAACAAGCAACCGCAATTTACTTAATATATATACTATATAGATAACTATTACAATATTATATACTTGAGGCTATTTTTAAAATGGCGCTACATCTGCTTTTAATTGTACTGTAAGTTCCAAGCGATACGCTTGCAGTGCATTTGCATTTATGAATTTCTTTCGCATTTCTTAATAGTTTTTTGGTCTTCAGGCAAAGGCAATTCAATTAAGCTAAATTTAATTTTATAGTCTATTGTCTATTGAGAATTGGGGCTAACAGCAAGTATAAAAACAACGTCGAGATCACATCGACTGATCCAACTACGTGTGCTTGTTCTAAATATAGAAGTGCGGGCAAGGAAACCAAATGACCGACGAACTGCCTCCTCCGTATTGCCGCACTGGCTGTCGCTCTGGTGCCTTCAAATTGGCAGATCTGGCGTTTTTCTGTTGTTTTCAATAATATTTAACAACACATTTTTCATTCAAACAACCGACGTACACAATAGAACAATCTTTCCTATGTATATATATATGTTAAATATATATAGTCACAGAGTAAAAATGCCGCTAAACCAAATTGATTTCCACGCATGCTTGCAATATAATTTTTGCTATACTATATATAAAATTATATATATATATCATTCACACAATGATTTTTATTGTATTTTGCCCAACATTTTTGTGTGGCCTTCAAAATTGATTAAAATATTCAAAAATTATGTGAAAACTAAATATTTTCAAAATATATCTCTATAAATTTATGCAAATTTATAAAGAGGCATGGAAAACTATTCTAATTAGATGTTACAGGCATAAAACAGCAGGTATCAAATATCCATATAGAATTATAGGAATTGCTCGTTTTATTGTTAAAAGTGTAATAATATGCAGAGATTGTTCTGAGTTTTCAATTTCATAGGAAAACTCATCAGGATTTCTATAAAAAAAATATATAATAGACATAGTCAGCGTAGATCGATATGAAATGGGTTTAATTAAGTTAATGCTATCTGGTATACATAAATTTACTAAATTGTTATTACTTAGGGTTCAGAATCTTTGATCTTTCGTGAAAAGAAATCGTTGCTTACGTCTGCCGTTCCCTAAAACTGAAAAATGTTCAAAGAAACATATTTAAAAAACTATTATATTAATAGGCTGACGTAAACTAAAATATCTATGAAAATTTGTGATCATTTGTTTTCAGTTTTGAAAACAATTATAACTAATCTCCAGCCGGATGTATCACATTAACAAATTGTTGAGCGAAACTCAAGAAAATCTTGGGAACTTTGATTAATTTGCTAGCGTTGAGGAAAATGCTGCTGATGAGTCAGCTGTAAAAATGTGCAAAAGGAAAAAGAAAATTGAAATGATTCAAAAAATGTTTTGTGGCCCGTAAAAGTGTCAAACAGAATTTGACAATCGGTTCATTCTCTCGCTCTCTTTGAATACACTCTCTCAACCCAAATCTCTCTCGCTCTCTGCAAGTGTCAAAATGCTCAACAAAGTCAACTGAGCATGCGCCGTTTGTGAACAGCTGTTTGACAACAAACATGAGTGCGAACGAGAGGCAGATAGAGTATCTGACAGATACCGATCTATCTATAGAAATTGTATAAAAGTTAATGAAAATAAAAGCAAAACGAAACAAATACTATAAAAATATTCGAGTGGTTCATGTTTTTCGTTCTTTGGCACGTTTGTATTCGGTTTGTTTGTAAACAAAGCTAACGTCTGTTATGATAATACTGTTCTTTGGGTGGTATTTTCTTTAATGGCTCTCTGAGATAACATTTTGGTTTCTGATGAAAACATTTAAATAAAAGAAAACGCATTTATTCAGTTCACTCACCCGTTAAGCCACTTCTTGAACCCATTTTGGCTTCGAAAGCATCCCTTAACCAATCGATAAAGCCAGCTTTCATCTGGTGAGCTTACCATAGAAAAGCTCTTATCGGTGTATGTCAACATATTTACGCTTGCCAAGTGAAAAGCTACGAATTCCTGCACAGTGTGCTTTTGTGTCTGATTCCTTAAACTCGTTTACATTGCTGTTGGACGTAGCCTTTCTGTGAATTGACAAAGAAAAATAATAATATTATTAAAGCCACAAAACGGAAACGTAACAAATAAAAATATAGCCAATAAAGAATTGAATAGGATTGTGATAAAAGTGTTTGATAAGACGATTTTGTGTGTTTGATTTGCGGAGTGAAAAACGCTTTCGCTTTTCCACGTACTGCGACTGAAATTTTTCACACATGTGTGTTCGTGTGTTGTGCATATAGATGATGTGTGTGCGAGTGTGAGTGTGTGCGATTATTACATATGCCTGGGTAGGTCAATCGGTCAGCATTTACAGTTATTTAGCGAAAAGAAAAATGTCCAGAGCGCTGAAAACTATGCTAAGCATTTTCCCAAGCGAGTAATAAAATACAAGCAAACGCGCAAATTAGTTTTCAGCACTTAGCCGCGCGCACTTGACCCAAATGCGAATAAATGTCAGTTAGCCCCAACTTGTGGTTAGCATTTTACCAACTTTAATCAGTGACGAATGCTAAACGGGCCAAAACGGGACGGGGGCAGTGGCTGGAGTAGCTGCCATTCAGTAAAAGCATAAATGCTTTTTTGACACTTGGTTCGAAACTTTTTTGGCCGCTGCAAAGATAACCGAGCTTTTTCTGCATACAAAGAGAGTTTCTGAGAGAGAATTAGAGCTATAGAGAGAGAAAGATACAGAGAGAGAGAGAGAGCCTAAGTTGATTGCCCATTTGACAGTTGCCCAAAAAAAAATGTTGCGACAACAAAGAAAATGTAAACATTGCGTATGTTTTTGTTTTGATGCGCACGCACACACACACACACACACGCACACACACACATTGTTTATGTGTATGTGTATGAAAAGTTTATATTTATTTATATAGAGCCCAGTCAATGATAAGCTATCGGCACTAATGGAATTTCTGTGTAGTTCAGCCGCATGGAAATAAACGAAATTCAAAAAATTAAAGGACTTCTGATAAGCTTTGAGCCACATAATCCTGTGCATCAAATAATGAAAGTAACCATCTAACAAAAATACACCTAACCAAATAAACGCAGACTAAGTGAATGCCAAATTTTAAAGAATGTTTTAGAAAATAACAAAAAATATATATATATACATATATTAATTACCTTACGTCCAAAAAGCAACAAATGCACCACCGTTTAATAACAAAAACCACAACTTATTTGTGGCTAACAACAAAAAGCTTTTAACAGCCCATGTCAACTGTGCGGAAGTGAAAGGGAGTAATTGTGTGAGTGAGTGTGTGTTATATGCGTGTATATAATTTGCATTTGGATATGTCAATGCCAATGGGACTCAACACACCTGTTGATGGCTGATGTTGACCGCATTTAATGGCATAGAACAGTTCTCAATAGTTCGAATAGTGAATGAAAGCAGAAATCAATTTTGACGTGGGAAGGAAACTTCAAATATGAATACAGGTAACACATGGCATTCGATTAACATGCTTCAAAACAAACTCGCTTTTCTTTGCAAAATAAATAGATCTATCATCATGAAGAAAGAATAAAGTAGCTTTTCGATATAACAATAATTAATCATATATTCAAATTGAAATACCACAATTTGTTTGAAAAGATTTTATAAATTCCTCAATTAAAGATTCGAGAAGCATGCTATAAGCCAATTAATTTCCCATATTATGATCTCATATATACATATCTTTGGTATACTAAAATCAATGCGAAATCATTTGCTCACCCACCACTTCTGATGGAACTTAATGGAAATACTTATCACAAAAACCATAACAATCATAATACTAATAAAATGTCACACTAACACAAATCACTAACCATTAAATTTAGGAGAACATAAGGAGCATGCATCATCAACGCAAGAAAAACAACAATCGCCAACACCCCAAGAGCAACAGCAGCAACAAGAGGAACAGCAACAAGCAGTTCAGTCACACTCCCAGTCACAACAACAGTCCCAACAACATCAACAACAACAGAAGAAACAAATTAATAAATATGATGCCTTGGATAGTGCTAGTACCAATAATAAATTAAATCATAAAAGTATAGGCTTTAGGAAAAATGAGAAGGATAGGAATAGGGATAGGAGAAGCAAAGATTTGTCCCCCAGCCCCACTAGTATCGTCATTGATGAATCATGCCTGAACAAAGACCAACAACAAACGCAGTCCAGCGAGTCCAGCGGCTCCAGGAGTGGAGACAAAACAACAGCTTCGACATCTTCATCTCAGCGTCGCCGTCAGCTGCAATTTCAGCGGCAGAAGGAGACAAAACTTTATGACCATGCCGATGAGCCTCCCACGACGATGGGCGGCGGAGAGTTGGTCAATTGCATAGCCTATGATGATAACACGCTGGTGATTGAACGCAAGCCCTCGCCAACATCTCCAGCGATGTCGCGCTGCTACTTAAAGGGCGAGTCAACGTTGCGAGGCAGTCGCAAATATAATCGCAAAACGAGCACAGCAAAAAGTGACCTCGAGGTGGTAATTGTCAAGCCGGAGCATCGTCATCAGCATCGCTCACCGACGATAACCCTGCCAGTGCCGGTTACAATTACTGGACCAGGCAGCTCCCCATCTCCAACGGGTTCACCTGGGCCAACGGTGCTACAACAAAGGTATATTCAGCTCCAGCAGGAGCACGAAAAGAAATTCATATGCAATGCACTGCAAGAATTTGATTATTTGGAACATTCAAATTCTACGAACTCTAGGGCATAGTAAGTTAGCCACAGACCCAACCTAACATTCTAACTATCGTATCCTAACTATCGTAACTATGTGTTGTAATTGCTGTGCCCCCTGTATCACTGTTTGAATGTGTCTCTGTATAGGTAACAGTAAGAAATGCATGAAAAAGCATATGTATGTATAAAGTTGTGAGTATCTAATTTATTATCATATTAATAATTCTGCTTGCTGCAGCTCCAAATCATTATTGAAGCATGAATGCAAACCTAATGCAACAACAGAATGTTCAAATGCATGAAATTAACAGATAACAGATCATTTAGTTTAAAGCAAGAAGCGTGGGGACAAGAATTTTGAGCTATTGTTTCTTGTAGTCGATGACCTACCGTTATTCCGCAATTACTGAGCTTAATTAACTGATTTTAAGTTCACTAACCGAAACCAAACGTATACCACGTGCTTACGGGCGTGCTTACACTTTTTACTAATTCTTCTTCGTTTTCAAATAGGATATCGATAGATTTTTGAAGATCGTTGTTTATGCAAATTATCTCTGTTAACTAATCTGTTAAGTGAAGTGCTGCCAGCCTAATTAACTATTCTTAGCGTGAGTTTGAGCATTACACGAATGCCGAACGCGAAAAGAATTTTTGTTATTGCAGCTAGCGGGAATTTAAATTATGTTTTATATTCAAATGACTTTATTTTAGTTTTTACAAAACTTCTGATCATATTGTATAATATATTTAATATTTTAATCAATAGTTGCTGCAATTCAATCAATCAATATTGCTTTTTTAACTTTTAACTATACTTTTCCATTGTAAGCAAACTATTTTTCGAGATAGACCTGGATGCGGGATCTTTTATTTCAGGTTTAGCTAAAAGTTGAACCTGTCGATGGTTCCAAATCTTATTGCAATTATGGGAACGATAAACGCATCTGGTTCTTATAACTTTATTTAAATCATAATCAAGCTTGTTAAGGCTCTAAAGAGCTGGCAGCTCTGGGCAATTATGCAAAAAATTGGCAGGGCTAAGTTGTTATGCTAATATCGATAGCGGGAAGTGATTTTAATGGCAGCTCTGTTTTATATACGGAGCTCATATTACATATATTATTTACTCAAAGCAAATGCATTTAAATCTTATCTATAACTCAAGCGAACTTTTTAAGCACAAAAACTTCTTTGATTAATTCAATTAAGCCTGATAAGAAAGGTGATAATTTAGTTTCAGTGTAGTCAGTCGATTCTGTTATCGATAACTCGGCTTACCCAGTATAAAAGCCTGTAAAAATTAGAATGCACCCAATAAGTATATAGGTTAAGTATAATTAAGTTGTTTTCAACTATTTTACTAAAGATTTAATAATTTCTTTATCCTAACAACAGTGGCAGTCCGCCTCTGGTAATTGCCAGCAGCGAGGATACCACAGCAGGCACATCCACCAAGAAGCGTGCAACCAATACAGAACTTGCATTGAGCACCGTCACTAGCCAAATTGTAAATAATAGCACCTACAAGCTCGACTTTAAGCAGCGAAGGCACAAAAACAACAACAACGGCAGTGAAACCGACGGCGGAAACGGCAGTAAGCGCCACAGACGGAAATCTAGCTGTAACTCGTGTGGAGGGGCAGCCAGTGGCAACGTCAGTCAACGCCTGACACCGGAAGAGGCACTAACTGCTTGGAAACAGCAGCCGCAGAATAGTGTTACCAGCGCCGGCAGCACAAACAGCAGCTACAGTAGCGGTGCTAGGGACGAAGACAGCAGCTACAGTGCTATTGGCGGCGACAGTAGCAGTAGTAATAGTTGCAACTGCGATATCACCGGTGATAATAGCACTCTGCATGGCTTTGGAGTTGGTGACGTAAGCAGTTTTATAGGTGAAGACGACTGTGAACCTGGAGACGACGATCCAGATAATCCGGACGCTGCTGATCTAAGCTCGCAGACACTGCGCACAGCGGCCATTGTTGCAGCCGTTGCAGCAGCAGCTAAAGAGCAGGCGATAGCATCGTGTGCCGGCAACACCGACTGCGACAGCTTTAGTGAGCGACGTCAAGATGCGGATGATGATGCGGACGATGATATTAGGATCATTGCAGGCTCAGCGCGTAGTGGCAACGACTCGCTAGAGGATGTGGGCGATGTAGATGACAATGCGGATGTCATTGTAAGAAGAAATACGCGCAATAAACGTCCCTCAATCAGAAGGACATGCCGAATCACTGAGGAAGACGACGACGACGAGTACGACGAAGAAGACGAGCCTGAGGGCACAACAATTGATATTGATGAACAAGAGCAGCTGGCCCAGCAACACGAGGACTATAACGACCAGGACGATTTCGACGACGACGAGGACGACGAAGACGACGAAGAAGTTGACGAGTATTACGAGGAGGAAGAGGACGATACTCAAGCATTTTCACCTTTCTACTCCAGCTCCGCGGAGTTAATTGATAACTTTGGCGGTGGCACTGGTAAATTTTTCAACATAATGGACTTTGAACGAGGCGGCTCCGGCGGAGGCAACTTCACACCCAATGGCAATGGAGGCGCTGCTGGGGGCGGTGACATGTCCTATTCCCAAAACCAACAATCGAATCTGGGCGGCGGCAGTAACATAATGGGCAAGTTCACACACATCCAACCAATAACCTTCTGTAGAATGCGTTAACCCCAAACCAATCCCCTTTCTACCATACACCATACAGGCATCGATTCTATGGAAATTTCAAACATTCCGGAAACAATGAATGGCACCACAATTGGACCCAGTGGAGTCGGCGGACAAAAAGCGGGTGCTGCTGCTGCTGGCCAAAAACGACCGCTGCGACGCGGTAAACCGCAACCGGACCGACCACAGCGAGCGCTTTTCTGTATGGGTGTCAATCATCCATTGCGAGCACTTTGCATACGCATCGTTGAATGGAAGTATCCTTTTGATATTAGACAAAACACGAGATAAATTTACGTGATTTGATTCACATTTTACCTAGGTTTATTGTAAGTGCAATCTATTTAACTGCTTTATCATAACTGCTTTCTAGCCAGTAGAAAAGCATCCTAAACACTTCACTGCGTTTTTAGCCCATTTGGTTTGCCTTAATCCAATCCCGCTAGACCATTCGAGCTCCTTATTTTGTTAACCATATTTGCCAACTGCATTGCCTTGGCCGTTTACACGCCCTTTCCAGCCAGTGATTCGAACGTGACAAATCAAAACTTGGTAAGTGTCTCGCGGCCTAATTAAAGTGCTGCTTATATGTGTATATAAATATGATATATTGTGGTTTTATTAATCTATATGAATTTTTCTCATCTATCTTTTATGCATTCTACTTTATTCCATGTAATTTCACGTGTCAATCATTTCCATATTTCGTCCATAAAAACAAAACCATTTCGCAACCCACACAAACCGAACCAAAAAAAAACATTAGGAAAGTATTGAAAAAATATTCGTAGTCATATTCACTTCGGAATGTGTTATAAAAATTATAGCATATGGATTTGTGCTACATAATGGTGCATATCTAAGAAATGGATGGAATTTATTAGATTTTACAATTGTAGTTATAGGGTAAGCGTATAAAATATGCCAGTTAAAAGCGTTAAGCTCCGAGGCGATCAAGCCCTCAAATTTTTTAACCATTTTCTATGTTACCTTATATTCAATTCAATCGAAACTGAGACACGTATGAAATTGTATACAAAACTTATTTACAGAATGATAAGTCTAGGACTGCGTTTGGTTTCCGAGGATTCCCTCGATGTTAAGGCTCTACGCGCCTTTCGAGTACTGCGTCCATTGAGGCTTGTATCGGGCGTACCAAGTAAGAGCTTTCTGCACCAAAAATGCTAAAAACAAAAGCAAAAAAAAATACTATAGATCACTGTGCCATGTAGTGCAAACAATCTTATAACTACGGTCTTTAACGTAGTTAAAGTGCGGCACAGACTGTGAAAGGAAAGAGATAAATGAAAAGTAAATGTATCTAAAAGAATTGTAGCTTATATTTCCGATTGAAAGTCTGTTTAAACTGTTAAGAAATATACTATTATTATTTCTTTGTTGTTTCATAAGAAATTTTGAATAATTGTTAAATAAAAAATGAATCATTTTTGAATCAATCTCTTTCCAAATCACAAAGTCTGTGCGCTCGATAAAGCTTTTGTTGTGTAATGTAGTATAATCCGCACTTGATGTATTTTATGTGCAAACTCCACTATATATTGGCTATTCATACGCTTCCCGCAGGTTTACAGGTTGTGCTTAATTCAATTTTAAAGGCCATGGTGCCACTGTTTCATATTGCACTTCTGGTCATATTTGTTATCATAATTTATGCCATCATTGGTCTAGAGTTGTTCTCTGGTAAATTGCATAAAACGTGTCAAAATGAGAAAACAGGTAAGCGCAAACAAACAATAAACGAGTACAATATTTATACGTTGTACGAATATCATTCAATGTCTTGAATGCTACCAGATATGTTGCACTGAAATTCAATGTCCCTCAGCTCTATGATTAGTAGATTAGTTCACGGAATCGCGGCCCCAAACTCCTCAATACACATTCCAACTAGACAATCAAATTACTAAATATCCCTACACACAGTTTCCACACATCCATACACCAAAGATATGCGAAGCACCAACAAAAATACACTACAAAAAACTGGTCAGAACATTCCAAGCGTTATAACTAATCTACTATATTATAGAGCAATTCAAGATTCAAGACTTGGGACAGAGAAGAATAGATAAAATAGATAATCACCTCATCCAGAACACAAATCATTACTATCATTACCATTGTCATCTCATCTCATAGTACATTCCATCACTAATGCATGAAACCTAAAAAAAAAACAAACAAACAAACAAAACAAAAACAAAAAATTCCAAACAAATAACTCGGAATATAGGTGAATACGAGGATGAAAAAAGACCCTGCGGATCCTCCGGATCCGGCTATTCATGCCCGCCTCAAATGCAGTGCTACGGAGATTGGGAAGGACCCAATTACGGCATAACCAACTTTGATAACTTTGGACTCGCCATGTTGACGGTCTTTCAGTGCGTTACCCTTGAGGGCTGGACGGATGTCTTGTATTATGTAAGTAGCTGCAATTAATTGACTAACCTCCAGATAATAAACACATTACACCTTTCAGATACAAGATGCGATGGGCAGGGAGTGGCAATGGATGTACTTCATTTCCATGGTTATTTTGGGCGCGTTTTTCGTCATGAATCTGATTCTCGGTGTGTTATCCGGTGAGTTCTCCAAGGAGCGTAACAAGGCTAAGAATCGTGGCGACTTCCAAAAGCTGCGCGAGAAGCAGCAAATCGAAGAGGATTTGCGTGGCTATCTTGACTGGATAACTCAAGCTGAGGACATTGAACCCGATGCAACAGGTGGTCTAATGCCCGATGCCAAGGGCAAGCAACAAAATGAAATGGACTCAACCGAAAATGTTGGCGAAGAAGTTCCCGAAATGCAGCAAACCGAATCCCGTTGGCGCAAAATGAAAAAGGACTTCGATCGTGCAAATCGTCGCATGCGCCGCGCCTGCCGCAAGGCTGTCAAGTCCCAGGCCTTCTATTGGCTCATCATTATACTAGTGTTCCTCAATACTGGCGTTCTGGCCACGGAACACTACCAACAGGTTGAATGGCTAAATACCTTCCAGGGTGAGTTCTCAGAAGTCTAAGCGATGTGAGGTTCTTCGACAACTTCCGTTGATTAAAGCTTAATTCTATAAATTTTTTAAATCCTTTGGACTTATTAGTTCCTGTACGTTAACCACGTTTCTCTTTCAGAATATACCAATATGGTTTTTATTGGCCTATTTGCCTGCGAAATGTTGCTGAAAATGTATAGCTTAGGCTTTCAGGGATATTTCGTGTCACTTTTCAATCGTTTCGACTGTTTTGTGGTCATTGGCAGCATCACTGAAACTCTACTGAGTAGGACCAAATTTATGCCCCCATTGGGTGTCTCCGTGTTGCGTTGTGTGCGTCTCTTGCGTGTCTTTAAGGTGACCAAGTAAGTACTATATTTATATTCTACATAGAATTTTTCATCAATTTATCATATATTTTAGGTACTGGCGCTCTTTATCAAATCTAGTTGCTTCCCTCCTGAACTCCATACAATCTATTTTCTCACTATTGTTACTGCTCTTCCTATTTATTGTGATTTTTGCCTTGCTGGGCATGCAAGTTTTTGGTGGTAAATTTAACTACGAACCCAAAGAAGAGAAGTATCGCATGAACTTCGACTGCTTCTGGCAGGCATTGCTCACCGTGTTCCAAGTATGTAACCATAATATTGTAGCGACCAAACAAATAGTTAATCGAATTTATGTTCTTTTAGATAATGACTGGTGAGGATTGGAATGCTGTTATGTATGTGGGCATAAATGCCTATGGTGGCGTTAAGGGATACGGTGCTTTGGCCTGCATATACTTTATCATTTTGTTTATATGCGGTAACTACATTCTGCTGAATGTGTTCTTGGCCATTGCTGTCGACAATTTGGCTGATGCTGATTCATTGTCGGAGGTTGAGAAGGATGAAGAGCCGGCAAGTAACTCTTTAAAGGCAAATTATATTTGATTTCTAACTTGATTTCACATTAATAGCACGACGAGAATGCCATGAAGAGGTCTCACAGTCCTACACCCACCATAGATGGCTTGGATGATGAGCATCTAAGTATCGATATGGATATGGAACAGCATGACCTTGATGATGAAAAGTTGGTTACTTCTTAACGTGCATAAGTATATGTATTATAATTTGTTAATCTTTTTAGGGACCATGAAACCGTGTCGGACGAAGAGGTACGCGAAATGTGCGACGAAGAGGAAGAAGGTATGTGATTACAATTTAAGAACTAACTTATTTAAGCTAAATATTATACCTATTTTATATCCATATGAAAGTTAGACTTTAAGTACAATAAACTAAGTTAAGCCTATATACTCGAACACTCTGCTAAGACACTAACGAAACCAACAAAAAATCTGATAATCATGCTACTGACGCTTTCATTTGCCGCCTTGGAACACACAAACAACTCTCAATTTTGTATTAATCGAAAGACTCCCATTCTGAAGTATCAGCACATGCTACCGCACGACCCCGGCGTTTATCCGAAGTCAGCATGAAGAAGACTAAAAAACCCATACCACGCGGCAGTGCATTTTTCATTTTCAGTTATAAAAACAGGTAATTCAATCAATCAATCAATCAATCAGAACCACACTTGAAATCCACACTTGTATTATTCATGTGGCTTATTATTCCAATTTTATTGCCATTATGTTCAACGTTCCAATGCACTTTGGTTGTACGATTATTTTGCATGCTTGCATTTTCAATAATAAACAATATAAAATATTATAAATTTCTATCCATCAAATTATACTCAATAATACCCAAAACTTACTTGATAATTTCATATCGAGCTATACTTTTTGCACACTTGAATGTACATAATATTTACTTTTTGTATACGATTACAATCTCTAACTGGATTTTCAGTTTGTGAACATTTTGTTGGACCTACCCTATAACTGAATATCCTTTGTATGCAATTGAATTTAATCATCCTTTTTATTTGCATTTAGCTGGCAATTAGTGTATTAGAAGGTGTTTTACATACAGTTCCTCCTTCCGACCATAGAACCCACACACAAACACACACACAACGTTCAGTTGGCAAAAAGAAAATTACTTTTTGACTTTTAGAATTTAAAAGTACATTATAAGTTTTCCATTAGTCTTAAGCTATTTATTTCTTATATATTTATTTAATTTTATATTTATATTTATTTTTTTCTTAGTTAAGCAGTTTTGTTTAATTTTTAAAAACGAGTTTACATATGTGTTTATTATTTTTTTTTCCAAATTGGCAAATGATTATATGAAATTTATTGCATATAGAGGATGAAGAGGGCATGGTTTCAGCACGCCCACGACGTATGTCTGAGGTTAATACGGCAACGAAAATTCAACCCATACCAGCGGGCACATCATTCTTTCTTTTCTCCCAAACGAACAGGTTTTTATGTTTTAGTTAATCACATACACAATAAACACAACTTGGATATAATCCAAGAGTTTATATATTTTTATTTTTTCCTTCTTCTATTTATTATAAGTTTTTTCTGTGTGTGTGACTTTATATTTGCGTATTCCTTTTATAAAATTGTATTTGTCTATTTGCTTAACAATATTTGTGTAATTTTTGAGCCAAGCTCCTACGTGTGTCTAGATGATTAGCTATACATTTGATTTATTCGCCAAATCTTTTGTATTGTATCAAACCCATAAAGTTGTTGTTATTGTCCTT
Source organism: Hirtodrosophila trivittata (assembly GCA_035045065.1). Taxonomy (NCBI): domain Eukaryota; kingdom Metazoa; phylum Arthropoda; class Insecta; order Diptera; family Drosophilidae; genus Hirtodrosophila; species Hirtodrosophila trivittata. The sequence continues at coordinate 3,982,176 of JAWNNK010000856.1, forward strand.
AGTTAGTTGAGTTCTTGGAGCTGGAGATTTGAGTAGCAAACTCTCAATTGCAATTGCCTTTTTTACTTTCGTTAAATATTGTCTTTTCTTTTAACATAAATCTAGCTGCTTGCCTTACTTAATCTGTTGACTTCTTTTAACTAATAAATATGCACATTGCATGATTATAACTCCTAATAAAAGAAAACTTTTATTTAAATAACTATTGTTTTCACAGATTCCGAGTGTTCTGCCACTGGCTCTGCAACCACAGCAATTTCGGCAATATTATCCTGTGCTGCATTATGTTTTCATCCGCCATGTTGGCCATGGAAAATCCACTGAAATCCGAGGATAACTTTAACAGAGTAAGTAAATTAAATAATATTATATATATTATACTTTTAACAACCATTTTCATTTCAGGTTCTGCAAAAGTTTGATATTTTCTTTACGACAATTTTCACTACAGAACTTCTCCTCAAGTTAATATCGTATGGCTTTGTGTTACACGAAGGAGCCTTTTGTAGATCCGCATTTAATCTTTTAGATTTACTTGTGGTCTTCGTGTCTTTGGTTACCTTTAAGTCCTCGTAAGCTATATATACATATACAAATATCTTTCGATCATAATTCTATAGTTATATTTCAACTTCAGATCGATCTCATTTGTGAAAATTCTTCGAGTTCTGCGAGTTTTGAGGCCTTTGCGTGCGATTAATCGTGCCAAGGGCTTGAAGGTAAGCCACATCTTTGCATTTCTTTCCATTAACCATTCTGTATTCTATTTTCTGTTTTATTCACTTGCTTTTATTAAAAATGAATTTAATTTTTCTTACAATTTTTGGTTCAAGTTCTGTTCTGTTACTTTTTATTTAAACAATTAAACAACAAGAACAAACAAATATAATAATAATAATAATTTATTTTGTTTTTTTTTTTCTCGCGAGCTAATAATACATAAATTTACTTATTGCAATAACCCAAAAAGAAATGCAGATAATAAATGCCTCGTTTTGGGTTTTAGCCAGCAAAAAAATAAAAAAAAATATATATAAAAAAATAATAAACAAACCAAAAACCTTGAAATGCTGGGTGTAGGGTGCACCACGATAAACTCTTATTGCTGAATTATACACTGCAAGAAAAAAACTATATATAATAAAATATTAGAAATGTTTGATTTTGAGTTACTCTCTTAACACCTAACGAAAATGGGCGTGGAATAAGTGCTTTGGGCGTGGCTAGGCATAGTCAAACCATATGCCATGTGTTATGTTAATACTAAACCAATCGTTAATCTAGAGCTCTAGATACATAATACTCGTATACAAAAAGAGTATATACTTTTTCTATCGTATTTTAACTACATAAATATATATCTCAATATCGTCGTATCATATACAGCATGTTGTTCAATGTGTCATAGTCGCTGTTAAGACTATCGGAAATATTGTGCTCGTTACATGCCTACTGCAATTCATGTTTGCCGTAATAGGAGTCCAATTGTTTAAGGTATGGTTTATGTTCCTAAGTGCTTGTTCTCTTTACTTTCTTTTCTTTTTTTTTGTTTTGAATTAAGTTAAAGTGCAAAATATTGTATAAATTATAAAATTATAGTATAATTTACTTATTTTTAGGTATCTCTTAGGCATTATGTTAATTTTAAAATACTTACAAGAAGATCAGTTTATACATTGCTATTATAAGGCTCGATTAGTTCATTGATTGTATAGAAACACACACACATGCAACTTATAATTAACATTTTGTTGTGTTTTGAAATTGTTTTTTCTGTTTCAATTGTTAATCCTAAACCACTTGAACAATAATTTTTTCTTTAAATTGTTTTTTTTTTAATAATTCTGTTCTGGTTTTTTCTCTACTAATTGCTAACAGTTATATATAAATTGTATGAAATCTATTGTAAATAAATTTATACATGCTGCCTAGTATTGCTTATTAATGCTCAGCATAACTATAAGAACATTTACAGCTATACTCGTGATCCATTTCTATATAAATAAATTGTCAAGAACCTGAGAAAGAAAAATAGGAAATAATATATCACACACACTCTCAAGTATAAGTATGTACTAGTAGTACATGTATTGTCCATGCAATGCACCTTGTCCAGGACTTATACTCGTACCCCAGAACCTACAATGCATTGACCTAACATTACTTACACAAATTACTCGTAAACCGTGAAAACAAATCAATGTGAAAATGTTTTTTTTTTTTTATTTTTTTTATTGATATTCCACACCCATTTTCTGCGTTTTAAAGTTACGTCCAATCCAAAAGCAACAAAAAAAAAAGTAAAACAAAGTGCTCGTACAATATGATTACAAAAGTTCTATAGCACCTTTGGTATCCCACATACACACCCACACACACACACACACATACACATACGATAATTGATTAAGCACAAAGTGTTCCACATTATCATATGACATTGTTCAGAGATAAACCTTGCACCCTAGCATCAAGGCAACCAACTACAAACCGAAATAAATACTCGTAATCCACCAAATGTGTAAACCAAAAAAAATAGTTGATAGACAAACTAGTTGTCCTTGTAGTAACTTACCAGAACACACTCATACGATACTAATTCATTCTTTATTTTTTTTTTATAATTTTTAATTTTTTTCCTCTTGTTTTTTTCTTATAAAGATTTTCAGTTTTTTCATTAGTTTTCATTTGGTTTTTACCACTGTGTGCGTTAATGTCATTAACCTCATACTATGAATTGTATAAAGAATCACTCATTTATTTTTAGCATAGTTAAACCAATTTTCAGAAGTGAAACCCCATACAAATGAATTTTCCTCTTTTTTCTCTCTTTTATCGTTTCGGTTTTCGATTTAATCCAAACACAACCAATTGCATTGTGTGTGTACCATTTGCTTTTGGCAATATATAAAAACTTTTGATTTCAATGAAACAATTCCAAATATGTGGCCACAATAACAAAAATTCCACTGATTGATGATGCATAAACACACTCATACACACACCACACACCACACACACCATACACACACGCCCATCAAAAATAAAAAAACAAAACGAAAAAAAATCATGCCCGCGCGCCTGTCAATTCTATTTTCCACACACTCCGCTCTGAAAATAATTTGATCTACACTGAAAAAAAAACCAAAAACGAACATAAACAGTATGTGGTCAAGTGCGTTATAGTCGCAATCAAAACCATTGGTAATATCATGTTGGTTACATATTTATTACAATTTATGTTTGCCGTTATTGGAGTACAACTCTTTAAGGTAATTTCTTTTCAATTATATACAAAATAAAATATAAAAAAAAATATATAAAAAAAAACGCAAATAAATTGGTGAAGGGTAACTAGAATCGGCTTTATGTGTGCGCAAAAAATATAATATACTCGCTGCTTATATAATGTGTGCTTTTGAATTTTGATGTACTTTGAGCATCTTTAAATGGACTTAAAAAATAGATGGGGGGGGGGGATACTAAAAGTAGATCGAAAACTAAAGAAAATAATACTATATTATTATATGTGTGAAATCTTTTGAATTTTCTCAGCTAAACAAATATGATACGTAAATACGTTGTGAAAGAAAATATATTGGTAAACTTTATAAAATATATATTTCAACTCATATCAAAATCAAAAATATATATATAGATTCATTATATCGTTGCAAATACACTCTCCAAAAGCTTCGATGCCTTGCTACAACCTAGTTCTAAAAAGCTTTCAATCCTAAAAAATACTCGTACAATCTTGTTATCGAGTTTGTTTCCAACTTTTGCCAATGTCTTATGTTCTCTGTTTAAAGGCTATTTAGATATAGCTGCAACAACAGCTGCTCGCTAACCATTTGTAATATATTTATATGTACTCGTATGTGTCTAACATTTTGAAACCTATCCTATACTTCTATATACTCTATATATATTGCATTTGTATGTATGTTATGTCCCGTCTGTAAATACTGTGTTGTCCACACTTGTGTCCGTTTCAGATCATGCAATTTCTGACACCCTGTATATAGATATGTATATGTATATGTATATGTATGTATGTACATATAAAGACTAGCTTAGTCTATCGTATAGCTGCATATTCGTATAATTAGGCTTTAGTATAAATAGTTATCGTACAGTTTGCCCTAGAAAAGTGCCCTCAGCTGTAGCCACAGTTTAGAGCATTTTCCATAAGTTAAATATATCAATTTTCTCCCATATTCTAACTATCATTTCTTTGAATCTGTCCTGGCGTTGCTTCTTATCATATCGAACATATAGGGTAAATTTTTCAAATGTTCCGATGCATCCAAAATGACAAAAGACGAGTGCTAGTAAGTATTCAATTGTTGCTTCTGCTTTATATACAATTGTATATTCATATATTATTCACTTTCAGCGGCACTTATCTTATCTATGAAGAGGGTGATGTAAGCAAGCCACGTCTGAAGGAACGTACTTGGGAGAATAATAAATTCCACTTCGATGATGTGGCCAAGGGCATGTTAACACTCTTTACCGTTTCCACATTTGAGGGCTGGCCTAGGTAACTACCTCGATATATCTTAATCTATATATATATATATATACAACATATCTTTGTTATGTTTTATAGCCTGCTGTATGTCTCGATTGATTCGAATACGGAAGATGGTGGTCCAATACACAACTTCCGTCCTATAGTCGCTGCTTACTATATCATATATATTATTATAATCGCGTTCTTTATGGTCAACATATTTGTGGGTTTCGTTATTGTAACTTTCCAAAATGAGGGAGAACAGGAATATAAAAATTGTGATCTAGATAAGAATCAGCGGAACTGTATAGAGTTTGCTTTGAAAGCGAAACCAGTGCGACGTTATATACCCAAGCACGGCATACAGTATAAGGTCTGGTGGTTTGTGACCTCTTCATCGTTTGAGTACACGATATTTATATTGATTATGATAAACACGGTCACACTGGCCATGAAATTCTACAAACAACCACTCTGGTATACAGAACTTCTCGATGTACTGAACATGGTATTTACAGCGGTCTTCGCCATGGAGTTTGTCTTCAAGCTGGCAGCGTTTCGATTTAAGGTGATAAATCAATTATTTCATTAAAGAACCCTAACTATAATCCTTTTTTAATCCTTTTTAGAATTACTTTGGCGACGCTTGGAATGTTTTTGATTTCATTATTGTACTTGGCAGCTTCATTGATATTGTATTTTCGGAAATTAAGGTTTGTATATTCTACAAAAAGAAACCCACAATGTGATTACAATAATTTTCTTTTTGATTCCACAGTCGATACAACTTCCAGATGAAACAAAATGTGAGAAGGGCGACGGTTGTAAACCTTTAGAGGGAAAAACTGTAGGTTTTTTCATACTGTTTTTCTTTTTTTTCTTGTTCTAAATTTTTTATACTATTTCCAGGGTGGTCCAAACTTAATTTCGATAAACTTCTTTCGCCTGTTTCGTGTAATGCGACTGGTCAAGCTGCTCAGCAAGGGCGAAGGCATACGAACCCTGCTCTGGACATTCATCAAATCCTTTCAGGCTCTGCCATATGTGGCACTGCTTATATTACTGCTCTTCTTCATTTACGCGGTGGTCGGCATGCAAGTGCGTATATAAACATAATGCAACTATTATCTGAATACTAATAGCCTCGTTGTTTTTTCGCTCTTTAGGTCTTTGGCAAGATTTCGTTGCGTAATGGGAATGCACTGTCTCGAAACAACAACTTTCAGACGTTTCAGCAGGCGATACTGGTGCTGTTCCGTTCAGCCACTGGAGAAGCCTGGCAGGACATCATGATGTCCTGCTCAGCACAGCCTGATGTTCTTTGTGATAAGGAATCCGATGCAACGGGGATTTGTGGTTCAACTATTGCCTACCCCTATTTCATATCATTTTATGTTCTGTGCTCTTTCTTGGTATGTGCCTTCAACTTGTTATCGAAATTCGTCTAAAGCTTTTGCTTTTTATCTTTTATGTAGATTATTAACTTGTTTGTGGCTGTTATCATGGATAACTTTGATTATCTGACACGCGATTGGTCCATTTTGGGTCCACATCACTTGGATGAATTTATTCGCCTTTGGAGCGAGTACGATCCGGATGCCAAGGGACGCATCAAGCATCTTGATGTGGTTACGTTGCTGCGAAAGATATCACCACCACTCGGTTTTGGCAAACTCTGTCCGCATCGCATGGCCTGCAAGCGGTTAGTCTCCATGAACATGCCCCTAAACTCCGACGGCACAGTACTATTTAATGCCACCCTGTTTGCCGTGGTGCGCACCTCGCTGAGCATCAAAACGGAGGGAAATATCGATGATTGCAATGCTGAGCTACGCGACACCATTAAACAGATATGGAAACGCACAAATCCAAAGCTTTTGGATCAGGTGGTGCCGCCACCGGGCAACGATGATGAGGTGACAGTGGGCAAGTTCTATGCCACTTATCTTATACAGGACTACTTCAGACGTTTCAAGAAACGCAAAGAGCAGGAGGGCAAGGAGGGTCATCCCGATAGCAACACGGTCACTCTACAAGCTGGTCTACGCACACTCCATGAAGTGTCGCCGGCGCTAAAGCGTGCCATCTCAGGCAACCTCGATGAGCTGGCCGAGGAACCAGAGCCCATGCATCGCGTAAGACTTTCAAATCAATTTATAAAACATTTTCAACTTCAACATAATGTCACTTCTAGCGCCATCACACGCTCTTCGGCAGCGTATGGTCCTCCATACGTCGACATGGCAATGGTACCTTCCGTCGCAGCGCCAAGGCATCACAGAGCAATGGAGCACTCACTCTTGGTGGCTCCCCCTTGACAGCTACCGGCGTGGGTGGCAGCAGCTTGGTACTGGGCAGCGCTGATCCTGCCGGCAATGATTATCTCTATGACAACCTAAACCGCAGTGTGGCTGATGGGGTCAATCACATAACGCGCAACATAATGCAGGCTCGGATGGCGGCGAGTGGAAAGCTGCAGGATGAGCTCTATGCCAGCAGCGGCGGAGAGTTGCGCACATTTGGTGAGAGCATCTCAATGAGACCGCTGGCCAAGAATGGACGCAATGCAGCAACAGGAACAGGAGCAGGAACAGGAACAGTGCCTGGGACGCTGCCCCCCGATGCCAATGCGATATCTTATGAGTGAGTATTTAGTGGAGAAATGGGACAACAGATGACGCTGTGAGTTGGTCACTTGGTTTTCTCTTAGCCGCACACGATGCTGTCAATTCTTAAGTTTCCATTCTACACTTCTTGTTACTATGGCTTGCTGTTTAGTGAGTTTCTTAATCTTCATTTTGGCCACACTTAAATGGCATTTTGTGTTCACTTAGTGCGCCTTTAACGTTTGTAATGGACAAAAGGAGCCCGGGCCACAATTTCTTGTTATTATTATTGGCCAAAATGTAGTTGTTTAGCAAATTAGTTGAAAATCACATTTAAATTAAAAACAAAAAGGAAAACATACCTGGAATAAATAAGTATCTACATATATATACAGCAAACAAAAAGGAAAACAAACAAAAACCTCACTACTATAAATTAGGTATAAATGATCGCGATTGTAAACTCGTTTTAGTTTAATACCATTCATTCCACTGAGAACCGAAAAACAAATTTACTCAAACCCCGAACATTAATTTCAGCAACCGCAATCGTGGTATTTTATTGCATCCATATAACAATGGTAAGCGCAAAATGCTGCAACTTGCAACAATTACAGCAACAACAGCAATTGCACAAAAGCTCTTTTATTTATCATTTTTTCTTTCGAGTTAACCCTAACATTTTATGTTCGACTTTTCGTTCGGCTCCCCACAAAACAAAAAAGAAAAACATCAATTCAAAAGAACAATACACACACCTTAACAACACCTTCTTAACACATACATTGTTATTGTTTTGCGCCTAGTTACGTTCGTTTTATTATCGACTCTGACATATCGGAATAACAAAATCGTTTTGTAGCGCAGTAAACGTCGTTTAACCATAACATATATACTCTATATATTAAATATCATTGTACATTTTCGATTTTCTCGTATTTGCCACCACTCGTACGTTTTCTGAGTTGTGAGTTCTGAATTTTGCCTGCGGCATGCCCAAGAAACAAAAATCTAATAAAACCAATCGACTAACAATGAGTGCAAACTAATGAAAATAAACAAGAAAATTTACTCTATATTTTTTGGCTGTTTTGTGTAACGCGGCGCCAACAGAAAGACAACACTCAAAACACTCCATCAGAATAGAAAAAAAAGCATTTCGAATCGTTTTTAGTACACATAAACATTAGTTAAATGCGCAGTTAACGTATATATAATATATAATATCGTCTAAACATATAGTGTAGCAAATTAGTAAAGTTGAGTTGGGCTACTCGTACATATAGAAACGCTTTTGCTCTTATATATATATACATAATTATCTGTACTTACACCGCCTCTGTAGTTTATATAGAGCTCAGCATCAGCCACACAAAACAACAGCAACAAAACAACAGCAAAAATAACATTTGAAATATATATTTAAACAAAATGTGATGCAGGAAATCGAACGAGTTTTCTAATGGAATAACCCAATGATAGTCCATAACACTAACCCATCATATTAATTCCAAATAGGGTATATCTATTATTAATAATAATTAATAACATTTACAGCTTCGAATGGGTCGTTTTTAATACTATAACCTAACGCATATATATGGCTCCTTTTGTTGATTACAAACTAACAAATTGAGATCGAATCATATAAATTAACTTATTCCAAATAAATTTGACATTCATCGTTTATTTATTTAAGTCTCTCATCTGAAAATGAACTAAATTGCTAAAAAATTCTAAAATTCTATGCAAAATTGTGTTGTTAAAGTAATTTGTTTTTGTATAACTCTTTTTTATAAACATTTTTATTATAGCATAAGTGATTCGAGTTTAAAAACAACCGAGTGCTGAGTTTCGAACACTGAATAACTTGCTGGATGAGTGCCAGAGAGTTCGAACCACATAATCAATCTCTCAGTACGGCCAAAAATGGGCAGAGAGTGTTTTGTTTCTTTTGTTTTTTTTTCATTTATATTTTTCTAAGGCTTTCAAGTAATTTGATTTCGTTCCAACAAATCATTCCCCTATATATCTTTAATATATATACTTAAAAAAAACCAACAACAACAACAAAACAAAAGTTCTATGTAACTGCTTAGACCTGCGTGGTGGAGTTAAAACATAACACCAACAGCTACAACAACAACAACTGAACAACAACCGAACAACAACAACAACAAAGAACAACAACTACAACAACAAGAACAACCGTTTAACACGCAACTAAGAACAAATCGGAAAAGGTTACCATAATTCAAAGTTTATTCACAAATCTTAATCAAAATGATATCGGTGTCTATATAATTACGTATACGTACATACATATATAACAGTGTTGTTGTGCCCATATACATACATATACTCATAAGCTGGCCTGGCCGATTGAGCATATCCATCAAAATGTGCCTTGCGTCCATCCTAATAGTTATCTATTATATTAAATTATGCTACAAAATTACCCAAAGTCAACGTAAATACTCGTATACTTAATTTTTGATATGCCAAATTCGTCATCAGAAAAAAATATGTGTGTACTGTTGTTTCAATGTTGTCTCGTCTCCGCTTCTTGTGTTTTTTATTTCTTTTACTCTTTTTGTTTTCGTCAGGGTGAGCTAAGTATTAATCATATATCCAGAAACTCTGTGGAAAGATCACAAATCACATAAACACCAAAACACATTGAGCTTGCTTGATTTTTGATTAGATCCTAGAAACGCTTAGAAAGCTGCTAAAGCCGCCTGCTGAGTTCATAGAACGCTGACGCGTTAGCCTTATATATAAATTGCCTTAGTGTAACGCCCAAGTAGAACCCGCCTTGGATATACATATAGTAAATCACCCATATAGTATACGGGTATAACGTTCGTTGCCTGCTTCAGCTTAGAGCTAATACAATATTATAATCTCTTAATTTACATATAAATATTTTTTATATAACTTTTCATTTACATTATAAAGCTGTACAATAATCTCTAACAATGTATTCTTAGCCTGTATTATTATTGAATGCTTGACTAACACCCAACTGTTATATAAGTTGCCATGTCTGTATAGTAAAAGCTTGATGATCAGTTTAGGCAGGCTTAAGGATTAGCTAAAGAAAGAAAGGAATTTGCTTTTGATAAGAACTGAGTAGGATTAAAGGATAAGATCTCATATACAAAGATAGACTGCAGTTCTCTGTTCTATAAGGAAAAGGTTTCAATATTAATTTATAATCCCTTTGAAGGCTTTCCGTTAGTTATGATATCATTTTTATAGATCCTTTTTAAATATAAATAACTTTAACAAGTTTTATACAATTCCCATCAAAGAAATATTCAGGCATCGTAAAGGTTTTTTTTAAACGAAGAAATATTTAATTATAAATGTATGTTTAGTATAACCTCCCAATCCACTTAGATCTATTTTAACCATTAGTTTCATCCTCTATTATCGTACATTGTTTATAGTCTTTAGTATACATTAAACCTAAATTAATTCGTTATAAACGCAGGTAAGACTCAAAATTTGAGCATAGATTTGTGTAGATGATCATCAAGCGCTGTACAAATATATACTTATAATCGCCTAAAACAGTTTCTATTGCCACTGTTCGCTAATATATGAACTAAATTTTGTTTTATGCACTTATATATATAGTCTACGCACCCAATGGTGCAATTCCTGGCCACGAGCGCATGATCCAATCGACACCAGCTAGTCCTTACGATCAGCGTCGTTTACCAACTTCATCTGAAATGAATGGCCTAGCCGAATCATTGATTGGAGGGGTAAGTTTTGAATATAATAAAATATTTATCGTATTTATTAATTAAGAAAATCCTTTAATTTAGGTACTCGCCGCTGAGGGATTAGGAAAGTATTGTGATTCAGAGTTTGTGGGCACAGCAGCTCGGGAGATGTGTGAGGCGTTAGATATGACGCCGGAGGAGATGAACCTGGCTGCACATCAAATACTATCCAATGAGCATTCGATGAGCCTGATTGGTAGCAGCAATGGCAGCATATTTGGTGGAAATACTGTTGGAGGTGGAGGTGGCAGCAGCAGCATTGCTGGTGCCTTTGGTGGAAGCGCTAGTGGACCATCTTCATTCTCGCAGCTACAGCAAGGCTCGGGCACATTACAATCACCACCGATACCAGATAATCGTCTTAGACGAGTTGCCACTATAACGACCACTAATAACAATAAGTCTCAATTTAGCCAAAATAATACTAATAATAATTTAAATAGTAAAAATAATGCAGCAATGCCTACCACTAGCCCAAGATCATTTTCACCCACACAACAACAACAACAGCAACAATCGCCCCAACGGAATTTGGGCAGTGGTCAAGGTAATCCTGCATCGTCATAGCATAAATGCATAATGTCTTCTTGATGGAATTTTAAATATACGTTTATAAACAATTTTATATAATTTTTAGATGAACAAAAGTTCTCTTTAAATTGACACGAGACATGAGAGAATTTGTAAACTTGTAAAAAGGATTGTATGTACTTTTAAAATTAATGGTTTGCCTTTTTGATAACGTCTATGATGGTTTATCGTCCTTTATGAACAACCAACATAATCTTATAATATTTATATAGTAATATATTAAAAAAAAAAAGGAAAATGAAAAAGAAACAAAAAAATCAAAGCACATAAAATATTGTAAATGAACAAATATATATTTTTAAATAACTAATTCGAATAGCGAAGAAAACCCCAAAAAAATGAAAGAGAAAATGGGCAAGCAAAGAACCCAAACTAATTAGTTATTATAATCACAAATAATTAATATGATAATTGTATAATCATAAACATAAACATGCATCTACTGTACTGGCACACGTACATATTTCGATTTAGACGCATTTTATTTTTTAAGTATTTAATTACTGCGTAAATGAAAGCAAACAAATATGGAATTGTTTAATATGTAAAAATGTAAACCAAAAAAAAAAAACAAAAAAAAAACAACACTGAACAAATAACTAATTACTTAAATAGCGAATATTCAGATAAAGAATGAGCCCAATGAATTGTTATGATTGATTTTATAAAATAAATGAGCAGATTGAAAAATTCAATTCTTTCTCAATTACGTTTAGAATATGAAAACAATAAAAAACGTTAAATAAAGAGTCTTAATTAGAGTTTAGGGAATAATTAGGTACGTTGTGCTAATTAAAGCATAGCAAAATTATGCTACATTAGCATAATTTACTCCAGTTGGTTGTTAAAATACCTAAATTTACAATAGAGAATTAAAAAATTGAACAAATGAGCCATAAATCGCGTTTATAGCATCAAATTTGCAGTCGCTAGCTGCTTAACAGTGCTCAGACGTCAGCTTTCTGCTGCTAACATTGCCCTAACAGCGCGCGCTGTTAACCATTACAGTCTGCTCCCCGCTAACATAACGTACGAATGTTAACGGAAGGCTGACTGTAAAAGTATGCAACACTTTTTTTTCGTTTTCTAGTGCAGCCACCAGCTGCTGATTCTGTTCGCCTGGTGCTCAGCCAATTTTTCGATGGCAAATTTCTTCGATTTTCATGAGTTTTTCGGTTCTCCAGAGGCCGCTGCTGCGTTTTGCTGCTTGAATCGATGTTATCTGATCGTTTGGCAGTAAAACTTGAATTGAAATTATGGGGAAAATGCTTAATAACTCTGGAACTATATGGACGATTGAGTTGATTTTTGGTCAGTTGGTAGTCCTAATTAAGTCAACTTGATTGGCACAGGACTCGCCAGGATTCGCAAGGATGCGGCTGATTTATAGCGTATTTTCTGCTTTCGAAATGAATTTGTCTTGCCTAAATTAGCTCTAACTCGACCATTTTCAGACTGATTTTTTAAGGTCTAACACAGCTTGACCGCCAAAAAGCGTCTCCTTTGATTGACATTATAGAATAATGGATTCATCTAAGGACTATCGACCTAGAAAATTTCAGTTTTTGAAAGAAAGAAACCGAGTAAAACATAAAATGATTATATTTCGACGATTGAAAGTTAGATTTTCATGTTTTATTTGGACATAGTATGATATTCGTTATTAATAGGCTTTGTTTCACACATTTTTTCTTATTTCTATTCTTAGTATAGTTTTGTTGTATATCCTTGATGATAATTTGTGTTCTGGTCGCTTTATTTGACTGAGGCTGTATCCTTCACTGGGGGTTTATCCGATAAGTGAAAGCTGTAACGATAGAAAATGTAGGAAAAGTGTTAGAATTTTGTATTAAATTAGTTGTAATTTGGTAAGGCAAAGTCATAAACTATATAAAACATAGATATACAATTAATAGAATATATCCTTCCTATCAATTAACATACAATAGCTTATATATAAAAGATTTCAGATCTGAATAAATCATGAAATTCTTTTGCATTCTTCTGCTGGACACTCGACATATAAAAGTCTTTTTTGCAAACGATTGAAATAGTTTTTTTTTGTTGCAGACGAGTACTAAAAATAGTTTGTATATAAAAATTCGATCGTAACTATGTATATATACTTTATAAGGGAATGTATCAATGCGACCGACCACAACTGAATAAAAAACCGGGGCTACTCGTAATTTTTAATAGTACAATATTTTAATTTTCATTTCGAACAAGAAGCGAGTTTTTTTCTAGGTTAAATACAAATGCAGTGGAAGCGCTCAGTGTTGATTCCAAATAGAAGAGCGTAAAAAAGGTTTTTTATTAAATAGATTTTCTTTTGACTGTTGTTTTATGACAAACTTTTATTAACAGCAAATACAAATGTCGCTCCATGGCGGCCAACGAGCTCTCAAAACATGTTTGGGTATTGCAGACACAAAGGCATAAGAGCGTCGAGTGGAGGGGAGGGAAGTGTGGGAGGGGGTTAAACAAGTTTAATTAAAAAAGTGCAAATTGATTTCGCTTGAATTTTTAATCGATTTTGTCGGCCCAAACACTTTATTGGCGCGTGCATTTTAAATAAAATATATTTTTTACAAATTATTTTTAGGGATTTACGCGAAAGTTTTAAATATTTCCTCTTAGTTCTTTATATCGGTTTTATGCGCTTTTTATGTTAGGATTTGACCTTCTGTGCCAGATCTATACTCGAGCTTGACCAGCACGTGTTAATCTGCCACACGGGGGATTAGGTTGCGCCCACGCCCCCAAAAAGCGAATCCCCTTCAAGTAAATACTTTGCAGAGTCAACCGCAAGCAGAAACACAACACACACACACACACACATCGATTTTCTGTCTTGTGCATTTTCTTAACAACACTTTTCGTTTTCTTTTTTTCTTCCTTTCCTATTCTTTTCACTCTGTTGGCCTCTGCACGTTGCAATTTGGCGCTTTCCTTGGGTTTGCCAATGCCATTGTTTGACTTGGGCTAATACGAGCTGAGCTAAGAGCTAGGAGCTGCTTCTGCTGCTGTTGGAATACAACTGAGATTTATAAGACGTCCAGCACGTCCGTAGACAAGGGCAGCAGGGACACTACAAAAATGTTCCAAGATTAAATATTTGCTTGGTCAAAATCATCGACAGCTGTGGGAGCTGCCGCGCTCGCCCGACTCCACATAGAATATTCAACTAATCATCTAACGTCTCCTCCATAAATATTCCACATGCTCTCATGTAGAGACTAATGCATTCTGTGCAAATATTCAGCAATGCTTGTGTGTGGGTGTGAGTGGGTGTGTGTGAGTGTGTGTTCGTGCTTGCTCGTTGTGTGCAGCCCTTGAGTATTTGATAAAGTAACCAGAGAAGTTAGGATTATGCCCTAAGATTCACAGAACAGGTATTTAAGTCTGCTTGACATGCAATCCCCTCAAGACTTCCCATTCGAATGGACAACTATCAAATTTGATATAACTAATCTACTCCAGTTTAAGTAACTATGAGTCATAAATGAAAGTATCTGCGAAACTTTTCGCATTCAAATTGAATTGTTCCAATTGAGAGATGCCCCATAAAAGAGCTGCCGACGCTTGCAGCTAACCAGAAAAAGTAGTTTCTATCTGAGAATTGGCGTCGACAAGTCCGAGAGAAGACTATAACTGGATGCAAATAGTACAGCTAAAAGACAAGTAATTGCTTACTGCCCCAAGAAATGGGTAAACAGCAAGTTGGTATATAATTTTGGTGGCAAGGTTGGACCAATGGGGCGGGGGGAGGGTTGCAAGTGGGAAAAGGGTAAGTCACAGTTAAACGAGCCATTACAGCGCGAGCTGCACACGGCATTTAGTTTTTGCCGCAGGCCTAATTGGCCTCATTATATGTACAGGAATTGCGTTGCTCATTTGCGATTAACCGCACGTAGAACATAACTATACACACAACACACACACACACAACAAACAACAACAGCAGCAGCAGAAAAAAATCAAAAAGCAAAAAGATGAAACAGTTTTCTAAGCAAAGCCGCAGTTTAGATACACTAAGCCTGGTGTTAGATACAAATGGAAATGGATCTAGAATCAGATTATATAGTAACTGATTGAAAGGGTATTTAATCTATATATATATTTGATATTTACATAAATATTTTATCTTTTTTCTTTTGAAAAAACTAAAAGTCGACTACATGAAAATATTAAAAAAAAAAAGAAAAGAGATTTACAAAATTAAAATAATAAAATATTAATCCTAATGTATATAAATCTTTATGTATATAATCTTAATGTATAAATGTATAATATAAAATAAAAATATGCTAGATTACGTTACCTGTTTCATGGCATACCTGACGTACTCTCTCCTAGGGTAGAAGGAAGCGAAATTGTGCAGAAAATCAAGGCAAAATTATACATGGTATCTGTGAGATCCGAAAAATTTCACACACTTGCCAGAGGCATTATCTTTTGTGCTTTTATCAGCCAGATATTTAGTTGGAGGGGAGGGGAGGGGGGATAACTCACATTTGTATTCCACTAGAAAACCAGCTAATTCCACATAGCCCCAAGGCAACAAAAAGAGCAGGGGAAAAAAGTGAAAGGTGAAAGCGAACTGGTAGCGAAAAAGTATTAATTACATTGGCCAGAGGGGGGGAAAAGGAGGGAAAGGTGTTGATAAATATATATGCTAGAATATGCTGATTTATTGTACCTTATAGTCTGATTTAAATTTGAGACACGGCACAGGCTTAACAGCGTAAACAACTGGAATTAAGTCTCAATAAAAATGTCTTTGTCATATTTTCTTCGCTCTTTTTTTTGAAAACAACTTAAGTAGCTAATAAATTTTAATGCGGACCCTTTTGGGGCAGCAACCGCTAAGAGCCAGCCACAAAAGAAGGCTTGAAGACTTATTAAATATGTATCGTTTAATATCAGTAACCAAACTCGCTTTGCATAACTGGGCAGCTTTTCTTTTATGCCTTGGATAATTGTTTACCTCTGGCGGCTGAATAGAAAAGCCTTTTTGATTTCTTTCTGCACGTATTAAAATCTGAATATATATATATATACATATATATATTCATAAATCCAGCGACAGCTTAACTATCCACATTTATTAAAAATTTTCAACTAGCATAAAATGCGCTTACAATTTACTTTATCGCTTTGCCTCGCATTTAACCAACATTATTTAAAACCCAAAAAAAAAAGAAGAGAGAACACGAAATTTATAAGCAAATGCGATTTAACATATTAAAGCAATAAGGCGCTTTGGGCTGCTGATACCCGTAAGTGGCAGGAGCAGAAGTATGTGCAACATTCGGAGGCAGCAGAACAGAGCTGAAGAGCGCAGAGCTCATGCTGACATTGTTTATAAGATTAAAAACAGCGAAAGCACCACAAAAATGTCTGGCTGACTGGCTGACTGCCTGGCAGCAGACTTTTCACTCAAGTTTCGCAGTTCCGGGGGTGGGCAGGGGAAGGGGAAGGGAAGTTGCCATAGAAATATGTCACAGCATGTGAAAGTGAGAGACAGCCACAAAACCCGAGGTGTAATATCCTGCCCGACAAAAAAAAATGATAAAAAAAAGGAATAACAGCGACAACAACAATGTGACGTGAAGGGCGCACTCTTCACATCGGATGAGTCGAAAATATATATACATATATATATATATAATATATTTTTATATCTATATCATAAGAGGAATGCAAAGGCACCGCTGGTGGTCGCTTCCCAGGCAGCTTACGACAATTTCGAGTGTTCCTTATTAAAAAGCAAAGCTGCAGCGGATGACTAATGAACAAGTTGACCAAAGCTCGTGTTAACATGGCTTATTGAATAAGCCAAAACACACACACACACACACGCACAGAGAGAGCTCCGCCTATTTAATCTAAGTAGCAATTGCGTCCAAGGTAAATCATCAGCAAGTGAACAAACCAGCCGAAGGCCATTTGCTCATTTGTATAAACGAGTCCTGTGTCAATAAGCCAACTGACTGGTGGTCCTTAACCATTAGGCCTTAACCCCTAAGGAGCCAACATTTTCGCTGCTAATCAGCTAAGCCAAGAAATGACATCAGAATAGTAGTTCCAACTAGAATAAGCTTTAAACTTGTCTGCACACTCAATCGATTAGAGTTAGTGAAGCATCTTCTTACTGGCTTTCCGTAAACAGCTCACTCCGGCATTCTATCTAGATCCGATTCAAAAGCCGTAGCCGTAGCCGTAGCCACAACAACTGCAAATAAAAACTAATAAATAATGTAAGCTGTTGACGCCAAAGCGGCGACTGACTGCAGCTCCCCCTCTTCTGGCAGGTGTTTGGGTTGGGGGTAGACAGATGGAGTAGTCGGTAGTCAGTAGCCAGGAAGCCAGCTAGTCAGCGAACAATTCAAGCATTCATCCATCCATTCAGTCGTTCACTCAGTCATTCAGTCTGTCATTCAGTCATTCGCTCATTCCATGTGCTGCTGATGAAATGAAAAAGAATGATGCAAGTCGTAAGTGACGGTGGATGGAATTGTAAAAAAATATGAACGCAACGTCAAATGCATTTAGAGGCAACGAGTGTATTCACTCGATGTCCTTGCTCCTTAGTTCCTTGGTCCTGTTGACTGTCACATTAATGTCACTTTAATGCTAGAAATTCCAGCGCTTCTGATTGAAGCCAACTTTCAGGTTCTGCTAAGTAAATTTGCGTGTCGTCAGCAGCCACAATTTGATTTAAATCATAAAAATAGATAATCACGTTTATAGATGCCTCTTGACGATAAATTCTAATAGATGTAATGCACTTTCCGCCCAAGCTCAAATCGCATTCGCTTCGCATTAATAATGCAGACACGCCCACTGCTAATCGCCCACCGTCTAACGCCCATTTCCGTTTCCCTTGCAGCAAGCAACAGAATTATTGTGTGCTCTCTGCATTTTCCGCGTTGCCTTGGCTTCCGCTAGCATCAAGTAAATATTTTTGTTAAATATTGCAGCAATTCAATGTTAAAAGCGAATCAAATTCTCCCTCTCTCTCTCTCTCTCTCTGTGTACAGCATTCATCTCGCTGCATTCCGCGCTGGCATGTGTAGGTTATCAGATCCGAAAGCATTTCTCAAAGGAAAAAGATAATTAAATTCAGAGGAAAATGTCGCAAGCTAGTAAACATCTGTGAGAGAGCATCAGCTGCTGCAGGAATCTGTGTCCTTTGAAATAAACAAGGGCCAATGGATATGGTAAACATGTTTATACATTTTATATTATCCTTAAATACTGTAAAAAGCTCCTTAAATATGTATAAACTATGCAAGTTTCCAATTGATTTGCAATCGAAGCAGATTAATCCTAAATATATTTAGTCAGATATAAATATTTAAAGTATTTAATTTAATACATTTATTTTTAACACTTTAGACTTTAACTTTAATTTAAAATTCAAAATATTAAATTCTTTATTTAAATTTAAATTTAATAATTTCAATTTTATTTAATGTAATTATGCTAAACCTACATTAATCTTTTTTGGTCAACTGTAATAGTCAACATTAAATAAATAAATAAATAATAGATAAAAAAATAATAATTAAATAAAAAAAAAAATAATAAATAAATAAATAATAAATAAATAGAAATAAATTAAAACAAATAAAAATAAATATAAATAAAATATAAAAAAATATAATTAAAATATAAATAAATATAAATCATTATAAATAAATATAAATAAATACAAATAAATATAAATAAAGTATAAATTAATATAAATAAATACAAAAAAATACAACAAAATATAAATAAATATAAAAAAATATAAAAAAGAAATATAAAAAAATATAAATAAATATAAAAAATAAATAAAAAATATTAATAAATAAAAAAAAGATATATATAAATATAAATAAATACAAATGAATATAAATAAAATATAAATAAATATAAGAAATGAAAATAATACAAAAAAATATAAATAAATATAAATAAAATATAAATTAATATAAATAAATACAAAAAAATATATACAAAATAAAAATAAATATAAAAAATATATAAAAAAAATATAAAAAATATAAATATATATAAATAAAATATAAATAAATATAAATAATATATAACTAAATATAAATAAAATACAAATAAATATAAATAAATACAAAAAATTAAAAATAAAATATAAAGAAATATAAATAAATATAATTAAAATATAAATTAATATAAATAAATATAAATAAAATACAAAAAAATATAAATAAAATATAAATAAAATATAAAAAATTTAAATAAATATAAATAAAAACAAAAAATATAAATAAAATATTAATAAATATAAATCTATATAAATAAATAAAATATAAATAAAATACAAATAAATATAAATAAATCACCCATCGCATCCTGGTAAAAGGATCACCTTTAGTCTCCCACTTTCTGTTGAAGTCCTTTGCAATTCTAATGCACAACGCCAGCTAATTTGCATTTGCAACTTGCTTTGTGACTTGCAACTGCAACAATTTGGTTTCGCTGTCTATCAAAATTATAAACTAATTTGCGTGTTGATTTTGTCACGCGTTCGCGTCCATCAGGCGGGAAAACTGTCAAAATATTGACTCTCAGCACGAACACGAATACAAGTGCGAAGCAGGACGAAACGGACGAAACGGAAAATGATATTTTGCCAGTGCATTAGAGCCAAATACGTTGTGCGGGCCAACACGCTGTGCTGCTAATTACAAACATGTCATGGAGTCATCGGCATCGCCATCAACGCCATGGTCAGAACTCTCTCTCTCTCTCTCTCTCTCTCTGTGTCTCTCCCTCTCTCTGTTGCAGTCATCATAATCAATGCGCTGGTGGAGCTGAGCTGAGTCGTGCTTCAGCTTGATGTGGTATTCCTTGGAACCCCACCTGGTTGCTTTTGGACAGTTATAATTTGGATCGGAGCGCTGACCACACACAAAATTTGATTCGCACACACTGAGTAGCTGAAGCAAACCATGGCCAAAGGTATGGATAATGCACCATGCACATATGGCTGGAGGTTCAGTGACTCATTGCAGTTGGCTGAAGCTGAATCTCTGACAGACAAAAGGGGCAGACAAAAGGTCAGACAAAAGGGCAGTAAAAGACAGCAGCAATTGTTGTTTGGAATTTATTAAGTGCTTCCTGCTGCGCCCGTCAAGATGAGCTGCCAGGATGCACTCAGAGATGTAACCAAGCTTTTAACTATAGAATGTCATACTCCCTACACACACACACACACACACATGAGCCAAAGTTAGTCCTTATTCTTGTCTTGTCAACTTGTTAAGTTCCATACTCAGAGCTCTCCCACAAGTAGCACTTAATGCAAATGTCTAGTTCTCTAATTGACAAGCTCAAGTCTTCCAGCTCCCATCTAAATCTTAACAATTTAATGCTATATAGAAGATTATGAATATAAGATATTATAAATTATATTTGATATTTGCGTAAATCTTTCAATTTACTTTTTTCGGTTTGTATTTTTCTGTTGATGACTGATTGACTCTTGATATACACAAACAGACTTCTTATACATTTTTCACTTAATTAGTTGTCATATTTGGACATAGAATTTGGGGTTAATTGCTCAACTTTCTGGCCACGTTCTCTGCCTACGTCAAATATGGGAAATGCAAGCTCGGACGCATAGAAATTTGCATGACGTTTGTATTTAAATATTTATGGGGGAACTATTCATGGCAAAAGTTGCAGCCCTCGTTTCCGACTGGTTTGTTTTCGTTTCGGTTTGTTTTTGGCTATTTTGCATATACTTTATGTGCGGCCAACAGGGGGCAGAGGAGGAGGGGAAGCCAAGGAGGAACGGCCAGTAGGCAGCGGGCCGTGTTAAATTAGTTTAGAAATTGTTGTCACAATAAATATATTTGCATTTTCGTCGAAGCGGCAATGTGAGCATTATTTGCATACAATATGTTTCTTTCCTACCCCCTGCCCCACCCCCATTGCACCCGTATTTGTTGTTGATAAGGATAACAATTTTCTTCGGCAACTTAAAGTCACGCATCGAGACAAAAGAATGCAGAGATAATACAAGAATTTGGACTCTATAAAGCCATAAATCAATTGTGGGTCTGCAGAAGTTTTTCCCTCATCAGAAGGAAAATTGAAATAGCTTTTCCCAGATTAAAATATATATCCAAAATTAGGTAGAATAATCGCAAGTTGTTTGCGCATTAAAATAAATTTGATAAGTCAACACTTGAGCTGATTCTGGCGATACTTCAGAGAACTCCTCAATTTCGCTCCATTAAATGCAACATTTCAAATTACTTGCCACGCAATCAGTGGCACAATTGAGTGCTCCCGCCGCAACGCCTTGCAGTATGCAACAAGTTCCTTTTTTTATGCCCTCCTTATGCAATTATATGCGCCAGCATTTGCAAGAGTTTACACGCAACTCTGACTTTTGCCTTCGTGACAAGTTAAAAGCAGTCGCAGTCGTTCTTCTTATTTTTGGCTTCTTCTGCGATTTCCCATTTCACGTGGTTGCCCCTGCAAAGAGGCAAAAGGTAAAAGCCAAGAACAAAAGCAAGTTTGCCAAGGATTTGTCACGTGCCATTTGCCGGATTGTTTTCACACTGCACACTGCAATCCGCAGGAGAAGTATAAAAAGAGTTAAGCTGCGGTAATAATATGAGCTTTATTTTAACAGCCCTGCGATAAACTATTGAAGACGGAGAGCTATGGACTCTGATACTCTATTTCTCGGTTATTATTCCCATCGATTCTTCTATTACTTTGTGTAAATAAGCAGCTGAGTTGAACCTATGAAAGTGGCTGTTAAATGCTTTTCCTAGTTTATACACCCTTTAGTATATAATCCTTGACTTGTAATCGATAACTTAACGATATCCTCGAAACAAACGCTTTCTATTCCCTTTGAACTAACCTGCCAGCAGCAACTTCTTCAAACTTCTTCGCTTCCTTTGACACTTTGTGGTGAATTCACGATTCAAATCCCCTCAAAGCCGTTATGCTGCTCAGTATTCACCATCAACTCTCTTGGCATCGGTTAAGCAGTGCATAGAGTGTTACCCCTTAGGCGAACTCACCACTAGGTTACCCCTCAGCCGAAGCCACCACAACGTTACCCCTGCAGCCCCTGTGAGTACCCAACCGGCAACTACTTGTTGCTTTGCTCTGGTGAAAATGCACTCTTTCCCATGGGATTTATATGTGAGGGGTAAAAACTTATACACCACGCAGTAAACATGCGCAAAGAGTGTGTGGTGGATTAATGTGCTCAATTGGTACTTCGGCTCGCAGTGCACAAGATTTGTACCAAAACAGCAAGCGGCGTTTTTGAACCTGCCTCAAATCAGTGCAACAATTAAAAAGGTTAAAAAATTGTTAGCAGCTTTGAGGCAGACAACTGATTTTTGTTTTAACGTTGTTCTTAACTTGTCTGTTAACGGTTTCTTATGCGGCTTTCCTTTTGTGTTTTCCATCAGCTTCTTTATACTTCCGGCTTTGTTTTCAGTTTTGTTTTGCTTGCCGAAACGAAGTTCTTCCGTGTTAAGTTTCATTTCTTTGTTTTTGTTTGAAGTGTACATATTTTTATGGACTTGTGTGTAAAGTAATCGTTTACTTGAACTTGTTAACATATGAGGAACTCGTCAAAAACAAACCCAGAAATGATACCCCAAAGTGGAACCCTCAAAAATATTCAATGTTTCGGCTGCTCCAGAGCTGCGAAGTATTTCCAGAAAGGAGTCTCAAAAAATATGAGTTCCTGAGTTGAAGACATTTTAAGACGCCTGTAAGACCTTTAGGAACTTTAAGGATTTCAGTCAATCAACACACAGACACACACACACATACACACACACACATACAGACACACAGACAATGATAATGCAGTTGGCATTTTGGAGCTTCATTCTATAAAAACTTTTCAGTTGCAAGCGATTTTCTTTCATCTTTTTATACAGATTTTTTTCAAGTTTTCTTTTTTTTGGTATTTTTTTGGTATTTTTTACTTTTGCGACAAACTAATGCAATAACATTCAATGGGCAAATACAGTTATTATTGCACAAGTTTTTTCTTGCCGCATTCGATTGGCGTTGTCATTGAGAGCGGGTTTTTCTCTGCTTTGTTGTGTGTGTGTGTAGTGTGTGTTGTGTGTGTTCTGTGTGTAATTTCGTTGTTTACTTTTGTGGATTGTTTTGCAAATTTTTATAGAGTACATAAAAGCTTTTGGCTGGCGCTGCGTTTGCTTCGTTTTCCAACTATTTTTCCATTTTTTTAGTTTTCTTTTTTTTTTGGTATTATTCGCGTTTAATAGGAAATTTAATAGGAAATGGCGGCAGGTATATTTTTATTTGCCAATTAATGGACATATTGTTTAAAAAATACTTTTAAACAAAACCGCTGAATATTATCAAATTTAATTTTTGTCAATTAATTTCCTTTTTTCCAATTACAATTTTTGTGGTCATTTCAATAAATGTCAGCGAATGTTTTCAATTAGTTCGAAGGATAATTCCAGAGATGTTATATATAAATTTAATGGAATTTTCGAAGTGCCAGCAGAAACAACAATAATAGTATTAATAAAAATGAATTAACTCGTTGCGATTGAGCTCTTAAGTGCAGTCAGAAGCAGATTATTGATTTATTTAGTCCTTATTTAGCCCTGACCTTGCTTAAGGCTTCAAACTTATACAATACTATAATTAATTATCCCAGAACATTCTATTAAAAACGCAATAACTCATTGAACATTAAGCGAATTCCTTGATGCACATAAAATTATTTGTATGGCTGAAGAAGTCGAAGCAAGAAAAACTATTGAACGACCCGAAAACACTCAAGGATATAAGGCCAAAGTGCAGAGGCGAAAGGGCGCGCCAGTTGTAATCGTGATCATAATAATCCTAATAATAATAATAATGGCCATTAGGGAAACGTTGAACCATTTTGGCCATTGAATTCAAGTCGTGGAAATTATTCATTATGAATGTGGAATAGAGTTAAGAAGTAGGGAAGCCCCCTCCCCCTCCCACTCCCTCTGCCAGCCAGCAAATCAATTCAAAAATAAAAACGTGCGCAACGCTTTTTCCTAGTTTTTCGTCAGCCAATTGCATAAGCGCAAGACGAAGTGGCACAGGACTAGGACCAGCAAGGACCTGCTTCTAGTTGCGCTGCAAAAGAATTTGCGGAATTCCAAGGGCTGACATTTTGCGCCCGAATGATAACACCCAATGCGTGTCTATATCGTATTACAAGCAAATATAGATGGAAGGAAAGGGCGGGGAAAGGGAGGAGGTATTATGGGGTATATAGAGAGAACTTGAAGAAAACTGATGATGAACTTTAAGCGAGGAAGGGAGAAGGCAAAGACAAGGCAATAGTTTAGCAAATTATTCGCAGCATAAGTCAGGATTATCACTTAAGCGCTGCTTCAGCTCCTGCAAACAGGATATAGAAGGATGCAGTCAAATGAAAGTCTCGCGAAAAGCGAACAAGTTGAAGGAAAGCGAAGAAAAGAAAGAAAATGTTGCCCACTAAATCGTTGTAAGCGTGTTAAAAGAGAAATGGATGGAGTGGACACACAGGAGCTGAAGGATAGCTTCATGAGTATCCTTAAAACATGACAACTTACAGTCAATGGCACGGACCCCCCGCTCTGCTCTACTCCTCATCGAGAGTCCAACTAACTTTACTTCATTTAAAGGCCACTTTTCAATGGGTTGCAGCTTCGGAGGCGCCTCTGCCCTCCAGCCCATTGTGTGAAGCTCTTTTTCCTACGACTTTTTCCGGTTTCCTTTGAAATTTTTATGTGCTTTTCGGATTCCATTTGGCTTTCACTGCTTCTTGTATTTGCCTGTCATTATGCGTTTACTTAATGCATAAAATGCTTATTTAATTTCAAGTCATCAAAAGGATATCAAAGGACATATATAAGGACTTTCAGCTGCTTTCCACAAAAGGTAAAAGAGCGATTGACATTTTTTTTATTAATTTCTTAATAAACAGAAAGCAGTCTGTATAGTTTTAATAAGAAAAACAAATAGAAGCGTAAAAGTTGTTGCTTCTCATTCGCTGATTGATCGGACTGTAAAAAAACGCGACTCCTTGTTGCACGTTGCACGTTGCACGTTGCAGCTTGCAACTGTATTGCAACTGTTAGTGGCAGGAACTTTGTAGCTGGTTTTATGCCCACAATAACCGCAACAAAAACTTTTTTAGTCCACTTGACTCAAAATGCGCTTTGGCACAGGACTTTACAGGCTTCACAGTGTGTGTGTGTGTGTGTGTGGCACAATGGTTGGGGCAATGTTGCACACAATTCAATTCAATTCAATTCAAGTGTTTTTGCACTTAAAACTTTTAACTTTAATCCTTCAATAATATTATTGCCAGAGTGCAAAGTTTGAGTTCACCTGACGCCCACCTGACGCCCACCTGACGCTCACCTGACATTGCTCCCATTTGCCGTCTCCCTCCCTCCCTCTTTCTGCACTCTTTCAATTATACGTGCCTGTTCGCTGTTTTACCTTTAGGCTCGTACCCAAATTGGCCTAGAGCTCATTGGCCAGGCTCACAGAAGCTTTTAGCCAAATTTGCATTATTAAACTATTTCAGCGAGCCGCTGGTCCTGCCTTTGTATAGAGCCTATTAACGCTTTCAACTATTAACTACCAAAACATAGTTTTAGCCTATTCCAATCAGGCAACAGGAGCAGCAATCGATTGACACTGAAAATTTCGCTGTTCTCTTTTTAAATTTTCACCTTTTTCCTCTTTGCGGCTAAACTTTGCCTCATAATTAGCTAATTGCATTCAATTGGTGCTTTGGTGGCTTTTTTGAATGCACCAGCGGTGTGTGTGTATGTGTGTGTGTGAGTGGATGTCAAAATGTGGTTTTTTGGTGGTTGCCTCGACGGCTCTTTGCGGCTGCGAGGCTTGAGGTCAACAAATAGGTTTATGCCAAATGAGACTATTTAATTTTATTGATGAATAATTTCACTTAAAGACTTTAAGCATATCTCAGGAAAATGCACTTCAATTTCCAGCTGGAGTGGAAATCTCTGTTGTTGCCTCTGGATCTGGACTCGGCAAATCCAGTCGAGATTTGGAAGCAAGTGAAGCAAATTGACAGCTTTGTTTCAGCCTGCATCCTCAGGCCGGCTGGCTAATCAAATGCTTTGCTTTGTGGCACTGTTTACGGTTTACGGTTACCTCAACACTAAGCCCCAGGTAATCTGATATTGCACTGGCTACAGTGCCTGCCTAAAAGCAGGCAACAGCCTTTGGGCTTTTCCTTCTGTTTCTGTTGCTGATAGATCGACACCTGGAAGTTCGAACTGCAGTTTCTGGCCTGTCTGGGCTAATCAAAAAGCAAAAATGCTAAAACCGTCTTTGTCATCATATGTCTAACACCCCGCACTCAAGTACACTCAACACACGCACACACAGAGAGAGAGAGAGAGAGAGAGGGAGAGAGACAGCAGCCCTAACCCGGGGTAAATTTGCATAGGCGTTGATTCTGGGCTGTTACCTATCGCTGGGGCACTAGGACGAAGGCCGACGTGCTGAGTGTGTGTGTGTGTGGTGTGTGTGGGTGTGTACTGGGTGTGTGTGTGTGTGTGTGTTGTGATGGTAGGCGCATCAATCAAAGGATTACATATCGAAAGTTGAAAGGCGCTTTAAAAAAAATACACAGATAGTAGAAGAGCTGGGAGGATGGAAGGATGGGAGCAGGGCAGGGAGGGAGGGGTCTGGCACGCCATTTGAATGTAAAATAGAGCAAAGAGCGCAGAGAACTCTTCAGTCTGATAAAATGTCAAAAGTATCTCCTGTACATGGAATTTAAAGCTTTCTTTGCCCTCCACATTTGAATAACAGACACATCAATCACCAAAAAAAAGAAGAAAAAAAACTCGCCTCGCTGTGTGCTAATGAGTGTTGCCAGTTGTGGTAAGAGAGGTGTATGTATAGGTGTTGTTGTTGCTGTTAACATGCCATATAACAAAACCGCAGAGCTACGCAATAAAATTGAGCGTTGAAGCATTAATTAAAATGTTGACATATACCCAGAGGAAAAGCAGAAAAAAAGAAGCGAAAAAAACGAAGCGAAAGCCCAAACAACTTTATGAACTGATGTCGACGGGTTTTCAGGGTACAAAAGAAATAACAGCCGACAGATAAAATTTACATAACTATAAATATATTAATTTTAATACATATCAGTTTTATAGTTGCGCCTCAAAGAGACGTTCATAAATCATTTAATTAGAGCGAAAAGAAAAAAGAGAAAATTTTCATTTAAAAAAAAGTAAATTCCAACGTTCAGAAAGTATGCAAAAAATTGAACTAAAATATTTTAAATTAAAATAAATATTAATAAAATATTTTAAATTAATATTTAATAAAAAATAAGTTGAACTTATAAAGGATTATGAGTTTTGCCTGAATAAAGAAATATTTACTATAAATTATAGAAAAAATCTTCACACAAAATATTTTCCTTTTCCTTTGAGCCCTCTTTTTTCTATTATGCCTATTGGTAATCAAAACGCTTGTGACCACGTAACGTTAGTGACAAATTTGTGGGCTGGCCATGTAATTACTTTCATGTAGCTTGCCCAGAGACGATATACGGTTGCTTCTTGCAACGTTGGGGCAGCAGTTGCCAGACGCACAGAGAGTCGCATTAATCTTGTAATTAATTAAACCAAAGTCCAACCATAAGCACAAAAAGTGACTACTTAAGCCATTTTGTCTCGAAAGCTAACACATGGCCCCTACACACACACACTAACACACACACTTGCTCCTGGCCAGAAGTCGGACAGTGGTATAACTGGCATATGGACAAGCGTGCAGGACATTAACTTTGGCCACACACACCGCGCATTTAGTGAGTGACAGGACACAGCTCACACTTGGCCCGAAAACAAAATGAAACATTTACCGAGCGGAAACGGAAACAGCGGCCTAAGTGCGTATGTGTGTGTGTGTGTGTGTGTGTTGAGCTCGTAAAACGTAATGGCAAGGGGCTCACCGGAGCACATGGAACTTGTCAAGGAGCAGGAGGAGCACACAATTTATTTGCTTTGAGCCTTGGCCACCTGTTGTTGTGTGTGTGTGTGTGTGTGTTACACACAATTGGAGCAGGTAAATGCGAGCCGAAAGGTAAGTGAACAGTTAATTAGCAAGCAGTTGATACTTCATCCAGAATTTAAAATTAAACACAAATTTATCCAATCCAATCTTCCATGATTAATTTCACTTTTAAGTGACACTTGGAGCAGCTCAGTCCGAGATTATATACAAAATATATCATTAAAAGATTGTTCATCAGCCTTTAATCAACTCTTCATATCCTGCTGCCCTATCAATAGCCGATTTATTGTTGCCTGCGGCAGCAAACGAAGCCCAGCGACATCGTAATGACAATGACAAAGGCTCCAGGCTCCACAGGCAGCAGCGCCAGGATCGCCAGGAGTACCAATAACAACTCACGTATCCTTGCATCGACGTGTCCTTCATTTGCATATGTCCATTCTCTTTTTTGTGACTTTTCTGCCCTGTGGTATGCACCAAGGACATGCCTCCTCTGCTGTCCGCCTATTTTATTTAACTTTCTGCCTCTCTTCTTCAACGTGCAACATGTTAAGCTCATTCAGGTTGAAATCGTTACGCCTACTACACACGGAAAATTCAACTATCTTTCAACTTTTTGACTACTTTCGGCAGGCAAAATGTTCAATTTTCAAGACTTCAACTGAATTATGGAGTATAAAGATGGGAATCTATGACGGGAGATTGAGATACGCAGATGCTTGAGGAAAATTTGAATATCGTGGAGAAAGGTAGATCTAAGCTTGACTTGGATGAAATATAAATATGCAGTCAACTTCCATAACTAGAACTTTCTTAAATCGTATCAAATCTAATAATTCCACAGCTCGAAGTCATTGGATTTCCCTTGAGTTTATAGTGAAGATTGTGTACAGTTTTGCTTCAAGTCGAGTTTCCAGTTTTGTTGATATTCTACTTCTGTGGGCAAAACTTAGTAAGACTTTTTTATTTAAATTTCGTGCGGAATCCCATGCGTCGAAATATTTTTTATATGAACAAAGTCTTACTATTTTTTGCCCACAATGAATATGGCATATCCTTAACATCCTTGATCAATATAATCTTCGCTCAAATGATCGGATAATATTGAATACTAATAGAACTTTCAATTTTTCAATGTCAAAGATTATCTTCAGATAGAGAATGAGATTTTCACAATAGATTTTCTTACAGATGATATTATTGAGCTTTATGTGAGTAGCTGGCTAGGGGCAGTGTATCCAAAGGTAGAGACGAAGAGGCAGAGGAAGAATTGATGCAACAGTCTTCCAGGTAGAATGCAGAAGATGCCCTAACATTTTCCTATTCATATTCACAGACAGAAAGTCACACAGTGGATGCTGATTGGAAAGCCTTAAAGAAATTAGAATCTCTTTTTCATAAAAATAGTAAAAATAAAAGTTAGATTCTCAACTTAAATAAACTTTTTTTTTTTGACTAATGTAAAGTGGTAATTGAGTAGGTAAAATAAAGATAAATAAGATACAAAATAATATAATAATATGTAATACTCTAGTTCTACTCTATATCAACAATTTATATTAAAATTCTATAAGCCAAAGTTCATTTTAACTCAAACTTTCTTCTTGCAGAAGATTCGAGTAAGGGAAGTTTCACTGTATATTTTAAGTAGTAAAGTAGAAAAGACAGTTAAAATTTACTTAAATAATCTATGAAACTATCGAAAGTAGTGGAAGAAGCAGATAAGTAGAACATATTGATAGAAAGTAAAGAGGATCAATAAGGAGAAGCAAAGGCAGGCACATTCTGTGAAAAGCCACGAAAAGATAAACGTAAACAATTAAATAAAAATAACATATAATAATAATATTTATTTTACAATATTTTAAAGAACATCAGCGATATTTAAGCGCAAAGAAAATAAAACAAAAGAAAAGTAAAGAAAGGACGAAGAAAGTGAAGCTTTCCTTTATGCAGAAATGTATCTTATGGTTCTATAATGCAACGTATACAGGTTGAGGACTATTTAATTGTCGTCTTCTTCTTGTTCAACCATTATTCTTATTTGCGAAGGTGTCACGCCCACTTTGTGTATGTATATAGTACGCCTTTCATTGAATCAGTTGTCCATTGAAATCAATTGGAGTTCACGTCCTTCATCGGCGTAAACATTTTGCTGTCGGAAATTAACACACTTTCCGCTTCCGCTATGGCACACACCCCGACACCCACACAGCCACACACACACACACACTATGCACACACAATCTCACATGTACTTATATAATTTATTCATATTGCCAGCCGAGCGGCCTGTCCTTGTGCCATTTTTCTTACCTCAGTGCGAGGCGACGCGAGGCGGTTTCACTCTCATTCTCCGTTTTGGCTGCGAAAATGTGCTAAATAAAAATTAATGACCGCCGGAAGCGAATTGTAATCAACGGTTCAGACATGGACATGGACGAGGACGAGGACGAGGACAAGCGACTGGCAATAAAAAGAGAAGAGAACAAAAATATACAAAAACAATGGGAATAGCAATGGTAAATATAAATGGAAACAACAATGGCCAGGACTCTGCCCAGGACTCTCTGGCCAGGACTATGGCCAGGGCCAAAATGTCTGTGCATGTTTTTGTTATTTGTTATTGCTGCCGTTTTTATTTCGACTCATTTCCGGCCGCCATTTTGTGTGTGTGTGTGGCGAGTTCCGTTTCAGCAACATGTCAATCAATTTGTGTGTCTTTATTTGCCACAGTTTATAAAAATTTAAATCTCTGCCCGTATTTTATATTTAGCATCCGCTTTCAACTTGCAACATGCAACAACAATCAATCAACATCAAGAAAACCAGTTAACGACGATTGCCAACAGCACAGATAACATTGACAGCCATTTTGTTCCAGCAGTGTCCTTGCTGCCGCTGACGCAATTCCTTCCCATTGTTCCTCCAGCTTATTGCAAATTCTTAGCAGACCTGCTGTGGCATGAAGTGAACAAATTGGATATGTCTAGCCGTTCTTTCTCTCCCAGAGATTGTGGTCAGCTCAAGGCTAAGGCAGCAGAAATTAAACAAACAAGTCTGCAAAAGAAGCTTCAGCTCATTCCATTTAATGCTCAACAGATTCCATTCTTTTCCTAGACATTTCATTAAGAATTATTTAACTTCTCACATCTTCCTTACCCCCAAACCAAGTGAAGGCGCAACACGTGGCTGCAGCCTGAGTTAAGCCCAAACCCGCACAACATTTTACTATGCATATCCTGGATTTCCGTTCAAATGTTTCAACAGCGACTAAAAAACAAATCACTTCAGCTACTTTTTGTCTCTGTCTCTCTCTCTCTCTCTCTCTCTTTCTATATTATATAGTGTATAAGTTGTGTATATAGCTCCCTGTGGCCCCAAATGTACCTCAAGTTGAAGTGAAAACATTTCCCAAAGAGCAGCAAAACATTTGCAAATGTTTTCATTGCAGCAAACTTGTTGGTAATTTTGTATAATGTGGCAGGATTATCCAAAGGACTTTCTAAACCGAATGTGTGCAAATACATGCAAAATACATGCCCTAAACTTTAAGCTTCTTAACTTAAGTTAAATATGAGCAAATCTTTCCGACTTTTCATACACTATCCCCCCTCCCTTTTGTTCTTTCAATTGGCAATCAATTTGATGACTTAATTGCTAGTAAAACAATGGTCGGAACTCGAATGAAATCTGAATGAACTATATTCAGTTAGAGAGTTCAGACCAATAGCGCGGTCCGTTGACTTCCATAGAATCACGACCAGAAAGCAATCAACAAAATACCAACAACTTTGTTCAACAACAGAAAAAAGCGCAAACCAGCCGAGAAAAATGGAATCCTGACAGAGGCAGAGGCAGAGGCAGGAGCTGGACCCGGAGGCGTCGCTGTCGGTGGGTCCTCTCGACGAGCTCTCGTGACCCAACGGTGACACTTGACGCACCAAACCATGAATATTTTAGTAAATGCCGCGCTTTGCCTTTGACTTTGCCTGCGACACCTAGCGACCCCTCAGCTCCATTTGCAGCACTTCCTAGGGGGTGGCAGGAGGTTGTTTCGGGGGGAAGAAAAGGGTTCCAGTGCGTCATTCGAAAAAAGTTTCCTGCGCTGCCCAGCTTCCAGTTTAGTGTTTCGAAAAATGTGCAAAGTTTGCCTGGTGTCGACACAACCTTACACGGCATTTGAATTACGTTATTGCCCCGAGAAGTATGCTTTAGTATTTTGCGGTTGGAAAACTTTCAATTGCGTAGGCGAGTCCTTACCCCATTTTATTAAATAAATTGCAGCGTTGTCTCTCTCTCTTCCACTTTGTTATGCAAAAAGGCCAAAAGGGTTCCCAAGTGTTGAAGCGTTAAGAAAAAAGCGAACAACAATGATAAAATGTAAACGGCAGCGAGTAAACAAGATTTCCTTTGAGTGGTTTATAAGTTGAATCGCAGTATGACTAAATGAATCGAGACTAATTTGAATTAGATTTCAATGCTATCCAATTAACAAACAAGCGAAAGACTGTCAATCCTCAAGGATTCAGAGCAACTCATTTGATTTTCCGTAGACAAAAGGACAAACAGTAAACTATACGTCCGACCTTATCCCAAACAATTCAATTACAGGAATAACAACTACAACTACAACTACAACTAACAACAAACACGTACAAGTCTAAATTGGCCAACAAGACAAACAAAATGGAAATGAAAACAAAACAAAACAAAGGAAAACAACACAAAACAAAACACGCAGTGAGAGAAAACTGAAAATTATCTGAAAATTTCGTGCAAATGGAAGCAGAAAATTCAGTTTTGCCGCAGTCAGCTGTTGTTATCTAGGCCCATATCCACTTCCATTTCCACAGACAGACTGCATACTGGCTGCATTTAACTAATTACAATAATTAATTAAGACTAACAACTACAGTCTACAGTCTAGTGTCTAGAGTCTAGAGTCGAGGCCAAGTTGCATGCAACCGAAACGAAGCAGCAACAGCGCAGCCCCATTAGAAGGGTGCACACATATATGTCTGTCTCTGCCTCCGCCGAAAGCAGGCGATAATCCGAAGGATATAAGTTTGTATTTTGGCTTATGCAAAGGACTATTAATGGTTACTCGGATTTAATATTGTTAACGCAATGCTTGTTGCCATTTAAATTAATGAACGAAGCGTTACACAAGTCACTTTAAGCCACACACACACACACACACACACACACTTGAGCTGACTTCACAAATATCCTTTATTTATCAGTTGTATATATCATTTGTTCATACTAAGATCAGATGGCATTGTGCTTTACTTTATATCTCTACTCCTTGCGACCTAAAGCACATTCTTGATCCTCTTTATTCTCCACCAAATTATTCCCCTTCAATTCATATAGAAATATGTAAGATTATATTATATTATATTTATCATTTATTCACGATGAGATCAGATGTTATTATAGTTTAATATATGTTATAGATAAACAATTTTGGTCTTCTTTATTCATCATCAAGATTATTTATACTCAATTGTTAGGCACTATATCCAAAGATATGAAGCTAATAAGGAAAATGTTATAAAAGTCCTTCTTGAAGTCGGTTTTACATACTAGATACATCCTTGATTTGACTATGTAAATATCCTTTATTTAGATGTCAGTATAGTGAACCTCAACCTTCTTGATCCTTTTCATTCTTCACGAATATTATTCCTTCTCCATTCAAATAATATCATATAAAGGGATATAAAGTTATCGAACAAAACGTTATACAAGTCCTGCCTGAAGTCAGTTTAAGGTACATCTTCAGGATGACTAAACAAATATCCTTTCTATATAATTGATTCATTCTTAGATCAGATGTTATTCTGCTTTACTTTAGAACCTTGCGATTTCCGATCTTAAGAACCTTTTTAATCCTTTTCATTCATTACTTATATTATACTCCACCTCAATTTTATGAAATAAAAACATGGCCATGGATATAAGATTAATGAGGGAAGCATTTTAAAAGTCCTTCTTAAAGTTAGTTTAAGTTTTAGCAAATGTTCTTTATTTATCATTTCAGATGTCAGTCTAGTTTACTTAACAATTGTGCTCTTTTCGATCTTAAGAACCTTTGCGATCCTCTTCCTTTTTAACTAATACTATTCCTGTTAAACTCTTAAAAAATATATGTAAGGATATCAATAAAGTTGCGTTCTGCTTGAAGACAGTTCAAGTTGCTTGTTGCTCTTTTTAGCTACCAAAACAAATATCCTTTTTTTTATCATTTATTCAGGCTTCTATCAGATCTCATTTAAGTTTACTTTACATCTATGCGCTTTTCGATCTTAAGAAGCTTCTTGATCTTCATTCTTTACGAATATTGAGTACAAGGATATAAGCTTAATGAGTAAAGCATTTAACAAGTCCTTCTTGAAGTCAGTTAAAATTTCAACAAACGTCCTTTATATATAATTTATTCAGTTGTATCGGATGTCAGTCTAGTTTACTTAACAATTCTACTTTTTAAGGTCTTAAGAACCTTCTTGGTCCTCTTCATACTTCACCAACTTTATTCCTTTTGATCTCTTAAAAAATATATGCAATAAAGAAAGCGCAACACAATTCCTGCTTGAAGACAGTTAAAGGTACATAGGACTCCTTTTAGCTACCTAAATAAAAGTATCCTTTATTTGTCATCTATCATATTCAGGGTTCTATCAGATTGATCTCTAGTTTACTTAACAATTCTGATCTTTTCGATCTTAAGAACCTTCTCGATCCTGTTCATACTTCAAAAGAAACATATAAAAGGATATCTTAACCTTGACAGCCTTTATAGCTCATAGATAAAAGCTTCAGTCTAACTTTTATGGAATAAAATATATTTTGAAAATAAGATTTCAACTGAAATTTGAAAGAATCATAAAGAGAAATAATATCCGGAAATTAATAAATAAAATTAAAAGGAGCAAAAACAAACTTACCAAGTGGAAGCAGCTGGTGCACATGAACTTTGGGAAGTCTGTCTAAGGGCAGACTCATATATTCAGCTTTTCCACTAAAAGGAAGAAAAATGAAAAAATGGTATAAAATGGGAAAAGAAATCAAGGCAATTGCATATAAAATGTAAAGCATGGTGAAGTAGTTGAAAATAACATGGAACATCAGTAAACAATCTGCATCTTGAGACAGCGACACAGACAATGAATAAAGCATTGCCAAAGGATATGCCAGAGCTGAGAGTGTGCGTGTGTGTGTGAAATCTTATACTAAACACATGAGTGCGCAGGGAGCCAGAGTCGGAGTCTGACTGAGAGCAGCAGCAAAATCTGCACTGATAAATAATAAATCCTGAACATCAGCAGCGTGTGTGGAGTCGTCGCAGTCGCAGTCTCTGACAGGATATCCAGTGGAGCGCAGAGAACTAAACTTTGATATATTTGCATGTCTGCATAAAAAGGGTATTACTGACACGGGTTTAAGAACTCGCCAAGTTGGACATGTTTCGTAATGAACTTTAATGTTGCGACGGCATGGAAAATCTGAACAGTGGAAGGGAAAAACATTAATAGCATTTTTGTGTTTGCTTTGTGGTCTGCGCAGAAATGTCGATAAGGAAGGCGACAAAACTCAAACGGCGAAACTTTTCTCTTTCGACCATGTCGAAGACACATGCCAATAGTCCTTTTTGCTCCTATTGTTGTCCTTGTTGTTGTTGTTTCGATTGTAATGCAAGTTGTTATTGTTGGCGGCTTGTTTTGACACAAAGCAGCAAGCTGGCCAAAACTTTTCGCAGCGTTCAACTTTTGGCCCAATGCAGTCTGCCCTCTATGTGTCTGTGTGTGTGTGTGTGTGTGTGTGTGTCTGGTTCTGCGTATCCTTGTGCAGAATATATGCACAGCTAGCGCATAATATGAGCTCAGCAAGGCTGCAGTTTGTCCAGCTCAGAGACCACAGCCCGCTGCGCCCCACCAACATCATCGGACAGGCTGCAGCACCCTTTGTGCGTTTTGCTTATAATTAAGCCTGGTCCTGCTCCTCGTCCTGCTGCTGCAGCTGAACGGCAGCCTCCACTTGGTTGGCATTAAGTGTTGGCATGTGGTTTTTTTGTTTTCCTACCGCCTCCTCCTGCTCCTGCTCCTACTTGTTCATGTTGTTAATGTTGCTGCTGTTGTCCTGTTTGTTGCCCAGTTTGAGTTTCAGTTTCTTTTTTTTTCCAGCTTAATTTGCACAATTAACGTTGCAATAAACTTTATTTAAAGGATTCTAACGTAACCAAGTGGGGGTAAACGTAGTAGGAATGTGTCTCAAATCAAATAAACACATTTTTATTGCTGTGAGTTTTGTTTGAGTGTTTTGAATGTAAGACCAAGGTGGGGTCTAAAAAAAGGATATAAATATTACATAAATAAATTTACATTTAATTCAAAGTAATTTATGTTCTTTCTACTTTTATTTAATAGTTGACATTGCATAAATAAATAAATAAATATAAATCAATTGTTTAAGTACTTTGAAGTCCTTTATAAATGATGTCCTTTAATGTCTCATAATATAAGCCTGGCTGCAAATGAAACCCAAACCTTAAGAAACTGCAAAGGGACATTGAGCCGAGAGCTTATTATGGCTCATTTCACGAATTTGCTGCAGCAAAGCCCGCATGTAATCAGAGAAGCCAAACCAACGAGTCATGCAGCTTACACACACACACACACACACACACACACACGCACACACACCCACTCATATTGTCTATTGTCTCTCAGCTTATTGCAGGGACAAAAAGTATGCTATAATTTTTAGCTGTCCAATTGATTTTTGATTAATTAAAATATTTATTTTGCTGGCAATTAAATGGCCGAGCGCAATTTATGGCGTCCGAAGGCCGCAGGAGATGCGTTAAATGTACATTTAAGTTGTGCCCGGATTACTCATACGCCGTGGGGTCCCGTGTGTGGGGAGGTGCATTAATAAATTTCCAAGTGTTTGAATTGCCGTAGTCGGTTTATTTTATGGCTACTCAGAGCTTACCACGCACATGTGTGCAAGGGTGGAGGATATCTGGCCGTAAGATATTGTCCTGCCGTGCGTGAGGCCATAAAACACTCGAGAGTTATGTCCTGGTCGCAGCCAGTTGCTGCTCACTGCTAAATGCATTGGTATGCGTTGCGTAACGAAAAACAATTAGCTGTGGCCAAATAAAAAAGGACCAAGGACCAAGGACCAAGCACCATGTACCGGCCGGAACAGACTTGCTTCATTGTTACCCCTTGTGTGTGTGCGAGTGTGCGTGTGTGCGAGTGTGTGTGTGTGGAAAACTTTTATATGGCTTGTTTTCATGTTGCTGTCTCTGGGCCTTATCACTTTGTACTTCTGCTTCGTATCCAGCTGCACGCTGAGTGATTGGGCCTTGAGAGTCGAGCGAGTCCTCAATGATGACAACAAGCATCGAGGATACACGTTTCCCGCACAAATTGTTTGCGCTTTACTTTGCCATATTCATTTAATTGAAGTTTTATTGCCTGATTGAATTTGATATGGCATTGGATACAGGATACAGGATACAGACTACAGAGCTCCTGGCATATCATAAACGTTGATTGATTGTTAACGTGCTGCAGAAACAACTTGAATAAAAGCTCAAAGTTCACTTCAAATTAGTCATTATATATTGGAATATACAAAGAAAGTAATAATAAACTTGTTTATTCATTATATCCTTATCATAACTTCCTCTTTATCCTGCCTCTTTTACAGCAAAAACAGTTTCATAACTTTTATTAGTCAATTCTTTTTTCTGTTCTATTATCGTTGTGCATTTAATTTCCTTTGCACTTATTTTTCTAGATTCCAGAGTTGGAGCTTGGCAAAAAGGATGTCCATAATATAGTAAATTCCATATATAGGTAATCCTTTAATGCCTTTTAGCTCTTCCTGCACTTACTGCTGCTGCCTTCTGCTCTGGCAGCATCTCGAATTCCTTATTTACTTTATAGGTAAGGCAAAGTAAACCAATACCGAAGCTATTTTAGTCGCTTACCTTTGGCCCGCCCCGCCCCACCTCCTCGTTGGCTGACTTTAATCAGTGGCATTCTTCGTTGAGCGAGTCCTGCAAAGTCCTGTACTCAACTCGTTTTCTTTATTTTCCATCAACCGGAAGTCATGTGTGCCGGTTGCACATCCTTTATGCGCTCAAAAGGAGCAACAGCCAAGCAGAAACGCCTGAGACAGCAACGCTCCTTGGCACATATTTAGCCATACCTACTATATACAAACACATATTCCCTTTATATATATATATGCATGTATGTGTATATATGTAAAGATAATCGCTTTACAATCAGACAGGAAGCTATTGCAAGCATGATTGTTTCCGCGAAACGTGTTTGCTGCTGAAAATATTCTGCAAAATATCTCAAGAAATAAGATACAACCCGAGGAAGGAGGCAGGGACTGTTGCCAAGATGCGCTTTAAACATTATATTTAAGGATATTAAGCACTGCTTATACAGGATATGAGATCTGCTCCAAATTGCGATAAACAGCAGGCTGTTAAGACGATGAAAAGAGATCGAGACAGGACCTTAAAGAGAATAAACTAGACTAGAATTTGCTTGCTGCAGAGACTTTTGCAGAGAGTTGGGACTGAAGACTAAAGACTAATCACATATCCTAGGTTTATATATATATATATATCTTCCACAGGATATGAGATCTGTACCAAATTGCGATAAACAGCAGGCTGTTAAGACGATGAAAAGAGATCGAGACAGGACCTTAAAGAGAATAAACTAGACTAGAATTTGCTTGCTGCAGAGACTTTTGCAGAGAGTTGGGATTAAGGACTAAGTCTAGAGCTGCAAAATTACTTGGCTTAATCAATAACATATACTTTGTTTATATATATATATTCCGCAGGATATGATATCTGTTCCAAATTGTAATAACCAGGCAGCCAAAAGAGATCGAGCAGAACCTTAAAGTGATTCGAATAAACTAGAGGCATTTGCTTACTGCAGAGAGTTGGGACTAAGGACTAAGTCTAGAGCTGCAATTAATCGCATATCCTAGGTTTATATATATATCTTCCACAGGATATGATATCTGTTACAAATTGCGACAAACAGGAGGCTGTTAAGAGAGCAAAAAGAGATCGAGACAGAACCTTAAAGTGTTTCGAATGAACTAAAGAAATTTGTTTATGCAGAGTTGAAACAGAGTAAGGACGAAGTCTAGGGCTGCAATTATTTGACTTAATCAATCACACATACTTGGTCTATACCTTATTTATATAGAATAATACAGGATATGAGATCTGTTCCAAATTGCGATAACAGGAGACAGCAAAAAGAGATCGCGACAATACCTTAAAGTGCTTTTTTTGCAGAGACTTATCCAGCATAAGGACTAAATCTAGGACTGCAATTATTTGGCTTAATCAATCACATATACTTGGTTTATATATTATATATTCCGCAAGGATATGTGATCCGTTCTAAATTGTGGTAAACAGGCAGCCAAAAGAGATCGAGACAGGACCTTTAAGTGTTGCGAATAAACCAAACTAGAATTTGCCTACTGCAGAGACTAATACAGACTTGGTATAAGGGATTGGTATAATCTAGGACTGCAATTATTTGGCTTAATCAATCACATATACTTGGCTTATATATATTCCTTACGTTGATCACTTCCGCATTTATATAGAGCTCGGAGTGTATCCCAAAGTTAATCCTATAAATGCGCTTGTAGCTCAAACTTATTCAATTACTTTTAGAGACGTTGAGTATTTACACACCTAAACGTGCTTTGACCTAAGACACACACACACACAAACTGCTGCTTAATACTAACAACAACAAAGAGAACAGCAACTACAACAACAAGAACAACAACAACATGCAACGGTAAGTCAATTTCATGTGGCAAGGGGCAGGGACAGGGGGCAGACCACAAATAAATTACCAGGGCACGTTGAAGATTTGTTAATAAAGATAAATTTACTTATCGTTTATCTTGATTATGTAAAATGCCTAAGTGAAAATTCAAAGAGGGAAAGCCAACGGGTGTTGGAACTACACAAAAAGGCCGTCATCAGCTGAAAAGCCAGCTGCGTCTTGGAAACTTTTCCATTTCCCTACCCCATGCCACATGCCACATGCCCCATGCCCCACAGGCAGCTTGTTTCATTTGTGGGGCCAAAACTGGGTGACGACCGAGGCTACTCTCTGTGTAAA
The DNA here is from genome assembly GCA_035045065.1 of Hirtodrosophila trivittata. Classification (NCBI taxonomy): domain Eukaryota; kingdom Metazoa; phylum Arthropoda; class Insecta; order Diptera; family Drosophilidae; genus Hirtodrosophila; species Hirtodrosophila trivittata. The sequence goes on from JAWNNK010000856.1 coordinate 4,022,989, forward strand.
CATAATACATATTTCAATGTTTTATAATAAATTAAATAACTTGCCGCTCGATCTTGAGCAGCAGCCAAAAAGAGGACATTCCACTTGGCTGCTGCGTAGAAATAAAAGCCTTACCCTCTCCCCTCCACCTCCACCCATCAAATGTTTGCCAAAAGGAGCAGGAGGCCTGAGGCTATTTGTGGAGTCAAAGGAGTTTTGAATTGGAATCTAGCTGGCGCCTGGGCCCGGCTCTGAATAGAAAAGAGAACTCTGTATGGCTGCTGATTAAGTTCTTAACAACGCCTCTTTGTAGTTTAGCTTAGGGTTTCTCTATGTACAATGGGCCAAACTGGACTTTGATCAACTATAATTAGAGTTAGGCTTCAATATATATAAAAGAGAAGTTAAAGGAAAATTCGTCTAAAGTTTGCTTGAACTGAGTATAAGCAGCTCATCAAAATTCACAAATATTTGAAATCAAAACTAAATTTCTTTGATATTTTTCAGTTCTGCTCCACTGTGCGCAGTTCACAGAGAAATTTCCCTACAGAAACAACAAAACTGAAAATAATTTACACTTCTACGGGTACTGCGAAAACGCAAAAGAAGAAAAAAAAGAAATTGTTTATACATTTATTATGCAATTTTATGGCCAAAACCAAGTGCAAATAGTTTGCGGAGCTGTGAGCCAAGGATTCTCATAGCCAAGTGGGAAACGCAGTTGACCAGCCAGACCCCAAAAGCCAACAGCTCAATCAACACAACTGCAACTGGACAGGAGAGGAGGGAGACAGAGAGGAGTTCAGCTAACGATTAAGATGTCTGTCCGTGTGAGTGTGCATCATTTAGAAACAGTAGACTTTGGGTTCAGGCAACTCACTTGGACACACTCCGACACACACACACACAGTTTGAAATTTGTTGTGTCGTTGGTAAGGGGCCAAAAGGTTTTTATTTATTGGTATAGAAACCACAAATGGCAAACATGGCCGAGATCAGAACGCACCCACAAAAAGTGCCACAGAGCACACATAAATATTTCATGTCTTGACTTTCAATTTCTACTTGGAGTATCGTTTTGGTATCGCCTTGGTATCGGTTCCCTTTTGCTTCCTTCCTTTCGATTTATTTGTTTGTTTGTTTCGAATGCGAAACCACTTGATTTAAAATGTTTTATTTATGCGCACGATTATTATTTGGGATTGTATATATATATATATTCTCTATATATATACTATATAAACCCCTCTCCGGGTCTGTGAGTTTGCATTCTGTGGTCACCTTAAGGCATTTTATCATAATCGAATAGCATAGGAGCACGCCGAGTCCTCCGTTTCTGTCCTGTCTGTGGCCATGGACGGCTCATTGCTTCTTTGGCTTCCTTTTGATGCGGGTTCATTGTGTGTGTGCGTGTGTGTGTGTGTGTGTGAGTGTGTTTATCCTTAGGGAGCGTTTTATGTGTCCGAATTGTATTTTTCAAACCATTTTATTATCGTATTTATTGCCCCATCATATTTACTACGACTATTTTATGGCATGTTAAATCGTTTTAGCTTCGCCTCCTTTTGACTTTCCTAACGCTTATTGATTTGACCCACATGTCCAGTTAGTTTTAGCTCCCCCTCCCCCCAAAGCCAAATTAGTTAATCAACTTTAAATGTCTCAATTTCATGAAATGAATATGCGATTGCTTTTAAGCTTCGATTGGAAACCTTAACTGAATAATTAGCTGTGAGAGACTTAAGCGTAAATAAATAAATAATTTTATAATTTAATTTGTTGTTTGAGCTTATTTTTAATCCTCAGCAGACAAACAAAAGTCTTGATCAAATTGATTTTCATTTAAAAGCTGAAAATTGCAGCATTCAATTTGGAAATTTCTAAATAAATATCAATTGTTTAACACTTTCATAACTTATTCGAAAAACTTTCTGCATGTTTTTCTTTCTCTGGCGTCGATTGGCTCATTAATTTCTATAGTTATTTTATGGCTTGTGGCAAAGTTTTGCTGGGAAAAGAAGATGGCAGAGCACCAAGAAAAGGATATTAAAAGTTATCTCAGAGTATCATCAGGCAGATCATTAAGGCTTATGTCTCTGACTAGACACTTGACCAAGTTGGCCAAGAGCTGTACAAAAAAATACTTATACGCACAGTTATCCGGCTGAAGTCTGACACAATTTGAAGCTGCAGGCAATTTTCTTCTTATCGCAAATCAAATTTATTCGAATTAGATTTTGGTCTGAAGCAATTGCATAATTTTTGTTTTGCATAACGAACTGAACGACTTGTTTATGTCTTCTGTTTTTTACTACGTGTGTGTGTGTGTGTGTGTGTGTGTGTGTGTGTAGTAAATATTTATGTATTTATTGCGCAACAAATGCATTTCACTTTAATTATGCAAATTGAATTCCATTCAGGCATAAAGACACTGCGACTCACTCAGAGAGTCCTTTTTCCAATGTTTTATCCTGATAGTCCAGTCTCTCTCTCTCGGCGTGTCCTGGCCCCACTTGATTTGCATATACTTTTGAAATTTTATTGGGAAATTAGCACTTATGTAAATTTTTCCTTGAACAATTTTCATTTTCATTTGATGTTTGCACAAAACTTTTATTGCAACAGTAAGCAAGAAAATTTCCAGCATAATATTTTTTAGCTAGCAAATGCATGAAAGCATATGAATATGCACAAAATATAATGAGTACACTCGACCAAACACTCATTGCCATTTCAAATGGCATGTGGCCTCTAACAGAAAAGAATATTCCTGAATAAAATAGAAGATTTTAAAAGCATTTTCAGCAGAGTGCAAACACACATCTGATTTAAATAAATGCTAACTTCAAACTTTCTCCTTCTATTCAATTAACTAACTACAAGCACTCAGACAAACACTCGTGTTAGCTCTGAATGGATTGTGATTTGATACAGACACAAGTAGTATCAATTTGCTTTGAATAACTCGATACTCATGCAGCATTTGGCATTTAAATAAACAGCCACACACACAATTTACTCGCCAATCGTCTAACTACGTATACGTAATATGAATCGCCTTTTACTCTATCAAATTGAGTTCCAAGTGAATCACTTCTGAGAATATTCAATTGAACTAGTTTTAAATATCTATTTTGAGTTGGAAAAGCTAGAATGTATTCTGTTTACATAATTAGCAAAAAAATTATCCTTGTTGCCAGCAAAGGACATGGCAAAATTTACAAATTTCTTTTGCAATTTTTTAAGCTTAACAAATTTTAATTTCACTTTTTTCTGGTTTTAGGTCAGAGTTTATAGTTTGCGTGTAAAGGTTATGATTTTATAATTACGTGTAATTATTTTAATTGTTAATAATTTGTGAAAAGTTTTCCATTTAAGTGCAATGGCGTGCACAAAATTTGTTAATTAAAGTTGATCAAATTTATTGGGGCTGCAATTGGCGTGCGAGCAGCTTTTGTTTATTAACTCGCATTAGAGCTATTTTATTTATTTAGGCCGGTTTATTGATTTTATCTATGTGCATAACCCGAAATTAACTTTTACACTCGCATTTCAGGTTTCAGAATTCATTAAATCCCTATTATATTGCATAATTAAACACTTCCTCTTTGATTAATGATGCAGATTAAAAGCTCGTACGTTACACATTGAATATTACACACTGTAATTGCAATAAAACTGTTTGACTTTCAGTTATTTAGTCAGTTATTTGGTCTCTTCTATTTACCTAATGGACACCGCCTCACCCTGCTCCTACTCGATGCTGAAGGCTTAACTCAACGAGAGAGAGTTTGTACTTAAACTAAGAGCTGGTGATGCTTTCTGCTGTCCCACAGGAAGTGTTCTTGGTTCAGTTCTATACTCCATATTCTCTGCAGACGTTCCCACGCCAACTGGGAACAGTTCGATTTAAACTGCACCTTGATCAAATAAGTATCGCAACTTATGCTTACGATATATAAGCATACTTTGCCGGAACAAATGTGTTTATGATGCCAACGATGGACTCCAAGAATATAATCACGCTATTGAGGATTGGGCAGTAGCAAACAATATTAAAATCAACGCCAAATAAAGCGTTAATGTTTGCTACACCCTAAATAAGACACTACCTCCACCTGTGAGTATAAAAGGGGATCTTATAAAACAGAAGACAAGATTCATTCAAACCACATATAGACTCTACCCTGGGAATCTGCCGGTCAAGATTACATTATCGTCATCAGCCAGGTAGACAGCCAAGGCAGCTTGCGACCATGTGCCTGATTGGTGGAACGGCACTGTTCCCGGTAAATTTGTTGCCATAGGCGTCTTCTCCGATGGTGGCTATGGCCCACCAAAGGGTGTAGTATTCTTATTTCCAGTGGAGATCAGAAACAAGCAATGGAAAATCGTTGAAAACTTACTAACCATAATCGAATCCAAATATGGGGCATCGCTGCCTAGTCAAACAGGGCTAGAGTTCAACTGTTCCCAAATAAATGTTCCCAATGCGGCTCATCACAGGCTGCGAATGGTATGTACGGAACTCAACCAGGTCTTCCCCTCCCCTCTCGTCACAATTTAAGGATGGGCGGATCGAATTGGATGTGCAGAGATGTACCCAACATCCATTGAGATCCTCACCCCTGCCACAGATCTGAGCAACTTACCCCTCCTCCCTTGTCTATCCCATTACCCATTACGTGGTTGGTGCAGAACGGAGGAGCGTGCAGAGAAGTAACCCCTCGGCGCTCTTCGGCGATTCATCAATGATGATGGACCGGCTTTCCCCTCTTAGTGGCACTCCGGGTCACTCCCGCTCACCCCTGGCGTGCAGGAGACTGGGAGGCAGGCCCGGATTCTCGAAGTGGAGTGGTTTCCGGGGGTTTTATTTCAGGTGATGCCACAGGACACCTTACCCGAGCCTCAGCATTTCCACTTTACTGTAGGTGTTCCCTGGGCGCGACTGAGCCCACCCCAGAACTACCTTACAGACGACCTGATCCCTGTACCGAAACCTCAACCTATCTATCATCGAAGACCCACTGTGATTCTTCAATGAACGGCTGCTGAGGCGTTGTTATCGACTGGCGAGCACATTGCCCAATACGACTCCCAAATTTGGTAGTTCTATAAGCTAAGCTTCTAAATATAGTTTATAGAGTTAAGTCAGAAGTCCTTGGAGTTACAACTACAATAGACACAGCTTAGCCTAGTTAAGGTGTGGGCTATGACTGATATGAATTCAGTAAAGGAAAGCCTTGAGTTACAATATTTCTATATAAATATATTATTAAAGCACTTTTGTCATGTGTCTCTCATTTGTCTTGACTGTCAACAACTTAAGAGAAAGAAAATTGTGTTCCACTTTCCGTTAAGCCCGTTGTGAATATTTTGAGTTGTGTCCTTTCTTTTTCAGTAGACGTACAAATATTTATACAGCTGCGCCTTCACATAAATGTCAGGGAAATGTTAGACTTTGGTTTTTCAATTTAAACTGAAACTTTAACTGCGCAAATTTTAACCGTAAAAGAGTAACTACGTATCGCTGTCTCTTGAGTAATTAGCGAAAATGCATTAAGTATTTGATTAAAGCCGGAAATATGCTCAAGTCGAAGTTGGCCCAAATGCAATTAGCCTTGTCCTAGACCGGTTGATTGGTAAGTTTGTGCGTTATGACTCAGCATGCATAAATCATTAAACCAAATGTTGAAATGTACACACACACATACTACACACACACACACACACATACCATACACACACAGCCATTTATAATGGCATAGAAATTGCTTGACACGAGTGCAGCTCGGACTACACGCATAAATCTGGACAAATTTGAAATCTCATTGACAATTGGAAATGTGGCCAGAATCATGCATTTCCGCAAAGGAATCTCACTCCCACTCTCAGCCCCCCATATCCTTTAGCCATCTATATCTATATCTCTATCTCTATCTGTATCTGTGTATCTCTCTCGCTGGGTATAATGGTGCTTGGGCAAATTGAAAATACATTTTACACAATTACAAATTGCAATGAAATTGATTTATCACGCACAAACGCACGAAGGTCACGCAAGCCACATAAATTTGGACACACCAGGGCTGGTCATGGTCCTTGAATGTCCTGCGTCCTGCGTCCTCTGTGCTGTGCGCTGTGTGCATTTTGCAACAGTTTTGGGTCGCAGCCTGGCCACATACCATTTCCATATTTGGCTTATTAGGAAAACCAGCATCCTGTCCAGCTGGGGACATCCTATTAAACGCTTTTAAACCTATGAATAATGCGTACTCCCACTAAAAGGAAAATCACTCCCCAATTGGGTGGGAAAACTGTGCACATTTTATTATCAGCTGCATTTTGTTGAATAAAATATATGCGCAAAAGTTTTAGTTTTCAAAATGAGCCTCAGTCGTATCGTCTGCCAGCCATAAACCAGTCACAGGACCTACGTGACTCCAGAATGCTCTCCACTGTTTGTGGTATTCCTTTAAGCATTTTCCTGCATATAATTAATATTTAAATAATGCTGGGAACTATGAAAATATTTCTATATATATTTTTCTAAAACTGGGAACACACGTTCACAGGACAAACTCTCCACGTTAATGCAATTAACTCGAGTATTTTTCTTTTGCTCCTCTCTTAAACAACAATCTGAAATATTCCATGTGTGTGTGTCTGTGTGTGTGTGTGTGTGTATAGAGTATTCTCGTACTTATTTACTTATGTGTATGGGTTTTACGTTTGTAAATAAATGATAATCGCTGGGGTCGTCGCTTGCTGCATGACTCAACTGCATTTCTGTGACAGGATTTGCTCTGTCCATCCGCAAGGACTACGACTACTTTGGCTGATTGTTGGACACACAACGTACTCGTACGAGGAACTTGTGTCCTGAAATTTTATTTAGTACGTGTTGCATGCTCTGAATTCCATTGAAAAAATCCTGTTTATTGTTGTTTAAATATGCTGTATCAGGTTTTTCTTACGCTATTGTTGGAATTTATGATGAATAGGTTTTACTCCATTCCACAGAAAGTTATTGTTGAGCACATTTCAATATGAATCAATCAAAATATAAGCCGCTCTTTAACATGAGCAATATATATACCATATATATAGATTTAACTGGCGATAAATTACTTTTTATATTGTATGCGCAACGGACTTGTAAAAGGCAATTTAATTACGCATACCAAAATTTCATTTATATCAATAATGCTGCCTTAATGAGAAATAATCGAATATTTGTCATGAATATCATCTACATTTACCTGCACATACCTGCAGACACCCACACACACCACACCTCCACACCACACACACACACACATGCAGTTTCATTTGCATCGTTGCACTTACCGAGAAACAATTAAATTAAGGTCATTTTTGTAATTTACGCACTGTTTTTATGCCTTTGTAATTGCCTTTGAAACGTACTCAATGCATTTTATATTCAGGTATATTCAGAGTTAATGATGTAAATAATTTGATGCTGCTATAATTTTTATTAAATTATTTCCCAATAATTATATTAAAATTTTTGTTAGCAACTTCTCTTCGTATATTATTAATAATTAATTTCTATTAATATTTAATGCATTTACTTTCGGCATAGTTAAATTTAATTGAAGGCAATTTGCCGGTATGCCAATAGTTAAATCTATTGACAGTTACAGGAACTATTTAAGGACCTACAAGCTTTAAGCTTGAAAGTGCCAGAATTTGAGTTAAAGTTGAAGATTTAAGCTGAGGCTCAATTGGTTCTAGAAATGGAATGTGGTTAAAAACTTCGCTAAAGTGCAGTGCTTATTTATTGAGCTCTGATACAGCATATCCTGTTTGCGAACCCAGTCTACAGTCAGGTCCGAAATATTGGCCCCACTTGTCACAGTGAACGAATTCTAGTTAAACAAAGGCTTACGACTATTGTTAGTTAGTAATTTTTTGTGTTTAATCCAAAAATTATACAAATTATCAACTGAATTATATAATTTGAAGATATTGCATCATTTTAGGCAACATTATTTCAGCCACAAAGTTTGTATATATATCGATGCAGTGAATACTTTTCTCAATTGACACTTGACAATGGAAATCAATTGCATTTCTTTGACAGCTTTGAAGTGCGAGTCGCTTGATGATGCCTTAGATTGGCATTGTTGTTGATGTTTCCAGCTATTTCATCAATTGCATAATGCATGAGTGTCAGCCACTAATACGTGTGCACACTCGCAGCTGCTGTGGCCGTATGAATATTCAAACTAGGTAACACTCTAACTAACACACCTGCAAACACACATACAGAAACAGATTCTGTTGACAATTGTGCCAATCGACAGAACGATGTCTGTACATGTGGCTAAATGGTTTCAGGTAATGGCCAACATTTAAGTGCATTTAAGCCCGTTTGGACTCACACTGCGACTTTTAGTCACGAGATTATGGACTTTCTCTGTGATATTTGCTGGGACAGCGCCGGCTTCGCCATTGTTGACATTTTAATTAGTTGCATAATGGCGAACACTTAGTATCTTTCTTTTCTCTCATTTTCCCCTCTTCTTTTTTATCATTGCAGGTGGCTTTGTTTCAAGGAGAGCAGAAGACTTAACCCTTCGGGCTTAGCAACTACTTTGATATTCATCATTAAGGGCGGGTTAAGCCTTAAGGCGCAAAAGGACTCTGTTGACTTGGGTACCAAAGATGTTCCGCGAACTGTTTACCTAGAATAATGAGGTAACACTAGATACCAAAGGAGTTTCAACTTTTTCACTTCTAAAAAATAAAAATAAACTCTAATATGTTATATGAGAAGTTTTTGAAATTATAAAGTGCTTCTTCTGAAATCGATAAGCACACTTTCAGTTAATCAGCTTTGTAATCGGATCAAATTTAATAGGGTAAAACTACGCCGGCATTTATTTCCGTTAAGTATACGCAGCGTATTGCCTGCAGCGTGTTTGTACAGGATTTATTTCGTAGACGAGAAGTTTCAGTTCAGTTTTTAGCCATTGCAAGTGTATATAACATTTTATGGAAGCAAACAAGATTAGCTTTATGCTTTCGCTTATAAAATTCTGTTTAATGCCAGCAAGAAGAAAAAAGGCGCTTCCACTAAGTATAACGAGCAGCATTTAACATTCCTTTAACCCTTCTCGTTTTAATGCAATCTGCGCTGAACACTTTTTGCCACTAGGCACAAAAAATCTAATGTCACTTTTTCTGCCTGAACAGAGTAAATTTCCCCAGTGAGTTTGCTGTTTTTATTTTCTTTTTTTCCTGCACAGAGGAAGAGCGACGTTATCTATAAAAGTCGACAAAAATGGCAGCAACAACAGAAAAAAATGGGAAATACTTTCAGCATTCTAGGAGAAGCAACGCATGCATGTCTATAAATCATACAACGCCCATCATCCGTCAGGGACACAATAGAGGAGACCAAACAACTAGCGCCTGGTCAGGCTGGTCGCTCGGCCTGTCATCCTGGAGCCAGAGTCGTTAAATTGCGGACTGACGCCTACAGTTTCGCATCTATGTGGAACATATCTGAGGATTCATGTGCCTTGTTGGGTTGTCAATAGAAATTGATTGAATGCCATTTGCGATTTGCGAAAATGCGATGTGTGTGTGTGTGTAATGAATGCAGTTTCTAGTTAGCAAAAGTAGTAAAGTTTGTTTTTAGCATAGCATTCCTATTGTTTTTGCTGATTCATTGAATGCGGCAGATTCTCTGGCCAAAAAACCAATTATCGATTTTCAAAGAACTTTTCTATTTTTAGCAGGCGTTGAAGTGTTTCATTAAGTTGCCTGCAACCCGAAACCAAAAGCAATTTATTAAACTCGGGCATCCTTTAGTTGTAAATCCCCCATCCTTCTGTACTTTGCGCTTCAAGCAGGCGGCACAAATTAATTGAACATGCCAGCCAGAGAGAGTTTCCATTGAAAGATAAATTAAGCAGAGTGCCACCGTGAACTGGGGCCAGGACGAGGCTCAAAAGAACATTTTTGGCTAAGCTCTCACGCCTAATTAAAAAGCAAGCAGAGCTCGGAATGTAGTCACCATTAAGACAAATTGGCATTGAGCATTGGTCATGGCATATTTGATAATATCACAAGTCGTTTCTTTGGGTATTCCATTTCAATGCCAGAACAATTATGGCTTACAGTTTTTGGCCAATTTGTGAGGATTATAAACGGACGGACAGACGAACAGACGGACGGACGGACGGAGCTTTGTGCTTCAACTTGCCGTCAAGTTAGAAGGAATTTTTGAGATTATATTCTCAAAGTTTTTGTTTGAAGTAAATGTGGTTAGCCCCAGAGCTTAGCTGAGTTATGACTCAGTCCTTCCAAGTAAAAAAGGACCTCGTAAATGAATTTTCGCTTTAAATTCTTTGCTTATGAAATATGAAAATCTTTTGCAATCTGTTTTACTCCTGAAAAATGTTGCCCCTTTGTTACATTTCCAACGAAATGTCAGTCACATTGCAATTCAATCCTAACTAGTTTCAAATACTATCGTTAATCATGCACGAATTTTTGGCCAACTAATTTGCGGCTTTGGTGTACAAAAGCCGCAAACAGACCGCAACAAAAGGTCAACACGTGCCAATGATTGAGAGCTGATTTGTAATAAAGCTAATTACAAATTAGCAAAGGTATAAATTAATTAAATGGCGGACCACCTAATGAGGAAATTTCGGCCTCGGTTTCATAAGTACTACACATTATATAACAACATTTGGTTACGCACACACACACACACACATAGTGTGTGTATATAATATGTTTTGTATACAAAGAGTAGATAACAATAAAGTGTCAACAGCACTAGTCTGTGCGTGTAGGGATATGTAGAGAAAAGGATACAAGGACACGTGCTGAAGTGGGCATAATTTATGGCTGAAATGGGCACAAGTTCATAAATTACGATGCTTACACAGGACATGAGAGTAGAGCACATAGGACGGGGTTAAGTTAATGAACTTTTCTGCTTGAGTTTGAGATTTTATTACGCTCAGTGTAACTGATATGCAATTAAAGCAAACTACATGCTTACCAGTGTATATATGTATGTGTCTTAAAGTATGCAGCAACATGGCATGAAGCTGTTACAGTTCACGGCGTTCAATGTCGCTAAAGGACATCCGCATGGAGGACACAACAGCAATATTGTATATTATTTCAAAAATGTCAACTCGTTCGAACTTTCTGTCACTCACTTTTGCTTCACCCTCTGTCCCACCATCATCTCTTTCCCTCTCCTCCCTAGCGATTTCTTCCACTCGCTGCACACACAAACTGATACGAGCACAATTTTGCCGTTGGCAGCTACATTTCGGTTAAGGACCTGCGGTCAAAATGAAAAGCTGGCCATTGGCACATAAAACAGCGTCAACCAACTGTAAATAACAAGTAACAGAGACAATGGGCGCGGTCACTGAGGCCGCATCATACACTTTGAGCTTATGGCCAAAACGACAACAAAAACCAGCGGCTTAAATCGAATCTCTATAATAAATGGATTGCATTTCCTTATGGGAGACACACACACACACAGAAGCACTTTCACATTGCATTTCAATGCCAAACGCCTCTAAAAATATCACACAAGAAAATTGCATTGCAATAAATATATAAAATATTCATGTACTCCTATCCAAGCCGGAATAAATTCCCACAAAGGATACTCGCACAGACGAATATAAAACAGAAATTGCCATTTCGATTGGCACCAGCCCAACGGCATAAAAATGAAAATGGCAAATGACAGGCGAAACTGGTGTCAACCTCTTTACAATCTTTTAGCTGCTTTTTCTTTTTTTTTTCTTTTTTTTGCTGTTGTTCCTCTTTTCTGCTTTTTTCTTCCTTTTTTGCTTTTTTTGTTATTGCATTGGCGACCGAAGTCAAAAGCAGCCAAGCAAAATAAAAAATAGGTGGCTGCTGAAGCAATTGATGAGCATTCGCCTGTTTATATACAGGGTGTCCCATAGGCGATAGAACAAATTATTATTGACTAATGAATCAAGAAAAAAGGAAATAAGTAATGGACTTAGAAAGAAAGAGAAAAAACTAAATGGGAAATTAAATAAAGAATAAAATATGAATTTAAATAAAATATTAAAAAAGAAATTATATACAAAATACCATAAAAAAAGTAAATATAAAAAAATTAGAAAATTAAATTAAATTAAAAATTAATAACAAAAAAAGGAGTCAAATACAAATAAAATAAAAAAATATATAAAAATTATTTAAAATAAAATAAGGTATAAAATATGTTAAACCCTTTTAAGTCTACCTCATATATAATTATGCAAATAATCTGGCTAAGACTATAGTCTTATTCCAATTTTCTATCTATCTTTTAAGGCGACTCAAGTTCGTCTACATACCTTGTAGAGCCACTAGAAATTATCTTCCTCTATATATTCCTACATACATGCACCTCTGTTCGTATCTTATTCCCTGCATAATCCTAATCGCATTATATAAACAGTTTCATTTAAAACTCATTTTCACGCTTTTTCTGCTGAACAATCCTTTTGTTGAAACTGTCACTTTTTATCACCTTTTGTGTGCTACTTTTCTTTCTAATAAGAAGCAAAGGAAAAAACAGTACACAAAATATTCCTTACATTGCTTTAAGCCTAACATAAAGTTGAGCTCCAAATGGGTTTTTCCCAATCTTTGCAACAAATCAATTCAAATTTAAAATCATAACTATAAACTACTCCAGAAATTTTACTCTTTACTTTAAGTATTGATAATAGTATCAGGAGTAGAGTTTCTTACGCTTATCCTTGAGAGTCACAGGCAGTAAAGTTGGCCTATGAGTTGCTTCTTTTGCCAGTTTGACAATTGATAAACTAGTTGAGAAGCAACAAAGGCGCAAAGAAAGTAACTTCAAAAAAAGATGTGATTAATGTGATTAAATGTGCCTGAATAATTAGCTGGGGCAGCTCTTACAACCTGAGTATTAACTTCAGTCAAGCGCAAATAAACTGAATTAACAAGCAACTGTAAATAAGTATTATTTAAATATGAAAGAGTTACAAAAGCTGCTTAAACTGCGTTTGGTAGATATATCTTTGCTTATAGAAAACTGATTTCAATACGGCTCAGAAACTTTAAACAAGAAACACCCTGTGTTCGAGCTGGAAGTTCCTTCCGCTCTTATATATTTTTTATCATTTTCTTGATTATCATTTCTTTTAAGAGCAGAAAAATAAGACACAAGCTCTGGCTGCGAAATATTCTCGAAGCAATTGGCCTCAGGGGAAAACACAGGAAAAACAAAAACAAAAACAAAAACAAAAAACTGACAAAGTTTCCAATTGCTAAAAGTTTATGATCTGCTTCAAGATGCTCAATTCGATTGGTTTTCCGTTTTCCGCACAGTTAGTTATGAAAGATTTATTTTCTACTTATATTTTTATTTTTTTTTGGACCAGTTGATGGACACAATGGGCCGGAGTATGTTGGACACTTACTAATTAAGAGCTCTGTTAACTAGCTCGTGGTTAATTAAAAGGTAATCATACTCAAAGGAAGTCACTTTCGCCACACTCAAATGAATAAAGTATGTATAAGTATGAGTAGGCCACACACACACATTCTGGACTCATAAATTTTCATGCAAACGATATGAACACAAGCAACTTTCTGCGGTTACAATATGAAGCGCGGCGCGCGGTGCTCGTTGGCAGCGTGACACAAGCCGAAAAAGATTCAGGACATGTCACGGCACACAGTCACATCCTTCCCATCCGGCAGATCTGTCTCCCTGTCTCTGCCAGCCGCCACCTGCCGCAAATTATGGTCATTATCATGCGGAGAGGGTGCGTTGTGAGGGCCGCCCTGAAAAGTATGCTAAGCAAAATGCCAGCGCGTAATTAAGTTGTAGCTCGGCAAAAATGCCACTGACAGGTTTTGTGCATTGCCTTTCAGTTTGTCCTCTCAGCTAACTGCAGGCAGCTGCACTACCTACACGAGTGTCCTTCATGCAGTGTGATCCTTGTGCAGAAGCCGCTGTTGCTCTGTGTTGTGGTTGTTTTAAAAGTAAAACGTTGTTGAGTTCATTAAAAATTTGACTAAGTGCGTTGTCATCGTCATCGTCATCATCGTCCTCATACTCTCATACTGGATTCCAGCCACATTGTTGGACTGCCCCACCCGACCCTACCAGCCCCCTGTTGGTTGCATGGCGTTCCTACATGTTCTGCGTTGTAGGCACACACTTCAGTTTTGTTGTTGTGTGTGTGTGCTGTGTGTGTAAATTGTTCTGCTACCGAAATTGGTTTTTCATGCAAAGCTCAGCTAAATATGATCCGCCGCGAATATGGCCCAAATATTCCCCAGAGCCTTATTTGGACTTATGAAATATTAACAACAGCAGCCGTAATATATTATTTATTCATAGAATTAAGAGAGCTTAACGGTAATTTTGTTTCAATCAAATTTGCATGAGGAACTTAATTGAAGTGTGTGAGAAATTTTAAAGGGCTGCAGCTGCTTCTCAGGATTCTACGTATCAAATTTTAACTTCAAATTGCTTACATAAATATTATATTATAAATTATATGCTATATTATATTATTATGTTTATGTTTTTATACGAATTTACACTTAAAGAAAATCAGATCGTAATATTTATCTTGCCGTCGGAAAGTCTTAGTATATCCATAGGTTTTACGTATTGAACTTTCATTATTTGTCCAAGTTTTCAATTGAATTGATATTTAATTGATATAAAATATATATATATATCAAATATTCTTTATAGATTCAAGTTCAAATAACGATCAGATTATAATAAAGTCGGCTTACGTAAAGGTTAAGAATAGAATTATAAACAAACTTATGAGAAATATCATAAAAATAATGAAAATAATATCAGAGACGAAAATAAATGGAAACGCTCTCGGCATAATCTCTTAGAAAGTCGAAAATACTGCTCTCTGTTGTGAATATGCGGCGCAAAGGAGAACAGGGGATAAGACAAAGTGCATGGAATGCCATTGTATGGGAAGAACCTAACGGATTCCCTCATGACAAAATCAATAGGCAAAAGACAGAAGAAAAACAGCCTAAAACAGCTGTTCCCCAAGCAAAGTAAACGTAAACAACAAATCGAGAAAAACTACACGCCAAGAGAGACAAAGAGCGCGAGAGAGCGGGGCTCGCCTCCCTCCAATTAAGAAAGAGACTATAAATAGGACAACGCAAGGAGAAGAGAGCGTTCGCTCTTTGGCCTCAGCCTAGGTCCAAACAGCGTTCAGAACATTTTGTTAGGTGTTTCAGTTTCAGTCAGTCGCAG
Source organism: Hirtodrosophila trivittata (assembly GCA_035045065.1). Lineage (NCBI taxonomy): Eukaryota > Metazoa > Arthropoda > Insecta > Diptera > Drosophilidae > Hirtodrosophila > Hirtodrosophila trivittata. The sequence continues at coordinate 4,038,275 of JAWNNK010000856.1, forward strand.
CTCTTCGACGTTGGCGGTGGCCGAGAAAAAGCGAAATACAAAATAACGCAAGCACGCATACAGACAGAGGACTCACACATACATTGACAGTCAGACACGCAGACATACACACACGCACAGTGACAGTGTGCCATATGTGTAATCAAAACGACGGGCCGCACTAAGAGCAAAAGTTTATATATAGAAAATTATACGCACAGCTGAGGGAAAAATAAATTCGGTTTGCAGCTGAAACTAAAATTAACGAAAATTACGAAAAAATAGAAAAAAAAAAACAAAATTAAGAAAATTCAAATTGAAGTTGATTTGATTGTATGCAATAACTTTGTATATTACGCATACGTCGCGTGTGTGTGTGGTGAAAATAAGTGAGGAAAATCTGCGATTGGAGACTGGCGCCAGCGCCGCTGCTGACGTCGCGACTCCACCCAAAGTTGTATACCAAATTTGGTAGCAATAGTTAGTTGGGCGATAGCTTCGCTAGACACAGGCCAAGCGCATGTGTGTCCAAGTGCAAGTGCATTGAGATATTGAAAGTGTGTGTGCACAACCAGCAGCAGCACAACAAAAAAAAAAACCGGAAAATGCTAGCAAAATGTTTAGCACATGGGAAAAGTTGATGACACATTTTGCTGTCATTTTGACCGCATTTCTCGCCGCCCAGCCGCTCTTTTTGCTGCTGATCTGCGGTCCACCAGCGACGCCTTATGGCGGCTCCTCATCCGTTCTGGTGCACGCCTCCGCCGCGGATGAAGCGTAAGTTCTAATCGAATTCTGGACTTTTCTCTGATTAATTGTGGAGCTTTGGTCGCTCAGTCAAACTGGGCAAATGTTTTTGGCGCGTTGAAAACAAGCCAATTAAAGGGCGTGTTCTCATTATTATCATCATCATCATTATCACCATCATTATTATTGTCGTCCGCGTCCTAGTCGCCTTTGGTGCTTCCTTTCGCCTTTGGTCCTCGTCGCGTTCTCGACGTCGCTCGTTAAATTTTCGTTCATTTTATGCTAATTTTTTTGGCAGCCACAATCGCCTCACGTTTCTATTCGAATGCCCTGCGAGTCACGGGCTGGGCATGTGCGCTTTCAGAATTTGTAGGGTATAAACAAGGCATATGCGAACTATGCAAACTATTGAACTAACTGAAATATTTCGAGGTTTTCTTGAGAATATAAGTAGAACTTTAGCTTCACTTTAGAGAATGTTTTGGGGTAGACAACTTAAAGAGAGAAAAGATTATTATAACTATATATTTAGATCGGAAGTTTGTAATACTTCCAGAGATGTGGAAAGTTTCCAGTATAATATTATATAAAATCTATATTTAATTAAGGAAATCTTAAATATATGCTAGTATAAATATAAAGTTTCTCTGATCTCAGACTTTAACTAGATCATTTTGATTTCCAGACACAAACTAATGTTCTTTTCATTAAGTATACGCACCTCACTCCCATTATGTTTATATGAATTATTCTAGTAGGGTATAGATCAGTCGTAGTAATTTGTAATTCTATTCGTTGCTTTGCTCTTTGCGTGTCTTACGCGTTCTGTCTTTTGTTTCGAGTTTTCATTTCGCGTGTGTGAGAGTGCCTCACTGTATTTACCCACAATTTCAGCTGCTCTCGTCGACGACGTTTTTCTTGTTTTATATTTTTCTTGTTTTCCTTTCTTTTTTTTTTTTGCTGACTGCTTTTGGGCCCACTTTTCATAAGTCACATAAAGAAATTATTTGTCTAACATGTTTACTTGGGGCCACAGAAGGTGCTGCTACAGCAACATCCATATAAATATATATATATGTTATATATATATATATGTATGTATGTATGTATGTATGTATATAGCCATATTTACGCGTAATGCATATTTTATTGGGCATTTTGTAGGGCTGCTGAAAGTCGTGCAGTTAATTTGACGCCATGGAATTTTGTGGGAGGTGGCGTCGGCTACCTTATTGGGCGCTCGACGAGGGAGGCGTGTCAATTTCACTTAACCTGTCGCAACTTGGCAAACAGCGGCTGCGACTTGAGCAAATACAATTAGGAAATGTAATTAAATCAAATAGAAAATTTATGAACTGTTTCAGCCATTGCACTTTGACATGCCATGCCCACTGGCCAGCAATCAAACTACTGTAAATTGGCCAATCCTTCTTCCACTCATAACTAAATATTCGGACCAACGCCCCGAAGATAATAAATAAATGAGCTGACTACTTAGCAAGATTAATTATGGCCAAAAAGGGCGTGCTACGGCGTTCTGCAAGCCCAAATGATATCATCACCTTTAATACACGGGTCAAACAATCCATTAAAATATCTGCATAGGTAACATATATAGACAATGGCCAGATCATGCGTATGTCTATTAATATACATGATTTCAACTTACGAAAACTAAAAGATATTTGAAAAATCTAATCAAACAAAGCCAAACCGAATGCTGTGACATATTCTCTGATGTATGCAAAGTTTGTGCAAGCTATTCGAAAAATAATACTAAGTGTTATGACAAATATCTCTGGCATCTCTGGGTAAATAGCACAAGCAATTAGGCTTGACAGACATGACTTGTCTATAGGTTAAGGTTAAGGTAAAGGTTAAGATTGTAGAACAGAGATTCCTGTGTAACATGGCATTGTTATATATAAACTTTTATCCTAGATCTAGAAAGTTGCAAAGCTCGAGTAATACTTCTCTAAGCACTTTGGCGTGTTATTGATATCAAAGAATCCAGATGCCTTTGAGATATATCTACTTATATTTACATATACACAAACTCGCATTAAAGCGCAATCTTGGGCGCTAAAAAATGTTTAAAGGGTGGCAGAATAAGTGTTCGTGGAATATTTAATATACTTTCCTTCCTTTCGCAGTGCGCAAAAATATCGTGAGTGTTAATGGCCATTAGCTAGGCGCACATAAAAATCAATGTAAATTGTAGGAACGTTTGCATAGATGGGTTGCTTGACTACGAGATACCCTTTAATTATTTTATTTTATGTATATAAAACAGGCAAAGAAGGATATACATAAAAAGAATCAAAGGTCTGGGGGTATTCAAAGGTAAAGATATTAAACGTTAAATATTAACACAGAAAAAATTAAATCAAAATATTATTATGCAAATTATATAAATAAATAAAATATGAACTAAAAAGCAAATAAGTTTTAGGTATAGTATGTTGGAGAGAAAGGTAGTTTAGGAATGAGAAAGGATAGAATACAAACTGAAGGATAAAAAGATAGAATAGGTGTTGCTAAAGAAAGAATTTTCTCCAATTTATTTGCTGCATTTCTTGTCTGATCATTAAACAATTGCAAGACAGAGCAGAAAAAAACGAAAAAAAACAAAAGATTTCAAATTGTGTTTAAAAATTAAAAGAATTTTTTATTTAAAGGAAAGGAAATCAAAGCCAAGTTTGATGTCCTTCCCTCTCATTTATAGCAACTCATAAGGACCTGTTTCTATAGTATCTATCTATCTATAGAAACAGGTCCTACAGATCCTACAGACACACGCATAAGACTAGATCGAAACTGAATGAATGTAATATGAATGAATCCGAATGTAATATACCCCAATTTACCACTTATATTGGGTTAAGGGTATCAAAATACAATGTACATAGTAAACTTGGCAAGCGACAAGCACTACGCCTCACACCCACGCCTCAACCCCCGCCCCGCAGCAAATACAGAGAGATTTTGTTGTTCAGATAAGAACGGAGCCCAATGAAAACAATGGGAAACGAGCAGACAGGCTGCCCAGTGGTTCGTGCCACAAAGGAATGTTGCAAATTTAATTGAACAACTCCTCAATGATATAAAAAGCTCGTTACAACTACAACATGTCCAAAGAACAGCAACAATTTCACATAAAACAAAGTCAAAGGCAGCGACAGCGACAGCAACACTTGAAACACAAACGAATAACTGTGTCAAAGGCAAAAAGCGGCTACGGCCGAGATAAAGAATTGAAAATGGCCGCAGCAGTGCCGCCGGCAGCGGCGACCGCAAAGCCAACAAAGCAAACGCAAAGAGATGCGAACAGAGCTGAAGAGCGAGCGAAAGACAGAGAGTGAGAAAGAGGTGGGAAGATCGTGTGCGCAGGTTCACTCTGAAGCCAATTGCTTTGGGCCGTATGACAGACGCTGCGAATTCTGAATACCCTGCAATTGCTAGTGAAACATTTAGGCTAACGGGTTAAACTTTTATATGGAAATATAATAGTTAATTTAACTCAGAAATGAAAAGAATAAAATATAACTTATACTTTTGATTCAGACGTTAGATCAATCCAATAAATAGACATCCAATTATGCTTCCAGAATTTTCCATATTATTTTTAGACATATTTATATTATTTTTTTTATTATTTATTATAATTTTTATCACTTTTAATTTAATTGTTTTTTTTTTTTAATTTTTTTTTTTTTAATTGTTTTAAGTTTTAATTTTATTATTTGTTGATATTATTATGTTTTATTTATTATTAATTATTTTAGTTATATTATTTTATTGTACTTTTTAACTATTTTTTTTTATAAATTATATTTTGTTTTAATACAAGTTTCTGAAATACAAACAGACATTTTAAAGACCACAGCCGCCTGGTAGGAGAGTTTATTAAATAGATTGGATGGTTGCCCATGTTAGCCAACTCGTCGAGGGGTCCTGGTTACGACTCCCAGATTGAAAATGGATGTTATGATTGTCCAAGCAAGTGCTTAAAAACAATGGCGATAACATGCCAATGTTATTAGGGAAGTTAAATATATATAATAACAGTCTTTAATAACTCGCTTTGCAGCAGTAAAGAAACTTTTTTGTACTAAACTCAAATGTAATAAGCTTTGGGAAGCGACCATCTGATGCTTATTGCTATTGGCAACGTATATACCCTTAGGTATAGAGCAGTCCTTAATTTAAGAGTACAACCTATTAAGAGAACACATAGTTAAGAGCATCGGCAATAAGAGAGTTTGTTGGAAAAGTTGCGCGCGCAGAGTTTGGGCACTTGTTGATTACTCACGATATTCTCACACATACAATGAAAGAGTGAAAACACAGCTGTTTCTGTCCGCTGCGTACACTGAAAAGGCCTTTGGCTTAGCTGTTTTCTTTGGCACACACACACAAACACACACACACCTACACACAGAGGGACTCTCCTAGTCTCTCGTGACAGACATGTGCGCTAATTAAATTAGCAGCCTTGTTTTACTTGCACGTCGACAGGTGGTTGACACTTTATGTTGGGCATAAGGAACTTTTTGGCTCAGCTTTAATTTTCTTAACTTTCACTTAATTTTATGTAAGAGAGAGAGAATTGATTCATCAATTAAGTAATCCTTCGCAGGGTTGGCAAATGGGCGACGCAATTTGGAGACGAGCTGTTTTTATTGGCCGAAAAGATGACCAAGTCGCAAGAGATTAAGGTGAAGTACAAGGAATACAATGCCCGTGTGGAGTTGAAGAATGGCTCAGAGCTGATCAAGTCGATAACAGCAAATGTGGGCAAGATGCTGGCCCGTAAAATGGAGGCAGTGCGTTGCATACAGGAAGAAGCTGAAAGGGTCAACGAGAGCTTTGAATTTAATCAAACGGATGCTGAGGATAACTACGCCTACTACTCCAGCAAGTTCTCCAAATTCGAAGGCAATAGTTCCGAGGCGCTGAATCAGGCTTATAAGGACAAAAACTTGTCAAGGATGTATCTCGATATGGAGCTCAATCCGGACACACATTTCTATAATATACCCGTGGACACGGAACACAGTTCCGTGCATGTGCCCTCGAATGTGTGGGATCGTGGAGCTCGTGTCCTAAAGACTATACAATGGTCGGAGCGCCTGGATAGTGTGTTTGTTCAGAACTATCAATCAGATCCGGCATTATCCTGGCAGTACTTTGGCTCTGACACGGGCATATTACGTCATTTTCCTGGCTTACAGTGGACAAGCTTTAGCGAGAACGAAAATGATGCGGATACTTATGACTGTCGGAAGCGCTCTTGGTATATTGAAACGGCAACATGTTCCAAGGACATTGTCATACTGCTGGATCAGTCCGGTTCGATGACGGGCTATAGCAATCATGTGGCCAAATTTACCATACGCAGCATAATGGACACGTTCTCCAACAACGATTTCTTTACCATATTCACCTATTCGGAAGAAGTGAAGCCTGTAATTGAATGCTTTAATGAATCTCTCGTCCAGGCCACGCCCGAGAACATTGAAGTCTTTAACAAGAAACTTAAGAATTTGAAACCACCTCATGCTTATGCCAACCTAACGCTCGCTTACGAAAAAGCATTTGAAATCCTCCACCACTACTACTTGGAAAGGGACTGTAATGCGAGCTCCACCTGTAATCAGGCGATTATGCTGGTCACAGACGGTGTTGCCGGCAATACCACCGAAGTGTTTAGAAAGTACAATTGGGGCACTGGAGAGAACGGCACCTCCAAGATGAATGTGCGCGTCTTTACGTATCTGCTGGGCAAGGAGGTGACCAAAGTGCGTGAGATTCAATGGATGGCCTGTCTGAATCGTGGCTACTATTCGCATGTCCAAACGCTCGATGAGGTCCACGAAGAGGTGCTCAAGTATGTCGATGTTATTGCGACTCCCCTGGTATTGCAGAACGTAGAGCATCCGCCCACCTGGACGCACGCTTTCACAGACAAAACGGTGTGTGAGCCTTCCCCAACAACCCGTTTCCACTCAACTAAATCCTTCTCTTACAGTACGACCCAAGATCCTTCGATAAGCCGCGTCTCATGATTGCCGTGGGCGTGCCAGCATTTGATCGCTCCTATCGCACGGCCAATGCTACCAATCGACGTGCTCGACTCCTGGGTGTCGCCGGCACGGATGTGCCTGTAGACGACATTGACAAGCTGACGCTGCCGTACAAGGTGAGCTGCAGCTGCGTCCAAAGACCAGACAGCATCTTTACTAATTACCATTTATTTTATAGCTGGGCGTCAACGGATACTCCTTTCTGGTGTCCAACAATGGCTATGTGCTGCTCCATCCAGATCTCCGAGTTGTGGGCGTAAGTGTTCATCTACTCACATTTATATTAGAAATAAAACTATGTGCATTTTTAGCACAACGGAAGGGTGAATCCCAACTATAACAGCATCGATTTAACCGAAGTGGAGCATCTGTTTGAGGATCAGCATCCACGTCAGCCAGGTGAATCCATATTGAGCATACGGAGCTCCATGGTGCATCTCAAGCTCAAGAGTTTAAGGACATTTCCGTCAAGTTTCACTACGATAAAATGCGCCGCGTCTCAGAGGAGAAACAGGATTATTTCTCTGCCCCGCTGCCAAATACTCCTTTCACTCTGGGCATCGTTATGCCCAGTGAATATGGCAAGACGTGGATCAAGGTGGGCGACGAGGTGGACAAGAACAAACACATGAAGGTCAATATATCCGACTTCTTCATTGGCGACAACTGGAAGGTGCATCCCGAGTGGTAAATCCCTTTTCCGGTTAATTAAATATTATTTTACTTTCTGAACTCCATTTTTCCTAGGGTCTATTGCAAGTATCACTATCTGGAGGGACACGAGTTTAAGACGCCGGAAGCGGAGCTGCGCGAGTTCTTGAAGAAGATGATGAAACCCAACTGGAACTGGCCAGAGCAGTACGCCGAAGACGAATCCGATTGGGACGATAAGATTGAGAGTAAGTATTGCGAGCAGTTATTAGTAAATCAATCGATGCTCAGTCAGAATGATTCGTAGTAAACTGTGGACGCAAAACACTCGGAGCTGATGCATACTACTGCAATAAGGAGCTAGTGCATCTGCTAATCTTTGACGCTAAGGTAACCAACTCGAGTTACGGCGAATGGAAGTTCGGGGATGACGAGGAACGGCAGTTGATTGAGCGCTTCGGTGCCACGCTGCGTTTTGTGGCCACAATGAGCGGCTTGACGCGATGGCAGTTTATCTATGGAGAGGAGGAGGTGGATACGGATCAGGAGTTCGGCGACTATCACACAAACGCTATTGACGAAACCTGGTATAAGAGCGCCATATTGCAGCATCATCGGGAGAACAGCGAGAGCTTCGTCTATTCTATCAAACATTTCAGTGATCCACTCCAGGACAAAGAGCTCCAGGTGACCGCCTCCCATGCGATCTTTCCACGTGACGGCGGCAAGGAGGCGCCTGCCTGCGTCGTTGGTTTCCAGTTCTCCCACAGGCTCATGGCGGACCGTTTCTTCAACATCACCGCCGTAGATAATGTGCGTAAAGATCAGCTTCTTGACAAGATTTTTCTTTATAATCATTTTCCCCATTTCAGTGCAATAATTGTATGCCCCTCTGCCCGGATGATGACGTGGATTGCATGGTGATTGATAACAACGCGTACATTGTTGTCGGACAGCAAAAGAACTCAACGGGAAAATTCTTTGGCGAGTTCCATGGTGATGTTATGACCGCCATGGTCCACAAGGGCATCTTCAAAGCCATCCAAGTCTACGACTACCAGGTCCAATGCAAATCGGAAACAAATGAAAACAGCGATGCGAACAGTCTACTCCATGTGAGTTTCTCTATCTATATACTCCATCAGCTATATCCTAATCTATTCTATATTTGACAGCCCCTGCAGCTTCTGGGATTCGCCTGGAAGTGGCTACTGGCGCAGCTATTCTGGCAATACCAAAGGGTCCAATGGTGGGCGGATGGAGCACCCTGTAAGTACTCAGTCCAGAATAAAAATAGAATCAGTGATAAAATGTAATCTTTTCTTTAACAGTCATCGAATACTTGGACAACATCGAGGATGAATACGACGCTGTGGACGATAGCAAGATGCAATCGGCAGCAAAGGCCAAGGATGACGGCAGTGAAACTGATGCCGTATTCCCGAAGCAGCCCGAGGAACCGGAATACGAACCTTGCGATATGCTCTCTACACTTTATGCCTTGCAACCAACAGCTCTGGCGGATATCAATGACTACGTTGTGTATCCGGCGACTCGAAGTTTCCTGATCAAGAAGATACCCAACTCGAATCTGGTGCTGGTCGTGGTCAGTGTCCTGATGCCATCCCGAAATGTACACCTAACCACCCAGCCGCAGCGCATAACCAACTATGCCCAGGACTTTCCCTGCAACAAGCTCAGCATGAGCTCCTACGAACGGCGGCGCCTCGAGGAGTGTTTCACCATGAACGAAGAGGTGAGACTAACTTCTTTCATAGCTATCATTCCGATATATTATATATACTTCAATTTAGGAGGAACTGTTTACGTATTGCGGCAAAGGATCGAGGTTGGGCCTAACCCTGCAGCTGCTGCCCCTGACCATAATTTTGATGTTTTACTTGACGCGTTGCTTTATGCGTGTCTAGTTTATACAACCTATTATATATATTTATATATATATATATGAATAATATACAGCCTATGTATATGTATACCTATGTACTATTGCGATCTGTTTGTTTTTAGATTGTAAATCGTGTAGTACAATTCTAGTCAAAAGTTAACCAAGAAAACCCCAAAAACAAAAAAAAAGGCACAATCTTAGAAACTGAAAACAAGATATATTTCATCTTTTAGACTTACAAAAACTACGCCAAACGTTAAGAAAAATCTATTTACTACTAGGGAATTCATGTTTATCAGTCGAAAGAGCGTTACGAGTACTACAAATATTTCCACTAAAAGCTCGAACTATTTCTTTGAATATTATTTCTTTATAATTTCTATCAGTTTTTTTCTAACTGGCTGAGAGTTCCACTAAAGAATAAAGAATAAAGAATAAAGAATATATATAGATAAAGGTTTTTATATGCATAGCACAAGGATAATGCATATAAATAGTTAGAGAACTCATGTTTCATTGTCAACTGGAAAGTTTAAGATGGTAAAAACCTATGCCAAAATATTAGCAAGAAAGTGAATGTTAACAGAAGAAATTCAAATATGGACAATTATTTTTGTAATTTTATAAGATTAGTTGATTTTTAAATACTTAAAGTGGATAAAATCAATTTAAACATACACGCACACACACAAACACACACACAGAATACTATATACTATATATACTTCGTCCCTCTGCCCAACCGAACAATATATAAAAGTCTATCTGAATTCATTAGCTTTTTCGTATACAATCAAAACGGTTTTTAATTATACAAAACTAAATGTTAAACAAAATACGATTATACATTTATATTATACGATATATATATATACATATATATATATATATATATTTCAATGTATTCAATGTTTATAAAGACGAGATTTGTTAACGATATATGTATATGGTTTTCTATATTGTATTGTAATATTTACCAAGTATTTGTATCGATTTTATTGTATTTTGTAATAACGATAATTTTGTTTTATGCTCGCACACACACACACACACACGCACTCAATACGAGGAAGAAGTAATCCTCGGTTCACCGACGATTCAAATACCCTTGCAGATACATTAAGTTGGCCATATACGATATAGTTGTCCGATTTTGAACCAGGTTTTCTGATGTTTTACCTAATGTCTGCTCCGATCTGGTTTCTGGAATATACTCCCAACACTTAGGGGAAACAACTTTTAACTGACCACCAGGACAGACAGACTAAGGACCTAAGGACCTCTGCAAGCTTATGAATATAGGACCACCTGAAAATGAGTATACAATACTATTTTCGAGAACCTCAGTTAAGTTGCAAAATGAAATAACTGCGATTTTTTAGCTACACAAAATTATGCAACATTTACACAAATAACAAAAAGAAAAGAAAAAAACAAAAAACAAAAACCAAAACCTAATTGCCTTTGTATCGTATTTTGAAACATTTTATGAATTTATGAGTAGAAAAAGAAAATTAAAAAAAAAAAGAACAAGAACAAGAACGAGGGAGAAAATGTTTTAAAAATTAAGTTTCTTTTCGAATTGAAACATAGTTGAAATCAAAATGAAGATGGAAGTTTTAACCGCAAACAGTTAACTATTAAATGTAATTTACAAAACTAAAACCTAAAACCTAAAATTAAATGTTTATAATACAAGTACTAATACAATATTTATTTTTTGGAGTGTTTAAACGTTGTAAGATGTACTAAATGAATAATTAAAAAAATAAAAAAAAAGAAAAAAAAGAAACAAGAAAACCGCGTAACTTAATGATATACATGGATCTGTGGCAAATTTTGAACCTTTAAACGATAATATAGCAATGCCATGTATACACATTGGGTAATCTAAGAGTGTCCATTAAGCTAAACATTTAAAGTAACATTATAATATGATAATAATAATAATTATGATAATAGGAAAAATGTTTATAACTTCGTTAGAGAAATCAAAGCATTAGTAAAAATTCGTATGCAAATTTGATGTTTAAAACAGAAACGGTTTAAAACTGATACAATATGTACACAAAACAAAACAAAAATAGATAAACTTTACAGATATTAAGACAAAAAGACCAATAAATGTTTAAATAATAAATGAAAGACTCTTCTTGGATGGCATACAGCACAATATACCATAATACTATCCTAACTCCTATTTATTTATTGTGATTTTACAGGAACCCATAAAGAACATACTGAATACTCACAAAAATATCAAAGCTTCTGGTTGCTGCTACACAGCCTCGCTAGTGGCTAGCACAGACGTAAAGTAATCGCTGTCCAGATCTTTAATATCCTTGGCAAATTTCGCCACTAACTGCGTTAAATCCTCAACATTTATATCTGTATTATTGCCCGCCGTGGACAGCCGCTCTATGGCCACTTGGATCTTATCCAGCAGTGCCTTATCTGCCTGGCTTTGCTTGCCAGCGTGTTCGTCCTCGAACTCATTGTACACCTCCTGGGCATTCTGTACAACATGCTCCGGAAAGTTGGCTAGTCGAGCCACCTGTATGCCAAAGCTTTTCTCCATAACTCCGGGTCGCACTTGATACAGCAATGTGAAGTTATCCGCATCTGCCACAGCAGCCATATGGCAGTTCCTTACGGTTTTCAGCGTATCGGCGAGCTTGGTTATTTCGTGGAAATGTGTGGCAAAGAGCGTGAAGCATTTGGTCTGCTTTGCCAGATGCTCGGCAATAGACCAGGCTATGCCACAGCCCTCGTATGTGGATGTGCCACGGCCCAGCTCATCAATGATGACTAGCGACTTATCCGTGGCCGTCTGTGGGTTAAAAGACTGAATTAGATGAAGGAAATGGTAATGAAACCAGAACTTACCCTTATAATACCAGAAGTTTCTATCATTTCCACCATAAAAGTGCTCAAACCCTTAATAATATTATCACTAGCACCGACACGGCCTAGTATGGAGTCAACCATGCTGATTGTGGCCACGGTGCAGGGCACAAAAGCACCGACGTGGGCCATGAGGACAGCTGTGCCCACAGACCGAATGTAAGTACTTTTTCCACCCATATTTGGACCCGTTATGATAAACATGTTGCACTTGTCTGTAAAAGTAAGAGAAGGAAATAAATAGGGATACCTTTTCAATAGAAGACAGTAAAAACGAACCCTTTTCGAATGACACGCTGTTGGCTATGAAGCTCACATGTTCCTGAAGTTCTAGGCAGGGATGACGCACATCTTCAAGCAACAGCTGACCAGCGCCTTCTGGCAGCATCTTGGGGCGCACATAAGGCGTGGGAGCACAACGTGCGGCTATGGCAAAGCTGACTAGACAATCCAGCTGAGCGAGCTCATTGTTGAGGGATGTAAGTGATGGCGCATAGCCAACGGCCACTATGATAATCTCCTCGACAATGGACTGCTGTTGTTCCTCGTAGCGTGCACGGCAGCTGGCAAACTCATCCGCATAGCCTTCCAGCTTGTCGGAGGTGAAACGTACACCCCCCTTTATGACATCCACAATGCGGTAGTTTTTATTCTTGCGCAGCACAGAGTCATCTTTGAGTGTGGTGCGGAAATGATAGCCCAGTTTGGCCACGTTATCTAGTTTGACGGATTTGCTATCCAGTCCAAGATCATCGACGCATTTATTCTTTAAACGCTCCATTTTGTCGTATAGCTCTGACATTGTCTCCTGTAGTTCCAAAAGACGACTGTCAAAGGAACCTTTAACTAAATACTCGCCCTTTTCGATGGCCTCAAAGTCCACGACCTGTTCAACCATTTGCTTCAGACCCGTAAGATCCTCCAGGAAACTTTTGAATGGTTCACACAACACGCTTTGCACCGTGCTGTTCTCCAGACTTAGGAGCACCTTTAGTATCTTAGGCGTGCGCAGTACGACCTGATAAATGCGAAACAGATCTTGTAACGTGGCCTTACGACGCATTAGTTTCTTGGTGAGCATCAGAATGTCTGGTATGCGCTTTAGATAGTCCAGGCTGAGTGTGTCCAGCGTCTCGGGTGACTCTAACAGGCACTGCACAATGTTATGGCGATCGTTGAGTATCTCAGAACTGCGCAGCGGCTGCTTCACCCACTGTGACATCAGCCGATGACCCTGTGGTGTCCGGCAATGATCCAACACACCCAGTATGCTCTGCCAGCGATACGATGCCATTGATGGATGTGTACCCGGCTTGGGCATTATGTTTAAAGCAGCCACAGCAGCGGAGTCCAAATGCACAAATCTGCAAAGTAAACAATTGTTTTCATTTGTCTTTATATGACATAAGGATTTAGTTACCGCTTCAGGTCTAACTGTTTCAACTCGTAGTGGCCCAAATTGCCAGCATCATTAACCAGGTCCAAATACTTAATAACCATACGTAGCGCTTCAGAAGCTAAGTGCATTTGCAATTCCTTGAGACCATTTGCATCCTCTTGCTGTCCCTTGGCAAAGCGCAACAAACGATTCAAGTCCTGTAACAGATCATTACGCTCTGCGGCGCTGCTCTTCTTGGGCACTGTAATCATTACACCGTTGCGTTCAAGCAGTGCTTTGACAGCGGTGTATTCACCATCGACTGCAGGCAGCAGGCACTCCTTGGGACCCAGTAAAACTACAGAGGCCTCCAGTTCAGTGAAGAAATCATCATCGACAAATTCCAACAGCTGAAATGTGCAATCGTTTTGCTCAACGGCAGCCACGCCTACGCGTCGCTGTGCGCCGCCCTCTAACTTAACTTGAAGCGAGATGATGATATTGCCCACCAGCACCTCCTTGTTTGCGAACAATATATCCTCAAATTGCAGCAGATTGCCAGGTGAGCCGCGATATTCCAGCTCCCATTCTGTGCGCCTCACATAAACCTCGACACGAAGGTTACGCACCAGTAACAGTTCCCGCACCGCCAGCTCAAAGTTACCCTTCGACATGGCGACATACTGCAATGTTTCCTTGGCCTCATTCGGCATCAGTGGATGCACATATGCAGTTGATTTGTATACAATTTTAGCCACCTGTTCGCAATCATCGCTGCCGTGGACCGTGTAACAGTCAGTCTGATCGTAGAAACGCACTGTCGAGCTGGGTTTCTATAGAAATATAGTTTATATACTATAAAACTGATCTTTCTATATATGCATAAACAGATGAAATCTCACCTCGCCCAGTTTATTGTGAAACTTGATAAAATTGCGTCGCGCATTTGTATCTGCCAAGTAAACCGTTGAATTTTTGTGAATTTCGTTTATTTTGTGCAAATAAACTATGCTCACCCATATGCAGGACTGGCTCCTGTCTGCTAACGATTGACTTGCCTTCCATTGTGCAGAAATTTAATTCCTTCAAATACCTTTAAAAAATTCGCCAATTTACGCGCCACTTTAATGAAAAGACGCGAGTGTTGCCGCTAGTGTTGAAAAATACCAGAAATAAACAACAGCTGCAAAAAAAAGCTGAGTATGATAGAATGACATCTTCAATTTTAGTTAACATGTTGGATGACACTTATTGAATGTAGAAGTTAACGATATTAAATATATTAGAAAGTAATTACCGTTTTCAGATTGAAATAGATAGAAATAATTTTTACCCTAATATATACATATAATTAATATATATTTTTAGCGTCTATTTATTTAATAAAACAATATAGTATATACAGAATCGTATAAATCATTTTGTATTTTATATCCCCTACATTTATTCTACAATTGGAATTTGTTCATTATTATTTTTATATTTAAAATTGTCATTTATCAATGAAACACGTTTGTGTAAAAAATACTGACTATTTTAAACTTAATACAGCAATAAACACTTTATTCTTAGAGACTAACATCAGTCTAATATTGCATACAAACTGCACCGTTTACAGTTTCATTTCCGGCTTTACCTGCTGGTCTTTTCTGTCCTCTGGCTGCATCGTTACAATGTCCCAGGCACCGCCTAGTTGGCTCGCCTTAGCGCACAAGTCAAGGTTGATGCTAGCACCTACTTCGATAGCGGCAGCACGCAGGCAGGTGCCTAGAGCCATGTTGTAGACAGGACTGTCGGCCTTTCTCGTGTGACGCCACTGTTGATCGCCGAGCATCTCGTGGCACTTGTTGATGACAACCTGAGTGTCTGCGGTAGCCTCTAAGCATAATAGTTTGTCCAATATGATCTCTGACTTCTCTGTCTCGTACCACATCTGATTTGGCGCATGAGGACGGCAATCCTGCAGAATCAAGCTGCTTCCCTTTTTCCAGAAGCCCTTGACCTTAGATGCCATGACAGAGGCGCAGAGCTCCGTCCCAGTGAGTCGCATCTGAAACGAGTTGAGGTAATTGCGCTTACGCGAATGCCAGGGCTGGAACACAGGCGCCGCTGCTGTCTTTTTAGACTCATCGCCAGGCATACGCAGCTCGGGATAAACATTCTTGAGATACCATCCGAAATCCTGGCATTGGAGACGCTCGCGAAGTTGTACACGCGAGCTGATATCACCATAATCAAATCCCTTTGGGATCTTCTCATGCTTTAAATAGTAATCTTTGTATTTATCCATCCAAACGTAAGCCAATCGTAGTGAATTCTTTAACATGGTATTGGCGCCATCGGGCGCTGTATAGGGACGCCGCTTTCTGAAGATGTGACCGACACGAGAGCAGGGTACAATCTTAATAGCACCTCCGCACTGCCAGACACGAAACGAGATCTCAATGTTCTCTCCGCCCCATATGTCCATAGCCATGTCGTATTCTCCGATGTGCTGAAAGTACAATCGATTTACGGCAAACAGTCCGCCTGCCATAGTGGGCGAGCGAAATGGTCCTTTGAAATCCTCTGGCACCTTGAGAGTGCCTTCTGGCAGGTTCTCCCAACGAAAGTGAAGGCCCCAATTGAAACCACCGCGCACCAGTGGACTGGGCGTGTACTCAAACGTGTCCGCATTGATGAGATCGATCACAGGAACTGCTAATGTTGAATTCTCGGCTTTAACCAGACGCAGCAGCGGTTCCAGCCATTGACGATTCACTTCGATGTGCGAGTCAAGAAAAACCAAGACATCACCGGTAGCATCGCGTGCGCCGATGACGCGAGAACGTATCAAGCCCTCGCGCTGATCATTGCGCACATAGCGCAGATTGTCATATTTAAGTCGAGCGTGCAGATCCGCCAGCAAATGAAACTCCAATTCTGGCAAATCGCTGTTGTCGTCTACTAGGATAATCTCTTTCAGAAGATGGCTGGGCGTGCGGTCAAGAATGGATTTAATTGAACGCATCAATGTCATTTTATGCTCATTATAGAAGCACATTATTACCGAGGCATGTGGAAGCGGTTCCGGCTCACTGGGTTCCTCCTGGACGCACACTTTGTGCCGCGTATCAGGAACATCGCGAAAGAGGCCAATGTTATTGGATACAAGTGCATTAAAAGCATGATGCTTGTAACCAATGTCCCGTATGTATTTGTCCTGTTTGTTACGCACCACGCCCAGTAGGTCAATATTATCTTCCTTCTCCTCTACGGCTAATAAAGCTGCTGATTCCGTCCCGTTGATGGGCGAGGGCGAGCAGCCTACGCGTATCTGGGGCTGCGCTCCACGAGTTCCATTTCCACGACGGCCATAAAGCCAAAGAGCATCTCCAATGGAAGCACGCAGCATGTGCATGTAGACAAGGATGGCCAGTGTCCACACGCTCACAACAAGGAGCGTGCTCAGGGTGCACGATTTGCATACCAGACGCTTTATTTGCATCATACGTAAAGATATGCGTGTTCACCGGACAGTGAAAATTTCATCACTGCATGTCTATGAAAAACCGGAATTTATACCGTGTTGTCAACACCTTTGTTGGCTTACTAGCCCAGCTTTAATTAAATTCAATTAATTTGAATACACGGAGTTGATATCGATAGTGCAACTATCGATGGTTGGCAGCGTTGCCACCTTGCGGTCCAACCCAAAAGTTTAGCGCACAAGAATTAGATTTGAAAAGCGAAAATATGTATGCGTCATTTGAGATTTTAATAAATATCGATTTTTATCCTTTAAATACGTTTTTAATATTCATATAACATTGTTTGTTTTCTAAATTTGCAGGTTTAAAATACACAACATTCAACAAAACGAGCAAAATGAGATACAGTTCATATAATAATATATATACAGATTATTACTAACAAATTGTGATTTAAAGGAAAAAAGAAACTATATAAAATGTAGAAAGTAGAGAAATAAGAGACATTTTTTTGCCATCTTCCAAAACTTGCACTTTCCTTTTCATATATCAAAAAGGTTTCATAGCTATTGCAATGTTCAATAAGATGTAACAATATAAATTAGACATTCAATTTCTATTTGTAACTTACTAGATATTACCCAGATATCTAAATGTCGTTTGTCATATGGGGGACGTTTATATATTTTGGTTTTGTTCACACTTTTCACGACTTAATCCGATCATTTCACTACATACACTTGCTTTTTTGTTTTGTTTCATTGCATAATATTTGCTTTTTGTTGGTTTTGATAGGTAAGAAATCAATATGATTACGAGTTGCGCTAAAAATAAAGTTTAGATTTTTATATCTATGTGTGTATAAAGATTTAATACATTTAACACGAGCACTGATCCTTGGCATTTGCCGCATCGTTGCTGAGAGACGGCCGTGTGGGCTGAGAGGGTCGATGCTGTACTCCCGATTCGGAGGCATTCAAATCCAATCGGCCCTCCTGAATATTCTGATAGATCTTGCGTGCCGTTTCGAGAAAAGCCTCCTCTACATTTTGGCCACTGTTTCAACAAAATTAAAGTTAGATTTTGTGTTTAATTATTTTGAATATCTTATACGTACGTCATTGCGCTGGCTTCCAAAAACATGAGACCATTCTCATCGGCAAACTCTTTGGCCTCCTCGTAAGTTACCTCGCGTGTGCTCTCCAAATCGGATTTATTGCCAATCAGAAAGATCACAGTGCTGGGATTTGTGAGATTGCGTGTGTCGGTGAGCCAGCTGCTCAAATGATTGTATGTCGAGCTGCAAGTTGGTTAATAAACTTATTTAAAAGAACTTTCTTTCAGTTGGCAAAGTTTGAAAGTTTACAGTAAAAAGTTAAGGTTTCTATTTACACTACTTAGGAAGCTTACCGCCTGGTAATATCGTAAACCATTAACGCTCCTGCAGCACCACGATAATACGAACGTGTCACCGCACGAAAACGCTCCTGACCAGCTGTATCCCAGATTTGAAGCTTTATTTTCTTGTCATCAACTTCAATGATGCGTGTGCCAAACTCTACGCCAATTGTGTGCGGGCAATTGGCCATAACTAAAATTAGACACGTGTTAAGTTTTTCTCCGTATTTCTATTACGAGAGCTACTTACATTTCTTCTCGGTAAACTGATGCAGCAGACAGGATTTGCCTACGCCCATGTCCCCAATGATGATGTACTTAAAAATATAGTTGTAGTTATACGGTGCTGCAGTCATATTGGGACCTGCAAAGGATTTAAAATATATATTTAGACACTTTTAGTTTTGGACGCCTTCTAATCAGACATTTTTCTATTAGATAATCGATGCGCTCGTAGAGCTTGTTAACAACACTGCAAATTTTTTGCATTTTGTGCATATTAATATCCATTATGCTGCCTTTCTGCGACCCAAATGAAAGTTGCCTTCATTTAGTACATGACTTTATATATATATATGTATATGTATATAAAAACTACAATGGGCGAACTCTGCTTATCAAGAAATTGTAATGCTGCATTAATTCGTCTCAGTGCCGCTTGGTTCTGGATATCTATTGTGGCACTACTCTAGTGTGGGTCGGTTATTGTGCTGTCCCCAATTGTGGAGCTTGTGTGTTAATGTTTAAACAGCAGTCCAGTTTATTTGTTTATTGAGTTAAAACAGAACGGTTGTTTAAAGAGTTGCTGTCAGTTTGTTGGGGTTTAAGCCCCCTAGAGGGAAGTCAGTTAGTAGCGGTCCATTGCTTGATATGAGCATATCAAGTTACAATCTTTGAAATATACCGCTAGCAAAAAAGGGTAAGAAAATCGCTGTGTTACGTGAATTTAAGAATATTTCTAGGGTATCAGGGAATAGTCTGTGAACATTTTATTGAATTAGATTCACTATTTATATGTATAATATAGTACATCTGGGATTTGTTAATAATTTACTTAATCTAGTCTTATCTCATTTTTAATTGAATACATGTTTTACTAAAAACTAACACAAATTTAAACACTATTTTTTTTTTTTTGATTAACTTTGAAATTGTTCAATAAAATCAGACGGATGTTTTAATGATGCCTCTATAACAATATGTAGTTTACAATAGTCTGTCTATAAATCATTGAATAAAAATGTAGGGGCATATACGAGTATTGTTTGTTAATAGAAGGAAAAAAAATGTATGTACTTATTCGATATATGAACTTAGATAAGAGCTTTTGCCTATCAGTCAGTAACATTGAAGTCGCAACAATGAATGGCAAGCGATTAAGGAAATTGAATAGGTGACTCAGAATGAATTATAATCCATACTTTAAATACGAAGAGAGTATCGTTATAGTTCTATAGAGTATTGATAAGTATACAAATGATAACTTAATCCAAAAGGGAATCTTGTATGTTACTTATAAATAATTTATGTAATTAAACTTAAACGAGTCACGAATTGTGTTCCTTAACGAAAATATGGAATATACTTTGTGCTTACTACAGCAAAAACTAGCAACTGTATAAGCTTAATTAAGTTATGCCTTAAAACTTAACAGATTTCATGGCAAATGTAGTTTGCTTGGGGCTTAAAGCAATAGCTTAAAAGTGAACATTGCATATAATACAGCGATAATTAGTTTTAAATTCAACGCCATTTAAATATATTATAAAATGAGTTTTATGTGTGTGTCTTTGTGTGTGGGAGTATTCCCTATGGCATGCTGAAGTGCCGTTATTTGATAAAGTTAGCACAAGTCGCACCCAGCAAAAGACCCTGCAACAACCATAATCGAGGGGTGGTGACTTAGAAAGAAACTAATAATATCAGTTACAAAGGAAAGAGGGAAAAGTTGGCTGCCCTCCGACAATTACAACAACATTACGAAGCAATACGAAGAGCAGTTTTTGTCGTACAAGGGAAAGCTGTAATTGCGAAACGGTGCTGGAACCCCCACACCTCCTCCACGGGCAGCCACCCACAACAAGAGACAATTTTGACTACGTTTTTTTTTTAATATAGCTACAGAAATACACCATTGCCTTTTAATTGGTTTAAAAGCCAACAATCAGCATATTACTCACCGTTTTTATTCTCTGTATTTTAGCTTGAACTAGGGGTCTGGAATGTAGGGCGGCAACAACGAACACGGGGCTGCTTAGGGGTGTATGTGTATGTGTTTGTGTATGTATCGCCTTTGTATTTGTTTATATTTTTAATCACGCACACTCAATACCAGCACAATAATGTGCCTATTCACTATTCACAAGCATAAATCTGCGGATAATTGCGGATATCGAAATTATATATTCTTTACAATAATTGCAATGAAAATAACTGGTAGCACTGAACAGCAAATTTCTTTTGCGTTTTCTTGTTTGCAAATCCAGCGACGATATGTATGGTGTTGCCAGGCCGTTCGAAAATATGCAGTAAGTCAGCTACGTTGAACAGCTGTGCAGCACTAAAAATCAGTGCTGTATAACTGTTCAACTATATTGATCAACAGCAGTGTTATACCGCACGTGCTCTGTTTTTTGTTTATGCGCGATTTGAATTATTAAAATGCAGTAATGTTTGTCAACGAAGTAAACGATGTGAAAATCTACAACTTGAGTGCCGGCAAATCGGTGCCAGATGTAAGTAAAGGTTTTTTAATTAGCCCCGCAAATTGATTGATGTTTCTCGTTAAAGTGGCTTACCGATCGCCGAAAGCGCTCACAGCTGATGAAGAAGGTGGATTCCCGCCGACAGATTGAGCTGATACAAGACTTTAACATGCCCGGCGTGTGCACAAGCATACGTATGAGTCCAGACCAGCAATACATATTGGCCACAGGAACGTACAAGCCACGAGTAAAATGCTTTGAGGTATCCAATCTGTCCATCAAATTTGAGCGCTGCTTCGACTCTGAGGTAACAACATTTGAAGTGATAAGCGATGATTACAGCAAAATGGTTTTCCTTCAATGTGATCGCTATGTGGAAATCCATGCAGCACATGGAAGGCACTACAGGTTACGTATTCCACGCTTTGGACGGGATATGAAGTTTCATAAACCAAGCAGTGATATGTTCATTGTGGGTGTGGGCAGGGTAAGTAATGACACCTGTTGGATATGCAACCAGTCCATTTATGTCTTACATTTCTTTCGACAGGATGTTTATCGACTTAACCTCGAACGTGGACAGTTTCTGCAACCCTATGAAACAGATGCCAGCTGTCTGAATGCGTGCGATGTAAATCCTGAGCATCATCTGCTGGTTGTGGGCACCAAAGAGGGCACAGTCGAAGCGTGGGATCCGCGCAGCAAACAGCGTTGTGCAACTTTGGATGTGGCCATTAAGCTACCAGGTGTCAAAGAGTTTCCTTCAGTGACAGCACTCAAATATCGCAATGGCCTGCATATGGGAGTTGGTACCGCTTCGGGCCATGTTCTGCTTTACGATATCCGAGCCCGACAGCCACTGCTGATTAAAAATCATCTGAACCAACTGCCAATCAAGCGGTTGGCCTTCAATCCAGCACAAAATGCCGTCTACAGTATGGATGCTGCTACGCTAAAGTTGTGGGATGAGCAGACAGGAAAACAGATCGGTTATGTGGAATCCACCACATCATTCAATGATTTCTGCACGATACCCGATACAGGCATGTTCTTTTTGGCACAGGAGGATATTAAAATGTTAACCTACTATGTACCTGCCATGGGACCAGCACCTCGTTGGTGTTCCTTCCTTGATAATATGACCGAGGAAATCGAATCTGAGGTGGTGGAGAATGTCTATGATGATTATCAGTTTATTACTCACAAAGAGCTTGCTGAATTGGGCTTGGAGCATCTTATAGGCAGCAATCTGCTGAAGGGCTATATGCATGGGTAAGTTAACTATTTAATTATTAGACTGGAATATCAATTAAATCGGACTCTTACCCTTGCAGATACTTCATTGACGCGCGGCTGTACAACAAGGCAAAGGCTGTGGTGGAGCCGTTTGCTTTTGATCGATTCCGCAAGGAGAAAATCCGACAGGAGATTGAAAATGATCGCAAGTCTCGTTTACAACTTGATTCCAAACTGCCTAAGGTCAACAAAGAGCTCGCACTTAAGATTATGGATGAGCAGGCGAATCCCTCAAACAGTGCCAAACAGCGTAATACTCCCAGCTTACTGGAGGATACGCGTTTCAAGGCCATGTTCGAAAACAAGGACTTTGCAGTCAACAAGGATGCCGAGGAGTATCGTCTGCTGGCGCCAGTGCTTAATCGTCTCGACAAGTCCAAGGCTAAGGAGGTTAAGCAGCGCATAGAGGTTGCACGCGTCGCTGAGCTGCACGCTGAGGAAGCAGAAGCACGTGAGGATAGCGACAACGACGAAGATCTCTTTGGCTTCGAGAAGAGCGATGCTGAGGCGAGCAGTGACGATGATGCCTCCTCGGATGATGATGATAGGCGAGAGTATGTCAAGGAAATGAAACAGGCCTACAAGCAGGTTAAGAAGCAGCGTGACGAGGAAGATGAACAGCAGGCAGAGAACGAGGGTGAAGAGCCTGACGGGCCAGATGATTACGCGGCGCCGTTACCAAATATCAACACCAACACCAAAGCCACAAATAACGCACAGTTCAAGCTAACGGCTCTAGATAATAATGAGGGCAGTACCGAACTGCAGCGACGCATCAAACAGGTCAGCCTACAGGATCGTGTACGCGTCATGTCAACCATGGACGGACAAGTGACAAATGTGGGCCGCTCACTGGGCAACCGACAAATGACTTTTGAGGTGAAGAAGGACAAACAATTGCATTACTTGGAAAGGAAACGAGAGGCGGAAAATAAAAAGCATCGCGATGAGCGGAGAAGCATCGTGAGACCTATCAAATCGCTTAGGCTCAAGAAAGTTAATTTTAAGTAGGAAATTGTAATCAATTGTTGTACATAAAGTTTTAATTTATGTAAAATGCAATAAACCCTATTTCTGTGTCTGCCTTAAAGATCTTCGGTACTTAAATCGGCAACTCGTATGACAAACTCCTGATCAAAATCCAGCTTGGGATCATCCATATTAAGTAATTCTATGGGTTGCAGCTCGACAAATTCCAGTGGAATCAGTTCGAAGTCACTATCATCATTATTACTTGTATTTTGATTAAATAAAGTGGAAGTCGATTCTATGCTTAATTCACTATCAGATAAGTCAATAGCTTCTTCCTCCGATGGCAAATCAAGTGGCTTTTCTTGCTCCTGCTGAACAATGTTTTGCTCATCTATATCCTCCATGTCTATCTCACCATTATACCCTGAATCGTCATCTAAAGGTGTACCCAAGTTAACTTCCTCGCCTGTTTCAGGGTGGACAGTTTGGTTTATACTCAGTCTACGAGTCCATGATATCAACCTACCCAAAGTCTGCTTGGGCATATTCATTATTAGATGCAGCAGTGCTTCTGTAATGGGACCTGTGCGTGGTTTTTCCATATTATCAAAACACAATTGGAAAAACTTTTCAGCATTGGGCAGCTTAAGAGGCGTCTCTGGTCTTCCTGTTTGTGTGCAGACCAACAATGCTGATTGCTCCGCTCCCATGTTATAAGTTTAATGTAAATCTGTTTTTGACAAACGCTTGCTATGGTCACTAATTTTTATTGCGAAACCCGATTTCGATTTA
Source organism: Hirtodrosophila trivittata (assembly GCA_035045065.1). Lineage (NCBI taxonomy): Eukaryota > Metazoa > Arthropoda > Insecta > Diptera > Drosophilidae > Hirtodrosophila > Hirtodrosophila trivittata. Next base: position 4,062,559 of record JAWNNK010000856.1, read on the forward strand.
ATACTTATCTACTCTTACTTCGAACGAGTGTCAAAAATTAGACTATTAGACTATATACTTTGCTAATAAAACGATTAAAGCAAATACTGAGAAGATACACTCAAAATGAACAGACGAACAAACTATTGCTCTATTTCGAAGTCTCTTCACCTTTAGGTTAGCATTTTCACACCTGTCAGACATATAAATTAAACTTTCCAATTGATAGCCGTGACATTTATTAGCAAATTTCTACTAAGGCCTGGTACTACGCAGAGAATAAAGTTTTTAATTAAATTCTGCTAATTGCCAGGCATTTGCTTTTAATGCAGCCATAAACAATTAGTCAGCATTTAGCTCTTGATTTATTAAAAATAAAAAACGTCGGAACAGTTAGACATATGCTATATACTATACTATATTCCTGAATCGGAATCAGATCTCATTCCTATCTGGAGCTGAACAACTTCTCTGGGCTTTCGGCTTATAGCTTTGCTTCCCTCCAATACCAGCTTGGTTGAGCTTTTGTTTAAAGCCCAGCTCAGAGCAGTCTGGGAGTTATTTTATAAAGTTTCTTTATAAAGCTTTTATTTTGTTACGAGTAGAGCTCGGACCGGCTTTTGGTTGGCTTTACTTTTGGTATAAATAGGGAGCTGTTGTAGAATTTTCAGTTTATTTCAAGTTTTTCATTTGTGCCGTGTGGTTTCGTCCTTAAGTGGTAGGTAGTAGTGTGTAGTGCCATAACACAATATTTAAATATGATACTAGGACTTCGTATCAATGACATTATATTAACATATCGGAGTATGCAAAGAAATGTACTTGAATTAACTATCTGACGGGATTAGATTGCTTTGTTTAAGTACATTTATTCTTTGCGCTTAAGAATATAATTATATATTTATTGAAATATGAAGTATTGTTTAAATTATTTTTATTTAAACATTGCGTGCTATTAAACAATAGCTTCTATATTTCCATAATTAACTATTGATAAATTCAAATCGTGTTTCAAGCTTCACCGGGTTTAATTTGGCTGCATAATTTTTCCAACTATTACAAAACTCGATAATTGAGGTGATTTTGCGAGGCAAAAGAAATACGAAAAAAGTAATGATATTTTATTTAAACAAATAATTATTAAACCGGTTTAACAAAGGCCCAAAGTATATACGAGTATAGAAAACACTTGTACATAAAAAACAAGAAAGAAACAAAATTAATTTATCTAGACAAAACGCCGACGCCAACTTGTCCAATGCTGAACTTTAACATATGCCAAATTGTATGTATATATCTTTATGTATATATGAATTGAGACCTGAGGCTTGGCTTAGTTGTAAATTACCTCGACAAACTGGCTTGACACTTCTTTGTTTGTCTCTTGGGTCGTTAAACATCGACAAGGTCTTTAGAGACTTTATTTATTATATGGTTGAGTGCGTCGGCGTGCGAGTTGGTAACTTTATCAAAGATCAATCGGAGGCTGAACTACTGAAACATGAAACATTAGGATTGTTACCTTGAACTTGAAGTGATCAAACTTCGGTTCACCAAACGAATTGTACCTTTCAGGAAATGATATGAACAATCAAAACAATTTTCCCTCCCCTCTCGTTATGCGAATTGTCTACGCAATACGATATGTGGTTTTTGGTAGTTGTCCGAATCCCGACATAAATATCAGATAAAGGTAATGGAATAACACTTTAGTAAAAACGGGTTTTTAAATTTCATATAGCCCAATAACCAGTTTTTGTGAAGTTTTCTAAGCCACTCTTAATCAGCATGCAAATGCAACTTGGCCAAGTTGATAATTACTTTGTGATACATTGTATGGTACATATATAAGCGATCTATATAAATCTTCACTCTCAGATGGTTTAAGACGATTTATGTGTGGGACGTGCTTGAAATTTTCAATTTTACCAGTCGAATCTTTTTCGGTTGTTTGAACCCAATAGGCCGACAATAAGGTAATCTCATATCATTTAGGAACAGGCTCAATTATTCAAGGCTAGCCGCCAGCAAACCTAACAGATTGCATAATCAACTTGGCGTTGACAAACTGCATGTATGTTGAGCTGGTTTTTAGTGCATATATAAATAAAATATGCATATTGAGAATAAATAAAACAATAAATAAAACTAAGTAGAAAATCGACGACAAAGCCAAGCCAAATCTGTTCAAGGGCGGTGTTTGGACAAAAAATATAACTATATACAACGAAGTCTCACATCAGTGAAAATGTTAATTGATTAATTATACGAAACAAGCATTTGGTATTAATTAAAAATAAAAACAGATAACTATTTAACGGTCACTTGATTTAACAACATGCAATATCAAGTTGCTAGAATTTCCATAGACAAGAGATTGTGAAAGTTTACAAAGTTCTTAGCTTATTATGCAAATCTACTGATAAAGTAGTTTAAAAGTCGGTTTAAGTCAAACCTAAGCTCAGATTTACTAATGCAACTTTTTTCTATTTAAGTATATGTATACATATCTTAAGCTTATATGCCAACAAAGACTTAATATATTATATTTCTTACCTTACAGCCACTATGTACCGTTTTATTTTAATTGCCACCATCTGTTTGGCTGCTAGCGTCAGCGCGTATTCTGACGGCGCACCGAAGGCTGCCTGCCGTGACCTGACGCCTCAGCATGGAGCTGAGTTGCAGACTAAGAAGCCGCCCTACAGCTTGTCTGGCCCGTCGCATGTTCGCAGTGATCAGAAGCTGACACTAACTTTGGGTGGCGATGAGTTTCTAGGTTTCATGATTCAGGCTCGCGATGGTCAGAACCGTGTGGTGGGAAAATTCCAGGTCGTAGACAAGCAGCACTCCCAGACATTGGACTGCTCGGGCAAAGATGTGAGTATATTGCGTGCTGTTTGAGATAGATCAAATCTAATTTAAACGAAATTTAAACATTACAGGATTCGCTTACCCATCTGAAGGCTGTCAAGGGCAGCCCTCTAAGCGGCATCACATTCGACTGGATTCCACCAGCAAATTACAAGGGTAATGTCAAGTTTATGGCTACTGTGGTGCAAACTGGATTCGTTTATTGGGTGGGTCGTGTCACCAAGGACATTGATGTGGAGTAAATGATTCTGTTATAAGATTTGTCAAATTGCTTTGAACACTTTTGATTTCCAATTGTTTGTTTTTATAAGCCCATTTTAAGGCTAATGGAATTCTTGTGATACATATTTCATGGTTTATGCACATGTTTGAAGTTGCTTTTAACGGTTAATCACATATCAGTGTTTGAAAACAGTATTTTTTTTGCAATAAAGTCAAATGCGAACAATAAACCGAACACTTTATTGGTCTTATAACTGGGGTATTGATAATGCAACAATGCAGTTATATATATATGATTGTATTAGTTAGTTATATTATTTATATTTGCATTTTGCAAATGCAAACAGATGAACACTGCGACAATGGCAGTCAATTTCACACACAGGTATTTTATAGACAGGGCTGTTATGCATGCGCAGCCTTGCCACATCTGTTTGGAACGGTCCGGCAGCCCAGTGCGGCATGAACAGCTGATTGGGAAATATTTCCAGCGCGTACAAATTGTTTATTACGTTTAAGCTTATTATTCACCAGAAATATTCAGAAAACACTCGGTAAATATGTTGCGCAATCTAATGCGTAGCTTTGAATGTGCACTTAAACTGCAACTACATCCGACAACACACACAGTGCCTCTGTTAGCAGTAAGCGCTCGGCGCGCACTGTTTACACAATACGAATATGATGGAAAGACGAAAGCAGCGCTAGCGACCTCTGCTAGGATAAGCAGCCAAGGAGGACCCACTGGCAACGAAGCTGATAATGAATATGTGCCATATCGAGCAGAGCTAGAAACTGGCAGCCGCGTTAGTGTTTTAATTGAAGCGTTACGCGAGCGTTTTCGCCTTACAAATGACGAAGTTGAGCGAATTATCAGCGATGAGCAGGTGCATCGGCTTTACCGGAGTCGCTGCCTTATACAAACGCTGGATACGTTCCAGATGGAGGGCGTCACCAAGCGCAGCTTCCTTGAATATCCCTGGTTGCTAGCCTTAGATCAGAGTAGGTTCAAAGATTGATGGCTAAACGTGTTAACCCCAATATGATCCACTCCTTATAGAACGTCTAGAACATAAACTACAGCTGATTAAAACAATGCACGTGCGTGACATTAATCACTTTATGCCCTTCTTTCGGCTCACTGTTCCACGCCTGCGAAAGCTGGTAAGTGCTCTAAATTCGGAAATGGACGAAATACCGCAGAAAAATCGCGTTTACTACATCAGCGAGAAACTTGATGTCAGCCCGGACCTTGTGACCAAGTATCTGGCAAAACGACTGTTCATACTGGAAATGCCCTATGAAATGTTTGAGAAGAACCTGCAGCATATGATTCATTACAACGTGTCGCCCATTAACATACTGAAGGATCTATGGGCCTTCCGCTATACACCCAAATCCGTTGAACTGCGTCTGGAGCGTGCTAAGCGTGCCAAGAAAGACAAAATCATGCCTTGGATGGTGCGCTGTCCAGAACCAATTTTGCAGCGGTAAGTCGATTTATTAATTCTAGTTAAACCTACTAATAATTAAATTTTCTCAGCTCCTTGAAGCTTTCCCTAGACGAGCTGCAGGTGTTAGGAAAGTTCGCATCTGTTGTGGAGTACGTAGCGCATCGACTAAGCTTTTCTGTAACTGAAGCCAAAGCCATTATGGATAAACATCCTCAAGTGCACACAGTACGCGTGACAAAGGTAAACTATGACAGACAGCTATATATATACTTAATTATAATAAACTTCATCTTCAGATTAAGGAGGTGCTGGATTATTTACTGAATGAAGCCAACTTTTCGCGTATTGAAATTGCTCAAGTGCCCCGCATTTTATGCCACAGCTTGAAGACCACAAAGTTTCGCCTGGAAGAATTGGCTTCTCTTGGCTGCCGACCCTCCTCGCTGGTAATTGTATGCCGCAGCAGACGCGAGTATGAGAAGTTTCTGCAACAATGGACAACTCAACCTGGACACCCAAAGCAAATCACAAATAAACAGCAACAAATTAGCTAAGCAGAAGTCTTTAAGCAATCAATAGACTGATTTTTCAATATTTTTGTATTGCCCTGTTACAATTTGAGCCAAAAATCATGCAAGTTTTTAAACAGCACTAAAACTAAATTCGACCTGTTAATAAAAACAAAAAATGTTATAGAAAGTACGAAAGATTGTGGTTTAGAATTTGATTAGATTATTCACGCATTTTGTATTTGACATTTGACTGAAACATTTTACATTTTTGAGTATTTGCTTATAAAGTAGACATAAATACATGTAAATATAATATATAATTCAAGACTCATTATAATGCATGATTAAGTTCAACCAACTAGCTTAATTAACATTTAAATACGGTTTTTGTGCTATCTTCGTGAATACCATTCAATAATTGTACTGAAACAGAGCAGCGATTAGCAAGTGCCCGTTGATTTGTGATTTGTGGTTTGTGACTGCCAATAGCTATTGGACAGACTTAGTAGCTAGAGAAGACATTGAAAACAAGCAACCATTTGAACTTAGTTTAGAAATTGATAAATATAAAGCTTTGTGTAAACACTTGAATACCATTTTATGATCATTTGGGCGCTCTTAGAACCGCCGTATAAGCTCGTTACGTTGCGACCTCAAAACTAAAAGCTAAGAACCTCCTTGTGATAGCTTAGAAATATCTTTGGTTGGTAGCGCGTACATTTTATGTAGATGAGTAGATGAACTAGTTATATTAATTGTACTGTGGAATTAGTCACGTAGCGCCCTGCGCCGCTCCCAGGCCACTTGCATGGACCAAATGCTTAACGGTCGCATGTAGCCAATGGAACGATAACGTTTCTCACCATATAATGCTTCCGGGGTCTCAAAATTCATACCAATACGTTGTGAAATGGTCTTATACATACCCCCCGCGGTCTGGAAGGCCTCATCGAACATGCCCTCCTGTATCATTGTGGCTGCCAGAGCGTAAACTACGCCCGGCCACACCTCCTCGGCCTGTATGTTGCTATTATCCACATGGCCCGGCTTTGAGGGCTCATTGGTGTTGGCTATGAAGCCATTGGCGGCGCCTATGTTGCCCTCATGGAAACCCATTACATTGTTGTCGTAAATACGTTTGAGAGCGGTCCGCACATTCTCTTTAGGATAAATCTCATAATCAAAGCCACAGGACTTTAAATACCAATGACCACAGAGCTGATCAGCCATAATCGTATCGCGATGACTGTGCGACAGATCAAAGCGATAATAGCTGCCATTCCATAGCTTCTCCTCCATGGAATGCTTGCCCTTCTCCAAGATATCCTGATAGCGTAGGCAATCATTGGGTTGATCCAAAATTGAGGCCATCACGGACATGGACTGCAAAGCAGCCAACCAGAGGCCACCACAATAGGCACTAGGCCCATCCATAACCCAAGAGTCATAGGTCTGATCCGGCATCTTAGTGTTCTCAATGAGTCCATCATTATCCTTATCATACTCGATGGTGCGCTCCATAATTGCCTTGCAGGCGCCATACATTGCCTTCAAATAGCCAATCGCATCCATGAGATACACTTTGCCATTGGTCTCGTTGATGTACATGGAAGCAGACTTGCGATTCTCTAGAAGATCAGAAAGTTTATCAATTTATAAATTAATAAAGATAATTTTTTATTCTTACGCTGCTTTTCATCGGCCGAGTTCTTGCGCTTGTTGTCCTGCGAGTATAGCTCATATAAGCTCTCCTTATCTATGAACTCAATAGAGCTGAACTTGCTGGCATTATCCGCCTGTGCCTGGGCCAGTTCATTGAGCACATAGTAGTCTCTATAGACCTGCAGCACAAACTTTGTATTGAGATCCTTCCAATCATTCACATCGTGTATATTATAACAGTTGATTAAGGTAAAGGGCTCTGCAAAGAGAGATTAATATGTAATGAAAAGACTTCAGTACGAGTATAGTCTAAGAAACTTGCCTTCCTCGGGATCACCCAGATCATGTGGCACACAATTCTTGACCTTGCGAGGCATCACCTTGCCATCGTAGAGCATTTTGCGAGTATCATTGAGCTCAGCGGCAATGGCATCCTTGAAATCGAACTGCAAACTCACTTGCAAATTGGGCCAGAGATGGGCCAAAGCTGGCGAGGCATAGAAATGCACATCGTACGTGTTGTACATGCGATATTCGTGACCCTCCAAATAGCCAAAGCGACCATAGGCCAAGCGTGGATCATCGTATGCCAGCTGATTGCCCAGCGAAGAGTCGCACTTCAGCCAGAGTGTGCCTCCATCCGAGATGAAATACAACTGATTAAATATGGCACACTTATACCAATCGGGAAGGCCCCTGGAAATGGAGACGTACAATGAGAACTAGACTTTGTATCCATAACTATGATTGCAACTTACTCATCATTAAGTATTGGACGCTGCCAGGCGTCGATAAGCTGCTCCCAGCTCGTGTACTGCTTGAGTGCGTAATCGCAAATCTTGGGGCCAGAGTTGCCACTGTCATCAAAGTACTTGGTATAGTACCGAGTGTGGGTATGCAGTTTTCGAGGAAATTGAATCTTTGGCATGTCCCAGGCCAGGACAAACTCCAGCTCATGCGATGCCTGCGGCTTTAGAGCAAGCTGAGCGCAGACAGCTACGCCAATATCTTTGGCTACATAAAGAGATTGGAATTAGCCAAGTTAAAGTTAATCTTCTTGACTTTACTCACTCTTGAGAGATTCAGGTGTGGGCTGCTCGTTTAACTGTCCGTATTCCTTGAGCTGTGCCCACAACTGCTCACCGTTGCCAGCCGGATCAAACTGGGGACAACGCGTTATGCTAATCTCGGGCAAGACGCGACAGGCGAGATTGTAGCTGCACGGCATCTCGGCGATCGTCTGTCTGATGGCTACACCCTTGGCATTGCCCTCACTGATCAACTCCGATTCGGGGTTGCCCTCCGCATCCTGTTTCTTGGTGCCGGTGCCATTCTTAAAAGTAAACGTTATAGATACCTTGCGCTCCTGTTCGCAGACATTCTCCGCCGACCAAACAAACACGGCACATGGCAAGCTGGACTCCTTGTAATCGTGCGGAATCACTGGCGAGATCTGGCGACAGACCAGACGCACACCATAGTGCGATAGATCATATTCGGTCCAGGCGCGTGGATACAATCCCGTATAGCTGCACCTGGAATCCTCGATGTTCGAGTGCCAGGCACTCAGCGGCTGCTTGGGCCGACTGCTGCAATTGGGCAGTTGACATTTAGATTTTTGAGCTTCAGCCTCATCGGCTTCTACCTCGTTGTTGTTGTTCTTTGCCTTTGGCTTAAATGATTTGTTGGTGCTACTGATGATGGAATGGAATGGTTGTTTTGTGGATCAGCGCGCAGCAAAAGCAAAGCAAACCAAAGTCGAATCGAATCAAATTGCACATCCCAAAAGGAAAAGAAACCAATTTGCAATAAGAAAATCCATTTCCCAGTTCAGAGTGTGTTTCAAACGTGTTTATAGGGTATATTGTAGTCGTTGTTTTTGTTTAATTCATAAATTTCATATTATTTGGCGTGCAGCAAAAATGAGAGAAAAATATCATATATATTTTATAAAATTATAAAACAAAATTTATTATCATTATTGTAAGAATCTACCTGGAAAACCCCAAACCATTATGAAGTATTTTTTAGTGGTTATGAGAAGAAGGTGGGTTAAGAACAAGATTTATTATGGAATGGTTACCAGGAAAAGGTGTAGCTACTGGTTAAACTCTATATTTGCAGGGTAGAGATAAAAAGGAAAGGATTCAGCAGAATTTATTTATTTATAAAGTTAAATTTCTTCTGATTTGAAGTGACTATGGAAACACTAGGGGAAAAGGATTAGAGTGTAAAAAATATAAAATAGTAAAGCAAAAAAGCTAAGATAAAAGTTAGCATAGTTATAAGCGATAAATATAAGTAAATCTAATGAAAATCTATTTTGATTGCAATTACTTAAGAAGATGTGCCAGAACTTACGTGCACTTGGAGAGCAAACTCTGGAAGATGGTGCAACCCTTGTGATCCTTTATAGTGACTATAAACTGATTGGCCTGTACCACATTGTACTCATAGATGCCGGGACGCATCTGGAAGCGACAGAACTCGCCGGCAAAGCCGCGTCCAATGCTGCCACCACCGATGCCACCGATGGGCACACCATAGATCTGCTTGCCATTCTCCATGTAATAGTAGTCCATGTACACCCGACGACCCTCCCGCGAGACCTTCCAGTAGTAGGCGGCATATCTGCAAAAGCAAAAAGCAGGAGAGGAAGATTGAATGGAATGGAATGGAATTAAGCAACGTATCAGATTCGAGCTGCTAATATGCCTCACTTCCGAGCGATGATGTCACAATGCCGTGTTTGTTTGCCCAGCCCCAATGGGGAGTTAGGGGTTGGTTCTTACACAAGCACACGCATATCGCTTTCAGGGCTGATTCCTCCTCACACAGCGTTACAGTTCTGCCAAGTGTCTCGTTTTGAAGGTCAGTGTCTCAGTGGTGCCACAAGTCATGTGGCAGTGGCAAAGTCAAGTGCAATTGGGTCGAAACCATTGCCAACCACAGGGGAACCAACATTGAGACTCTTATGTATGTTCCATGCTAATTGGTAACTATACTCGTAGGTTAGGTTAAGTGCATTGTGGTAAGGTTCAGCTCAGTTCATGCCACAACTATACAGTCCTCTACTATCAAAGTACCTGTTACTCAATAAACGTGACACCTCTACATAAAGCTCTTTGCAATTATTCAGCAGCTGCTTTGAATGTTAATTGAGAAATGTGAATAATGCATATGATTACTTCAGAACAAACTGAGTGTTCATTAAGTCATAAAAAGGTAACCTAATGGCTGCCATAAAAATAATAATAATAAATAATTTTTAAGCTCAGACAATTGAAGCAGAAAACTAAGAAAAAATCTCATTAAAAACGCGTCAGTTACAGACGACAGAAAAAAATGAAAACGCACGCATGATTGACTCAGTGGGATTTTCCATTTTCCATATGCCGCGAATGTGGCAAGTTAAGCTTTCCACACAAACACACACAGCTGCGCTTCAAATTCATTTATCCAATTATTTCCAATTAAAAACTGAAATTTCAGCCTCAATTTTCGTTTTCTTTTTCCATTTCCATTTACTTTTCTGATTTCGCAATTTAAATAATTAAGCAACAAATTTGCTGAACGATGCGACGATACTTTGAGCACTTAAGTGGAGCTAATTTCTTGGCGGCACAGATTCCATCCTAGCCAATCCCTTGGGTGCACGCAAGGCTGTTGACTTTTTAATTAGCCCTAAAAATGAGCTATTTATGGCTTTTACTCAGGGCAAGGCACTCACAAAAACTGTTTACGGAGCAGCCAAAAGATTTGTGACCGTAAAGCTGTGGGTGTGTACAGCTTTTTATGGCGAATGATATAAGCAAAGGGAGTTGGTCTACGACCAATAGGCAATGGTTCCGTCTTTACATCGCTTTTACTGATAAACTATACTAGTATAAAGAGAAACATACCATTCGAAAGGTACTTTGATGCTGAAGCGCAGAATTTGCAATTTTAGTTAGTGGAGAGCAGAATTTATAAATTTAGTTAGTATTAGTCTAAAACGCGAGGAAATCAATTTGAAAGTGTCACCAACACTAATGCCAATGCATGAATACATACTTATGAACGAATTACACAGGAACTGTGAAACAAACACTAACACAAATAAAGGCTGGATGTTCTTCTTCCCGCTCTACAGTGTAGAGTCTACACTTTGCAAATGTGAAAGAGTTAGAAGTATTTTCTTGTTTACCTTTGTGCACTGCAATATGATACAATAAGTTAGAGCGGAATGGCAATGTTCACTCTAAGCTTAGGCCCAAGCAGTGTTGCCATATTTTCGATTTTAAAGCAAACAGTCCTGAATTAGGCAAAAACTTAAAATCAAAATGATACTAATCTACTTAGCGGTTGAATTACGGCCACTATAAGAGAGGGAAAGTTTCAGTTTATATTAGATTTGAAATTATTTATTTATAAATATAATATGTTGATCTTAAGTTATCTTAATTCTTTATTTGATAAGAATTGTCCAAGACGCATGGTATTTGAGACATGGTTAATTTAATTGGCATTCGTTTCAGCCGCACCTACCGAAAACGGTTTAATTATGGAGACTACAGAATTTGTACCAAGTAAAGAATCAACGAGAATTGGCTGTATCAAGGATACAGTGAACCGAAAATGAATCAAAAGCGGAGGGTGTATATATTAGCATGGTGTTGTGTGCTTAAGCTTTAGCTCCAGCTCAGAGTCCCCGGCTCCGACGGACTCGCTAGCTGATCGGTTACGTAACTTGGAGCTCTCAGTCTCTGTGTTAGGTGTGATGCCAGTCAGTTCCTCCTCGCGGAGCACTGAGGCGATCAATTGGGCAACAAATTCGGCACGTTGTGCCAGAAACAAAATTTGTTCTTCCGCAGGATATTGTGCACTGGATAATGCTGTTAGAAAGGGATAGCAGAGGTAACGTTCGCGCTCCTGCTCCAACAGTTTGGCCTCTAACGTCGGCTCGTGCTGATGCTCCTCCTCATCAATGGTGCGCGAAATTATGGGACCAAAGCTCAGATTGTGCGTAAGCAGTTCATTTGCTCCACGTGCCAGATCATTTAACTCTACATAGCGTTGGATTGTACCAGAGCCAGAAGATGGCCCTGGTCCAGGACCAGGACCCGGACCAGGACCGGGCCCAGTAGCCTGGCCGGGGCCAGGTGACGAACCCTGACCGGGTCCGCCCCTCAGACGCTGCAATACCTGTCTAACTCCAGTGGCCGGCAGTCCCTCCATCTGCACCCTGGGTGCACGGTGTCGCTGGGTTCGCGATCTCGTCATATCGTAGAAAACACGTCGCACATCTGCCGACATATTCTGTCCAAAAAGATTGATGCTGCGCCCACTGGTGGACTCATTGATGGATTGGTTGATCACCACGCGGAAGTTGCCGGAACGATTCGATCGACTTGTGGGCAGCGGCTCATTAAACCTCATCATGTCCGAGAGGGTGGGATGGGTGGTATTCAGTTGCTGCTGTTGTTGTAAAGGCGGCAGGTCAAAGTTCAAACGGTGACGCGCTCGGTCCAACAACGTTTGTCGACGCAGAGGACTTTGTGTAATTGAGCTATTGTCCACGTTGTGATTGCTGTTCGATGTGGACGGAGTCATACTGTCCGCCACCCAGGGCCCATCCTCGGCACTGGCACCGCTACCGCCACCGGGCGCCGTAAACTTGAAGGTCGGCGGCACTGGCGGATGCTCACGCTGATAGCTTCCATTTGGATTTAGCGGCTCCAGATACAAATCGAGGGAGCCCTCATTGCGATTTATCAATTCATTCCGTGAGGTGGCCGCGGATGCAAATACCGCCAGCTGTTCGTCCTCCAAGAAAAGACGAACTGCCTGCTGCTGCTCAAAGAGCGTCACCATTGTGGACACAAGCAGCGTACTTGCACCCACATGCTCCGCCGTGACATGCTCCAGAAAGGTGGACTCATTGTATCCCCATTGTTTGCAGTAGGGACACCTGTAGCTTTGCGGCGGATCGTTAAGATATTGACCACCAAAGTAGAGTTCCACATCTGCGGGCGTAAATACACACTTGACCGGATGATCAAACGGATGCTGGACGGTGGTAAAGTCATTGTCATAACACTCGGCACACATGTTAAAGTCCTGGCAGCTCAGGCAGCGATAGCAACGACCCGTAAAGTCAACCTTGCCACAACCCATACACACAATGTTCTCATGATGGTTCATTTTACTGTCTTGCAATGAAGATCAATTATATATATATAGATATATATATAGTCCTGGTCGGATTACTCACCCAATTCACGAGAAGCAAAGAAGAGAAATTCTTCTAATAAACTTGTGCCCACAACACTTGCACTGGGATACTTCAAATACATCCGAAATTACAAAATAAAACTAGCTCGTAGTAACAGCTTAGGTCATTTATCTGATTGACTGGAGAGATTCGAAAATGATTTTTAAATTATTGTTGATGATAAAGTCAGTGGATTCCTGTTGACAACTAACATAAACAACATGACAATGGTAGCGTCCAAGGACTCCATAGACTATCTTCAATTATTCCACCTTTAGTCTGAGTGCCCCATCTCATGCCAAGTTATAAATTAATTATGCTCTTAGTCCCGTCTAGTAGCAAACAACGTTGCAACATCATTTGTTACGTGCCACAAGCAATTTGTATTGCTCTTTTTCACCTTTACCTTTGCACCCACCTTCCACTTGACCCATGCTGCTCCCTCGGCAATTTCAAAGGCAACAGTTCTGGGAAAAAATACGGTTGCAACCAGTCGGTGAACGTTGCAATGTTTTCTCGTTGAAGCTTGGATGAACGTCGACATTGAAACTCAATTAAAAAACTATTTTCATGGCAGGACATCAGTTCGGGATAGACACTGTATGTGTTCTGATGGGAAAGTGTACGGATGATGTGGCAATGGCCAATTAGAGAGACGATTGCCTGGACCGAAAATGCAGATGAGTTTCCAGCATGTTGCATATTAAATTATTTCGAAGCTCAAACAAGAAAAGTCAATAATAATAAACTTTAAAACTTTAAAGAGTGGAGTTCCTCTAACAGAGAACAGGTGTGCATCTTATCAACTGAAGGTCTAGATAATATACATGACAGTCACACTTTTATTATTGTAAGTTTATATTAGTTTTCTTTAATTACCACGCCCATCCATCAATCTGTAATCTGAACAGTTTTCAGTCTGCCAGCTCGAAAATCGTATTAAAATAGATCGAATAAATCATTCATTCAGTTGAATTTTACAATCTAAATATAAAAATTCCATAAATGTATTCACACTATGCGAATAGATACAAAAACAGACTCCAGACAGAAATAAAATGTTTCCAAAACAACACCGAAAACGACAAGTTGGGAGCCAAAAGAAAACGTCTTGGAAAAACTAAAGAGCAGCCAGCCGAAAACTCCCCCCAAAGTGATAAATTTGTTGACTTTTTATGGTTACGAGAAAATTCTTATTGTTAGACAGCGGCAAATGGAATGCCAGACGTGGAAAAAAAACAATAAGGAGAGTGCTTTCCGAGTGCAGTCAACGGCTGGATGAGCATGGAGAGAAGTTCACTTGAAGAGGCAGGAAATAAGTTAAACCAAGTCAGAAAGTGCTCGACTTGGTTGTACTCCTTTCAATCTTAATATTAAAACGGAATCAAGGCTTTCATCTTTACTTCATCATTTTTACTAGGAATTAATAAAAAATGTGATATTAAATTTACGACCCCTCTCTAGGAAAGGGTTGGCCAGGACACTCCGGCTGTTCACCCTGTTCCGTAACAAATGCATCTACGTCTCTTTCGTATAAATAAAGAATAAAACTTTTGTTATGTATGCCACCGGGGGAGGTCAGCCATTCATCCAGATCCACATCCAGATAGCTCACAGATTTGTCCCTACACAGAAGTAGTTCTTGAGGATGTGGTTGTTTGGGGGGTGGTTGGGAGCTGCACATAAAATGCTCGTTTGGACGCTTGCCAAAGGCATTAAACGTGTGACAGACACATGCGACAAGGACTCTATTCTAGTGGCGCCAGGAGCCACGAGATGCTTGTCTCCCCGACTGGAATGACAATAAGGAAACAAATGCTAGGGTGAAGTATTACATTGAATCCGCTTTGCAATTGCAGCATTAATAGTTGCCGCTCCGGCTAGAAAATGGGTCAGTGTTTCAGGCTTATCGCAGTATTCTATATAACTACTTCTGGTATGAGCAATCGTGAGTGGAAGTTACTTTGGGTTAGCAGAGTGTTTTATCTTATCTTGAATTGTTTTTTTTTATTATTTTATTTTATCAACGAAGTAATACGAACTTTGTCATGAATATATTATTAGAATACATTTAACCCAGGTCCCAGGGACGTTAAAAAAATATTTTTTTTTCTGTTTTGGTTTTAGCAACAAATTTCCAAATTTTGGTGCAATATTTTTGGTACACAAATTATACAATAGAAAAGATGTCGCTGTTAAACACAATCGCCACTCGACTGTTCTTCGACCGAGCTGTAACCATGGATGCGCCTCCTAGTCGGGGGTATGCAAAGGGTAAAAAACCTCCTACAAGCAGTTCCTCGAAGAATAGCAAAAACAAAAAAGGCTCACGTCAAAAGCAAAGCAAAGAGAAAGAATCCGAAAAAAAGGAAGACGATCACAAGCCCTTCCCCTATAATCATTTGTTTAATACTAAGTTCTGCTGTACTGCCGTGTGCCAAGGTATCGACGATCCCCGCTTAGATAAAATGATGTATAAAATATCGGACAAAAAAACACGCAAGTATCAAGTCACCTGGGTGGACTGTCCAGCACTCGTAATCAAGCCAAAGAAGATCTGTGCCAATATCAAAGAAGTCAGGCCGGCTGCTCCGCGCCGCCTGCCCAAGGACAGACCGGAGACAGCCAGTATACCAAGAAAGACCGTGTCGCTCAAGAAACCAGAGAAGTGTCCGCGTGTAACGATGCCAGGCTGTAGGTCAACGCGATCTACCGTGCATTGCCATCGGATACGATTGAAAAGTGACTGCGAAAAGGTCAAGGCACCGTATCCATCATACTCTGAATGTGTGAGAAAAAGACCACCTCCAAAGCGTCCCAATGAATGTAGTTGTCGTGAGCCATTGAATATGTGTGATGTATACGCCGAGTTAAGAAGACAGGTTAAAGCTGGCCTAATTAAGTTTAAGCCATCGAAGAACGCTTCTTAAAGATTGTACGTAAGAAAGGAGTGCCAGGAGTGCCCTCCACAAAAAACTGCCTTGAGCCGACATCACATTTTCCATATGTGTAATATGTATTTAAATTCAAAATTGTCTTGATCTGGATCCCATATGACACCATACGAACATGCCAATAGCAGACCATGTTGGCTGACTAAATAGGTCTAGTCGAAACTATCGGTTGCAAATAACAAAAAAAAGAAAAGAAACCATGGCGAGATCTTTTACAGAAAAGAGTCCAGAACGAATGGAGCGATTCTACAGGCTTTACGTTTTCAGTACTTTATATATTGTTTCCAAGTGTAAAGATATGGTGTAGAGATCCGATCTTGCCGTTTGCAAAAACTATTTGCAATATACCCATTTTAATTGTTTAATTTAACAACCACAAACCCAAAATTATTTTCAACCACACATTTTGAACTACCAACAATTACTTATTTATATTTAAATAGTTTACTTAATAAATTCCAAGGCTGAGTCCAACCTAACGCATTTTCATTTGTTGACAAGGGAACTAGCAGTCAATCTACTTCAGATATGATTAACAAATATGGTATATAATGTCGTCATATCTACAATAAACCGAAAGATACTATGACTGTTACCTAACAAAATGTTAATCTTTTCCATGTTCCAGTTCCCATAAACTCTTAACTAGCATAAAAATACTTATTAATAGTATTCACATTTTATGAACTGTTATCACTTATCAGGAAGGAAGCTGTTAATCTTTTAAAGTAAAAGACAGAAAATATAATGTTTGTTAAAAGTTTTGTTATACTTTTATTTGTTTTCTTAAAAAGTCGAAAGACAGTTTATAAGATGGTAATGTGTTAACCCACATTTGGAAAGGATGTCAAACCTTTTGTATGCGAGTTCATTGTACTTCCGTGGAATCTTCCGAGCTATACTCGTACAGTGGTTGAAGTTTCAGATAGGTCAGTTCACTCGGTGCTGATTGCCTGCCTGGCAGTCCATAAATGGAGCAGCCGTGAATTCGTGTCTGAATTAAAAACCAACAGTCGACTGTCGACTCTTTGTGAGCGCGAAGGCAAACAATGTACGTATTCAGGTTTTTGAGGCTTTAAATGTGGCCAGGACACGCGAGCACCGACCAACTTGGCGCCAGAGCGGGCTTATTAAAAGGGGGCCAGCAGTTTCGGGATGTGGCGCCGTCGAATCATGTGGCTAGCTCCAAAGCCTAGCAGACTGATGAAAGGCAGTAATAAGGGTCTTATCAAAAGGACTCGTTTTCAATGGAATCGCTCAAAGGCTCACATACTATCAGGCAATCCAAGCCAGACAAAAGTCTTTGGGCAGTGACTAGGACAAGGCAAGGTCGGCTAATGACGTGATGTGTGAACTGGAACTGGGCATAGTAACGGATTTACCAAAAAATAGTTATAAAAGATGATGAGGAGGCACAGGGAGGTCGTGTCACGAGGCACGGCCCGCTTCCAGCTCTACTTCCGAGCTTTAGTGGCAAATTAATGTCATTTAGTTGGCGCCAAGCGAACAAAAGAATTCAATTTATGAATATGAGTATGTGTGTGTGTGTGTGTAGTCCTACCTACATACCGCTATATTTGGCACGCACAGGACAACAGCCTCGTTGTATATTCAAGTTATATTAGGACGTTTATTGATTTCGCATTATGTGCTTCAATTAATTATTTACATAGCCGTCCACCCAGCATCTACAGTTGTTTTCCGTTGACCGGGACTGTGAGACAATGAGATCCAATATTACTCACCTGCAAGCTAACGGCACCATTGGCAGCGATTGTTTTATCGATGGCCGTAGATTCTGATTGCGTTTCTCTGGCCAAACATGATCGAATTTTAGCTTAAGCCCATATCGCGGCACCGCCGTAATCTCATTCGATTCACCGGTCTGGCTCTGCTCCTTCTGCAGTTGCTCTGCGTACACAGCGCTGGCGGAATCTGCAGATTCGGCGGCATGGCCATTGGGTATTGCTTCAGTTGTTACTGGCGAAGCCATTGCGCGTATGTTTTGACTAGCTTTGATTTAAATTGATTCACTTAGCTTTATATGTATTCGTGTTTATATGTTTGTGTACTTAATACAATTGCGTGCACCTCATATTAATTTTAGTTTTTATTAAAGAAACAACATTCGCGCGTGACCCGAAACAGCAGCAACAAGCAAACACGTCCACTTGCATCAACAAATCAACTGTGAATGCGAGAACAGCGGACAGTAAGAGAGACAGGCGGCGAGAGAATAAGAACGACAACAATCGGAGAGTTCTGCTGCAATCGATATTTGGCTATCGGCAATTAGCGTTGCCACTTATCGTTTTAAAGCAAAAACTGAATAAAGCACTCAAAATGGCCAAATATGGTAGCATTTTATTCAAAACAGCTAATTAAACAGACGCAATTTTTATTTACTTATTTAAGTGTAAATAAACGTTTAATTATATGATGACATTATTTATAAAATATTCGGTTGCTTACACATATAAACAGAATTATCCAAATAAAAGGAATAAAATTCTTTTTGGTTTAGGAAACAAAAAGAATCGCGTGAAATTTTTAGTATACTTTATAATTGGCTAAAATATTTATTGGTTTTGTTTATACAGCAATATAAAAATTGTGCTACTTCAAGGAATTCGTATATTTTGGACACAAACACTTTTTGCGACGACCCTTTTTATCATTAGCTTGGCCATGGCCTTGGCCTTTGTCCTGATTCGGTGTCATCGACTTCTCTCCGTCCGACATGACCTCTGCGTAATGATCCGGATTGGCCTTCTCACTGCATTTGGAAGCCATAAACTCGAAGAAGTCAATGTTACGCACATGACCGAAGTACTCATTTTTAAATTGGAAGTAGTTGGGATACACCTTGTGCTTTAACATGGCCACGTAAAGGCTAAGCCGCTGCTGCTCCATAAACATGCGCCGTTTGTTTTCCATGTGACGATTTTTCCAACTGCGTTTACTTATCTCCATCTGCACCTGCATACGTAGCTTAGGATGCAAGTGATAAAGCACGGCCCTAGAATATTAATTGTATTGGTTTGGGATTAAATACTTTATAGATTTCGAAATGATTTACTCGTTAAAACGGTTCCTTAGTTTTCTAAACTTAATCCTATCAAACGGCTCCACGAAGAGATGTATGCGATCCGTGAAGGCCAGTTGTGCGGGTATCTCTACAAAAATTCTGCTCAAATTTTGGGTTTTAAACATTTACCGGATAGCTATACGATGTACTCACTTGGTACTAAGAACTGAAGGAAAGTCGACAATTTCTATGGGCTTTTTAGGCTGTGGGAATCGTGGAAATTTGGCCATGTCTGTTTCGTAACCTGGAGGGATTTTCTCCATACGCGACTTTATTGACTTTAGTTCCTGCGGATCAATAAAAAAGTTACCCGCACAAAAGTTAAAGTCCCCTAGATTTGGTACGCTTTTAAACAGTTCTAAACCTGCAATACAACAATTATTATTTTATATATAGAATTCTAGATGGGGTTACCTTTTTTACGGCAGTCTTCCGTAACGGACTCCACGAAATACGAAGTTCTCAATTTAGGACAGGCACATTCGATAAATTTGCGGAACTCATCGATCCAATTTTGAAAGGCATAGCTCAGGCTCTTTGTCAAGTCAATTTTCAGGTCAATTGGATTTCTGTTAATGAGTTTAATACAGCATAGAGTAAGGATTCAAACCCGTGGATTATGCACTTACCGCACCACACAGATGTTCTCATCACATCCGTACTTGCGAAGATCCGCACTGAATTGTATTTTATCCTTTTCAAACCATACATGCAGATTGTGTGTCTCAATGTTAATGCCGACAGGACAGGGACCTAATCGTTCCTGTGACCAAACAAGACTATGGCGTGTCCACTCATCTCCATCATCTTCGGATGAGGAGGGCTGTGGACGATTGAAACTGAGATAGCTATCCTGACTCTCATACCGTGCCTGTGCCTCATCAATTGGATAAATATGAAATTGCAAGTTATCCGCGGCAAAAACCTTTGTTTCCATATTCGGATCTACCGTATTCATGCCCGTAAAGAAAAACTGTGTGCCCGCATATGTCTGATGCTGCATCATATAACTGTCTGGCAGGTAGGTAACGAATGAATAATCATAAAGGTACTGATCTTCGGCTTCCATTTCATTTAGATAAATTTCCAATGGGTCTTCCTCTTCCTTAAGCTCGATGGCTGTGCTCCTGCCTGTCTCCTCGTTGGTTACATTAACAATGATCGAATTCTATATGGATATAAAAAGAGATCAGCATGGATTGTGGGTACTCCTCAATACTCATGACTCACTTACCGACATAAATGAATTGGATCCTCGATCCAAGTTGAATTTATGCGAGCTACTGGAACTTATTTGCTTATCGATATCATCCTCGATCACTCCCGGATCGATGCCGTCGACTGTGCTGGTGCTGATAACGGTACCATCGCTATGATAGCACTTCAAACCATCCTTTGCCCAGATCAATCTCACCCCATCATCCCGCATGGCGTAACTCTCATTGGCATAATAATCGTGCCACTCTGTAATGCGAACCGGCTTGCCGCAATAGATCTTCTCATTCCCCTCCACATGCACCACACTGCCCAACGATGTCGTTAGCTTCAGATGCTTATAGCTAAGGTTGAATTGCTGCATAATGAAGTTCAGGTACTGAAGCTCGGGCTCAATGCTATCGAAGAGTGCGGTCACTTGGCTCAATTGCAAGGCAAGCGCTTCAATCTTTGCAGTTTTGGCAGCCAAGGTATCAGAGGTCATGGAGGTGCTCGCCAGCAGTGGATTTGGTGCGGACTGTGACTCAGAACCGCCCGTAGCCCGTTTTTCCTTCGAATCCCTATTACGGTTACGCTTCTTCTTCATCTGCGTACTCGAAACACGCGTGCGCAGAGGTTTATAGCTACTAAACGTGGATTGGGTTGCACAGGCGGTGATAACGTCGGAGCTTTCATCGAATTCTCCCTCTTCCTCCTCATCGGGGTAGAGATAATTGTAGAGTCTATAGACTTCACCGTTGTAGCGCATTATTAACACCGTGTCGTTGTTGTTGTAAATAACAATGACACAGCCAAAGGGCGTGCAGATGCGACGCTTCTCATTGAGTTCACTTTGCAGGCCAGTCCATTCGTGCTCCGCGTGCGTATCGTGGCAGTAGAGGATGAGCCCATTGGGATAGTTAAGCACCGCCTTGGCACATTCTTTTGTATCCAGTTTAACCCTTAAGCTGATGCCGTTTGGCGTCTCTACACGGATATTCGGAGCTACAGCGCTCATCTTATCCTTTTCATTTGTGAACCGGACAGTTTGTTTGTCAATCTCAATGGAAAGGCACTTGTTCATTTGTCGAAAGTTCCACTTCTCCTCGTAGAGCGAGAGCAAACCTTCCTCAAAATAGTATTTGGACGTTTTTAGCTTAATGGTTTGGCGCGCATCGTCCAAGTTGTAACCCTTTAGCATAGGATGATCAGGTCCGAGTCCAATATATGAGGGTCGTTTATCAGTACCCGAGGATACGTTCTTTAGAATAGTAGATCCATGAAAACTTGCGGCACGATTACCTGGCATAGAGGCCCGAGCGCTCTCTTTACTTCGCATCTTTGTCAATCTGGACGAGAGCCGTGCCTCCGTTTTTTCCTTGGGCTTCGCTTGGTCAGCTACTTTTTGCGCCTTTAGCGATTTAGGACGAATAAAGACACTGGGCGTGATGCAGTACCGCTTGTTGGAGCGGCAATTATACGGATTTGAATCTTCGTCTGAATTACCTAACGTATAAGCGCTTGGATACTCAGACAACGGATCTGCCTTTATCTCAATGGACTCCTCAAACATTTCCGGCGTGACCAAATCCTGCAAAAATTCATCCATCTCATACAATGTAAAGTCCCTAAAGCAAAGACGCGTCGGCAGAACAATCTGCCGCTCATTGACCAACACCTCATTGTAGACTCGTTTGAATGTGTAGAGCTTTACACCTGGATACACTTCCTCAATTTTGTAGTTATCATATTCGTTGACTAACTGTACAATGCGTTGGACAACTGCATCATCGGTGAGATATATCTGAGCGTATTTGGGCAGATGTGCAGGCTCCGTCTCAGAAGTGTACGGCGTGTACTGTAAGTTTTCTATGATATAACCAGAGCTAAAGTAGCGACGCAGTATATTGTATTCCAGGCAGGCGTAATAGATATTCCTCATTAGTTTCTGATCCATATAGGATATAACGCTTTGGAGCAGTGGATTCACCTGCTCCACGAACAAGCGCTCGCTTTTCACGAGCTTGACGATACTCTTAAAGGCATTCGCATAGACCTTAATCTTGTCCAGTATTTTGGTTTGTATCACCGACGAGGGCTTAGCCAAGAGCAGTACTTCCATCTCTGTCATCAGCTCGCGGGGATTGCCAAATGTGCACATTAATGACTCCAAGTAGAGATAGACTGATCCATCATCATGATACACCGCAGGCAATTCAGCACTCA
The DNA here is from genome assembly GCA_035045065.1 of Hirtodrosophila trivittata. Taxonomy (NCBI): domain Eukaryota; kingdom Metazoa; phylum Arthropoda; class Insecta; order Diptera; family Drosophilidae; genus Hirtodrosophila; species Hirtodrosophila trivittata. The sequence goes on from JAWNNK010000856.1 coordinate 4,084,977, forward strand.
AATAGTGTCCCTGAATGCTCAGTGATTCGACCATTTGAAGGCTGTCCTGCATGCTTATGTCCGCATTCATCTTTACGTTGATCTCTTGATAAGGCTTCACATAGTGCTCATAATACTGTTCCCGCAGCGTTTGCGCGTCGTAGACAAACCAACTGAGCTGATCAAAGATATCCGTAGCATATTTCACTGCTTGACACCCCGACATCTGAGGTATCGTCTTCTGCATGATGCCCACTGGCTTGGTAATGATTCGTTTACGCACCGAGTGAATGTCACGCTCTATTTGCTCGATAGTTTCCCGCAGTAATTTTTCCCGACGAGGCCGAGGCACCAAACGGTCGTAGGCGCATCTCTCCGGCAGGAAGTGTATAATCCCACGCACGGGCTGTTGGTTTCTAGGAAGAGAAAATCGATTTAAAGACATAAAAAAATGATAATTATTTCTGACTTACGCGAGCAGATTTCGATAGAAGGTATTACTTAGATTGCCTATGATGACTATAAGGATGGTCGTTGACAAGGGCTGATCCTTTATGTACTGTGGCAAGAACACATTTGGGGCTGTTGCATCTTTACAATTGGATTTAGCTTACCACCCGCTTGGATAATGGTTGTCCTTTGCCCACTTTGCTATGCTCCTTTTGATTGACACCGAAGCACACAATCTTTGTCTTTATGCTAGCATCGGTAGTGTCTTTGGTTCGCTTTGACTCCATTCCCTTGTCCGGTTTTTTGTTGTCTACAGTTCGCAACTTAATCGGGGCGGGAATATTCTTCTGCCAATACTTTAGTAGATTGAAGCTCGTCTCCAACTCAATCTTCTTGGTCACAAAATCATATTTCTGCAAACAGTCCTTAATGCGCAACAAAGACAAATCCAAAGGATTCGTGGGCAGACTGTCTATAATACAACAAAAAAATATAAATAATCAAAAAGATCTCTTACTCACCAATCTTTTTATTCTTAGATATTCGACCTTGTATTATATTAGTTGCTTCGGCCTCCTTTATTTCCTTATCTATATCGATGATAAATAAGAATCGTCTGAGACCAATCGTGATCTGCTTTATGAACTCATCACGTACTGCCCTTAGCCCATTATCGTAGAAGTTGATGCAATAGATGTCATAGGTGGTGGAAAAGGATTCCATCTGGTATTTCCGACTGCGGCGACTGCTCATGTCGGTTCTTCAACTGCTCATTAAAGTTAGGTACAGAAGGTATATATAGATAGCCACCAAGTGTTGGTATTCTTGATGGCTTGTGTAAATTTTTTATATATTACGTTTACAAAATATAAACAGAAATTGGGCGTTTGTTTCTGACATGAAAATCTTGGCCCTATGACCAGTTTTCCATCTTGCAGTATTTTCCATTAATTTACACTTTTCTTATATTCGAGTAATAAAATAGTATTGTTTATTTTAATGATCTTTAAATTAGTTCTAAGAGTTAATTTAATTATACTTAACTTTACTCTAAATGGCTGTTTATATACAAATGAAAAGTTAAGAATTAAGTACAACTACTCGAAATGCTAATTATATATAAATATATGTGTGTGTTCATAGGTTCTGTACAAATGAGAGATTCAAAGGATACTAATTTAGTTTCTTTTTGAAATGAATTTCCTGTTAATTGGTGTAAATAAAATCAAAATCAAACGAAAAGCCTCTTTACAAATAAAAACAATATAAATTATAAGATAAACAATAATATACGAGCGGTATTAAAATAAATAATAAACTGTAGGATTTATAATGCAGTCACTGGCAATAGAAACCCGATGTTCCTACTAAGGGAAACATCAAGATTATTCGTATACCTAAGCTAATATTATATTAATTATATGGCGGTGATATGCTACTAACTGGACGTTGTCTAAGTTTATGGCTATATAAAACTCGTAATTGATCACAATGCATTTGGAAAAAGTTTTGGTGTGGCGTCAACAGGAACCAGAAACGCCCAGTAGACCGATCAGTTATCATCGCTGGACACGAGACACTCGCTCAGCAGCACATTGTGCAGATCGTCCATATCAATCCAGTCGCGTCTCTCGTTGCGTATGGAAACATTGCGAATGCAGCCCTTAAAACTGTCGCGGGCAAGCAAACAGCCACTGGGAGCTATGTCTGCATGGAAGATGTAAGAAGAACACAAACAGATTAAGTTGGAAATCAATCTTCAAGTATAGGAATCTACCTGGCAGTCCGCCTATGTAGAGGGGCGAACGGGTTTGCACTTTGCCCGCAGTCCGTTGATTTGGCATACTGATCGTGGAAGGCAACTGATCAATTCTCAGAGCAATCTGCTCCCCATCATAGAGCGCTGATATATTATGCCACTTGTTGTCACATAGCGCATATTTGCTCGGAAGTGTGGACTCCACGCGGAAGGGTATGCCATCGCCCACGTCACACGAGAAAACGATCTATCAAAGATAATGTGAGATCGTAGTTTAATTATAGTGCGAGCTTCACTTACATTGCCATTGTTGATCTCTAGGGAGAGCGCTGGGAAGCCGCTAGGCTCCGAGACACTCAACAATACACCGGAGAGCTCAGAGGTGCGAAATTCCATTTCCAGTTCCAAGTATTTCGCCACATGAAAGTTTTTCTCTGCAAGCAAGATGATAGTGTTAAAGGTGATACCCGTATTAAGTTCCTACTGGACTCACTGTATATGGCATAGGCATCGCCAGGAAAATAGCTGCCCCGTTCCACGGTGGGAAAACACTGACCCACATTCGAGTGTTTTCCTGGACGTGCCAGATCCTGTGTGCTGTTGTTTATATTGACGCGTCGGAGACAACCCTTGAATGCCTCGAGGCGCAAGTATAGTTCCGAGGGCACCTTTACCGGCGCCTGGGGCAGTCCACCGACCAGCAACTGCTGTGAGGCGCCAATTTTCTTGGGCACCTTCATTTGAGCTGAGGTCTTTTGGTCCGTGCGTCCAATCTCCACGCTCATTGTGACCTTACGCTCATGGCAGTTGATTGTCACCCGATGCCATTCACCATCGTTCAGCTTGGCCGTCAGCTGCAACTCCTCCCGGCGACGTCCACGCACAATCAACACCAGCTGGCCATCCTTAAGAAGGAGTGCAACATAATGCTTGGGCTTCTCCTTGGTGCCCGGTGACAAATAGATCATGCCATTGGGATAGAAGGAGCGGAAGTCAAAGCTCAGATGGAAGTTACGCTGCCAGAAGTGCCGATCCGGTAGCTTCAGCTGCGAGTAGCTATAGAGCTCATCGCCAAACTTAAATGCATTCGGCTCGTAGGAGTAACTGCCAATCTGTAAGAAGATGAGAGGATTAATCCTAGTTTTAGCTTAGGTAACCCGGAATCTTAACTCACCACGACGACTTTGTGTTAGTTCTGAGCTTTTGTGAGCGAGCTTTCTGAGTGCGCACTCAGAATTAAATATATTTTTGTTTTGGTTTTTTAGTGAGTTAAAAAATAATAAAAACATTGGCATGATTTTGTTTATTGTATTTTTGTTGTTAAAAAATGTTTTATTTAAATCGCAAAATGTGATAACAATTTTAATGTAGTTGTTGAAGTTGAAGAAAGCAAAAGTTATTTGTATGAAACAAGTGGTACATCAATGAAAGCAAAAACGTACACAAAGCGTTGATGAGTGAACTATATAGTAGATGATATTATATGGTATATAGATATAGATGATAGATTAATGCCACATATAATGCTTAGATACTAAATTGAGCTTATCAAATATATCAGAAATTTCATGAAATATTTACAAATATGTTCTTGAAAATAGACAAAAAAAAATGCATTTAACATTCGAATGACGCTTTTTGTTAGCCAAGGACCAAGATAGAGCTTTAAAACTTATTATTATTATCTTACATATACATATATAAATATATATATATATCTATATATATAACTATGATTCTATTAACCAATCTATGCAATGCTTTTGGCCAGTTGAAACCTAAAACTATGTTAAAAAGTTGTAGAGTGAAGCTTCAATAAACCTGGTTAAGTCTGAGGTTATATGTATATAATGATCGTTTGTTTGATTCGATTGATTGATTGATTGATTGTATGATTAATCCACATGTAGACCACATTGAGGAGTAGCTATGTTTAGTAAGCTTTTTAGGCGAAATTAGTATACAAAAGATCTTTCTTGCAGCGCAGCGCTTGAAGCTTTTAGCGTAGCAGCTTTTGACATACGGATAATTGCTTAGCAACTAAAATCCTATAAAAACAAAGAGAAACATTTAAGTCGATCAAGTTGAGAGTTAGGCAGCCACATAGTATGTACTCGTATTTACATGCATCTCTCTTCAATTAAGCCAATCCCAGTTCCCGATCCTTTTTTTTATCTTTTCAACGTAACCCCGAGACCAAGTACAAAAAGGTGGATCAACAACTCACCCGCTTGCAGCCCTCCGGCGAGGCAGTAAAACTCTTGCCAATCATCGGCTCCGTCTTTAGAAGCACATCGTATAGGGCACCCTTGAGGGTGCCCATGACTGGACCATTGCGTCCGATCTGCACATTCGCAAACGTCAAAGCATCATTGAAGTTAACAGTACGATTATTGAAAACCACATCCCGCACAGCTCCTTCTAGCTTTACAAATGTCGGCGCCAAGGGCGTAAAGCTTTCATGGGGCGGTGCGCCACCAATGTAAAGCCCGCCCGCATCCTGTGGCAGGCTCACTAGCGATGGCGTGCCGCTTAAGCTACGCACATTCTGTAGTTCATCGTCCACCATCAGTTCCAGTCTGCGTCCAGTCTTTATGAGATTAATCACATGCAGCTCGCCATCGTTCAGCTGACTCGCATTCGAGTACATTTTGATGAAGCTGCGTCCTGAATTTATCCACACCTGCAGCTGACCATCGACCAAACTCATTGAGTAGTTGCCCATGATGTCCTTGGCATCATAATCCTCCAAAACCTCCGGCGGATACGCGGCCAGCAAGAGCAGACAGTCTGGCTGCATTGTGCGGAACACAAGGCCAGTGTTGGCACGTTTTCTCAACGACTGCGAGGGCAGCTCCATATATCCATTACCCGAAAAGCCAGCTCTGAAAAGGACACATAATAAGCATTGTATGTAAGGAGCGGATGTGATGCTTACTTTGTGATCATGTCCTTGCAGGAAGACTCCACGCCAAAGTATGTGGAGCTCTCTAGGGGATCATAAGTTTCGCCATTCACCTGGACATCCATCATGCATCCCAGGAAGGGATTGTCGGCACCAGGTGCCTTGGTGGTGCCCGAAGTAAAGCCTGTGAAAGGTAAATAGTCAAAAGTTGCTCAAGGATATGATTCAAGTAAAGCTCACCTGGTGGCACGCCACCCAAATAATATATAGCCTTGGACAGATCTGGCAACATGTGACTCTTGACGGGTAATGTAGGCGCTCCTGATATGGCGCGATCGTTATTCACACGCAGCATTCCATTTTCAGTGCTGCGGCGAGCGGAAAACTCTCTGGCCGCCTCAATTTTGATCCACTGGCCAGAGTTATACTTCTTGGTAGTGTTAATCTCCAGCTTAGACTCGTCACCATAATCAATGCGGAACATGATACGTCCACGACTCAATGTTACGGACACCGAGCGGTTCTATAACAAAAGAAATTACAGGAGTTTATAAGGATCTCAAGGGATTTATGGGGAATAATAACTTACGTTCTTGTCATCAACCGCTAGGAAAAGCAATGCATTTTCATCCAGCGTACGGAATGTCATCTGCAGAGCAAATAGGTTCTTGCGATAGGGTCGTGGGCGTGTCTTCTTGAGTTGGGCGTAGCCTAAGCCGTTAAAGTGTCGCGCCACGGAGGAGGCTGACGATTCTCTGGCACCAATCATAGCGCCACCGCAGCGTCCCTCGCTATTCACAAAGTTCCATAGACCCAACGGTTTGTTGTCCACTTCCACCTGATGCACTACAACATTCAAGCCTGGTGTTAGCTCCTTGGATGCAAAGCCGCCAAGTAAAACATGCTCGTTATGGGTCTGATAGAATCGCGTGTGCTCTGCATCTGTGGAGCCAGATACAGGCAATCCTGGCGTCAAAGCGCCAAAATTGTTCATGCGACGCACTAGAAGACTGCCCAGATTCAACGTACGATTCGCCTCTACATGGTACCAGGCATCATCGTACTTGGGATCACGTGTCTGCACCTCCAGAGGATGTGTGATTGCCGTCGTACTTCCACCCAGGTTCCAAATCAGACGCACTCGCCTTTTGTATAACTCCAGCGTTATATGTCGTCCCTCGGTGCCCTGGACCTGGAGCAATGGCGAATTGCCCATGTGGTTTGATAGCGCAAAACTCATGCGCAGGGAATTGGAGGTACTCAGGCCATAGGACACCGGTAAATAGGTACGACTACATTTGGGACCCAAAGATTCTAGTGAAACATCAATCTGGAATGGCAAAATTGGTTAATTGTATAACAATTAGAGATCTGTATGTGCTTTAAAGGAATTACCGCCTCTGCCGCATGTTTGGCCTTAGCTATTTTATCCCTTAGCTGCTGCAGCTGTTGGGCCATGCTGTTGTTCCAGGCCTTGAACTCTTCGTGCTCTTTGGTCGCCTGTTGCTCCACGTAGCTAAGCGAAACATTGGCCATACGTAGGTTCGTCTTGGTCAGCGATATATTCTCCTCGGCCATGCCCAGTTTGATCTCCCAGTCAGGCTCCAACATGACAAAGGACCTGCGCATGTTCTGTATGGACTGTTGCATCTCTCGCGCCTTGCGCTGCTCATCATGCATTTCCACGCTCGTGTTCTGGGCCAGCTCAATACTATCCTGGGCATGACGACGCGACGAGCTGTTGGTCAGTTGTTGTAGCTGGCTGCTTATGTTATTGTTGCGTTGGCCCGTCTCGAAAATAGTGCGTTTGATGCCCTCTACCTGTTGCTCCTGCTGCTGCAGCTTTCCTTTGAGTACCGTCGACTTTTGCATCAGCTGCACTGCCTCTCGCTGAAGCTGCTTGGAGCGATGCAAGGAGTGCTTGGCGCGCTCAATCATGGAAGTGCCATCGCTGGGATAGAGCGTGCGCTGTGCCTCATAGACTCGCTCCTTGGACACCAATGAAGCTTTTCGTGCATCTGCAATGGCCTTGGAGATGTTGCTATGCGCGGAGCTAGAAGTAGATATAAAAAAGTGAATATAAAGTCTCATAAGCTAGAGATCTCTTACCTGGCCAGCAGGGCTATGCGTGCACCATTCCTAGTTGGCTGAAATTGTCTGGCATACTCATTGGAACGCTCAAGTAGACGCGTTGCATGCTTCTCCTGCTTGGGCAGCCAATGCTTGCGCACCTCCCGCTGCAGCTCTGTCTGTGATTCAAGTGTTTCATTCAAAATTGCTGCTGAGGCAGTTAGCTGCTTCCTCTGCTCATCTAGTTGGGATTGCTGCTGAATTGATGTCCTTAACATTTGCTCGCCACGCTCCACATAGCTCTGATTAAGATGCTCCTCAATGCTACGTCCAAGCTCTCCCAGTTCATTATACTGCTCCGCCACATGTCCGCTTAGGTTACGCACATGTTCGAGCACATCGTCGGCCTCGCTCTCCACGTCCAGCGTCCGATCGAGATGCAAGCGCATATCCGCTACGCGATAGTTTGTCTGATTGAGATCCCGCCACAGAATTTCCAGGCGGGCACGTTGATCATACGCCGCATCGGAGGCATTACCCATAGCGTAGAATTGCTTCCAGGCGCAGTCGTTGGTTCTGCGAATGTCGTCCACCAGCTGGTAATGCTGCTGTATGGCCTGCAGATAGAAACGTGCCTGTTTAAGAGCAGTGGGAAGGCTCAGATGGTGTGCGCTTTGGCCATAGTTGTTTAAATTGTCCAACGATTGCCTAATCTCTTTACGTAGCGAGACTACATCCTGTTGCAGCTCCAATCCCGCCTCATGCATGGAACTCAAAGCCTGTTGACGCTTCCCAATCGTGGCTAAAGCTTTCCGCGATTGAAACTTCTCATTCTCTGCATGAGCATCTAGTTTGAGCAGCGCTGGAGTATCATAGGCCATTAGAAGCTGCTTTGCCTGGTTGTAATCCTGTTGACGTGCACGCCATACATCATAGGACTGCTCGTATTCGGATAACTTAAGATACGGCGCTGGTATGCCCGTAAGATCCATGTTGTGCAGGCCACGGCGCAGCTTATGACCCACCAGTTCCACATAATCCAGCAACAGCAGCGTGCAATTATCGCAAACTACAAAAACAAAAATTTTCTTACCAAAAGTCATACAACTTTTTCCAATAGCAACTTACGCTTGCAGCCTGTCTCCACCAGATGATGTCGCTCCGCTTCGCACTTGTTGCATTTGAGGCCCGTCACGCCTTCGCGGCAATAGCACTGACCCGTTTCCGCATCGCAGCCCTCAGCCCGGATACCATCCAGATTGCAGTTGCATGCCTGACAACTGCTGTTTGGATACTGCATAGGATTGCCAAAGAAACCCAAGCGGCAGCGCTCACAGAGACGTCCCGTGTAACCAGGTTTACAGACGCAGCTAACTTCGCCCTCCCACACATTGCAACCGCGCGCAAAGTTACGATTCGTTTCCGGACAAGGACACGCCTGGCAGCCATGCCGCGAATTCGGATCACCAAAGAAGCCTTCCGCACACTGTTGGCAATGTGCACCACCGCTATTCTCACGACAGTTCTAAAAGATACGGGAAACAATACATATGGTTAAGTACGGAAATATGGACACCGCAGGATTTCTTACCAAACAAACGCCCGTTTCCCGATCACAATCGTTGCTGCGTCCGTTGCAGTGACACGGCGCAGCACGTCCAATAAGATCCTCAATGAAAACGCTTTCCACGTCGCTTGTGTTGCGCCAGCGATAGAACGATTGACCCGGATCCTGGCAAGAGAGTCCATCAAACCGTTTGGGACACTTGCAGCGCTCGACGCCCTTGGCTATGAGATTCGTGGAGCCCTGCACATATATGGCGGCATCCATGTGCACATTATGGAGTCTGTACAGTAAAATAGATGCATAAGTAGATTTAATCCAGTCCAGAAGTTAAGCATGACGGATTTGTTTTCAATTGTTGGCAACACAAATAATTCTAATTCGATTTATATTTTAGCAGCATATTTTAGTTATCGATACTATCGATGCTGCTATCGACATGTTTTATGTAAAAACCTTGCATTCGAGAGTTGCCAGTTTGGCTATTTTGCCGCTAGTTCTAGAGTTCTTAGCGGATATCAAATTGACTGGCGGGAATACTAGCTTTATTGAATATAAATGTAGCTTCGGAACGGAATTGTCGCGATATTCTGACTTCGATGCTTGTATAAAACATCGATACTTGCGCAAATATTAGCGTATCGAAAATGCTGGTATTGTTATCGATTTTTGAATATTCATTAATATTTCCATAAAATACTTACACAACTTGCTGAAAGTCCGCATAGACGAAGGCGCGCAGGAATATGTGACGCACATTTTGTAGGGCAGCCATCAGGGTTCCTCGGTCTACTGGTTGGCTGTTGTGATGGTACTTCCAATAGGATTCGTGCAGCGGCACACGATGCGTTACGTTGAGAGAGTACTCTAATTCCTCGTACTCGTAGAAGTCCAGGACGAGCTTGGCATGTGCATGAAGCTGGACGAGGGGGTACTGTGCCAGGACTTTACGCTCCAGTGGTGTATTGGCGCCGTCCGTAAGCAGCGAGAAGTAGAGGTAGCCACCGTAGCTAGTGGTGCGATCGCCATAAAACTGTGGAGGCAGCTGAAAGTATAGCGGCTGATAGAACTGGGCATAGGCGCCAATGGATACATTGCCCGTAGAGCGCGGCACCAGGCTGAGGTCGTTCATACGCGATATTTCGGCATCCTCCTGATAGGACACGCTGCCCGCCATTTGGACAACCACAATGTATTCATACTCGCCGGTGGTCACATGCTGTGGACGTAATTGCTGTACGCTGAGATTTCTCGCTTCGGCCATGCGTACGTGGCCCCAAGAGAGTTCACTTTGGTCGCACTCAGCGGCACGTCCAAAGCAGAAGCAGCGGGTGCAGCCTTCGGGATTTAGTGCTGATAGGCCGAACGTGCTCTGCATGCAAGTATCACACTTGAGGCCCACAACTAGGGATTTGCAAGGACACTGTCCATTGGAGTCGCAGGCAATCAAGCCATCTGCACGCGTAAAGGAACCACCTACATCGCAACCACAGCGCCGACACTCTGGATAGCCAAAGTAGCCGATGGCACAACTGTTGCATGTGCGACCCGCATAGCCCTCACGGCATTGGCACTGACCACCGACCGCTGCACAATGCTGGCCAATGGATCCAATGTGATCGCACTCACACTCACGACAACCTAGACGCGCCTGCCAACCCCAGGTGCCGGGCACGCACTGTGAACAGGCCAAGCCACGCGTGAATTTGGGACAAATGCAGCGTCCATTGAGCGGATCACAGACCTGACCCTCAGCTGCACATGCAGCGCAGCGCTGACAGCCGTCAGTGCTAAAGCCATAGAAACCTTCGGTGCATTCGTTACAGTGGCGTCCACCAACACCAATTTTGCAGTCGCATTGTCCAGTCCATGGATTACACTCATGACTGCGAGCGCCGTGCGGATCGCACTGGCAATCGTGACAGCCCACGCTCTGCGTGAGATTCCAGTGACCCGCTTTGCACTTCTCGCAGCGGCGACCTGCCACATTCAGCAAACAGGCGCACTGACCCGAGCGTTTGTCGCAAGCCGACGACAGCGATCCGATTGGGCTGCATTGACAATCTGCAAAAGAAACAAAAATTAGTTAACTAAACAGTCTATTGAGTATATATATATACATATATAAAGACTAGTATATCGGGTGAAGAATACTTATATATGGGATATAGATTCCCTATGACTATGTCAAGTCATTTAATCATATAAAACTATAATATATATTATGTATCTATATTCCGATCAAGTCGAAAGAAGTCAGACTGAATCTATATTTACGTCCGTAGGTGTCGCCTATCGCTTAGACCGGAAACTCTTTACCCCACCCTCGCATATTGTTGTTGTTAATTTAATGTCCGTTTTCTTTCGTCCGTTATAAATTTGTTTACTGGGCCACATGCGCCAGCACTGTCTTCATCATCATTATCATGATTATAAACATCATTATGATGATCATCGACAGCAGCTAACTGCACCCAAGACCGCTCACAACTGGCAATGAGATCCTCCAGCTAGTTGGCCGTTTTGTGGGTTGCGCGTAGGCAGCACCACAAACCGCCTACATTTGCATAGAGTTTCCTAGCCGGGCGACAAACGACAAATGCGACAACGACGGAGGACGCTATGGTAACAGAGGGGGAGGAGGAGGTGAAGGAGAGTGGAGAAGCAGACAAGTCTGCCAGCAGTCAGCAGGCTTGGAGTACTCGTACGTGGACTGGAAGGCATATGGTATACGAAAATAAATTCATTCATAAATCCGGTAAAACCAACGCAAAAATTTTCAAATTGATTGCGCGATCTATTAAAAAAAATACTCTTAAAATGTTAACATAAAAATATATGCATAAAGACTGGAGAAATTATATCGGAAATTAAACGAATTTTGAGTATACTAACTTGAAGTTAACTAATCTGGGTTGAAAGTGAAGATATGATATTAAGTTGTATTATCAAAATAGTTTTTCAAATATATAAAGTGTCATTTATAATGAATTATTAGAATACAGATAATTTTATACCAATGCATGTCAAACTGTAAGCTGATGTTTGAGATAGTATTCCGAGTATATATGAATTAACTGAAGCACCTATATTTTTCAATCTATTAGCCCATACATACTACTCCTCTTTAGAAAGGGTATTCAAAAGGAAATATATAGAAATATGAACATGCCGTAGCACGCGACACTAGGAGATAGTAGTTCGACTGCGACGTCGTTGTGGAGCAGTTTGTGGTAAGAGATTGGTGGAAGAGAAGGCTGCACCAGGAGCAGCGCAGCAGCAGCAGCGCGCCTTGAGGCACTTTGCTTAAATTCAGGCTGAGGCTTTGACTGTTTGTTGCAGCTGTCAAGTGCCAGCTTGGGATTTGCATTTTCATGAATGAAAGAGAGAGGCGCAGTCGCAGTCGCGAAATCTTCAGAGTTTCCATTTTGGCTGTTGTTGTTGGTGTTGGCTTTTGCCACCTTTCAGACAACCAGCCAACCAACCAATAAAAGGTTCAATCAACTGACGCCATTCAAAATGTATCTTCTGCTGCCTCTTTCCTGGGCAAATGATGTCATTAAAGTTAACAGTGTGGCATCACGACTGCCTGCCTCAAAATGCGTTTGTCATGCTACAGTTTTGGAGTCACTGTGCAGCATACGTAACACCCACAGAAGTTTGCCCTGTCTGCAATCTAGCAATGTTTCAATTTTATAATAATTTTTGTGTGTGTTTTCGCGTGGGTTTTGTTGTTGGATTTCTCTCAAATTTTATTGACAATTTTCTTTGTTTGAGTTTTATTAATGAGCACGTTTTGTTTTCTGTTTCGCTGACTGCTTCCAAGTTTGGCTCGAATCACAGGTCTACGATTTTGGTCAGATCTTGTTAGTGTGTGGGTGTGGGTGCAACTGTGGGTAGCTGAAGTGCACTTCCGTTCATTTAACGGTGCTTAACGCGATATGCGTAAAATTAAATAAGTTTTTCAGATACGCTTGTCAACAGATGCTGGAAAAACCATCAAAAGTGGCCCAATTGAGATGATGAAGTGGATAATATTTCGCCTGTTTTTCCACGTCAACTATAAAATATACGCTGCACACTCTGATATTGACCTTAGGCCTAGCTATCCATCAAAATCTTTAACCAGACCATGTTACAAATCAAAATGCGCGTAATAAATTAACAATTAAACAATAATAATTCTAAAATGCCATAAATGCACATGACGAAAATTGACAGAATAATTGAAAACTGACATTTGGCAGTACAAAAATACTGCAAGAATATAAAACAAGACACAGAAAAAAATGTCCAACTTTGCAATGCAACTTAAATTGAGAGCACGTGTTGCAGTGCTCCACGCTGGACATGACAAAATATTGATTAAATGATTTATGCTGTGACCAGTTGCCAGACAACGCTGCGTATGCGCAATATGCGCGCAATATTGGTAGGAAAAAATCCAAGAAAAAAAAACTCGCGCCAACGCGGTCAATCAATTATCATAAATCTCCAATCAGCAGTCAGAAAAAATTTGAAAGATAAAAAAAATTATAGAAAAAAACACTTTTAAGAAGTGTGAATACTCTGTAAATATGTTTCAAAAGGTGTTGAAATACTTTGATGATTTATGGCAAATCTTTATCAATCTAAACTAAAGCAAATCTATATCATAAATATACTTAACAAATATCGTTTTTGGCAAAACGGAAAGCCTCTTCTTAGCTGGAAGAAAGAGCATTTAAAAAGTCATTAACTAGTTTCGGCTTGTGGTACGTGAGATCGGCAGGCGGCAATTAAGCATCTGTAGGCAAGAGCGATAACAATCTTGTGGCAATGCGTTGACTACTGACTGAATGACGTAGTGAGTGAATGACTGAATGACTGACAGACTTACTGACTGACTGACTGAATGAGTGAGTGAGTGAGCGAACAACTGCATATACAAGATTTATGTGTAAGTTGACATTTGAAATGTCAAATAGCAGCAAGTTGGCCAACGGCAACTGCTGCAGTTGCATTAGGAGTAAGTTGGTTGCTGCAGGTCTTACTGCGTTTACGGCAATTGCTGTTCTCGTTACGAGTATTGTCTTGTTAGCCGCCCACAGCTTGACCCACATATAATAACCGAAAGAGACAGAGAAGGAGATAGACTTAGATAGATAGAGAGAGAGTGGGAGTAGAGGATCGACAGAGCCAGCGACCACCCGGCTTTATGTGTGCTGTGTCTTTTAATAGCCTCACGTACTCGAAGCTAACGCTCGAAATTTCGTAGTTAATTAACCCGTTTGCATACATTTCGTTTTGGCCAGGCTTTGCCTGGCGACTGGTCCTGCCAGCTTCAACCAGTTGGCCCAGACACACAAGAGTCCCAGTCCAAGTAGTCAGACGGACCCACTCCCGTACCGTAGCATTATTTATGCTTTCTTTGATCGAACTCGACGCTGGAGCGTCATAATAGTCTCACAGGTCTCACAGATCTCAAGAGTCTCTCGATTGTTTTCGTGCGCGCCATAAATTAATCGAATGTTAACTTTGTTCAGGAAATTGTCTTTGACTTGCTGGCCAACCAACCCGGCTCCAGCTCAAAAGAAGAAAAATAATAATAGCGAAACACTCAAGAATGCTGAAGCCAATAAAGCCTGACACGACGATACTCTATGTGTATATCCAATAAACTCTTTGGCGATATCTCATGATGTTATATACAACTTTCGGGGTTTATGTTTACAGGGTATAGTTTAATTATAGCATTTTGTTTGTTTTAATAAACGGTTGCCGGTGTTGAATTTGCGGCGCCTCCAAAGTGGCGGCAGCCGCGGAAGTGGATACATTTAAATCTCGACATTATGCAATTTATTAAGATCTCTTTCAGAGTTCGCTGAGTTGACTTAATCAAATTGGTTAAACCCCTAGAGAGGGCTTTAATGATAAACAAATCTTCAAGCTTCCGTTGGTTTTATTTATAAATTCTAATTTACTTTAATATCAACTCTAGTTAGAACTATTTCTAATGATTCCCAATTAAAATTTAACTATAAATCTGCTTCTGTCATGTTGAAGCACACACAAATATTCATAATACCACTTAAGCCGTATGTCTCCATTATTTAACACAGAAATATCGCAAATGATAGAGTTTATGTGCCCATATCCATAGAGACAACTGCCAGACACCGTTAAGACGTCTCGACATCTGAATTATGGATAGCATTATGTATATATATTTTTTTTTGGATTTTTCTCCTTTTTCTCTCAGTTTGAGCATATTTCTAGTTTCTTACAATTTCACGCTATTTTTGGAGTCTTGTCTGGGTGTCGTTTTGGCATTTTGGGTATTGGAGTCACGAGTTTGGTGTTGCAGTTGCAGTTTGAATTGGTCTTAAGACAAGTGGCAGTTGTGGGGGCTCCATTGGTGCCACCCATAAAAAATCATATGCAAATTTGTTTATGCCACATAATGCGGGTGCATTAAACATAAGCTTTGGTATTATATTTAGAGTTATTTCGAAAGCTAGTCAAAGAACGTAGTACATGCATAATAACAGTAATATGTGCAATCAATTTGAAGTACTTTGACCTTTCACAGTGGCTGTCAAACTGTGCAATATGATGGATTATTGTAGCGCTAATGAATGGCACATTAATTTGCATTAAAATGCGCCAAACATTTTTTCGGTTTTCATTTTCAACTTGTCATTGAATAATGAGACAAGCAGCTAAACGCAATTTTTCTGTAAATGTTCAGGCCAGGAAACATAAATTACTCGCGACCAAATAGATTGGACGACTTGACTGCAGCAGCAGCAGCAGCAGCAGCAGCAGCTCTCAAAATATGAAAAAACCACAAAATGCATTTTGTAAATGTCACATTCACATGCTGAAAACTCCGTGCCAAATTTCAGTCGCGCCCCCATGAAAAATAAAAAAATAGTTATTAATATTTATATTTATATAGTTTTTTTTTCATTTTCTATTTTCCATTTGGCGGCGTTGGCGGCATTTTCAAATTTGTCTGTTGACAGTTTTGTGCGTGCAAATTTATGCACCTTATTTGCAATTTACCTTAAAAACAAAATTCAAATTCAACTTCAAATCGTTTTCGGCACATCATAAAAAGATTTTTTGAAAGAGATCTGCAATAATGTTGCCAAAAAAATACACGAATTGCAAAGTGTTTCGGTAGCTTTTAATAGTTTTATTTTATGGCTTTTTACGACTTTGTTGCCTAGATGAATCGTTTAGATAATTGCTAATAGGCCAAGTATTTTTATTGCCACTTTTTATGCTGGAAACATGCAACACGTTTCTATCTAATATCCAAAGTAACGAAAGACTTGAACTTGCTCGAAACTACATAACACACATGAGACCTCATGCTCCTATACTTCAAATATAACAATATAAGATCTTAAGGTGTTTGGGATTCATATATCTCATAGCTGTACCCTCATAAGTTTCTATCTAATATGAAAGATATAAGAAGTAATAAAAGACTTGAACTTGCTGGAATCTACATAACACATACTCCTTCTCATATATCTGAAATATATCAATATAAGATCTTAATGCGTTTCAGTTTCTAATAGATATTTCTCCTATCTGTAGGTTCATTATTCTTTCATCGGTTCATTAAATTTCCAATTATTTAAAGCTGATCACTCAATTTGTTAGCTTTCCAGAAAATAATAGCCTTAAAGTGCGCTTAATTAAGCAATTGCTATTAAATTCAAGATTTTTCTTTCGGCTACACCCACTGAGTGTAGGTAACACCCACCAAGAGGGAGCACATTGTATCTGGCTGCACTTTCGCCCATCAAAATGAACGCAGTCAAATTGTTTGGCGGGGCTCAAATTGCATTTCCTGTCACTTGGCCGATCGCTCGACCAGCCCCAACTATGAATCTCGCACCCAGCTTCAGTTCCAGTTCCAGTTCCAGTTAAAAACCTCTATGGGTGTGTGCATATGTCTCTCTGGGTCTTGGGATCTAATGTAGCCTGTCTGTCTGTCTCTCTGTCTGTCTGACTGTCTGACTGCCATACAGCCTGGCTGCCTGCCAGTCTGCCTGATTGTCTGCTAGTCCCCTTAACACACGACATGCAAAGTTACATGTGTGTCAGGCCTATATCTTTTTTTCGTTTTTTGGTTTTTTTTCTGTGCTGCGAATGTTGTGGGTGTGTCTTGGGTGTACATAATGTTTGTACTACAGGCCGGCAAACAACATCAGCATCAACATCAACACCAAACACCAACACCAACACCAAAAGTAACAGAGGCCAGTTACTATTACAGGCCACATGATGTTAACATACAAACGGAAACCCAACGATGATGAAAATATTAAAATGGAAAATGGAAAATCATTGAGAGTATTTTCAATAAAAAGAAGGTTCAATTTAAATTACCTTTTTATACTCAAACTCTATGTTGAAGGTTTATTCTTAAAGTCATAAAAAACATTTTAAATTTTTCAATTAGTTTTTTTTTTTTTAGAAATATTTCAAAGGTTTTTTGTGGCATGCCGTGTTGCAAGTTGGTTTTTAATTACAACGTCTGAACTTTTAGCCAATTTTAATTAACTTTTTTTAACTTAACTTGATCATTCGTAACATTTATGTCCAAAAAAAGGAGTTTTGGCAATTTCTTATCTTTATTTGCGACATGTATTTTTAATTTAAGCGCGACTATCAAATAGTTAAACTGCATTCACAGCAGCTCCCTCGACAATGGCCTAAAGTGTTTTGAGTTAAATGGTTTTCAGCTCGTTTTTTTGGTATTTGCTGAAGGAAATTCGGTCTCTCTGTGTTGGTCTTGTTGATCTTCCAGACCTGAATGGAGCCGCCGCCGGCAGCAGCAGAGTTTGTCGTGCTTGATATAGCGTGCATAATTTTTGGAGTGTATCTGGTTTTGTTTCTATCTTTTTGTTGTAGTTGTGTTTTTATTGAACAAAGTTTGTTGCTTTTTGGGCAAATAGTTTCGTTAATTGAAATAAAATTCAATTTGACGTTTTTATGGCATGTGGAGATAGTTTGGCTAAATACGTGAGAAGTTGCAGTTGCAGTTGCTTTGCTCAATGGGGGCCCCTCTGCCTCAGACAGTAAGAGCTCTCATTGGTTATATGTGTGTGTGTGTGTGTGTGTGTGAAGTGTGAAAGTTGTTTTTGGCTAGAAAGATGCAACCCGTTTTATGGGCCATTTGAACAGTCTCGATAGTTTTTCAATAATGTTCGCATGCAAAATGCAATTGAATTTTCAGCCATGCCACAGCCCATAATTCATTCTGCACTTGCTTTGACGCTCATTAAAATCGTGTGAAAAGATTGCAGATGTTTTTTAGTATTCAACTTAACGATGTCTGCTTTATGGTTTTCAATTATCAGACTTGTTTTCTTTAATAACTTTGATTTTCATTTCATAAGTTTAACAGCCGCCATCAACAGCAGCAGCTCTCATTCGTTTCAATCTTTGTATAATAATTATTATTTTAATATAAACCCAATCAAGAATTCAATTCAGTATCTGTTTCGATCTTTAAATGCTTTTGCAATAATAACTTTAGCTTCTGTTACTGCCACACACACACACAGCTGCAATTTTGAAAAATTTTGTGCCTGATAATATTTATTATTCAATTTTCATTAAATCTGATTAAGGGGCAACCCGTTTGTGGCAAGAAAACTTTAAGATAAAAGGGGAGAAAAATGCAAGCAAATTATTTTTCTGACGCTCAAATTAAGCATTAATTTTCGCAATGGGCAAGAGGCGGCGTCATAAATAACTTTTCAAGCACCGTCGAAAATTGTGAGATCATGTCGAGAAATAAGCGAAACATTTTTTAAGGTGTTGCTTTGCTTGTTGTGACAAGCGGAACGCCGATAAATGTATATGTGTGTGTGTGTGTGTCAGTGTGTGTATCGAATAATCGAATGTAGATAAGAGAATTTAATGTGCTTCGCTTAACAGTACATTCTCAGAAATTTCCCGCAGTGTACAAACGTATTAAGTTACACATAAATGTCAAATTAGTGGCAAACAGTAAAAAAAGATAAACTCAGAGATACATAAATGTATCTGTGTATCTGTGTGCAGCAACAAAAGATACTTTGGTTTATAAATCAATTTCCAATTAAACCACCGGAAACACGAGACTTCAGTGTGTTAGACCACGTGTGGAGCTGCTGCTGCCGTTGTTGTTGAGGAGTTTCATTGTGGTTATATTGGAAATTCGAAAATGAAAATGAAAATGAAAATGAGGTTATCAGCGTTAGAGAAATTCAAATACGAAGAATTTCACCTTTTTTTGGTATGGTTTTTTCATTTTGATGACAGTTACAACTTAACTCTAGTCAGAGTTCATATTAACATGATAGATGCTCTCAATAAGCTCTATAAATATGCTTTAACTATAGTATTTTTGCCAGTCACGTTTTCGTATTTATTTTTTGGGTATTTTTGGTTTGATTTCAACGTAGTTGTCGGCGGCCCCCACAACGTGTGCCGGGTTGTCTGAGGTCAGAGACGCGCCTGCCCCGTGGGCCAAAATCAACAGCACAGACAGACACGAGTCGAATATATTCCTGTAACAACAACAACAACAACAACTAAAACAACAATAATAACAAACAACAACAACAAACTAAACTGGCGCCTCGGTCACTTTGATCTATGCACTTCAAATGATTTTCTGTTGGCGTTGCCGCTTTTGCCTGCTTTTTTCTCTTCTCTTCTCTTTCTTTAGTCTCAGTCTTTGCTGTGTTGTTGGTGTTGTTGTTGTTGTTGTTGTTGTTGGTTGTGGCCATGCGTAAACAACGAAGCGGCAGTCTAAATGAAACGGCAACTTTTTGGCTTGTCAGTTGAAGCGGCAAAGAAGTTGGCATCACATGTGCCTCAAGAGTCGACTGAAGAAGTTGCAACCGTAAAAGTGTTGGATAAGTGGAAACCCTCTGGTAATGTTGATCTTTTTCACTACAGGGAAAACGTATAAGTGACCTTTCAAGATCTCTGTACATACACACATAAGCACAATCATTTTCTCAAACTGTTTTCCATCATTACACAAAAAATGTGCTTACTTTCTAACATATACTTAACCCACATCCCGCGTTTTTGCTAAATCTGTTAAGCAAAATATGTTTACTGATATCTAAAAGTTGAGGAAAAACTATTATAAGGAAAACTTTAACCTTATTTTATATCTCGTTCACTTTTTACTCCCATTCGACATTCAATTTGAGCAGAAAAAGGTGATTACCCAATAATCAATTTTTCAATACAGTTTGAGAGCAATTGGAGCTTAGTGTCAGCAATAAGTGGAAACTCTCTGGTAATGTTGATCTTTTTCACTAGATGAAAAACGTTTAGCGAGCTTTTAAGATCTAAGTACAATCATTTTCTCAAACTGTTTTCCATCATTATACAAAAAACATATACTTAATCCATATCCCGCGTTATTTCTAAGTCTGTTTACTGATATCTAAAAATTGAGGAAAACTATTATAAGGAAAACTTTGCCTATTTAATTGACTAACTTTTACCTTATTTTAAATCTCATTCAGTTTTTACCCCCATTCGACATTCAATTGGAGCAGAAAAAGCTGATTTCCCAATGCCCACTAATCCATTTATTTCAACAGTTGCACTACAGTTTGAGAGCGACTGGAGCTTAGTGTCAACTCAACAACTGTCGTTTCTACAAGTTTGACACTTGCATTTGTCATTCGCCTCATTTGTTTGTTTTTGTGTTTGCCTGTCCATTTGCTCCGCTTACATTTTCAAGTTTGTTACTGTAACAGAATCCCCCTCCCCCTGCCCCTCCCCTCTCCCACACGTTCTCCCCTCCCAATGAAATCTTTTGGTGTGGCTTTGCTTGAGGTTTTTCTGTGTTTGTTTTTGTTATATTTTTTTTTGTCTTTGATGGAGCTTTATGCGCAATTAGCGAGCACATTGTTTGTTTTTGTGGCACGTTTCATTGTAATTAAAAAGAGGAGAAAAAAACACACACACACACACTGCCCGAAACATGTTGCTCAATTCTGTCTTGAACTCCAGATTTGTATGCCCCATGCATATATTGTTGTGTGTGTCTAGTCTGGGCTCAGCTGGTGACTGGCGTCTGGCTAGAAGGTCTCAACTATCACCCATGTTGCATTTCTAATCTAAATAACTGGAATTCATGGCGACTCAAAGTGTGGCAGTCTTGTAGAGGCAAACCCTTCGCACATCTTTTGTTTATGTGGCAGGTGCAACAATATGCACATAACTAAGAGTTGTCATCAGCGCCTACAGCTATGCGACCAACTTAGGAGCAACTGGCTCTCTAATGTCAGCTTCGTGCTGGTTTGCGGCAATGTCTGTTCAGTCCACGCTCTCAAAATGCTAATTGATCAGGCGCAACAGGCGCCAAGTGTCCAACTCTGAGACAATCTATCAATGGACCCACAAGCTCCGTGTTGCCCCAATCAAATTTGCCACCAAAAGTTTTATGCATTTTCACGTGTGTGTGTGTGTGTGTGTAATTTGATTTACAAGCTGCAAGTTTGCTGAGTGATTCGATACGATTACATAAGCAAAAATCAGACAAATATAAATGATAATCAATAGAGAAAAAAACATAACTAATGAAACGCCAGGCCATTTAAATTCCCCAATTTATTTAAATTATGGAATTTATTATTTATGTTTAGCGGCTTTTCAATTTGGTTTTTTATTTGTATATTGAAAAGAAGTTATTAAGCTGTCAACTCGATTTCCAATTCGTTCAATTTGTATAAAGTTTTTATAGATCTACTTAGCTAGAGTTATATTTTATGTCCTGTTGAAACAAGACTTAAAAGTTTGAAGTGAAAGGAAGTCAACTTCGACATATCCTAGACTCGAATTAAAAACACATTTCCCTTAAGATTCCTATTACAATGCTTTATGATTCTATAAACTGGTCATTGCTGAGCTACGTCTAGTTTCTAGGCATTCTCCTTGAACCATTTGGCGCCTGCTAAAGCCGCTGGCCATCATCTATCGTAATGCCAATTGCTTTTGGCCAATTAGGCAAGCTTTCTATCTCGGCTCGGAGCGACCGCAGGGGGTAATTATTGGTAGAGCGGCAATTTAGGCGCCAGCCTCAGCCATGACGAGGTTACCGATGGATGCCAAGTCATTGCTGGTGTCTCGTCTAGTCTGGCCTGGCTCTGGGTCTGGATGTGGATGTGGTGCCATTTAAGTGGGCAAACACATTAAATGCCATAAACGGACCGAATGCAATTTTTATTAGCGTAATTAACACCTCTTTCTCTCTTTTTGCTCAACGATGAACACTCATCGGGACAATTAAATGAATCGTGAGTACGATTGCTGGCAAAATGCGTAGATTTGCTTACCGCGTTGCCGGGAGCGTTGCGTTGTTGTTGGCCGGAGAGGGATGAAGTGTTGGGGCATCAGGCGTACACCAGCAGTTGGCAGGATGCCCGGGGGCAGGGCGGCAGCGAGTCGAGATTGCTATAGAGTACAATGTTGTTGTTGCCAGGGTGTATTAATATGTGTTGCTGTTGCTTCTGTTGCTGCTGTTGATTGCTCAGATTGCCAAAGAGTTGCTGCTGTTGCTGCTGCTGTTGATAGTATGTGCCAGGCAGTATGGCAAAGCTATGTTGTTGCTGCTTCTGTTGCGGTCTTGGCGTTATTGCAACAAAGTGCTGCTGCTGTTGTTGTTGCTGTTGCACACCTGTAAGTTGCTGTTGCTGTTGTTGTTGTTGCAGTTGATGTTGCTGAAAGCTGGCCTGCAAGCGCGTGCGATAGCTATGTTGCTGTTGCTGCTGTTGTTGTTGTATCTTTGGTATCAATGTTGCTGCTGTTGTTGCGCTCGCCGTGGCACTAATTGTTGCCATTGCTGTTGTTGTGCGCGTTGCATGCGTCACATTGCGCTGATAATGTTGAGGATGGAAAAGTTTGCGTCGTTTGTTAACGTTGCTGCTCACATTGCGACTTGCGGCTAAAGGATACTTGCGACGCCATTTGCGGCGTGTTGGTGTTGTTGTTCTTATTGTTGTTGTGCGAAGTGTTGCCGCTGTTGCTGCCGTTGCAGTTGCTGTTGCCGTTGCAGAAGCCGTTGCGGTGACAATTTCATTGAAATTGCTGCTTATATTGATATTTACACTACTATTTACACTAGTTATTTGTTGTTGATGTTTATGTTGATGTTGCTGCTGCTGCTGTTGCTGCTGCAACATGTTGCCCTCAGGCGTTGCATGTTGCTGATGTTGCAGCGTATGTGCTATGCAGACTAGATAGATGCATAAATGCAACAAGTTTCTTGTTGTTTTTGTTGTTGTTGTTGGAATATTTCGTTGTCGTTTTCGTTGTGTTGTTGCTGCTGACATTTGTTGTTGTCGTTGCTGTTGTTGGTGTTGCTTTATTGACGCGTCTGTCATTTTGACAGTTCGCTTGCCAGACGCTGACATATTTTTCCGTTTTCTATTTTTTCAATTAGTATTTGTTGCTTTTCAATGACTTTTCACACATTTTGTGGCGCGTTTTGTTTGCGGTTTCATCAAAGTCGTAGAACATTTTCTTTACACAGAACTTTTCTTTGTTGCACTTCGTAAATTAAGTGGAAAAATTTAATTTTCTTCGTTTTACAAAGGTGGAAATTGGTTTCCTAACTATTTTCAATTGACAGTTGCAGTTGTTGATCATTAAAAGGGATTGTAGATACATTTGTGAGCTTAAAAATAGTTTTTCGGAAGATGAATTTCCACTTTTCCCCTTTCCCAGTGTCTAATTAGCTAGGAAAATATAAAATTGTAGCTAATTTGTGGCTATATTGCGGCAATCAACTAGAAGTTAGCCGCATTTTTTAACGCAACTTTTGACAGTTTGTAAATAAACAAATAATAATTTACAATTTCAATTCAGAAAATAGGCAAACAACTACACAGATACCAGCCTCAAGTGTGTGTGTGTGTGTGTTGGCAAACTAATTAGTAAAATTTCAACAAAAATGTGAAAAAATAGACAAAGTTTAAACAAATGTGCTACAATTTGTAGAAGGCGCGTATTTGTTTTGACTAAAACTCAGGAAATGCAAAAGTCAAAAAATAGTTTTGAAACAGACAAAAAATTGAAACAGACATAAAAAAGATACAAACTTATAGATAGAATCTAACCCTTGAGAGGAATTATAGCTCTGCAAAGGCCATAAACTTGTGTCGAAAACTTTATCAAAAAATTCTACAGCCAGAAGAGATATCTAAGGGTTCTACTATCGTCATCTGTTAGTATAAAATGATATTCCAGGAAGCGCAGCTGCAAAACAATATTCGCACAACAAACACAACCACACACACACACAGAGAAACAATAGGAAAGAAGAAGCCCATAAACAACAAAGTAGATCTAAAGAATCTAAAAGCAAACAACAAAAATCGTGATGTAATAAATTTCGATTGGAAAGGAACTGCGGCGAGTTGAGGCGCAAGAAATAAAAGTAAAAAATACTATTCGTATATTTCGGTCATAAAAATAATACTAGTCTATGATGAAGATCAATAAAATAGGAAATATACATCGAAGTGATATAATACGGATGAACAGACGATCGTAAGTAATCAAACATGAACTGACAAATCAGCGAAAAGAGCAATGCACAAATGGGTTATACGAGTACGATTATTGGATCCCCACAGGGTCAACGGATTTGGTTATACCTCCCTCCCCCTCTTTCCCCCTCTCTCTCTCTCTTTCTATACATCTCACACAAGTGGAAAATTAGTTGGCTGAAGAAAAGAGCAACAAATTTCAACAAATAACTGAGCTTTTGTTTTCCATTGAAATTTGGCGGCTTTATGTTATTTGATCTTCAATTTTTTCTTCTCTCTTCAAAAAAACTTAACAACAGCCACAGAAAAAAAGAAGAAAAAACAACAATGAAACATTTTTTTTTGTTCATAATTTTTGTTACTTTTATAGTTATTTTTTTTTGTATCTTCCGCTTGAGGTTTCTTAGTCATTGTTCAGCGACTGAGCCACATTTGCGGCTACCTAATTTAAATTTCTCACATTACAATTAAAATTTTTTTGGTTTTTTTTGAAGAACATTTCAAGAGTCTGAAGTGAGTTTTACCTGGGCAATTTACCTTTTGTGTAATGTCCAATTTGACCCGGCAGTTTAGTGCCAAATTAATGTAAAATCTGATATATGTCAGACCTGAATGCGTATATAATTAATTCTGAATTCTGAAATTGGGCTTAATTGAAAGTGGCGGACCCTTTTTGTAACTGAAGCGAATTGTGTTGGTTTTTTTTTGGTTTTTGGCTGCTGCCAGAAAATATTTTGATACAGGTTTCACATAAGACTTGGCCTTAAGTTTAACATTTTGACAGAAAGAATGCAGTTGAAGCTTAAGAAGTCTGTTTATGCTTTCAATATTTTCCACTTTTACTTTTCTTTTTATTTTGGTTCCTTCTGCTCTGTTTAGTCTCGATTGGTTTCATATATTCCTCTAGATTTTCCACCTGCTTTGCATCTGGTTTGCTTTAGTTTTTCTTCGTGCATACTCGTAGATCTTCATTAGGTTTGTATTGTAACCCAATTACAAAGCTGTTGAACATTTTCGCACATTTTCACCGTTTTCACCTTACGAAACACACACACACACAGAGCGAGATGCGATGAAAAAGTAATCTATTAATCTATTAACATCGTCGGGCTTCCAAAAATAAAGAGTATAGTGCAAAGTGTCGGTCATAAAGTATTTTAATATCTCGCAATGCATTTGGCGGTGCCACCAACCACTGGAGCAACCACTGGGGCAACCACCCGCTGACCCGTTTGATCAGTCGCGACTGGACATGGCCTCATGTAGTGTTTTATAGGAATGATTTCCTTTTGGTTTTTCTAATTTTTTTCCTCTACGTTTTCTTTATTTTTTATTGCATAATTGCAATTGAATTGTTTGCCACATTTCGATTTCGTTATTGTTTTTGTTTTTGTATTGGAAACTTCTTGTTGGAGCATGTTAATGATCTCAGACTTCAGATCGAACGATAAATATACTCTATGAAGACATTTTTTTCATTAACTATATGTAATTTGGAGTGTTGAGTGAAGTTCAATGTGCATTAAGCAATTTCCTTTGCTTTATAGACACATATAGGACATACGTGTGGCATGACACAGCGGGAGCAGAGTGAAAGGTTTTTACTGATAGAATTGGGTCATGGAAATAAAGATAATCGTATTTCGTTGTTTTTCTTTTTATCATGAAGTCAATTATATTGAACTGGTCAGCGATCGATTTGATTAGATATCATAAATTACGCTGGAAGATGGAGAAACTCTGATTTAAGTTTAGATCGAAGAAATTGGGTAAGTTTTTGATTATATCTGAAAAGTTTTCTTTGGGTTTTTTCTCTCATTTTGTTTTGTATCCAAACAGAAGCAAAACTGTCATTAGGCATTAAGAAAAGAAGCTAAACAACGAAATTAATAATTGGGTAGAAATTCGATATGAAGCAAAGTGGATCCTTTATTTCCTTTTGGTTTGCTGCCTACTAAAAGTCAGTCGAGTGTTAAAAATAGCGTCCAGCTAATTACGCAGAATTGTCATTTTTAATTAGAACAAGGAAAAGACAACACTCGCACACACACACACACACACCTCACATTGTCAAGATAAGTGAGAAATCTTTATATATATATATATATATAGATTTTTCACTAACTAACAAAGTTGCAGGCAGACAGAGAAACAGCTAACACCTAAGTAGCGACTGCTGCCAGTTATCCAAACGAGTTTGGGACATTAAATTTTGGGCTTAGACTGTGAAAAATTGCAACTGTTGTGGGGTTCGAGGGGAGGGGGGAAGTACAAGCCCAGTAGCAACAGCTACGCATATAGCTATCTATAGCCTACGTCTGACTGGGAAGCTGGAGAAAAGCAAAAAAAATACGGAAAATAATGAGCCCACATAAGAAATGACTTAATCGCTGGCGGCTTGTTAACCCCAACAGAAACTTGGTCTAGTAGATGGGGGGGGAGGTTGGGGAGTAGGCTTTAAGTAGCTGCACAAATAAAGATTTACAGCAATTTACTTGAAGGCCTAGACTCATGACTGCCAGTCAATAATTTTCTATGGCCTGAAACGCGCGCCGTTTGCAGATTATATGTCTGAGAGCCTGGGACTGGGACTAGGACGAAAAGGAAACTGGGAGGGGAGGAGGAGGAGGAGGAGGCAAACAGTAGACTGGGCAGGAACTGGGGGACCACCGTCAGCGCCTTTGAGGAATTGCATAATTATAGCATTTTCCGGTCAGCCGAGCCCAGCCAAACGGGCATGCAAACGATCACAGCGATTGGCCTAGGTTCAGGCTAATTTGTTTAACATACCTCCAGATATATAATCTATGTAATATACACTCTCCAGATAGTATAGCTATCTGGTAAGATATAAGCTATGAAAGAAGTACAACTGAGACTTAGTTTACAGTGAAAACATTACAAACATTTCGAAACATGAGAAACTTGCGAATATTTCTATTGAATATATAGAAAAAAGAGATCTCAATTCAGAAAGTAAACTTTTCCAGCTAGAGTAGAGATAGAGTATTCAGGTTTCGGTTTGAGATACTTTACTTCTTTGCCTCTTGAGACTCGTGGGCCAACAGCTTTCAGTGTGTGTGTGTGTGTGTGTGTGTTGTGTGTTGGAAAGTCAGTGCAATGCCTAAGAGATGGTTAAGGTAAGCTCTTGTACAAATATTGTAATGGCATGATATTGATCTTGATTGTCAAGATCGCACACAGCATGATCACAGCAGAAGAAGAGAGCGTTCGTCGTTCCCTAAGTAATCGAGAATCGATAGTAAAAGAGTCGAGAGTCTAGGGTTCAAGCCAAGTTGCATTGTTTAACTTTGACTTTGTGTCAGTTTATGCCTAGGCCTTATTTCCCGATAGCGATCACTGATCGTGGCTGCTGACTGTGTCATGTGATTAATCGTGTGTGTCGGGGGCATGGGAAAGGGTTCCCAGTTGCCAGTTGCCAGTTGCCAGTTCAGAGCCATTCACAGCGTAGAAAGTAGCACTCATATGCATATGAATCAGTTGTAGTCAAAGCACTCACACTCGATGTCTGAGCCGAGTGATTCCAATCACTTCTAGCACTTCTCCTCAATGGCTTCAATGCACTTGTCTCCCTTCCCAACTGGCAGCAGCAGCAGCAGCTGCAGACTTTCAAACCGATCGAAGCTGATCTGATTGACAGTAGAAGTACGAGTACTGCGTCGAGGCGCCACCAATTGAGGAAGCAATTAAATTGAAATGGAAATGGAAATTATAATGATTTTGCATCGATCGCTATCTATGTTCGATGATGATTGCCATATGTGTCAGAAGATTAAGATTTATATGAATCTCCTCAAGTAGACACGAAACAATAAAGCTAACGCTTGAAAAGGGATAATATATAGAGTCCAGTTCAAGTTCAGGAACTGCTTCCCAAAGCAATTTCTTGCCTGGCTTTTGAAGCTTCCGACGAACAGCGTTTGAAAAGAAATAGACCCAAATCATAGGGTAACCAAGATTCGTTGTGCCCTGGGTTCTGATTGGCTTCAGGCTTGCGGCTTTGGTATGCCAATTTAAGTTTTTTTCCTTGTTTGATCTTTGATCTACAATTTGAAACGCAGAGCAATGCGAAGGAGCACACAGCAAAGGAGATGGAGATGGCGATGGGGCTGCAGATGGAGATGGAGAGAGATCAGAGAGGCTCTGCACAGGGCGGCCGTTAGATCAACTCGATGCGATCTTTTTATTTAGGGAGTTAACTGCGCATAGTTAGAACTTGTTTTCTTTTCTTTTTTTGTGGCACACCGCCGCAGTCAAAGACAGAGAGAGGGAGATGGAGAAGGAGAAGGAGGGAAGGGGTACGATATAGGGATCTGTTTGAAGCAAGAACAATGCCGAGGCGCCGCTTTCAAGTTCAATTTTTGCCTTTATTGCCAGCTGCGATCGATGAAGATCGACAAGGAGCGCACCTAATTGGGTCAGCCCGTCTGTGGTCTGTGCTCTGTGCTCTGTGCCCTGTGTTGTTGTCTTTGGCCATTTAATTGGATTACCGCCTTTTCATTATTTCCATTTGTTTTGGCAACACGCGCCTCTCGATCAACCAACATTGACTCATAAACTCATAAATTCAGGGCGTGCGTTTTGCAATAGACAAAAATTTTAACTACATTTGAATGCGATAGGCATAAAAATGTTGTCACCTTTATTTACCAGAACAAAATAACTGAATTCCAAGCTTATCAGAGAACAAACATTGTTGCGTTTGTCATCTGGAAAATGAATGTAATTTAACTAATGGAACTTCAGCTCTCTTGCATGTAACTTTTATCTGTCACTTGGGCAAATAAGAAAAGGGAAAACGTTAACATAAAACAAAGGCAACTACTGTAAAGAGATCGTAGTTAAGTTCTACTCGAAGAGGTAACCAGCAGTTGCAGCTCTATTAGCATTCCTAGAATAAGAAACTAGTTGCTCGCCTGCTCATCCATAAATCTCTGCAGTCTCGCCCATTAATCATCATGGATGTCCGAGCCAATCATCACTTGCAGCGCATTTCAACAACTCCCAGACAATGAGCCGGACAGCCGACCGGAGCAGAGCAGCCACTAAGTAGAGCTCTGGGGCGTTCCACTAATGAGTTATGGGCTTTGCATTGTGTAATCTCTGTGGCTATTAGCTGATGGTGATTCGGCTCTGATTTTGGTACTTTTAATTAAGCAGCTTTTCATTATACTCTATACTATATACTATATCTTAACTGATAATTACGTATGTAAATTCGATTTGAAATATGCCTTGGGAAAATTCAATTTACGAATTTGGAATATGATTTATGGCTAAATATTTTGCAAGCAAATCAAAGAATCGATTTTAATTCTAATTGAAGAAGAACTTTTATTTCTTTAGCTGCCTAACAAGTTTATTCATTAAATATTTATTATTGTTATTATTATTCTTATTGCTTAGCAATTAAGTTGATGATATTCAGGTTTCTGCAACAATCAATTTGAAAATATATTCTTCTTGTTTTGGATACACTTCACACCTTTATTATGGGTTTCTTTAGTAAAATATTTTGATTGCTGCGGAAAATATTTTTGGTGTAAACTGCAAGAGCATCGTACGCCCAGTTAATGAACACCTTTCGCACACATTTCTATACACAATTTGTGGGCGTGTCACAGGCGCGCGTGAATCGCGAAAACCGAAAAAAAATTGATGGGGGAAGCTGTGGAGGATCAGCGGCAGATCATCAAATCAATTATCATTCTTTGCATTGCAAATTTTGCGTTATCAAGACGGTAAAATCAACGGCGACGATCGATCCGGTACGTCAAATCGAAGCGATCGATGAAGTCGCACGGAACACAAATCAACATAATTGCTTCAACGCGCGCTGCACCGGTGCAGGGGAAGGAAGATGAGGAGAAGAGAAGAAAGAAGAGAAGAAGCTACTTCAACTTCTAGACTCCAACTGGAGTGGAGCGCCAGTCACGTTGCGATCGTGGCGCGTGCGTCGCAAATCAAGTGCAAAAATAGATCAATCAAGCAATCAATCGGAATCGCTTCAATCTCCGTGGCAAATGAAAAGGTTTCTCGTACGTGCCGCGTCGCGTCGCGTCGTCGATTGGAAAAACAACAGCACAAATGATACAAAAAATAAAAAATAAAGCGGCGGGAAAAATCAATGGGTATTACGATTTGTGAAAATCAACATTTTTATTGCTGATTTCGTTTTTGTTACTGCCATTTCCGCAGAATTGCATACACAGAAGAAGATGTTTTAAGTTGTTGTTTTTTGGGTTTATTTTTGCATTCTGCATAAACAAATTTTCACACACAGACACACACGCACACAGAAACACAAAAACTCCAAAGAGCAAGACGAGACCCAACCGGGAGCCGAGCGATTTCCATGAATCCAAACGCGCGCGTCGTCTCGTTGCAACTGATCGCGTTTGTTCCCCAAACGCAAAGCGAAGACCAAAAGCTCAGCGTTTGCTTCGAACATGTTGCGAGCTGCCAGCTGCCAGCTGATGTTGCCAAGCTCTTAGATACATGTTGCTGGCGACAAGTGTGTTCGCAACAAAACTTTTAAGGGAAGTTTCTGTGTTTTACTTGCAAAGTGAAAAAGAGACAGGATAAAAACGAATAATTACTTAGATATTTTATGTTGATGTTGCCAAGCTCTTAGATACATGTTGCTGGCGACAGGTGCGTTGGCAACAAAAGTTCCAAGGGAAGTTTCTATGTTTCAATTGCAAAGTGAAAGTTTAAACAGGATAAAATTGGACAATTTCCTTGAAATTTTATGTGTATAATCTTTCCATCTATTCTGTTATTTATCTTCTGCTACTTTTATTATATTAATATTATTTATGTGTTTTATTATATACTTTGTTATGAGCTTTCTTTGCACTGCTTAGATTTTTCTTAATTAGTTTTAAGTTGAAAATCTCTAACACTAATTCCATCTTTTGTCTAAGATATTACTTTTAAGTAGCAAGAGCAGAAAAAAAAGCATATCAACATAAAGCTAAAGACTTTATATCTGAATGCTTATCGCTTTGACGTCAAGTTGAAGAAAATACTTATGGTATATCCCATGGCAGAAGTATTATCCATTCCATTTTATACTCGTAGAGCAGGCTGCCACTTAATTTTTTATCACATCAACATCAACGCAGATGCGTTGTGATGCAATGGAAAAAAAAGAGTAACATACATAGAAAGAAATGAATGCCACAAAGCAACAAAGAGCACAAGGAAAACAACTTACAATTTTCCATAATCAGCGACGGAGGCAGCCGGGCAACAATGAGAGCTACAAATAGCTTTGAGTGCTGCTGCTGCATATGGGCACCGCACCTTGCTACCAGCAGAAGCAGAAGCAGATGGAGATGGAGAAGAAGCAGCAGCAGCAGCAGCAGCAGCAAACTGGCCAAAGCCAAAGCCAATCCGATCCAGACATGGCCAATAGCCCAGACAGACGGGCAGTGAGAGCCATGTCTAGGCCATATGCCTTGGACCTGGTATTGGACTTGGCCTAGGCCTGCCTAGACTTGCCTGAGCTTGAGCCCCAGCCCCAGCCCGAGCTCGAGCCCGGCCTGGCGACAACAGGCATTCCATGTCACAAACGCAGTTATTTATGCGCTTCAGACGCTTCAGACACTTCGGACGGAGACCGATCCGACTGCCGGCAGTTCTCTGACATTGTCACATGAACATGTCGCGTTAACCTTTCGCGCCAAAAACAAACGACAACAACAGCAACAACAACAACTACAACAACAGCAGGAGTCCACTTCAAATCTTGTCTATAATAAAAAACAAGAATAAAAATAGAAAGAAGCAAATATGTACACAAAACTGAAACTTATTATTCTTCTCTATGTAAAAAAAAAAACTGTCAATATTTTAATTGCCAAGCCTGAAAACGTAGCCGGTTAGCTTCGTGGTCAAAAGCTGCTGCTCCTCCTTTACCATCACCATCCCCATCATCATCAACATCGAGTGTGTCCACTGTGTCCACTGCGTGTGTCCGCATTCTGCGGGAAAATCATTTTTCTGCCACTTTTTCCAATAAAGCAAATGCTCTGCTCGACGCGTGCGTCGCATTTTG
Source organism: Hirtodrosophila trivittata (assembly GCA_035045065.1). Classification (NCBI taxonomy): domain Eukaryota; kingdom Metazoa; phylum Arthropoda; class Insecta; order Diptera; family Drosophilidae; genus Hirtodrosophila; species Hirtodrosophila trivittata. Next base: position 4,117,356 of record JAWNNK010000856.1, read on the forward strand.
ATGCAAGTCTTTCGAGTATTTCAACGAGCTGATGGCTTTTCAGTTAGTTTCGGTTTTGGTCGTAACCTTTTCTCTCTCTCCCTCTCCTATTCGGCAGCTAAAAGCTAAGTGAGCGATAAAAATGTCAAAAAGGCAGAACAGCAACAAAACGCTTTTAAAATTATGGCCCATAATCGACAAGCGTAGCATAACAATAACACTCGATATCTGCATATAAGGTTTTCTTTTCTATTGAATTTGGCCAGAGACAAACAGAAAACTTAATTAGGCCTCTATAGAAATTACGTATGCTAAATGGGACCCCACGCACAAAAGCCTCTAGCTGCATGCAACAGGGTGTGCTGGGGCGGACCCCAATCAAGATCTGAACTGGATTTGGGTCTGGGTCTGGGTCTGGTCTACATAGCCTCACTCGCCAAGTGTAGTCCAAAAATATCACAGAGCGAGTGCAAAGAAAAACATTTGAAGACGCATTCAAAAACAATTAAAAAACATGAGTGAACTCTATAAATATGACTGGAAGAAACAAGACAGGGTTAAGTGTTGGCCAAGAGCAGCTATAAATCTTCTCTCTGCTCGGATCGAAACTGAAATCTTCTTCTAGTTTAACAGACTTTGTGTCGCTTTATCGCAAAGTCTCTGCAAATGCAGAACACACCTCACCTGCCACCATCAACTTCCAGCGTTCGTTGTCAAAGTCAAGCCCACGAAATACCTGACACACACACACACGCACACTCAAATCTCTTAAACCTCTAACTGGAAACTAACAATAAGTAAATGCAAAGATTTAAATCAGCTACAGATTTGTTGCGGCCACAGAAAAAATACAACAAAATGAAAAAAAACTAAGACATACAGAGAATAATACTTAAGCTTTGGGAAAAACTTTGGTTAGAAACAGGAAATCCTACACACACTCACGAGATTTTTCAGTGCTGTGCAGCAAATTATCAAAACGCCAACATCTTTTTGACAAACTGCGAACAGACCTCTGTGTTAACCCCTTGTTGCCCCCCCTCTTCCTTGAGCCAATTGAATGGTCCAAACAAGCCGCAGCTGTCTCTGGTGGTCCGCACATTTCTCAGCGAAGAGCGCACGAGTCGCATTTAAGTAACGTTTTTTTATGCCTCTTTTTTGTCTTATATTTTTCTTATACTTCGCTTTTTTCTCCTGATTTGTTCGCGATTGCAATCGTTACGGCTTGGACTTCATATGCGAACGGAGAACGAACGGTTTGAGCTTTTTTTTTGGCTTATTACATGGCTCGTTGGCTGAGATCAGTTCCGACGATTGACGTGTCTTACTGTAATTTTTCATGCAATGATCTTTTCTTATGGCAACCGCTCAACGTCCCAGAGCCTCCTCAGCGTCATCATTCAACGCATCGTTGACCTATTGAACCATGTCGCAGGCAGCACATGTGCCGAAAGGATCTAAAACCAGAGACCGGCTCTGGACCTACCACTACCACTAGTACCAGTCACGTTCTTAAGTTTGTCCACTGGGAGGAACCTGTTCTGTGCCGCTACTTTTCTCGCATGAATCATTATTTGTTGTACCCAAAAGCTGTGTGGCACACCGATCTTCAGAGCAGAGAGCAGCAGTTAGTGGAGGATCTTTGGGACAGCTGCAAGTTTGGCCAGTTACCTCCAGTTACCTCCAGTACCCGTACCCTCTGGGTGCAGTCGCCTGCCTCGTTTTGCGATCATTTGTGATTGATACTATTTATTGGTTGTTTTGGTCTGCAACTTGCCAAGTTGCTCGTTTTACGCATGCTCTTTAGGGTTGTCAAGTACTCCAAACTACGAGCAATAAAATATGAGAACATGAATGAGAAGGTAGTTAACTGACAGCGCAATGGAAATTATGACTGGAATTATGAGGCAGGTTGAAAAAGGCATCAAATTTGGTTGTGTCTTAAAGAAGAAAACATTTTAGACAAGGATAACTTGGACTATGGAGAAGCTAAAGTAGATTAAGCCTTTATAAAGAATTAATTAATAAATTAAATTAAATGAATAATAGAAAGAAAGTTGGTTTCCTTAAACAATCGCAAACTCAATCCAAAACGTAGAACAATCGATTTCAATGAATCCGTCGAGGTCTCCAAACAAACCCTTGCAGAAAAGTCTCTTTCGACTGAAATATTGATCCTTGGCAACTCTGTTTATACATTCCCACCTCAGTCCCCTTCCTGTTAGACTTTTCATATTAGTTGGCCATTCAGTCAAGCCAGCGCTTTTAGCGTCTATTGATGAAAGAATTTCACCAGCGGCTGTCGTTGCCACTTTTTTCAATTTCTAACTTCGAGCCGCCTTTGCCCGGCCGATAGCCAACTGGCCAACTGAGTAACCGGCCAGTCAGTTAGCCAGCCAGCCTGGCAGCTGCATGGCCTATCCTCCATGGGCATTATTATAGATTATAGTTGTGTGGAGTCGCAGTGTTTATCTATGGTGCAGGTATTCGCGCGTATCCGGCGCGGGTTGCAAAAGGAACAGAGAAAAAAAAGCGTGCGAAAAAGTGGGCGTTCTTGGGTTAAGCGCAATCTTCGACCTTTTGATCTGTTTTCTATGCGACGGACGCCAGCGGCTGCTGCGGCAGCGACGTCGACGGCAACGCTTCGAAAGTGTTTGCAACATTTCTCGTATGTGGCTGCAACATTTGCTACTTCCTTTGCGTGTCAAGTCTACATGCATTATAACTTTTAACGTTATCCTAAATGTTGTTTCTGTTGTTGTTGTTGCTGTTGTTACCCCTGTGCAAGCATTGCCTGCACTTTCCCTCTCCTTTCACCTCTCTCTCTCTCTCTCTCTCTATCTGTCTGTCTGTGAAGTGAAGTTGTTGCTGCATTTGCTGGGGCAGCTGTCGTCTTGATTTTAATTGATTTTTTCGGCTCGTTGTTGCATTTTTTGTTGCACTCTTGTCGGCAAAGCTTTGTCTTCACTTCATATGAGAACATGTTGCCATGGGCGAAAGTTGCAACAGAGACTGCCACTTACCGAACGCTGCTGCACTCTCTGGCCACGGACTGTGGCATCCTCGGGAAAAGGTGCTGGGTCAATGGCATGGGTCAAGCCAAGGTTTGCGGCAAACTCTACAAACTATTATCTATTTCTTATAAGATATTTATATTGGTTTGTGGTAAAATGAAACGTTAGAAGTAATGGAAGATAATATATATATAGTCTTAGGTATACTCTGGGTGGTTCTTATTGGATCTCTGAACTTAGGAAGAACTGTTCTGAGACTGATTGGAAAGATAAATCCAAGACCAAAGAGGATGATCTTTAAGACGGAAAAGTCTACTTAAGGGTAAACTTGGTGAAAGCTTTCTCTTGATCATATATATAGGTCGCTAGGATACTAAAGGGTGTCTCTCAGCTAGAAACGAAAGTCAAGTTATCCCATCTTGATATAAATATATCTCCAACATTTCCATAGATAACACTCAAATGTAACTGTGTCAAGTCTCATCTATCTACAGATGCATTAAACAATCAATTATTAACTCCCATTGGAGCAGCGGATTTATGGCAGCTGTCATCATGGGAATTACCAATTTTGTTTAATTGCAATTTAGTTTTATTGGCCAAATAACAATTTCCGCTGCAAGAGCCGAGGTTGACCAAATGGATGTAGCCGGATGATGTTAGTCGAAGGAGTTGTTAATTGCAGTTGTGATTTACGTTGTCGAGTGTCAATACACGCAATGTGAATACGCTACGGAGATTGTGGGCTGGGTTGGGACTGGAAATGGGATTGGAACTGGGATTGGGAGAGACAAACAGCAGTTTGATTAAATGCAGCGGTGCTTTGCGTGTGTGCCACGCTTGAAAGATGAGCCAGAGCGAGAGAGAGAGGTAGAAAGAGAGATGGAGATTGATGAAGCGAGGGGCGTTTTGGGGCCATTAGAAAGTGCATGAGGTAACGCCCACAATGCTGGTAATTTACATGGCCCTGGGGCAGGAGGCAGACGCGTTGCTATCTAAATGCATTTGACATGTTTTGCGGTCACATTCTGTGGCATAAAACTAATGGTGCCGCAATGAATTGAAGCTGCCTCAGACGAAGACTCCTCGACTGCAACGTGTATTAAACCAACTACCTGAAATTTTTACGATTTTTTAATGTAGTGCCGTACGTTGAAAGCTTCTAATAACCGTAAAGAAAATGCAACAGAGCCGGAAAACGAGACTGTGAACTGCGACTGAAACTGTGACTGGGATTGTGACTGCGACCGAACGATGAGTCAAATGTTTTATGGGTCATTTACATTCAAATAAATTCAGCTAATTATTAACGGCTTATGGCATATGTGTGTCTACATATTGGTATTTGTGAGCTGTTTAAAGCTCAGCATGTGCAACATGAAATGTTGCAAGCAATGTCACTCAGCCATGATTTGCATTCGTGTGAAAGCAGCACAACAAAACTGTCACCTCAGTTGACACAAATTGCTTTATGTGAATTATTTCAGAGACCACACACACACGGGGCACGGAGCTCTTAGAGAATATGACAGCTGGCCAGGAGACTTTGCAACGTGCAACAATGTATGCAACTGTTGGGTTCTGCCCTGTTGTACACATAAAAAATGTTGGCAACTTTATCAGGAGAACAATTTAAATGTCAACTTGATGACGTTTCGTGTCTGTTGCATGCAGCTTGAGGATGTTGTTGGCGTTGTCGTTGCAGTTGTTGTGGTTGTTGTTGTTGCAAAGACAGATGACTTTAGCAGCTGGCAAAAGCAAAGCAAAACACAAGCCACAAAACGGAAGTGCAGCAGTCTAAACAAATTTCACATGAAGTGCATGGGAAGTGCTAATCGGGCACAACACGAAACACGGCCAGCTCGTTGATGTTGTTGTTGATGAAGTTGAAGATGAAGTCACCAGAGGCAGATGCTGGACGTACTACAACTTTATGATATAATTGTGAAGAATTGGACTAACATTCATTTGCATATCATTTACAGCAAGAATGGGAAAGGAATAAGACAATTTAGAAGCATTTATGAAGCAATCAGAAGTTAGAAGAGGTTAGAGATCTTTTAGTGTAAGCCTGAAGATAGTTTTCGATGATCCATTGACTGAAACTATCGCTTAACTAATTCTATATTCTACCTAGTATATATATGATATATAATATGAAAGAAACACATGTGACATACACAACCTTCCTTAAGTTTTGTTAAAGATATTAGACAAAGATATTGCAACCCATAAAAAGTATCTTTAGAATTCACAGTCTTCCTTCCTTTATGATCTGCAATATATTTGTATAAGATATTGTCCAATTCATAATTCAGGCTATTCTTTGCTTTAATTTCGTATTCTTGTTGCAAGTATGAATGATCTGGTGATTCATCATGCAACAGCACATACAATGAAATCACGTGTAAATTAACGCGAAAAGGGGCATCGCTCGTTAGCCGCAAACTTCATCATAGACGGAATGCCGCATGCAAAAGGGCCAATCCCAGTGATGGTCATAAGTAACAAGATCATTAACGTGCCGCATTGCTTGGTGCTTGCCCCAAATCATGGGCATACAGTCAGTAGCAGCCACCTCGTTGCCCACTAGACACTGCTCCCATAAATAAGAAGGAATCTCTCGTGTCGTCTGAACGTAGCTGGCAGCAAAAATTATGACTGAAGCCGCTGCGGCTGGCTGTGAGGAAAACATTAGCAGGTTGGGCCCCACTGGAGCCGCTGCTGCTGGACGCGGTCAGGAAAGGCAGAGCCGAAAGAGCGAGGAGTCGACGAGCCGACGATGTCGTCTCCAAAACGTCCAACGCTGCTTGGGTTATCTTTTTGTTGTACACCGCCTCGGGAGGTTAGTCACACATGCGCGGTGATAATTCAACACGGCAGCAACGGCAACATTAAATGGTAGCAGCAGCAGCAGCAGCGGCAGCAGAGGCAGCAACCGCCAGCAACATGTTGCCGGTGTCTTGTTAGTTGCTGCTGCTGCTGTGGCGCGAAATCGTGACAAAGTGCTGCCATTGTTAGGCGCAAATGAAGAAAATGCCATTGTGGAAAAATCTTTGCGCGGAAAAACAATTGCCTGACTTGTTGTTGCTGCTGTTGCAGTTGTTGTTGTTGTTGTTCTTGGTTGCGCTACGCTTGTTGCATGTTGCTGCCGTGAAAATGTTTGGCGCACGTTTTGTAATCAATCAATGTGCTGCTGCTGCTGCTGCTAGAAAAGCAACTCGAAAATTGTTTTTCTTCTGCTCTTTTCTTTTTTTGGCTAGTATGTTTTTAGGCTAAAACAAAAGCCTAACGAGTTTTCATTTAAACGACCATCAACACACACATATGACCATAAAATAACAGGAGGGAGAAACAGAGAAAGAGAGAAAGATCTTTGAGAAAGTCTCTGAATATGTTGATGTGATGTGATGTCTAGTTGCAGGATGCAACTGAAGAATTGCTTCGAAATGAATAATTAGAATGGATCAATATAGAGACAGTTTGCTGAGAGTTGCTTGAGGCAGCTTAAAGAAAGGATTGCTGGAAGGATAAGCATGGATGTTGAGAATAATTGAGAGTTGAGTAATGAATATATTGATGGGATGATAGAGTATGAGGAAGCTACTTTTAAAATCAGTTCTTGAAGATAAGTGCATCTTAAAGATATGATAGATGGAATCTAAGTATATAGAATGGAAACGTATATCTGAAGTTTAAGAAGAAAATCGCTTTAATGCTTAAAGAAAGGATTCCTTGAGAAGGTAATGAATTTATTGATGGAAGGATGGAGTTAAAGGGATTTAATTTTAAAGTCAGTTCGTGCAGAATGCTTTTGAGAGTAGCCTCAAGGGGAAAAGATATAGATACGATAAACCTGAGTACTTAGAATGGAAAAGTGACGTGTGATAAGAGTTTCCCTTGGGAGCTTAAAGAAACGATTCCTAAAAGAATTTATATTGAGAATTTAATGAGATAGTAGAGATGTATCTCAGAGATATAGATGGTATAAGTTTGGGTACTTAGAATGAAAAAGTTTAGGTGAAATATGCAGTATGGTATCTCTAGGGAACTTTAGGGAAAGATTTCTTGATAAATAAATATAGATATAGAGGCAAGATTGATTGAAGATTGATAACACCAAAGAATTTAAGGATAGTCCAACAATAAAATGAACATTTAGAACTAATTTCTGTCAGTATCTGAAGTTCTTTTTCCCACAATTAGAATCCCTTTAGAGAACTTTCCCACAATTCTCTCACAATTCCCTCACAATTACCTTTACGATCAGCTAAAAATCACGTTTACCTAAACAGTTTCACCTGTGTATCTATATCTTTGACACAAGCATATATAGTGCTCACACCTGCCGCTCATTTGGTTCTTTACAGAAACACAATTCTCTGTAAATCTATAAAAAATCTTAGAGTATATGAACTGCAGAGCAATTGATAGTCGTAAAGTTTATTTGATATTCATTGAGAGAGGAAGGGAGAGAGAAGAAAGGTGTCGGCAACTGTGAAGATGCTGAAAAACAGAAAACTATTTCATAAATTATCAAAATATGTCGATGAAAAACTTAACATAAAACAGAGAACGGAAAACAGAAAACAGAAAACTGAAATTGAAGACAGGCAGGCGGCGGCAGATGCTTATGAATGAACTGCAATTCAATTTATGTTTATTTCACGAGATTCTTGCCTCGCCTCGCTACGCCTGGCTAATTTTACGGCTAACTAATTTTTATGAACCGCTAAACGTGAACGGAAATGTGAAAAAACCGACGAAAATCTTAAAGCTCTGTAGCAGCCCACAGTCGCCACAGTTTCTACAGTTTCCAGCAATAGTTGCCACAGTTGCCACAGTTGCCGTCAGCCATTTGACCCTAATGAACTGACATGGAGCAGCGGCGACTTGTTGCTATTGGAATTGGTGGATCGGCGAATCGGTGCGGCGCTTGCTCATCCGCGGGGCGCCTACGACGAGCTGAACTGAACACAAAAAAACACAGAAAAAAGCGAAAGCCCCCGCAAGTTGCATTAACAGAACATGAACGTGTTGCAACTGGGACCCCTACACATAGTTTATTGACTGTAAATAATTTATTAATTACTTTGTGCCTTTTTTTTTATTGCATTTTTGTGTTTCTTCCATCTTTTTTTTAATACTTTTTATATTTTCCAATTAATATTCATTCCCCAAAAATATGTTCGATGATTAGATTTGATTTTGGGTGGCATTTTGGAGTACAGATTGCTCTATAGCATTTATTGGGCTCTCAAGTGTTTTGTAAGCATCGTTTAAGCTGCCTCTGATTACTATAAGAGTATGTCATATATATAAATAGGGTATATCAGTTCAAGCATGTATAAAGTGTCAACTCAATGCAAATGAGGCGTAGTGTCATGTGACAAGAGATTTATACAAATACTTCTCTATAACTGATATGCTTAATAGAATATAGTCCAGTTCTCTATGGCGGTCTCTAGGAGAGAAGAAAAGCTACAAAAATAGATAGATAAGCAGCAGATAAGGAAAATATTGATGTATATTAAATACTCTTTTCTTATATTATCTTCTCAGATGGAGTCTAATTTCAGTGTCAAGCTGAGCCTTAGATTAACATCACCTATAAGAAAACTATAGACAAATAACCTAATTCGTTGACTATTTTGGTGAATGTAAGCCATAAATCTTGGAGCTTTGTCTCGAGTGCAGTCCCGATCCTATGAAGCCCACGGAAATACTCGCACAACATCGATTTGCACTCGAAATGCGATTCAGGCGCGCTAGATGAAAATTTGTAAGAGCAATTAAAATCACACCACGACCAAGTCTCGAAATTGGAGACGTGTTGTGGACAGTCGTGTGGCATTTGGGGATAGAGAAACATGGCATACAGATACGAGGAAGGAGCTGGAGGACTGCAAGAAGCGACTGGCCATAAATTAGATAATCAAAATGGCCAAAAAGACGATTGCTGGCGCACAGTTTTAGAGGCATTGAGTGCCAGTGGCAAAAGTCGCTTCTTAATATCAGGCCATAAATTTGGCTTAAATTGTGAGCAAATTGTCGTTTTGACAATTACATTTTCTTACACACACACAAACACACACACACACACAGAGACATTCATTAATGTCATGTGCTTTACATATCCTCGAGATATTTTTATACTTATTTCCAACTATTAGCTGATTTCACAGTCTCAACTCTCTATAGCGTATACCGTTTGACTCTTTATGTCACATTCCTTTTTTCTCTTCTTTTTTTGTTGAAAATTTATATGAAATTTATTGCCACGTGAGCTTGAGGATCTCTTGCTCCATTTCCAGTCATCATTTGAGCCAGTTGCGTTGACAGGCCAACAACAGGCAGCAAAAGACAACTTGTCATAGTTGTTGTTGTCGTTGTTGTTGCTCCATTTTGTCCATTAGACGCTTCTTGGTTACCTTGCTGCGACATTGCACAGCGAGTCCAAGTCTCGTCAAAGTTGCTTTTTAGCTTTTTTGTTGCTGCAATTTTCCGTCTTGTCTTTAGCAATTGTGAAAAAAGATACTCGAGTTGCACACACACACGATTTACTTTTCGGTTCGTTTTTTTTAATATACATTTTTTGCTTTCTTGTTTGCTTTAATTTTGTAATTGTTTTGGCCTGGTTAACAGCAATAAAAAACTGTTTAGACATAGGAATTTATGGGTGCAAAACAATCCTTTGTTAACAGGATGAGAAATAACAGAATAATTCTAGATATTATATATTACAATTGGGAGAAGTTTAGCTGTATATCATTATTAACAATGTAATATAACTTTCAGGAGCTTTCTATGGTTAAGAGAGAGAAACAGTTGACACATTTCCATTGACTTAAATAGAAAAATCACATGGAAACAACATTCTACACATACTTAAAATGTCAGTAAACTTAGAGTATTCAACTTAATTAAAGTTATGTTTCTATAAAATAACAAAAGGGTTTCAAGGTGCTCAACAAAATAGTAGTATGGCCAAGTTTGGCAACAATTGTGCTTAGTTTCGCTCCTCTATAAAGTTGTCAAGATCTACTATAGTCTAGCATTAATTAAGGCTGAAAATTTGGCCAAAACTGGGGCACTTATTAGACGTAAGGAGCTCATTTGCATTACCAATTTGGCTTAGTCATTAGCGTAGACAACGACAGCAACAACAACAACAACAGAAACAGTAGCACGTGTGTTGTGGTTACCCCAGACTTGAAATTTATAACCCACGCATTAAAATACAAATATATATATATATATATATATATATATATCTGGTATAGTGTAGTATAAAAACCAAAGTCTTTGCTATCTGAGAAATTAAGCAGCAAACGGCGAATACATTTAGCCGCTGGTCATATTTTGTAATCAGTTCCATTTGCCGCTCACCAGGCAGACATGCCACAGCAGCAACACCAATAGCTGGCTGCAAGCCGCAGCTATGTCTCAGACTGCTTGGAGCCGCCGAGATGGTGTCCAGTTTTAGGCCCAGGCGACCAACAGCAACAGCAACTGCCACAGCAACTGCCACAGCAACAGACACAGCAGCAACAGCTACAAACCACTTTGGCAATCCAAGTCAAGCGGCACATATTTTTCTTGCTGTTGTTTGTGTTGTTGTGGTTGACATTTTTATGGACATTGGTATGCCCAGAGTTGGTATGAGACTCGGTCTGGAAAACCGAAATCGTAAAAACCGAAAAAGAGAAGAGAAGAAAAAAAGCCAAAATGCGAAAATTGTCACTGACTTCCAATTTGACTTTGCCCCTTTTGCCGATTTACATTTTACATTTAGCGTTTTCCAGTCAAACTGATTAGTGAAACAATTTCAAATATTTGTGTTAAATACCTTTAAATTAATTGCATTTGCGGCTGCGGTTGCGGCTTTAACAAAAAATATATAAAAAATCAAAGAAAATAAAGTTATAGCCAATTTGCCAAATGACGACTTCTGACTGCGTTGGCGGTGCCTTATAAAAGGCTAAAGGAATTTTATTTCTTTTTACGTATTTCGACTGATGTCATCAGAGCGCGGCCCAAACTCAAAAGGCAAAAATTGGTCAGACAATTGTGAAATAGCTAAAGAATATAAACGTGGAAGCTCTTAGTTAGAATGTAAAAGCTCTTGTCTAGCTGCAAGATTAATCCATTGTTATAGCCTCAACATCCTGTATAGGCTTAGGCTACCATTAAGTCAATAGAAATTACTATCTTCTTTCTCAATCACATTTCATTTTTTATCTTATGACTGGAGCTCAACATATTTTCCAGCCTCGGCGTGGGTGTCGCTTATGAAAGTCCATTGGCAGCTACTGTGTGCTGCCAATATCGCTGTGTGTGGCAATGGAAGAGCTAGTCTGGGCCAATTGTCATTGCGACTTCTCATTGTCATGGCTGTTCGAAGATATCAAGATGTATCGATAGCAAACAGAGACAGAGACAGAGAGATATAGAAACAGAGAGAGAGGCCAAAACTGGCTTTAACTGTTGACTTCTTTAGAGCTTGGTTCATTTGTGGCCAAGACAGAAGTCAAACTGCAGATACGTGGTTTTTATTTTTGTTGTTTTGCGCGCAGATTAGAGTGTCAGAATTATTGCCAAAGAGTGAGGAAAACGAGTTGCAGCCAGTGCTTGTCAAACTGTAGCTTCAAACTTACACCACAACCAAATTGATAATTAAGTATAATGACCAGTTTTGCTTAAGCGGCTTGATGTTTTGACCCAGAAGTCAGTTACTGTGCACACTATTGGATAACGACAAACAGCTTGCAACATGTTGCAAGCAGCACACAAAACAGCTACAGCTTCTCCTCAATCACAGCTAAAATTTTGACTCTTGACCCTAATGGGTTTTCATGCTTCTCTCGTGTTGTTGGTGTCTACAACTATTTGATGGAATGCTGCGTTGCTTTTATTTATAATACTATTATTATTATTAAGCCCAGACGAGTTCCAAAAATATTTGCATAAAATTTCAAACTTTTATGCTGTCATAACTTAGATTTCGCCTAGTGGCCATAAATCAGATTTTTGCTTGCAATGCAATTCTTGAGAGGCAGTTGCAATCTCGGCATAAGATATTTTTCAAGTGGGTGTCTGCAGAAAGGGAATCGGAGTAAATCGGAACGACCCCAAAACAGGTGATATTATATATAGTTTTGTTTTGTAATGAGATTAAGAAATGTTTATAAAAGTAAATGATTTGTCAAGGCAAAGATTAATTGAGTTTCTGTATCTATTCTCTTAAACATAAGATACATTATTTGTATAGTTGTAGTTGGCTTTTATCTAGCATAATCATCGTTTATTCATATGTACTTCAACTCACACAGAGCTTCCATTGTAACCTGATATAACTCAGACAGGTTGGGCAGTTCTCCTTGAAGTCAGTTAACTCTTTTAACCGTTTTGAATACAATAGTGATAGTACATAATACAAAATGTACTCAAATAACAATTTATTGTTTTCTAACACGCCTTGGGCAAGAGACCCAAAGAAGTATCTACTCGTAGGTCTTCCTTTTACGAGTATAACCAAAGGTGTTGTACTTGAACAAGAACTCAAATTGCATAAACGAAAACGTTTTTCTTTTCATTTAATTCATTCTCTTAACTTGTTTTTTAATTGTTGTTACTAGCTTTGGTCAAGCTTCAGCTAAAATCAGCTGAAACTAAAAAATCTTCTGCTGCGGTTGTCGACATCTTAAGGTAGTCACTTCGGCCATTTTATTGCCAGCTACCTTCTTCTCGTGTTTAACTGCCGGTTAATTAGCTAATAAGTTATGGTTACCTGTGTAATTGATTTTCCGCAGAATCAACGAGACTTTTGTGCACCGACTCATCCACGAAAAGTTTCTTTTTTTTCAATTACGTACGTACATTTCGCATCCGCTGCAATATTTGATCTGACATCTGGTTTCTAGAGGTGCAACCACAACAAAGCACACACTCTATACACACACACCCATGTCTACAAATGACGGGAAACATTCAGAGCACATAGAAATATTTCAAGAATTTCTTTGTTGTTAACCGCAGAAAACTATCTGAGGAATTTCTGATACAAAACTCTTACAAATATTCCAAAAATATAAAGTAATAAAAGTTTATCCCATATATCTGTATAATAATTCTATAATATATAATATATCTATATCTTGACTCACCCTCGCAAGCAACGGCATCGAGCTCATCATCTGTCGAACCTATCAGCTCCCAGTCGGCATCATTCTCGGCCAGCCGCAGCGCTGCCAAATCCTCCAGCTGTTCGGTATTCACATTCATGCCAAAGTAACCATCCTGACACTCCTGACACTTCACACCCATAACGCCCAGTTTGCACTCACACTGTCCGCTGGTGGCATTGCAGAGATCGAGCTCAACGGCGCCCAGAGGATCACAGTTGCAGGACTGGCAATTGAGCTCGACATGGGCATAGCCCGTGGCGCAGTTGTCGCACTTCTGTCCAGCGAAACGGGGTCGGCACAGGCACTGGCCATCCGTGCTGTCGCAGAGGCCACTTTCGGAGCCTTGGTCATAGCAATTGCAGGGCTCACAGCCGACGGCTGCATCACCCCAGTAGCCCAGCTTGCAACGCTCACAGTGCCAGCCCTCGGTGTTGCCGTTGCAGGTGATGCATTCACCTGTGCTGACATTGCAGGGGCCACCCTCACACTGACAACGCTGGCAGCTGCTGCCCAGCTGCAGAGGATTACCGTAGTAGCCATCATCACAGACCTGACAATGATCACCCGTATAGCCCTCCGGGCACTGTGTGCATATGTATTCCGCGTGCTCAATCAGCTCGAACTGCGGATTGAGGTCCATATAGTTGTAGCTCTTTAGCTGGCAGCTGGGCGAGAAGTTGTTGGACTTCTCCATCAGTGGACAGGCGCATCTCTTGCAGTCGTGTGGAGTGCCCTGCAAGGGGTTGCCATAGAAACCAAGCTGGCAACGCTCGCAGCTGAAAAATGGTTGAGAGAAGCGATTAGTTAGGTGTGTGTCTTGGCTAAGGTGAGTTTAGTCACAGCACAAGCCACAGTTTTGTGCCTGGTTTGTGTACGGGCTGTGGATCGTATGTTTGTGGAGCGCAATTTGAACTCACCGTTCGCCGAAAGTGTTGTGCATGCAATCGCCGCAGTTGCCGCTCTGGAGATCACAGGAATTGGAGTGTCCATTGCAGGGACAGGGTATACATTTGCCCAGCAGCTGGTGATCCGTGGAGTTCTCGAAGATGCGCTTGTAGCCAAAGGAGCAGCCCTCGCATGAGAATCCTGTGTAGCCAGGTGGACAAACGCACTGTTCCACCTGTGTGGTGGCCTGGGCGCCCAGTTCCACACCACCCGTATAGATGATGGCACGTTCCAGCACTGTTTCCACTTGATCTGTGTGATAGGCGGCGCGTATGAGCAGAGCATCCAGTGAGACCAGCACTGAGAGAAATTGGGATCTGGTCACCGATTCACCATGGTAAGCTCCACCCTCGGTGCGTCTCAGTCTTGTTTTGATGTCCCTAACGGCGGGCGGGACATGGTACCAGCCGTGTTCGGTGAGTGTTACATTCAGGGCGACTTCCAAGCTCTCAAATGATTCATCGGCGTAGGCAATCTTTAGGCCGTTTTTGCCGAAAAGTATAACATTCGGTCCAGTAGTGGGTTTGCCGGAGGTGTCACCACGCATGACCACCCAGGAGAGCTGGAGCTGCAGCCTGGAGCCGTAGCTGGTCAGACGATTGCCAAGATACTCGAGTGGCGCCTGCCAGTAGATAGCCTCCACCTCGTCCAGCTCATTGCCGAAGATCAACCGCTTCTGTTCCGTATCCATGGCCACAGCAATCGATTGCTTCCGCTGTATGTCCGTCAGCTTCCAATCATGCAGCGTCTCGAAGGCCAACGGTTGCAGCTTGGCGCTGTGACAAGTCTCGGAGACGTGGGAGCACCAGCAGCTGCTGCAGCCCTCCGGATTCAGTTCATTCAAATCGTAGTAGCCTGTGGCGCATTCGGAGCAGGTCTCGCCCTGCACATGAGCCTTGCACTCGCAGCTGCCGGCACAGGCGCTGCCCTCCAAAGTGCCACGTGGATCGCACTCGCAACGCCGGCAATCATCGCCATAATGATTCGGAGCGCACTCCTCGCAGTGAAGACCCTAAATGGAATCGATTATAGTAGTCAATTTATTCGGAGCAGTTGCCAATGCTTACCTGGAAACCTTCTAGACAGTGACAGGCGCCACCAACAGCCGCACAGCTGCCCGTGGAACGTTGCGGATTGCAGGCGCAGGGCAGGCAGGGTTCAGTGGGAGCCGCCTCCGGGGATCTGTAGTAGCCGCTGGTACAGAACTCGCACTCGTTGCCTGCCGTATTGTTGCTGCAGTTCTGACAGATGCCACGCTCCAGGAACGCATCGTAGGTACAACTCTGTGCATGTCCATGGCACTGGCAAATCTCACATTCACCACCCTGACGATAAACGCGATCCTGGAACAGGGGGCAGCACTCCTCGCACTGCATGCCACATGTATTGTGCTGGCAGACGCACTGCAGCGATGAGTTGTTCATCAGCTCCTGGGTGCGATCGGCATGTCCATGACAATCCAGACGAGCGCTCACACGCAGCTGCTTCAGACTGTAGAAACTGCGCTTCTCCAGCGACTGCGAATCCAACAGCCAATCCACACTGTTGTCCAGATTGGCCGTGGAGTGCATGCCCTGGAGTCGTATGCGCATAAAGCGTGCAGTGATGAACTGCATCAGTTCTGGGGTTTGTTCCATGGCTCCGGGCCGGTTCTTCAAGAGAGAAACATGCAGTTCCCCGTTCTCCAACGGCAACGGCTTTGAAAACTGTGTGGAACATATGACCTCGGTATCGTTTTGAAAGACATATTTGCCGTTCTGGCCAGCCAGATTATAGCGTCGCTTGCAGTCCGCATCGCTGAGGCCAAAGTACTGCCAAGGCTCATAGTGAATGCCATCCAAGGACTTCTCAAGTAGCC
The DNA here is from genome assembly GCA_035045065.1 of Hirtodrosophila trivittata. Taxonomy (NCBI): domain Eukaryota; kingdom Metazoa; phylum Arthropoda; class Insecta; order Diptera; family Drosophilidae; genus Hirtodrosophila; species Hirtodrosophila trivittata. The sequence goes on from JAWNNK010000856.1 coordinate 4,133,339, forward strand.
AGGAAGCGGGACGCGGTGAGTTTGCTGATTTCAGCATAACAAAGAAGATTTGATAGGTCTGAAATGATAAACAGTAGAAATTGGGATGATTTAATATATATATAGTATATATATGATAGATAGGATAAAGATGGTTGACAGATGCTCCATTGTCGGTTTAATGACACATGATTTGCTAACAAATACGTAAATCAAGTGCCAAATAAGTAGTTTGTTTTACAGTTCATTAGTTGCTCACACTTTACAGTTTTGGAGTCACTGTCTGGGCTATAAATTAGCAACGCGGCCAAAGCAAATGTTGTTTCTGTCACTTTGGGCCAACTCGCTGATGTTTCTATTTAGTTTTATATCTCTGTATCAGTTAATGTTGTTGTGCCTGGTGTTGCCACTAGCTGACTGTCTCCCAGTCTCCCTGTCTGGCAACAACAAGTTAAAAACTTTAACCCAAAGCCATCGTCGCGTCATAAATTTTCCAAACTGTCAACAAAAACTACCTCGCAATTGCTGGGAATACGCCCGGCAGCAGCAACAGCTGACAAGTGATATTTATATTTATATATATGTATATATATATATATGCATATGTGTGTGTATTTGTGTTTCTGTTTGTTGCTGACTATTTGGAAAATTGTTAAGAAAAACACACAAAATAAATGAAGGAAAATGGCAAATGCCAAAAACGTCGCGTGTTGTATGCCTATCGATGTCAAAAGATCGGAGCAGCCAAAAATGAAAATGGAAAAGCAAAGCCAATAAAAGGCATGCCACATGTGTGTGTGTTGACTTGTGTGCTGAGGTGTGGCCAAGGTGTAATTGATTATAAGACGTGGCTAAGCCAGTTGGCGCCATCATCTAACCTGATCTTAGGCACAACAGCCATGGCCAAAACGTCAGGCTGGCCCCATATCAGCCGTTGATAACAAGCGACAAGCGACATTAGACAACATGCAGCAACAAGTCTATCAAATTTCAAAGCCACTTGCAACATACATTTTCGCCACAAGTTTTTCCAGCGATTCACAGCAACTGATAAAACTGGGAAAAGCCACCGAATTTCCACTGCGCATGCGTGCCTCAGCGTCGTCGTCTTCAGGCGGCAACTTCAATTTGCTTTAGGCGTATTCGATTACAGCTACAACAACAACTGCCAGAAGATGCCACGACATGCGTTGATAAGATTATGCAGAAAGAGATAGCAAACAAACGACAGAGACAGCAAACATAAAAAATTAGCTGCCAGGCAAATTAGTGAATGTCTTGAGATATTTATTGCGTGCTGCAAATAAATTTGTGAACTAAATTTGTTTATGGAGCTGCAGCAAGTGCAAGCGACACAAAGATGCCACAGAGCTGGCATCTTTAGCTAGCTAAAGTAACCATGGAGGACACAAGCGATTCCAAGATAAATACGCAGCTGATTAAAATTTAAAGTCTACGTAAATCAATGGAACATGTGAGGTCTCTGCGGGAAAGCGACTGGAATAACATTGAAACTAAAACGAGAATTGATATTTAAAGTGACCAAGGAGGACATGCGACATGGATATTGCCTGAGATATAAGTAAGTTTCTTAACTAAAATTTAAGAAAAAAGTACACAAAGACTAAGAAAAGTGACCATGGAGAGCTTGATATCTATTCCAAGCCCAGTGCACTCGTTCTATCCATCAATGTAGAGCCAGAGACATCGATAAGTTATCGCAATGAAATTATGTTGTCTACGTCAATTGCAGTAACCTCAGATCTGAGATAAAGACTAGGTCGAAAAGAAACTGCACACGTCTGTGAATGCAACTTCCTGCTGCCTGGGTTGGATTGGCCTGGTCAGAAACAAGTTGCCGATAAGACACCTGAGGCTGGGTCTGCGGTCTGTTGCGACTCCATAGGGCAATGGATGAAGATCTGTGTGTAGATTGCAATCGGCAGCAGCAAGTCGAGAGGCTGGCTGTCAGTGCTCCGGGCAGGCAATGCGGCACATGACATTTTTATCAGCTATGGACGGACAGACAGACTGACCGACTGCCAATTGAAATGCCTTTCAACAACAACAAACAGAAACAACAACGTGTTGAACACATGCGAAAACAACAGAAAAAGAGAAAGAAAAATAAACTCTAGAGAGATGATCAGATTCAGGGCGTATCATTGGAATATGTGTTAATATTTTGATCAGCTGTGTTTATGTTTAAATTATTGTTATATGCATTCCAAAAGGAAAACCCGTTTCCCCAGATGCCAGTTAGCTGATAAAGTCAATCAAATTAGACAACAAAATGCTTAAAATATGCAAGTAAGACAACTTAATTGAATTGGAGTTTCAAATGAGGTTTGATCTGTGAGTTATGGCAACTCAGAGCTAACAATTGTAGGCCATAAATTACTTATTTGATCATTAAAATATTTATCGCTCAATGGGGAAAATAAATCGAGCATATCAGCAACACGCTAACCAAAAACCTAACTAATTGCTGAAGGAAAGAAAACTCTGTCTATAGAATCATAAAAACATATATGCACCAGGGGAATATAATCGCTAAAAAGTCAGTGAGTCGCAGCGAAAACTTTAAAAATAAACAAGCGCGAAATTTTATGAGAGACAGACAAAAATCTAGCAGACGTTCAAAAATAAAATAAAGTGCAAAATATATATGTATATATATATATATATATATATATAAATATGCTGTAAGAATTTAGTTATGGACTATGTTACTCACATGTCTATTATCAACTTTTTATGCATTCGTTATTTTACTTCTTTTTGCCTGGCAAAATACAGTTTTGTGGCCCATTTGGAACGGCCAAGAAATAGAATTTTTGGCTGGCACGTTTTTAGATAAGGCGGCCAACCAGCCAGGCAACTAGCCAAGCGAATAATGTTGCAGCTTATATGGTGAATGAACCCACATGGCAGACATAAGGCGTACTTAGTATATACCCTATAGAAGCGAGAACTAGGAGTGCTTTAGTTGCTTTGAAAGAGAAACTGGAAAAAGCTGCTTGAATAAAAGTAAACTTCAAATGCGACAAAGAAGATTGAATTGCTTCTAAAGGAACTGAGAAAGGCATAAGCTAGTTCATCCTAGAGGATTCTAGGGTTGGTTTCTAGGGAGAAAGTCAAAGAATCTCAGAAAGCAACACCCCAGAGCAACTGCAGCATAAGTCAGATCAACCTTAAGGATTCTTATCCTAGAGCAATCCCTACCCTAAGCCGTATCTTATAGTCGAACACAAGTTTATTCTCTCCCATAGAAATCTTACTTCTCTCGTTCGATTTTACTTTTACTCCGTTTTTTTTTACTCTGCTTGTGGTACTATAATAAGTTCCTCTGCTGTAGCATGGAAAAGTTTTTGGTTAGCAACTTTTCTTATCTTTAAATTGGCGCATTAATGCAACTGCTGCAAAATCCAAAACTCAATTCTAGAAATTTTCTTGGCTTTGTGTGGGAGCGGCTACACTTTACTTTACCTGTACGAGAATTGGCTCGGAATCATTGGGCTAAGCGAAGTACTTGTATGCCGGAAAGAACGACATGAAATGTTTTCAAGCAAAGCTTCAATCACGTTAATGCAACAACCGAAAAAAGAGAGAAAAGGAAAAATAAGCAGCAGGAAACTTCAGCAAACCTCGTAAGTGATTTATGCAAATGCAAACGATAACAACAACAACAACAACTGCAACTGCAACAACAACAATCAAAGAACGAATAAAAGGGGAAAAGAAGCATTCTTAAAAAGGCGAAACGTGGACAGAAAAAAAAAACAAACATCGTCAGTCAAAGCAAATAAATAAATTGACCATTAAAATAATTGCAACGCCTAAATGCGTCGCGTACGTGGCTTGTAACACGCTTTGCTTGTTGTTGTTGCTGTTGTTGTTGTTGCAATTGTTGCAGTTGGTTTGCTGTTGGCGAATGTTGCAACAACTTGTCAAACATTTGAATTACAGTTACGTAAAGCTGCCCCCAAGCCTCACAACAGCCGCCAAAAACCGCAGGCGCCGCCGCCAACAACAACAACAAAAACAACAACTTTTTAGCCAAATTTGGCTAAATTTAATGAAGCAATTAAATGCCTATAAAAATAAAAGAAAAATCACAAAAAAAGAAATACATTTCGCATTGCTTGTTGATGTTGCCGCTTAAGACAAAAATTTGACATTTTGGGGTATAAAAAATCAATGATAAAATCTATTTGAAACCGGTTCTGGATTAATAGAGCTGAAAGTTCTTCAGGAACTCCAGTTAAAAAACAATCTTAACAGTGAACTTCTAATCAAAGATTAGTTGTTTACAGTTTGACAGCCACTGGCTATAACTTAGAATTGAAGTCAAAGTAATTTAAGTTCCCTAATCACAATCTTGATTCAGAACTGTAATTATCAGCTAATTTGCCTTTCGTTCTAATAAAATTTAAAAGTTGTGTACAGTTTGAGAGCCACTGATCACTTGGCTCATATAATCACAAATCTCAGAATAAATGGAGCTGAAACTTCTTTAAGAACTGTTCTCTAATCCCAATCTTAATTGTGAGCTGTAATTATAGTCCCATTTCCCTTTGGTTCTAATAAAATAGAGTTCTGTACAGTTTGAGAGCCACTGAGCACTAGGCTCATATAACCGCAATTCTTAGAATTCTCTCAAGACTTTCAATTAGTCACGCGCGACCCGAAGTCATTGAAGCATAAATCTAGACATTGTTGTGGCCAGATTGTGTATGGCTAACCGATCTGACAGTCTGACAGACTGCCTGACTATCTGACTGACAGTTGCAGTGTGGCTTTTAGCCGTCGTTCTGGCCGTTCTGCTGACTGTTTTTGGCCGCATTTGGCTGCTCTGGCGGTTGTTTCCTTTTTCTGCGACCAAATACCAAAACAAGCGAGAAAAATATTTTAAGCTGTCAAATCGTTGACACATGCCTGTCTTGTTCTTGTTGTTGTTGTTGTTGTTGCTGGTGTTGTGTTTGTTGTAAATCACTCGATTAGTCTAATTGTTAAAATCAACTCGAGACTTTGTCGCCCCTGAAAACATACGCCAGAATCGAATGTCAAGTTTTCGTCAGAGGTCATAAATTGTTTTCCGTTTCTGTTTCTCAGCTTTGAGGGGATTGTCTATCGTCTGTTTAATGTCTAATGTCTTTTTAAACAGTTGTGACAAATGCTCAAAATATCTTCCAGCCGAAACACATGCACTAAATTAAGTAAATTATTAGGGGTAGTCGAGTCGTAGAATGGTAATCTGTATACTTAGTAGGCAAATGGAAATAAGTGTTGATTGCCTGTGACAAATTTGAGTGTCTTATAAATATATATAAGGTTTATATATAAACAAATGTCTATTTCTGAGTCTGGGACTTATTTCTGATGATATTTATTTACAGTCTTCCCCAAAGTGTATGGCTCATGTTGTAGTCAAGGCCCGGTAATAATCAATAAAGCATTTTTTCACAATTTTTATAGAGCTGTTAAAGTCTATTGAGTGCTAATAGTAGTGCCCGATAGTGTTAATTGAAATTTCATCATGAAGTCGAACCAAAACAGATCCCGGCCACACACAAGCATCGATTCACTTCCTACTCAGTCGAAGCCCACTCAAATGATAATCATCTTGAAGATCATTAGGATCGTTATGATGGGATTTATAATTGTGAACTTTCACAATCTCTTCACTATATGGGAATTATGTGCTGAAATATTGTCTGCTTAACATCAGCCGACACAAAGTTGACATTTCAAGTGCAGTTTGTGCACTCGAGACTCGAACGTTCTGCTTCATCCCTCAACCGAAAGAAAGATATTTCAATGTTTTGATATATACTTGTATATATATAGGTTCTCTTTCACTGACTGAATGCCATATGCCGGCAGACAAGAGACTCACAACAGAATATTGTGGAAGTGTACACTTAATTAAAGCGAGCAAGGAAAGAGACGACTCCACAGACGACTCCAGGCAGTGATTTAATATTAAAAACAATGTTTTTGCATCTGCCTCAAGTATGAGAGATTTATGACATGGCCATGCGCGTTCCAAGAGTTATTAATAAATAACGAAGACTGCAGAATTCCAAGGCTGTAAAAGACTGCAAGACAGCCAAACGGGAGCAACAGCTCCTTGATTAAATCACATAAATATTTAAATTGGATTCTACTTTAATTAAGCATTTCCCACAGAAAGAACTCTACAAATAGTTCAAATAACCTTTTATGGACTTCTCTCTGCTTAGATTGAAAATTATGTAGATTATTTTCAGCACAACTGCAATTGTCACATGTTGAACTCAATTTTTGGTCAGACGGCGACAGGCCAACAAAATTGCTTTTAAATGTCAGAAAAGAAAAAAATATACACTTTTTTGCTGGTTCCCATGACTTTTGGCTATGCTGTTACCAGAGGGCAGCGACAGTCAATGGCAGCTCCAAGGGAAAAAGAGGAAAAACACATCAACGGCATGTGTCAAAATTTACACGCTCTCTTTACGATGAATTTTGCATATTTTTCACAGTCTGTCAGAGAAAATTTGATTTATATTTTCTGATTTTGTAGTTGATGGAACTGTCTCAAGTCCAGACGATGTGTGATGGAAGGGTAGAGTAATATTATCGCTTCACTTTGATTTTATTGAATCTGTGGTAAACTGACTTTTAGATTTCCCTCTGTCTTTCGAAAGTTTTCGTTAAAAACCAAACCCGGAAATAGTTTCCATTCATTTGCATGTAACCGAAGAGAATCAACAACTTGTAAGACGATACGACTTTGTTAATCAAAGCTCCATCAGAGTAAATTTATGTTTGCCATTTTGCGCATTAGAATGGAATAGTACCAACTGACCAGTACCAGTACCAGTACCAGTATCCGTTGGGAAAGACGACAAAACCAACCCAATGAGATCATATTTCAAAGCACAGTCTAATGATCGGTGACAGGCCCAAGGCACAGATGGATCATGGAACCAGGCAACTGGCGTTAAATCGCTTGTAAATGAGTGACAAGTCAGCGGCTTAATTACAAACTGGATCACAGCTTGCCTGTCACATGATCTCAGCTGCCAGTCAGTGGGGTTATCTACAACTATGATAGCACTCACCTGCTTCAGATCCAACGTAATGGTCACATACTCAAAATGACGGCCACCCTGCAGCGTTGGCGACTGCCACCAGCTCTCCTCGGCGCTGAAACCGGACGAGATCAGCGACTCAATCGGACGCTGCTTGGCCAGATCAGAGCTATGGGCATTACAGGTGCCGCACTGCTTGGCCCAATTGCGATGCGGATAGGCATCCACCAGTTTGCAGTATTCCTCGGCTCCATTCTGTCCACAGGTTGCATTCACTGTTATCGCGGCACGTGGAGCCACATTGAACAGGGCTGGATAAAGGCTGCCACTATTCCCGGCACTAACATCGTCTGCCTGTTGGCTATTGAGCAGGCGAAGTGCTGAAAAAGATACAAATGAGATTTGAGTTTAAATTTACGATATGATATTAACGCTATCTTCTATGAATAAAGTGAAGCGAGATAGATAAATGGCTTTGAAAAGCTCGTTTCAACTTTTGAAGTGCTTTTAAAGCTTACATTTTTACGGCTGTGAGTGGCCATTGAGCAGATTTCTATGCATTTGACAGTTTTTCCCATGTCAATCATTTTAATTGGTTAAACAAGTCAAGTACAAAACCCTCGTACATTGCTCATAAATCACATAGCAACAGCTCCGAATGGAATCGTACTCTGTACTCGAACTATTCGTTTAGTCTCTGGAACATATATTGATTTGGCCAGCATGAAAAATGTATCTCACGGCTGCAGATACTCGTAGATAGCCAAAAAAATACAAGGCAACTTTCGAGATAAAGTTTATCGCTGCCCAGCGCAGTTGGTAGCAAACTGGACATGTCCAGAGCTGAAATGTTGACCTGGTATGCGATTTGCATGTTTGTTAGCTTAAAATTGCAATTGCTGCTATTTCTATCTCAGTGTCTATTGTACATGTTGTGCTTGTATGCAGTCTGTGTCTCGAATGTGTGTGTGTGTGTGTGTGCAGTTTTGGCAATTGTCAACAACAAAACTTTTCGCATTTGTTTGTCCAAGGAAAACTGTTGACGTAATTGCTGTGAAATTGCATATAAGTTCTTTTTAGCGAAGCAACTCAAAAGTTTTCCTTAAAAACAAAACTTTTCCACACATGACAACTGAATATGAGATTAGACATGAAAGTTTAAGGAAAATGCTTTTTGGAAATAGAAGTTTAATCAATATTTAATACACCAAAAGAAAATACTCAAAAAGAAAGATAAATAGGAAAATTAATTATTGAACTTATACCTTGAAAATCAGACTTCATTTTCGTCTACCACATTTTCCTTTAGAAAACACTTTGAGCTCCGAGAAAAACTCACACAGATCGTGCCAACTGCATATTAAAGCCATCAATTATAATTGCTGAGCACCAGGAAAACACACAGAGTAATAATAGAAAAACTCAACGCTTCAGATCACTTTCACTTAACAAGAAGACAAAACGTTAAAAACGATACCAATGAATAGGCCAAAAGAGGTAGAAAACGAGTCTAAGACCAAAAAAAAAACAAGAAAACATTTGTCTAGAAAGTCACAAATTGGTAATGGGCAGTGCCAAGGCAAGGTGTGAAAATTGAAAAGTGGCAAACCAAGAAAAATTATCGGCAACTGTCAAAATCGGTGGTACACGCAAATGGCATTTAAATGTTTTGACAAATGGCAAATTTGCAGTAGCCAAAAAAAAGGCTAGACCGAACATAACATATATACATACATACATACATACATACATACATATATATATATATATATATATGCAGCTCTGACATGGTCAGGTTTTCCAAGCGCTGACAGCTTAAGTGAGAAAAGTTTTGCTGATTAAATGTTTTGACAAATTGAATGGCAACAGAAAATGCCTTTTCGGCATTCATAAAAAATGAACAAAGCTCTGTTGGAAATTGTATAAATTGGTATTATAATGGTATTCATGCTGTAGCTGTATAGTATATAGTTCTGAGCGATTTGTTAAAGACAACTTTATCAAGACACATAGTTTAGACAGAAAGCCAGGCCAATAAGGTAAACAATCTATAAAAGTTTCCTACAAGGCAGCCACAAGCCAAAAGCGAATCGACATGGATCTTCCCTTTTGTGTAGTTTTACCTATAAACTTGAGTATATTCTATAAGTCGTAAAGTATGTCAGGCATCAACACAATATAACAAAAGTGACCATGGAGAAGACAGTTGAAGTTCCTTTGTTTACTTATTTGTTAAAATTTATGTAGTATAAAGAAAATATTCAAATTAGTTTCTATAAAATAAAGTGCTAGAGTCAGTCACTAAAAACAAAGTGACCATGGAGGACACATGATTTTACAGCAAATAGTTGAATCAGATACCGATTAAGCACAGTTATAAGACAGATTTCTGTGTAGAATAGCTGCAAAATCAACGTTGCAATTATGTGACCATGGAGGACGGTTCATGTTGCATAAGTATATACTATTTATGGAAGAGAATTGAAGCTTCGGTGTAGAGAAGCTGGTGATTGGTGCCTGTTTTGATTAATTACGTACTATTATGGGCACACGCATGAGTCTGGAGTCGGAGTCGGAGTCGGAGTCCGCCAGTTCAGCATTCATTGGAGGCAGCTGTTGTTGCCGATGTTGTTGCTGATGTGGCAGCTACCTCGACTCGCATAGTTGAAAGCATTTTACTGTTTTCTGCATTTTATTCATATCGACCGAACGACGGCGCATAAAAATACAAAAATATTTTCACTATTTTTGGTCCTGTCCTCGTCATCATCTCTTCTCACACAGCTGTGCTGCATTTGGATTGGGCTTTCCAGCTGCTTGTTTTATTGGTTTCCTTTACTTGTTGTTGCTTTTGTTGTTGTTAAAGGCAATTATGCATTTAAACAGACAGTTGGGTTGCTATAAATTATATCTTCTAGTTGCAAGCTGCTTATTAAGTCATTTCTGTTGTAGAACTTCAAAGATTGTTGCATTTTATGCAAAGAAAATTGGATCAACAACGTGGACCAGTCTCTAGTTAGTCTCAACCTGTGGACTCGCCCATATTTCCTGTCAGCCTACCTGAGATGCACATCAACATTGACCTGGCCAAATCACCCAAACATACATACACATATATCTAAGATAAAATATGATATTCGGTAGCCAAAGTAGCTGCCAAAATGTCTGATGACGACACACTTAAGCCCGGAGGCAGTGAGAAATTTAATAATAATAAAAAATCGCTTGTGCCCAAAACAAAATTCACAAAAAAATCTCCACATGGGTCCAAAATTTAAGGAGGACCGGAGAAGGCTGATGACGATGACGATGACGTTGCTGATGAGTCTGATGCGAGGCGGCAGCATGACGAAAGCAAACTTTATGCATCTTGACAGGCTCCAGAGCTACCGTTGCTGACTTGGACTTAACTGGAGGATGGATGGATGGATGGTTGGTAGGTTGGTTAGTTGGTTCGATGATGATGAAGCAAACGAAATAGCAATCAAAATATGGCCATAAATAGGCCTCCAAAAACGAAACTCTCGACTTTACTTGCTCTTAGACTGTGTGCACAAAATGCAGAAACGACTCAATTACATATGGCGACAGTGGTTCGTTCGGCCATTCAAGAGGATGACGGGATGACGGAGCAGTTGCTGCTCTTCAAACTTAATGGACAGCTCTTTATTTTCGGAGGAATATATTTTGGAGCTGCGCTTAATGAAAAGCAATCAAATTTAATGCTTTTAGACGAAATGCTCATTAAATTAAACGAACAGGATGTTAAAAGGCTGCGATATTTAGTTTGTGTAATCTAAAAAATATTTATTATATTATATACAGTAAACTTATATGCAATGTAGAGCACAGAGAAGAGTTAAGTTTAGTTAAGGTAATGTTCATAAAAATAGTAGTGTGGGAGATAAATTAACTTACACTTTAAAGGAACTTATATTTCGTTACAAATATTCAACGCTAAGCAAGAGTTCAGGATCGTTCAAGTGATGTTCATTAAAATAGTAGTATGACAGTTTAATGTACTTTCACCTGAAAGGAACTACCAACCTCTGATTCGTTACGAACATTCAATTCTAAGAGAAGGGTTAGGGATAGTTAAAGTGGTGTTCATAAAAATAGTAGTATGACAGTTTAATGTACTTTCACTTGAAGAGACTACCAACATCTGATTCGTTTTGAATATTGTATTTTAGGATCAATATAATCTTCGGCAGATGTTTCCAAGCCTTTTTACGCTAAGAATGTAAGTGGCACTTAAAAGTATCTCGGATTAGCTGGAAAGTAGCTTCAAGCTATAGAAAGTAACTTTTCCGTCAGCAAATACCAATTGTAATCTAATTCTTAAGCTTCCTCCTATCGCACTCTAGGATTGACTCATTCAGCTTGGATCAACATTGTAAAATATTCAAAGAGTTACCGTGTACCGTGTCAGCAATTGAATTGGTTTGAGGTTTAACTGAAGCGACAAATTCAACACCTCAACGAGAATGTCACACAATTTTCCACGAACGAATTTTTCGCAAGCAGCAAATAGAAGGAAAAGTTCAATTCAAACATCCGCATTGAATGGCAGGCAGACACTCAGCAGGAGGGGGTCTTAAAATAAGAAAGAGCGAGAGAGGTAGAGGGAGATGGAGAGGGATAGATGCTAGAACTCTTCTACATGTTGTGGCAGGTGTGAACAGCAGAGAGAAGTTTACGATGGGGCGGCGGTACGGTACGTCGGGCGAATGGGATACTTGAAAAATTAATGTACCCGCGCCGTGTTGGCAGCCAAACGCTTGACTAGCTTTCGACTCGGTGCAGAAGGCTCGGGAAAATGCCTAGACAAATGTCAAATATTTATTGAAAATAAACAAAACGGGCAAACAAATAAACAAACTGACAAACAAGACGGCAAACGGACAGATAGACCAATGGACATACAGACAGACGGACAAACGGATAGACGAAGGCGACAAACGCATTTCCAAGAAAAGAAATAAAATGAAGAAACGAAGAACAACAACATGGGCATCAAACTGACCAGAACTGAGGATGTTTGGACATGCATCAGTGCACCACTGCAACCAGCGGTTGGTGTAGCAACAAACTGACTTAAAAGCCGTACCGGGAATGGCAACAGCAACAGCAACGCCAAGTGGATGCTGCAACGACGTTGCACGTTGCACTGATGCTTGTTGCCCGTTTGGTGGGTGCTTCAAAAGCTGCTGACCGACCGGGTCGACAGTGAGAACCCAATGTGAGCCACACACATCACCACACCGTCATCGTTCCATTGCACCACACTCTACTCCAGCAGTATTCGGACTACCGGCGTTCTGACGTGCTGAAGTGGACCCAAGTTACAGCTCCATGCAGCTTGTCTGCTGCTCAACTTGGCGTTTTAGAAAAATATTTATGCATGGCAACACAATCATCATAATGATGATGATGATGATGATGATGATGATGATGATGATTACTGCTGATGGTCGATGACTTTGGTTGGGTTATGCAAGTAATGCTTGATTTGGTATTGAAGACTGGTAGCTGCCACTTGGCGCTGTTTTGATGACTCACAACACAATCAAACTGTGCTCGAAGCCACCGATCCTCGTACTAATTCTTCAGGTGGTGCACATTGGGTGGGTTAACACACTAAAGAGGTGTGAGAGTACATGAATCTATAAAAAGTGTACTATAGACGTGAGCAACAAGTAATCGAATTAGCAAAATGGGAGCTTTTCTTCTGTCTATCAGAAAATGCAGTGAGGAAATTTAAAAAAGTTCTTTGGCTTTTCAGTTTAGTATGGAAAACGGACTTTATAATCAGAAATTATGGATATTTATTGATACCAGATATTTATGTATGGGTCTGTACTATATAAGTATTAGTTGATTATGAAGTTCTCACTGGCCCTTAGATCCTTGTCCTGTCTACTAGCTTTATCTCCCTCACCTTGCCTCAAGTTGCGCCTTAAATGAAAGCTGGAAATTCCGTAGTGAAAATACGTTTTCTTAATTTTCCCAGCTGTCTCATCAGCTACTATATATTCCGTTTCTCTGGTTAAACCAACTTAATTTAAGCTCATTTTGTCAATGTGCCCACGTTGAGATCGAAGTCTCGCACAACCGGCAGCTCAACTGCTTAACTGCGGCTACTCTGGCGGCTGTGGCGTCGTCCCTGGAGTCTTTCAGTCGTCACCTCAGTTAATTAAGCGACTTGTTTCGCTTGAGCGCCAAAGCCACTCGACTTTTATCTAATCGCCGATCGAAATTGTGTAAGCTACTGGCGGGAGACAAAAAATAATGTTAAAAAAAGAATACACCAACGGGAGATCTCTGAGAGATTTGCCCGTGCGGTTAGCGGTTCATTTAATAATTTAATAAGTGCCACGGAATCACGAAAATATCTTTACCTCTTGGTTAATTTGACTCTCTGGCTGCACTTGCAACGATGATAATTATCACGATTTATGAGCCCCAAAACTCTTATCGAACACTTGCGATCGCGTCGCGTTTTCAGTTTTACATTCGCGTTGATTCATTAAGTGTACGAAAAGGCGTTGAAATGTCCATTATCCAAATGCATTTTCTATGTGGACCTTGTGGAAAATTTGCCTAGTGTTTGCCAATCACTTCAGATGCATTTGCATCGAGTCGTTTCACTCTGCCAGCAAATATTTACCCAAAATCGTTAGCCAACACTGCAAACAACTTCAAAAAACTGCTGCACATGCGCAACACGAGACTCGAGAGCCGCAGTTTTGGGGCCTCTCGAAAACAAGTATCAAACCTATTACTTACGTCTGAGTGAGTTTTGGGCAGGCTTTAGGCCATGATATTTGATATAGTATAATATTTGAGGCTTAATGACACGAGTCTCAAGTCAGAAAAATCGCCCACACTTCGTTGCTTTTTTTGGGCTCTGTTTTTTAGCTGTTAATTTGTCACAAGCTGTCAGATTTTATTAATAAATGCGCTTGTATATCCAGTCCCGACTGTTTGCTTGCAGTTTTTGCTGTTGTTGCGAGTCTCGCATAATAATGTCATAATTAAATTTATAAACTCTGAGTCAGCCCATCAGTTGGAAAACAAGCAGCGTTTGCAGCCAGAGCCCAAGGAGCAGGCGGAGCAGAAGGAGCCAGCGACAGGCATGTCGCCGATGTTTGTCTCCGTTAGAGAATTATGGGAGACGTCGCAATTTGTTGGGGATACGAATTTCAGTTGAAGTTTCGTGTAGTTTTCTGCAATCGAATCTGCTGCCTTGTTGCTTCTCTGGGAAAAACTAAGCCTGAGACAAGGCCAAAGATCTCTAAAAACAAATAAAACTAAAGTTTAACTCAGGGGCAAACATTTTGTCATAAGCTCTGAGTGCTATATATGAGTAGTACTCATAGTATAATTAGTATAATTAGTATAATTAGGTATATGCAGTGCAGTCTCGATAACTTGAACACTCAATAGCTTGAACACATTTTTAATTTCATTGAATATAATATTAAATGGAATTCTATACATGAACACAATACATAATTAAGTACAATCGCGATAGCTTGAACACTCGAAAACTTGAACTCTCGATAGTTTGAACAAATTTTTTATTTTATTGATTATAGTATTAAATTTAAAATTTAAATTAAAAATAAGTACTTATTTTTCGCATATTCCTTTTTCGATTCGATAACTCGAACAACTCATTAACTTGAACAGCGCTGTTACTTAATAATATTGAGGTTTAATATCGCTCGACAGTAAAGGTTAAATACTTATTATTCGCATAGAATGTTATTGATTCGATAACTCGAACAACTCGTTAGCGTGAACAGGGCTGGTTTTAGTTAGTTCAAGCTATCAAGAATAAAGTGACGCACTCAAGACTCAAACTCATAAAATTTAGTCAAACAAAGCTCAATAGGCCAGGAATTCGAAAACTGATCAAGTCGGAAACGTATCCTGTTGCTTTTTACATACAACTTTAATTCCTTTTAATGGGTCGAGGGTATAAAAAGAGAACCTGAAGTACTTGACACATTTCTCGTTTCCCTTTACTGAAAATACTCATCCGCTTTCTCAGTCGCTCAGCAAGAAGTTTCATTGATGAAATAAAATTATACAGCATCTGCTAAGATTTGACTACTTTCAAAGTTAACTGACAATTCAATTGCGAAAAGCCATAAAAACATTACATTTACGAGCAAGATCAGACTTTAGTGGATTTTAACGAGCCTGCAGAAGAACCAATGGACAAGCCTGTGTATCGCCTGTAGCCTGGACTTAAGTGGGTCGCTCGGTCAGCTGGGAAATGAGATGGTAATCCAAGTGACAGCCATTAATGGCACACGCTGCATGCGATCAGCAATAAACAAATCATTTTTGCCGGTATATAAAACTAAAAGCGTTTTAGCGTTTGGAACAAGTTTATAAAGACATTCGATCCGCCCCGAAAGTCAAGACAAATAAAAACAAAAACAAAAAACAGGCAACTTCAATAAATCTTTGGACCGCCAAAATAGTGAACAAGTCTCTCAAGCGCCGCTGCAATGAAGTTGACTTGTAAACTATTTAATTAGTACGTAGTCCATAGGCAGGCTGAGTGTTAGTTTTGGCTGTAAAAAGGCGCCGCCAGAGGAGACAGAAATCACCATGAGAAGTCACAGCCCACGATTGCTGCAGGCGCCGCTTGGTCATTTGATGGCGCCGCCACAAGCTGGCCATATGGCCATCTATCCATATGTCCAAGCGTCTTGATCGTTTAAGCCATTTTTTCTCTCTTACAATTGCTTTGTAATGCTTTGTTGTTTATGGCATATGCAATCCGTAATACTTGTAGTTGTGTCTGCACAGCGCCTGGCTAATTGTCCCGTGTTGTATCTCTCAGATACATTGAAGAAATTGCGTTAATTTGCTTGTTTACGTTGATGTCGTCGAGCAATGACGACGATGACGATGACGATGATGATGCGTATCTTTTTGGCTTGTTTGTTGGTGGTTTTTTTGACTACAAATTTTTATCGCTTGTACTACTAAGTTATGGTAGAAACTTGAAAATAACCAGTTATCGCTGAACTGCAATTGCAATTGCAATTGCAATTTGATAAGCGCTTATCCTGTCGCGTCTCAAAAATGCTGCTTTTGATTAGCAATTAACGTTTTATTGAACAAGCTGAAGCTGACTTCAAGCTGAGCTCAACTTGATGTTTTGATGCCATGCAAAAGATATTCATGTTTAATTGACTGGCTTGAGTAACTATATTTACCACTGGGTGGCTTAGCCATGGCTTAAAGAAGTTGTTAAATGAATGAGACAAGCAATTTGGACGTTTGGAATCTTATCGAGTACTCACAATGTCAAAGCAAATATAAATATGCCTTAAACTTTTACATTTTATATATTTATTGTATCTATTGCTGATTAAATCAAATATGTATCTGTCGGATACGTTCAACTGACCAAGCTAATTACTCAGATACAATTTATCACATCCTCCTTTGAAGTTTTGCCTCTGCTGGATGACTTCATATAAGCAATTGTTCAGTTGTCAGCGATTATATCGGATGATGATATATGCAACCTTTACTCTTAATAATTCTCAAGGATATACGTGAATAAACCACAAATCAGATATTATAACAGACAGAGAATAGTTTTTGGCAACAGAAATTGTATTTTATGTATTCAACTCGGTTTTTAATTAAAGAAATGCCAATTATTGAGCGGGTTTTTCGGACTTTTTGAAGAGTCAGGCAACAGGTTTTGTGGGGCAATAAAAACAAATCGCCTTCAAGGCGTATTAATTAAGCAATTTGTCAGCCGTCGGCCGAGGCTCTCTGATCCCAATGACGATCCAATTCCAGTTAAGCAACTGGAATCAGTTTGCATGTCACACGTCAATTTCTCATTGATTGCCATCGGGAGTCCGACTACACGACACACTTGTGTTATTTAGAACACTAATCATGGCACTGCAAATATTTCAATCCTTTTTAAAGTCCCATCTCAAGAAGCTGTCACAGATCCACCCGAAAAAAAAAATGAAACAAAATCTGCCAACAGCTGCAGCATCTTTTCCAGCTGTGAGTGCGCATGCGCCTGTATCTATATCTTTCCCAAGCTGAAGCTGAAACTGAAGTTGAAGCTGAATCTGAAATCTTAAACTGAAGCTGAACCTGATCTCTGGCTCTGTTGGCAGCTTCTTGGGGGCTTTTAACGTGTCTGTGCCGCGTGTCTGCGAACAATTTGTTTTGTCGTGCATTTCTCTGTTGATTTGACAGCAGGCTTTTCATATACATTTTTCCATTTCCATTTTGAGGTTTGTTTTTGTTTTTTCTTCCATTCTGGCTTGTGGCATTTTAATGGCCAAATATGTGTGGAAATGTAATTTTTCCGGTTGGTCATTCCATTTCGCATGCCTTGGGGGAAAATCTTACAAGTGTTGTCAACGCCCCCACGCAATGGGCGTGTTAATCACATGCTGTGCAAATTTCATTGCATTTTCCTTCCCCTCCGAGTTTTCACTCGATGTGTGAGTCATGCGTTAAGGCACGTTTCGGAATCTGTCCATCAGTTTATAGTAGATGCATCCAATCCATCCATCTGTCAGTTGCTGTTGCTTCCAGCTTGTAAACAGTCTTCACATTGTCTGTTGAATACGACACCTTCGCGCCATGCCCTCCCCGGGGCGTATTCAAAATAGACCAAGACTGGCGAAAAGTTGTCGTCAATTGTCGGCACATTTGTAGAAATGTCAGACAGACACCCAGACAGACAGACAGACAGACACCCAGACAGACAGACAGACAGACAGACAGCTAAGTGAAGTTGCAGAGTGAAGTTACAAAAATGTTGAATCGGGGAGGTCGCGCGTCTCTCTGTCTGATGGATGAGTCAGTAAGAGTTTTACCCAGAACTCAGAATCAGCAAAGGGAAGTCTGCTTTAACTTTAATAATATGAATGAAAATGAGTTTATTTCTCAGGATTAATCAAGGCTTTTATGACTCATTTAACCCCTCGATGCCTGCTTAACTTCTTTCTAGATACTTTTAGCTATTCTCCATTCCAATTTTAAATCAGATTCCCTACCGGAAGCTTATTTTCAATAAACTTTTCATAGAAGAAATCAACTTTTAATCACAAAATAATAGAAATTTAAAGAAGTACTAAAAGTTATTTAGAGAATCATCAAAGAGTGTGTGAATGTGTATCAACACACACTTCCTTCCTGACTCTAAAGTAAACTGCAAGAAAAGTATCTTCAACAACAACAACAACAGCTTTCATCGAATACTCAAAGGAAAAACCGCAGAGATCGAAAGAAAATAAACAATTTTCAATCTTTTTTTCAGCGCAAACATAAAGCATAATTAGTGCAGAGCACTGACAGGCCTTCACCCACCGATTTGGAGTCTATAATATTTATACAAGACATTCAAGTGTTTTCCCTCAAATACTAAGACAACACAAACACACGCACAGAGAATTTTCCGGCAAAAGCACGCATTTCCCTTCGCTTTCCCAGAAATCAAGAATCTTTGGTGAAGGAGTGCGAGTTTTTCCAGAGGGGGCACTGATATATTTGCTACGATTTAGGATCGTTAAGAACGGCAGCGACTGTTGACAGACAACAGGTAAAAGGCAACAGGTAACAACAGAAATGTGTGTGTAATCTGATATCAGTTGAGAGTTATGTGGCAGTGATATGTGGGCTTCTTCTTCTTAGTGTGTTTAGCTTATCATTAGGCATCGCAAGTTGATACTTTCGATACTCCTAGAAAGAAAACTATTTAAAAACCTGTCGCCAAGACATATTTATCAATGAAGTTCAATGACAGCTGTTGTTCGTGTTGTTGTTGCTTCGATCAACGATCGTTTATCAGCTTAAATATTGACAAATGGCACGATAAAGACACCAGAAGATGGTATAAAAAGAGAGAACTTCCAATGGATTCAAAGTGATATCGCAAGCGATGACATTGATGAGTGTCTCAAGCTGATAACTCAGGTGTAAAAGAAGTTGATAACAATACAAACGATATGGCAGAACAAGTAAGCTTTAGGCAGATTCTTTCTATATAAATAATTGAACTTAAAGATACTTTTGAAATTCTATAAGATTTTCTATGGAAAATATTAAGGCTTGGCGCTCTGCTCTATAAATTTTAAGTAATTTTTAATTCCAAGATAGTTTCCACTCAGTTTAAGCATGAATACTCTTAATGATTCATAAAGGCATTGTGCTGAACGATTTTATATAGTCTTAAATAGAAACATATAGTGAATGGATTCAGAGACTTTTGTCTATCAATCCGGTCTCAATTCCTATGTATTAGGATCTTTATCAGAACATTAGGTAGCTTACATAGACATATGGCCACCGCTGCCCTTCCTCATCCATTGACCCAATTTCTGGGTATGCTCCAAGCTGAGGGAGAGAGGGAGATACAATTTGTTGGAACTGCTGCAATCTCAATCAGAATGCGTTGCATTTTCATCTCGTATCTCTGAAGTGTCTGCACTAACGAGCTACGAATTTGTTTTCCACGGGTTGCACATCATCAACAGCCGCTGACCCGTTAAATGTTCCGGTGGCCCAAAAGGGAGAGAGACAGCAAGATCGTCTGCGAGGCGGCGTCAATGTCTTATCAAAACTTGGTCTATAACATTAATTTATAGCCAAGAGGCAAGCGAGAGACAGATGGAGAGCGAAAGAGAAGGCACTTCAAAGCTATATAGAACTCTGTCTGGAACCAGATCAGATATCTGCCAGCAATTAAGCATAAGTTTATTGCCAACCGACCTAACCGAAATGATGTTCCCATTTATGTAAACAGCGCCACAAAACAGTTTCACTTTGGGAAGAATTTTGGAATTTCTATAGATCATTTTGTGGCGTCTTCTGGTCAGCTGTAAGATTTTGTTTGTTTACAAAAAAAGATATGTACAACAAATTGCGTCGTGTTTTCTGAATACCCCTAGCCCTACTCCAACTCCAACTCCAATTCCTTTATGTTTACATGGTTTTTTCTGATATTTCTTGGTTTGATCTATAAAGATTTTAAATGCCTGTTTGCCCTTTAGTTTATATGTTTTTAAGTGCAGTTTATTGGAACTTTACTGGCAAAATAAATAGAGTATTCGGTTTCAGTATCAAATTACCAACAATTTGAAATGGGAACTCTGCAGTTCATTGTGTTTGGCAGCTTTTGTTTAGATCTTTAATGAGTTGCCCAATTGCCGCCGTCTCTTGCCCCTTCAACATGCTCCTCCATCTTCTCGATGTTTATTGTTTTCTTTTTGTAGAGTTTTGACATGTGTTTCTCAATTTGGACAGCCTCTCATATAGCTTAAGGAAAATATACGAGAAATCCTTTTACAATCTGTTGCGAGCTCATCGACTATGTAAAGTGCATTTATTTAGCTGTCTGCTCTACTTTTTGGCAACAGTTTATAGCCCTGAGCCAGCAGCTGTCTCTTACAATTATGCATTTCCGTTAACTCAAAGCAAATTATTGCACAAGCATCTTCAGAGTTGGCCAGGTGCTGCACAAGTTTCCCCTACAACGTGGTAGACGTAAAACCGAATGATCTATAAACTGCATTCAAATAAATTATCACAACAAAGGGCGGCAACCAGAAAATGGCAGGTGAAATGCAACAGAAGGGGGGAACATCGAAGGGATAAACAAGTTTTACAACTGAGAAATAGATTAACATGGAAAAGTCTTCCATCAATGTCAGCATATGTTAAGAGTGAAGGTGCGAAGCTTTTATCTTAAAGGTTATTCAATATTGAGATTACTTTTCAACAGCGGAATTTAAGATGAGCAGCTGTTGATCTGGCAAAGCATAGAATATGACCTTAGACTGCCATATAAAAGCTAGAAATATTATTACGATCTACCAAAACTGCTGCATTCTCTTTCCCCCTTCATGTTTATTATGCATCGCAGCAATTTTGATACTTTGGATACTTGGAAAACATTTGCCCAATAAATTTCTCGATAAATAAAATTATAATACTTACAACCAAAAACCAAGTTCAAAACTTTTGCTTTTAATGCTTTTCAGCCCCGTTGAAGATTAAGCGTAAAAAAAGCAATAGAAAAGCAAGAGGCAAGAGTAAAGTTCAGTAAACTTCTACAACTTCACATGTCAATAAAAAATTAAAAACAAATAAAAGTCAATGACAGGCAGCAGTGGCGGGTAAGTGTTGTGTGTGTGGTGTATGTGTGTGTGTGTGTGTGTGTGTAGAGAGGGGGAGGGAGCTGAAGTCCGAGCTCTGTGGCATTTTTCCCACAAATCTAAGTTTACTGCTGCTCTGAGCGCGGACAGCTCTGTGCCATGTGTAATGCAGTTAACAAGAAACAAACAAAAAAGCCGCGTTAAAAATCAATGAAGAATGCATTCTCCAAACAGTTTTTGAATGGGCAAACAGCAACACGAGCAGCAGCAGCAACAACAGCAGCAGCTTTCCAGCTTAATGTGTGTAAATATGGGCAACAAGAGGTTGCCAATGACTTATGGAATCGAAGTTTATAAGAATATATCCACACATAGTACCTAATGAGCTGTTAAAAAGTGTGTGTGTCTGTGTGTGTTTTTTTTTTTTTTTTTTTTTTTTTTTAATAGGGGGGAAGCATTAAAAGCCTAAAAGTGTGGGGCCTTCACCCACTAAACCTGACCCTACTCCCCGTTCCCTCCCGAGGTACTGAACCGCTAGGTATGACTTCACGAGGGGGAGAATGGCATGAAAGCCTCATCTAGAAACTCTTCTAGAGTCTGAATTTAGATTGCGCTGCCTTTCAGCGCGACGCAGGGATTGTATGATTACTGCACATGTGTGGCTAATTGCTAACCAATTGTTTTGCGAGCTAAGTAGGATGTCTAATAAGTCTGTGACTGAAAAAGGTCTCCCAATGCTTAGACTTAGCTCTTCCCGTTCAGCAGTAAATCGAGGACAGACAAAAAATACATGTTCTGCGTCTTCAATAATCTGGGCACAGTGTGTGCAATACGGACTGTCCGCATGGCGGAACCTATACAAATATGCCCTAAAGCACCCATGTCCCGTCAGGAGTTGCGTCAAGTAAAAGTCAACCTGTCCGTGTCTCCTATTCAACCAGTGGCGTACATCGGGAATGATGCGCCTTGTCCAAACGCCGCTGGCCGCATTCCTCCATCTCCCCTGCCATTTTGCCAGAGTGGAGCTCCGTTTCGCTGCTGCTGACGATTCGGTGCTTCTTGATTCCGCTGCAAGCAGATCGAGCGGTATCATGCCGGCGAGAACAAGAGCTGCGTCGTCCGAGACTGTGCGGAACGCACTCACCACCCGTAAGGCGCACGTGCGGTATGTGGCCCTGCAAGGCTGCCCAAGTGACTTCTTTTCCATGGCGGTGGCCCAGATCGGTGCTGCGTACATTATTATAGATCTCACCACGTGCATAATAAGCCAGCGACTCCGTTGGTGAGGTCCTCCGATGTTCGCCATTAGTCTCGAGAGTGCAGTCGTTGCTTTGGCGGCCTTTCCTGCCGAGTACTCAAGATGTTGCTTGAATGAGAGTCGGTGGTCCAGCTTCACGCCAAGATATAGCAGCGCAGGCTTCGAGATGATTGCGCACCCTCCAACCAGAATGGTTGCTAGCTCGACCTTCTTCCTGCTGCTGATAAGCACCGCTTCTGTTTTGTGTGAAGCTAAGGAGAGCGAGTTCCCATGGAGCCAGTTTTCTACTTGCTGGACTGCTGCATTAGTTTTTGCCTCCACGTCCGGCAACTCTTTTGCAACAGTGACAACCGCAATGTCGTCAGCAAAGCCCACTATGCGAGTTCCCTGCGGAGTGTTTAGTCGCAGTACCGCGTCGTACATCACGTTCCACAGCACGGGGCCCAATACGGAGCCTTGGGGGACTCCGCCAGTGATCCTGTGCCTGCGTCGTCCGTCTGAGGTATCGAATAGGAGGATTCTATCCGTGAAGTAGCTGCAGATCAGACTTCTGAGGTACTCAGATATTCCCAGCTGAGTCAGAGCGTTGACTATTGCTCGCCAGTTCGCCGAGTTGAATGCGTTCCTGACATCGAGCGTCGTGACGAGGCAGTACTGCTTCGAGCCACCTTTCCAACGCGACCCTTCTATGGCCTTTTTGGCGATGTCAACCACCGTGTTGATGGCATCTACAGTGCTCTTTTTTTCCGGAAGCCGTATTGCCAGTTGGAGATTCCTTGCCGTTCATCCAGTTCGTCCGTCAGCCTTTTGCAGATGATCCGCTCAAACAGCTTACCGGTCACATCAAGCATACAGAGTGGTCTGTATGCCGATGGGTCTTCGGGGGGTTTGCTGCTCTTGGGCAGTAGGACAAGCTTCTGCAGTTTCCATCTCCGCGGAAATACTCGTCTCTCTATGCAGACGTTAAAGAGGTCAGCGAGTATTGCTGGCTGCATGGTGGCAAGGGTCCTCACCACATGCGATGGAACTCCGTCTGGGCCTGGCGCTTTACCTGTTTTGATTCGAGATGCTTCCTCAGTGATCTCCCTAGTGTCCGTATACCTGGGGTTCCCTCCGGTCATGACACTTGGAAACCAGACTGGTGGCTGCTCCGGGAATAGCGTTTCGACGATCGTTGTGAGTTGTGCTGGATCGACTGGCATCGGGCGTCTGCACAGTTTGCCCATTACAACTTTATAAGCCAGCCCAAAGGGCTGGGACTCTGCCTCGTCGCAAAGGTTCCTCCAACATCGGCTTTTGCTGCACTTGATCGCCTTGGATAGCACGCCTCTCTTAATGCGAAAGTCCTGCAGCAGTTGCACAAAGCAGGGTCTGCCACGACTTCGTTTCACCAGGCGGCGCGCACGTATGCACTCCAACCGGGCCGTAGCGATATCCGCATTCCACCAGTAGGCCGGATTACGTCTATTGTTGCCTGTATTCCTTCGGGGCATCGAAGCGTCACATACGTTGCTGAGTGCTAGGGCAACGTTGTTGGCGAAAGAGTCAGCATCCGCGCTGGTCACTACTTGGATGTTAGTGATGGACACCTTCAAGGCTTCCTCATCAAGCTTCTTGTGTGCCCATCGTGCGAGGTTGGGTTGTTGGATACGTTGCGGTGGCAACCCCACCGTGCACACTATAGCCAGGTGATCGCTATGGGTATATATACTGGACACCTGCCAAGACGCTCCGCGTGCCAGGGCTGGGCTTGCGAATGTGACGTCGATAATCGAGCATCTTCCCGCCTTGCAGTAGGTATGCTCGGTGCCGACATTGAGCAGCGAGACATTCAGCGTCGAAAGGCTTTCGAGCAGTATCCTCCCCTTTGGTGTTGTCCGGGTGCTCCCCCACTCAACAGCCCATGCGTTGAAGTCTCCAGCTATGATGACTGGAGAGCGGCCCCTGGCATCTTCCACAATGGCACTGACTCTGCTGGCGAAGTCCTCCGTTGATACACTGGGGGCGATGTAGCAGCTGTAGACGAATGTCCCGTTGCATTTTGCCCTTACATGTCCACTGGCGTATGCGATGTCAGTGAGCTGTAGCGTAGGTTGTCCACAGCTCCAAATTGCCGCTCCTGAACTCGGGCTCTGCACCCAGGAACCGTCGTTTTTGTTGTGGTACGGTTCGCTAAGGATGGCAAGCTCGATCCCATTTTCGCCTATGGTTTGCCCGAGAAGGTCTTGGGCAGCTCTGCAGTGGTTGAGGTTAAGTTGTAAGAACTTAATTATGACCGCTGTTGGAAGCCTTCCTGTATTGGGGGCACGCCTTGCTCAGGGTGTGGTGTGCCGTGGGCTGCCCACCTTGTCTTGCACAGAGTATGCAGCAGGGCGTGTTCTTGCAGCCTTTGGATGCATGGCCATCTTCTCCGCAATTGAAGCATTTTTTGGATGCATCAACCTTGCCTCTGCATCTGGCTGCTGTGTGGCCGAACTCGAGGCATTTGTAGCAGCGTCGAGGTTCCACCCTACTGCGGATCCTGCACACTGCCCATCCTACTCGTACACTTCCCGCTGAGAGAAGTGTATTGGCCAGGTCTTTTTGGAGGATCACAGTGGCTACCTGGGTTCCTCTATATCCATTGCGCAGCTTCGGGACGGCTTCGGAGGGCAGATCTCCATCAATTAGTGTGAAGACAGCCTGTAGAACCTCCTCGGTTGTCGTCCATTCAGGTATGTCCCTGACCTCAACCATCACCTTCTCAGTGATTGCCTTGACCTCCGCTTGGTCACCCAGCAATTCTTGGGCAGCACGTTGCAGTTTGGACGTGGCATCATCTGCTGAACTGCGCATTTTAAGCAGTAGTTCCCCTGCTGCCGTACGTCGCACACCACACACGCTCTCCTTGTACTGCTGTAGTGCGCTATTCGTCTGGACTAGCGAAAGAACTTTAGCGTAGTCCGCAGGGTCAGCACACTTGACCATTACAGCATCGGGTCTCTGTTTGCGTCGTTCTGGCTTGGGTTTTGGCTTTACCTTTTGCCATTTCTGCTCCGGTTGGGGTGTCCGCTTCCCTGCTGGCTTCGGTGCCGGGACGGGCACTTGGCAATCTTGTCCTACCATATCACTCCGCTGGCTATTTGCCTTCGTGGGCGTGTGCTTCCGTTTGAGCGTAATTTTCTCCATCCGTTCCTCATTCGCTCTCCCTCGTTGCGACTTGTTGGGTTGGCTTCTAGCCGCTTCGCAGTTCCTTACTGCGGGAGTCATCCGCTCCTCGTTCGCTCTCCCTCGTTGCGACCTGCTCGGTTGGCTTTTGGCCGCTTCGCAGTAACTCACTGCGGGAGTCACCTGCGTGGCCTTTTCAACGCCAGTCCGCCCGTTTGGGGACCTGCTTACCTGGGACTGCGGTTGGTCATCCTTATTTCCTGCGGCATGGGTACAAGTCAGACAGCCTGCTGCTGCTGTTCCGCAGAGGTGTTTGCTTACGTCCTTTTGTAGGCTCTTCATTTTGGTCAGTGAGTCCTTCATGCTCTGGTTCACATGTCGGACTGCTGGCTTTTTTTCCGTGACCAGGAAGATAATCTCATCTAGTAGCTTGCCAAGCTCCGCCATTTGGGTCTGCGGTGTCTGACCATGGCCTCTTGCACGCTTGGGTGGCGTGTTCCTCTTCACGCTGCTTGGGCTTGAGACGTCCCGGCTTCTCTTGGGAGTCTCTGAGCTTCCTTCCTGATCCTGATCCGGGCTTCTCGGTTTCCAAAACCGTGCCGCTATCGGGGATCGTTGTATCCTTTCCCTCCTGGCGAAAGGATCCGGCTTGGCATGCTTGTCCGCTGCTGCCTCCGGTGTTGGGTCCCTGCTTGTAGCTGTGTCCGCTGCGCCGGCCAAGTAAGCCACCGACGCAGTAACTCCTAACTTACTAATGGGTGTTGGGGCCTCCAGAATCCGTGCCCCTACCGTGGATACCTCCACGGGTGGATTTTCACTTACGTGTCTGCCACCTGGAGTAGTTTCGTTTTTATCAACCATTGTGCTACTATCCATGCATTTTATGCCTACTGCCAGGCTGATGCTGTTTAAGGCCCGCATCGGGCACTGATGAACTGCCGTGTCTGTGTGTGTGTGTGTGTGTGTGTGTGTGTGTGTGTGTGTGTGTGTGTGTGTGTGTGTGTGTGGTGTGTATTGCTGTTGATTAGGCATGGCTTTAAGCAGAACAACAACAACAACAACAGCAACGGAAATGCAGGCAGCGTCGGCGTGGCTCAAACATGCAGTAGCATTGTATCTTTCAGTCTGTAAATGTATCTGTATCTCTATGTTGTATCTTGTATCTATTGCGCCTTTTTGGTGACCCATTTCGATTGCACACGAACTTTCATTTTCTGTAATCTAAACAAGCCATCAATCAATTAATGCCAATAGCTGTAGACGCAGCTCGTTTTGGCGTTATAAATAACCAACACGACGTTTATTCGCCAATAATTTGCTCTATCAATTCGCGTTTACGTTCGACCCCCGTTCCCGTCTCAGACAGCCCACAAGCTGCTTGAATCTATTTACAAGTGAATGATTTAGAAAACTATTTGACGCATTTCATTTACAATAATTATCGCAAATGTTTACAAGCCGCTGCGAGGCTGACTTTTGATTTTAGACTAGCGACTCGCTTGAAAGTTGTTGCTGGGGAAATGCTTGGAAAATTTTATGAATTAGTTAATGAAATGGCTTTTTAAGCTGTGTGTTGCATTAATTGTTATCGATAACTATATCAGTTTTATTTGTAAGAGACAATACTATTGATTTGTATCTTATCAGATGTATCTATTCTATATATAAGTATCTGCTCTCCCCTTCAACATATCACGCACAATATTTTTAAGGCTATCTATTAGCAAGTCATAAGCTCCTCAGCTGAAGGAATGCATATTCAAGCGGGAAATTGGTTTAGGGCATAACCAATTTCAACGACGACGATGTTGTCAGTCAGCGACACGATAAGCCACTTAATTTTTATGGCCAACTCTAGGAAAGGGAACGGGCACAGGTATGGGAGTGGGTTTGGGATTGGGATTGGGAAAAGAGCAGCCGTTCGGTCGACTGCCATGTGGTCAACACCTAAGCAAACTATGGGATGCTGGGAACACATGTTCCTATTAGCGCGTGTTGCGGTTCCTGTCAGAACCGTCTGCCTCCTTGTATTCCATAGATACGCATGCCCAGCTGGGGCCCATCCATTATGCACTCCAGAGAGTGAGAGGGGCTTCAAAATGCTCATGTGAGAATGTCTCTAACAATTGTCCATTGTGTGCATTGTTGTTGTGGCATCTTCTTCGGGCTCGACCACAATTACTAGAGACAACGACTATAGCCTGGCGCTATTGTTATCCTCTCGGTTCACGCTGCCTCTCGGGGTCACATGTGAACCTCTTGAAGTGCCCAAAACCCATGTATCTACAACAATGTTTAGGCTAGTAAAGGGCTCTAGAACATGTCCCTTTTCTTTTTTCTCTTTGGGTTTTTCTATTTTGATTACCTTTGTTCTTGAGTTTCTCAATTTTCGATGTTTGGTTTTGTGCCTTTTAAAATGGGTTCAATTGCCAAGCAATTGTTTTCCTTGTTTATTGGATTTGTTCTATAGAAACGTTTATTTGTTTTGACTGCGTAAAACTGGTGTTCATTTTATGCATATTTATGAGACGATGACTGACAGATATGCTAAATTGAGATATAGATGGAAATCAGCTAGTTCTTACATTAGTATAGAATATATAACTTATTCCATTGAAACCGTTTCAGTTCATTTGAAGCCAGTCTCAACTATGCAGATCGTTTGGCTAATAGGCAAAGTTCACATCAGAGCAGACCTGGCCAAGAGGAACATGTACTGGTTGCAGCTAGAACGCGACTGGCCAAGAACCAGGAGAACGATGAAGGTAAAGACAACATTGTTGGCCCATAACTGGACCTCTCACGTAATAACGTATAGAATTACAAAATAAAAAATGGAAAGAGGAAAAAAGAAAAAAAAATCTCTTCCTCCTGTCACAACTTTCACATGAAAGTTCTTTCAACTTGAGCGCCAAATATGGACGCAAGACACGTTGCAACACGACAGCAACCACAACAAGGAAGCCAAATAAGAGTTGGGGCACATTGGTAACGAGCGACTTCTTCTGCCGCACAACAATCGATCAAAGCCATATTTAGAATGCTGGACCCTGGGCATTAGGAGGCAGCCACATAGTCACATAGTCACATAGTCACAGATGGAGTTATGGTGGCATCGACTTACCATTGGCATTCGATTTGCTGCTTGGCCTTTGGAGGCGTCCGTTGCGACGACGTTGTGTCGCCTTCTTGCCAGCTCTGGAGCTCGAACTGGAGCTGGTCTCTGCGGAAGCAGTTGCCTGCTCATCGCTAATGTTACTTTCGATCAGGAGGCCACTTTTGGTTTTACGACGACGCGGATTTGGGGTTTTCGTCGACGTCTGCTTGCGTTGGTGTATGCGTGCACCCGTCCAGGATACAATGCTCTCCTCCAGCTCCTCAGCGGAGGCAGAGGAGTTGTTGCCACTGGCATTCAGTGCGAACGTGTTGAATTCCTTAAGCATTTCGGCGGGGGAAAGCACCTGAAGACGCTTCCCATGTGCCTGTCGCCTGCACTGGCAATCGGTGGCCATCAGCAGGAGCACCAGGCACAGGATTGGCCAATTTAATAACTTTCTGGTTTTCATGTTTGTCACGAAAATTCTTAACTCAACGCGAAACTTTACGCAAAGTTGCACATTTTCAACGACCTTTGGCTTTGAACTTGGAATTTTTATTATTATTATTTTTATTATATTTCCTTTTGGTTGGCTTTTTATTGCTTATTAAAAAAAACTCACATTTCTAGGAATTTTCATTCATAATTTTTATTATTTTCTTCTTTTCTTTTTTTGGTTTTTTTTTCACAATTTCCGCTTGTCACTTGTCGACGCGACGTTTTATTTTTTACACATTTCCTTTTGCACTCTCTTCCCTTTTCGTACGAGTACGAATATGCAGACGCACACAGACACACACACAGACAGAACTTTCTATATGTATTTCTATCTTCTGCCTATTTTTTTATCTCTCTCATTTTATTTCACGCACATTTTTGCGCTATTTAATTTTATTTTCGTTTCGCACTTCCCTGCAGCCGGCAACAGAGAGACAGCGACAAATTTCAAATGCTATTTTCGTATATCCTCGGCGCGTAGAAGAAAAACAAAATGATATCAATATATATATACTATATATATATATACTATATATATATATACTATAGACACGATCTGTGACTCCGTCTCGACTGCAGTTGCATAAAGCACTTTCGATTTTCTTATTTATTTATGTGCAATGCGCATTATCATTATCATTTTCTTGCTAGGAAATATATTTATGACACACTAATTTATCAGGGAATAGAATTAAACTTTAACAATTCGCACTATCAGCCGCAGCCGCAGCAGCAGGAAGAACAAGAACAACGCGTCGCAGCTTCTGCTTCTGCTTCGTTAAAAGTATAAAACGATCGAACACGCACGAAAGATTTCAACGATCTCTTCGCTTCGGCTTCTGAGCGAGAGCTGCGTCCTACACAAACGACCGTCAATTTCGAACTGATGCGAACGCTCGTGCCGGCTTGGCATTCGTGCGGCCTGTTCGTTGCACTCAGTGATGCCAACTTGTCGACATTGAAAGAAAAACAGCTGATGTTGCAGTAAGTTAGCTATACAATAATTACATATGTTAGGTAGCGTAAAACATATATTGTTCCAATTTGGTATTTACTCTTGTTGTTATGTTTATCAATCTACAATATAGTCTTGAATATTGCAAATATAAAATTCCTTTTATATTTCTAACTCCAAAAGAAGCTAAATCTGGCGGGAATGTAGCGAAATAGCCAACACTGAGTGCAAGCAGCGACGCGTTCGTATTGGTTGTGATTGTGGATCGCATTGGAACAAACTCTTTCGTGTGGCGCAGCACTTGCAGACAGACAAACAAATACACATGTATGTACGTATGTATTGGAGCGTGTTACAGTTATTTATTATCAGTTGATCCTATTTAGTTTATTTTGTATTGCAAAAACTGCAAATTGAAGCTAATTTAGGAAGAAAGTAAAGTTCTAAAGTATCTTTCGGCAGAATTGTAGCTATAAACTATACCTTAATTATAGTTAATTATAATTAATTTTAATTATTGATAAATCTAATGTGGCTTATGGAAAAGTCCTCTTCAGCTAAGCCGGCTTTGCTCGTGTTTTGTTTACAGCATGCAAAACTTAGGTTCCACAGCGCAAATCACTTAATGCTCTTTACTGGCCGTCGCTCTTAGCTTCCGCACTCTCACCTCTCTCTTTTTCCCCCTCCCTCTCTCTTTCACACTGTATCTTGTGCCGGCTTTAGTCAGTGTTTACCTGTTGCTTTGTTTTTCTTTTGTGACTTTACAGGTACTTGAAATGGTTCGAATATAATTTTTTGGGTTCAATGGGATTTTCCGGTGTCAAAGAAAAACATGGCCCGCCCGCATTTTAGGCCTAAACCTTGTCCCATTGTTGTTTCACATTTTACACTTTATTGTTTTGGCCCTAAATTCGTTTTGACAGTTGCAAGTTGTAAGTAGAAAAGTATCCAAGGAGCATTCCTTATTATCCTTGCGGTGCTTTTGTTGTTTGCAGGTGCTGAAGGCTCCGCAACGAATTGCGGCACTTAACGCCGCTCAGAGTACCTCAGAGTATTGTATAGGTATGAGTAAATGTATCTTGTATCTGAAAGATACTCGTATTAAGAGTTGAGGCTGTGTTGGTAAGGTGGCGCACGTTTCATGTTGCACCGCTGGATATTTGCAACTCAATTCGTGTGGCACTTACATAAATAGCTCGTTCTCATTGCCTCTGTCTCTGTCTCTGAAATGGTGCGCCTAATAAGTTCGTCCACGTTGAGAAGCAAAACGAAAAAGAATCTGCTGCAAGTACATTTTTGTATCTGATGCAATTTGTTGCCACTGCAACTCAACACTCGACACAGCCACAAAGGGCATTTGTCGAAGCGTGAAACAGCAGTTTCACGAGCTGCTGCAATTGCAGGGTCTCGCTTCGATCTCTCTGGCAGAAGTAGTACTACGTACCACATCATGATTAAGGCGGTGTTCCCTTTGTCTTCTGGCCAGACCAGTGCAATGCGATGCAATGCGCCGTTTAAATTGGTTCGTTTACCAAATGAAAACTGAACTCGGAACGAGTTAACCGAAAAGGTTCTCTATGGTTACCCTTGAGGTTGAGCGTAGGTTGTGCGCATGTGCCCAGTGCCTGCTTAAGTGCTCAGAGTACTTGAGGATAACGATGTGTACGAGGACAATGATGATGATGATGATGAAGATGATGATGATGATGTCGATGTTGCTGCTGATTTGCTTGTGATTTATGCGTCTTAATTGAAATGATGGCTTACAAATTGTTGGCGCAAGTGCCAAAGACACAGACAGAAACTCAGAAAGGAATCTCTGTTTGCTGTTTTCTGTTTCTGGGAATGTTATTCGATGATGAAGTGTGACAGCTTCCTGTGCTGCGATTGAATACCATTAGAATTGAGGATGATATAACAAAGGTTTCTATTAGCTTGAGTTCTACCTTGTTTTCAAGTACTTTATGACCCACTGAAATAGTTGCACGTTTTGTCTTTTGCCACATCCTTTGATGCAATTTTTCACGAGCATTTACTGCAGATAAAAATCTTTCGCTTTCACAACAACCACAACTAAAATCGAAGCCCCAAAATCGTGTATTCAATTTTCTAATAGCCGCCTTCTAATCAAAACTAAGGCATCGAACGTTTCTTTTTTCTTTCTGTAGTTCTCTAGGCGCAAAACCAATTAAGCCAAGAATTGGGAGGAAGATAGAGAAACACCAAAACCGAAGCTCAGTGTAGTACAAATAAGGAAGTTTTCAATGCAATCGCTGAGCGTAGAACAGCAGCAGAGAGGCAAAAAGAAACTAAATAAAATCAAATGAAATTTGCCGCCAATGCGGAATGGAGTCTAACGTTGGGTCTCCACCATCCGAATGTCCATGTCGATGTGGAGTCCAACTTTGGAAGCGCCAAAACGTTAAATACAATTCATGGCGCTCACGAGCGGAATTTAAATTATGCCCAATTAGAGTTAGGTGCCAGCTGAGGCGCGCAATCTTTAAGACTCAAACTCAGTCCTGAAGTAGGTATCTTTTCTGGTTTGGCTAGGCTTCTCTCTCTCCCGATATATATATATATATATGTATAGTATTCCTGTGGGGCATTTCAGTTGCTGGACAGGCGGTGGGCGTGTCATGTATGGGGCACGTTCGTGTGTTAAAGCGCCAAATTGATTTCGATCGCCCATGGGGTCTACCAGTTGTTCAACTCAGCTCTCAGTGGTATCTACAATTGTAAGTTGCACAGTTGCAAGTATGTTGCTGTTGTTGCTGTTGTTGCCTCACATGTTGAACGTTGTTTGTTTGATGGATTACACGTTGACAGGCTTTGGGATTTTTGTAGCGCCACTGATTGTCTCTCGCCTTGGGAACTGGTCTTGTTATGTAAATTGCTTCCAAGTTTCTTGTGGGTGACTGACTGACTCCATAGACCGAACCCGACCAGGCCAGACCAGACGAGATCAGAGCTGACAGTCCACACCAAGTGCTAACAAGGTTGCCCATGTTGAGTGTTCAGTTTTTCCTTTTCTTTTGTTGCCCCTCAGTCAGGAAATATACGCTCGCACATATTACATATTTTTATGGTTATGGCTTGCCCAAGGAGCTTTCGAGATTAATGAGGAAAACACATTGGTAGCAGAATGTAACGGTTAAAACGGTGCTTCTCCACCAAGACTTACTCAACATGATCGCTTCATTAGTACTCCTAAGAGTTCTTTAAGCAGAAGAGATAGATTTACTCTAACAGTTATTCCTCAGGAATTTCAGGTAAGTTGCTTGAGACTAGACCCAAACTCTGCTTAAGATAATCTCAAAGAAGCTATGTAAAGGAATATATAGTATAATATTCAGATAGCTTTCATATATATATTTAAATTTCATATGTTTGTTTGAAATATATATAGAAAAAAGTATCTTTTAGTTGTTATTTCTAGCAACTTCTTCAGCTTTTCCCGCGCAGCCTTGAACTTTATTTATTTTCTTTTCATTTCATTTTCCACAAGTGCGTGACATAAGACTTCATTTAAGTGTCTTCTATTTAAGATTCCAGACTGAAGACAAGTTCTTTCTTCACCACATGACAACGCATACTGAATACTTTCCGTTCCTTTCCTCTATAGATGATCCACTCCTTCAGCTATTTATGCGCAGCCGCAACCTGCCCCAAAATTACCTTTTCTTTTTATAAAGAAAACAGAAATTTAACTGAAATGTCGATATTATGCATATGGAATTTATAATTAAGTAGAGAAGAACTGAAACACGACCACCCTTTGGGCAAGAAATGTCTTTAAAATGTTTACCATAGTTTCTTTTCCTCTCCCTTTTTTGAAGTGTCCAATCGAAAAGGGTTCAGAGCAGTTTTATGACCTTTTAAGTGTCTTGCAACACTCGTTTTTTTTTTGGGTGAACCCAAAGGTTCTACTTTCTTGGTTGATGCCACCAGCTGTGCAACAGGCGGCGCTTTGAATGAGCTACTAATTAGAGAGTTTTATGGGAAATTAATTTGATTACGCCCCAAAGCGATGAATATTGTTGTAAAATTAAGTTATAATTGTGGGTAGTTAGATACAGTTGAAAGTAACTGCTCAGATTGTAATCAGAGTGCAGTTTAAAGGCGTTACTTTTGGTAATTCGAAAAGGTCTGAATGATATATAAAGTGCCTAAAGATGGTGAAGAGGCATCGATTTGATGATCGGTTGATCAAACGACTTTTTGCGATCTTCATCTCTTTCCCACCAATTTAACTACTCTCAGACTTTAAGTCTGGGCTTGCGTTAGTTTCGACAATTGGCTTATTGTGTGGTCGCAGTCTGAGACCAAAATATTGGCCCATAATATTGTCTAATCACTGAAATTAGCACACCTTGAGGTTAACTTTAAGCCAGGCGAATGAAAGGGAAACGCCAAAGCACGCCCAGAACGGCGCAACGTTGCGTGACGCGGCTGGTCTCGGCCTCTGGCTCTCTGCCGTAGATAGACAGAAGGGAAGTGGCGAAGGGGAGGGGTCAGTCAATGCGTTTAGTAGGTCATCCAGAGGGGAATCGTTTCCAATCATATACGAACACAACATACGGTACTTAGTATAAAGACGCCGCCGTTGGAGCATGTCGCGCATGCGCAATTACAATGCACCCCCGCTTGTGTCACTGCCCCCTCCCCCTTCCCATGCGACACCACCAGCTGCAGCACCACCCAAGCTCAATGATTAAGCATATTGTTTAAGTCGCCGCTTAATGCAATATTATGAAATCCGTGAAAGGCAGCGGAGCAGTTATTGAGAAGGGCAGGAGAAGCGTCAATAATTTATGAAGCAAGCACACGCCAGTCGTGGCACGGGGCAGGGAGTAGGCGGAGGGTCACATTCGAGCTCATCCTCTGCAGCTATTTATAGCAAGCACTGGCGTCTACAGCTTGAGGCAAACTATTTTAAATATTTTGATTAGCAATCGCAACGTTCCTTTACAGACAAAATCCCAGACGCCACTTGAAGCCAGTGAAGGTCCCCAATGGATTGGGACTCCTACACCAATTGGCAGGGTTCTGTTTCTTTCTATCTCTGCCTCTGCTTTGGCTACCGAAAGCCCATTAATTCAAGCTCCATTTAGGTCCTGTAGCTGTACACAGAGAGAAATACTTGAGTAAGTTGACAGAGTTTACCCTTAGGAATGCTTCACAGTTCAGTCCAAAAGTTCTCTAGAACCTCTTTACTTATAATAATCTTTAGGCTGTCAACTTTTTCTTTAAGTGTAGCTGAGTGTCTTCTGCCTTTACCTTCGCTTTTTGTTGCTTGCGTGTTTGAGTTCATTTGCCGTCTGGCTTATCGCATTCCAGGCATAAATTGTTCAATTTAATTAATTTTTTGGACAAATCACTTAACAAGCTGAAATTTCTATGTTGCGCCTTAGGTAAAGATAGAATTAAGTACAACTTAAAACATAAATTGCAGATAAGTAACAGTCATTAAATAAATCATATAAGACGTTATATAAGGCTTAACTTAACTGAAGTAAGTTCACTTGCAACATGTGGCATGTGGCATGTGGCAGTGACAAGTGAAAGTTTTGTTTTTGTTTTGCTTTTACACCTTGAGTAGAATTTGCGATTCGATCGAGGGACAATAATCGAAATCTCGTTGCGCAAAATGTAAATTGAGTTGAGCGAAAATCGCTTAATTTTCTGCACAAACTCCGCAAAGACAGTTAAGGACAGTGACAAAAAAAGGGTAGGAGAAAAAAGTAAATATATTTTACAGTTATGCAGAGGAAAGCGAAAAGAAACAATACGAGAGAGTGAAGCAAAAGAAGCTCAAGTTGTCCACAGCTGATTGTGAGTGATCGATGCGAGTTTTGGGCATTATCATTAACGATCTTCGATCATGATCATGATCATGTTGATGGTGATCTTCGGTCTGTAATCTTTCAGATACGAGTATGGGCAACAACTGATGAGATTTTGCTGCCATTTTTGGACAATCAAGCGATCGTTGGACCGATCCTCCGATCGACCCTTTACCAAACGATCAACCGACCGATCGACCGATCGAGCGGTCGCATGCGCGACTAATGAACACCTTAAATGGAGATTTGTGTGGATTTACCTGGAGAGTCTGTACCTTTCCCCCATATAAAGAGTATAAACGCCTTCAAGCTCTACACGCATTTTGTCACATTTTGACATATTTTTGCTGCATTCCTCAGCAAACGCAATCCAAGTGCCATATTTGGTGCCAATTAGAGAGAAGCTACCTCCATCCAGCCAGAGGCTCAGAAACCCTTTTACTTTCCACTCCTGGCTCATTATGAAGCCATGAAGTACGAGTTTACTTGTAGTACTTTGTATCATATGGTTTGGCATTGAGTTGACTTCCAGTTATGGAGGCGCAAATGAAAAGTTGAAAATGTCTTCCTGGGAAGTCACGTCTGCGACATGTTGCGCCGCTTGAAGATAAATTGCTGACAGTTTCGTTTAATTGTGCCTCCAATGAAATGCTGTTAATTGCCACAAAAATGTCCACAGCGTCTACTAAACAAGCTCTCACGTTTTATTGGCAAAAAGGAAAAACCCACCAACTCGCACACAAATGACAGTCAGTCTTTTATCTCAACTTTTATGACTCTATTACTAACATGGAGTTCTAGATAAGCGAGGAAGCTAATCATGTTGAATCATGTTAAATAAACCCACATTATGTAATTGATATTGACAAATGTGGCCAGAACTAGTTTTGCCCACTTCTTCGGCGAGTTACCATTAACTTGTTCGGTTGTCATTTAATTGGCTCATTAAATTTAACAACTTTATAAGTTTAAGCATTGAGTTTCCATTGTTTTGACCCTAGGTCAACCTTTGGCGAAATGTTTCAATTCAAAGTCAGAGTCAGAGTTGGAATCTGAGTCAGCGGCAGAGTCAGAGTCCAAGTCGGAGTCATGGCAGCAGCTCCTCTGAGAAATCTGAGAGTTTCGACAAATCAAACACAAGTCATCATCATCATTACCATCATCAGCGAAGACGTCGTCATTGATGACTTTGTCGTGGGGCAGCCGAATAACTATTCAGGTCAATAGTTCAGCGTTCAGCTGGCTGAAGTCATGATACTTCAATATTTCATTGCCCTACATCAAATATTATGTGGTCTTACGGACTTTGAAAGCAGTTAACAAAAGGTTTTTCCAAGCCATGTGAATTGAGTGGGAAATTGGCTGCCTTTAGGGAGTTCCTAAGCATTTTGATTCTTCATATTAATCCGAATTAAATTCAAATTAAATCTGAATTAAAATAAGTTTTCCTTATTGATAAACTAAATAAATTAGGTTTAGGCTAAACTTTTCTTCTATATACTTCCCTAATCCCTTCTTAGATACAACAAACACATTAAAATGCCATAAAAAGTTGATGCCACACACTTGAAAAGAATCGAAGACCCCAAAATAAAAAGACTTTCAACACGTTTTTCACATTTTACAACTTAATTTTTTATTATGTCTGCCTCGATGTCTGCCCCACCAGAGGGAAACAGCCCCTTTTCCATTATGAACAGAGGGACAAACAATCAAAAAATGTTGTGGCTTCAATTGGATTTGTGGCCACAAAAAAGGGCAACACGCAGTGGCCACTCCGGAGGATGAGAGAAAAGTGCTGAGAGATGGAAAAGTGGAAATTTGCATGCGGACAAAAGCCTGGGAGAGGGAGAAAGAAAAAATTAACTGCAATCAAGTAAAACGTCATTCAACTGGGACTGCGACTTGGCCACAGCATGGATCGAGATTGGACCACAACTGGCATGGGGCATGTGGCATGTGGCAAGGGGCATGGGGCATAGGTTTCCATTATTGGCTGCAAGGTCTGCCGTAGAGCTGTAAACTTGCTAAATTGCCAACATTCAACGCATTTTTCTTTTCATCACATTTTGTTGTGCCTGCAGCCCCTGGGCGCAACCTCAGCCCCCCTCCCCGCTGACCCTCCCCTTGTTCACAGTTTGTAGAAGCTTTGATGAACCTTTTGAAGAGTTTTAATTAAGCTAATAAAGTTGTCTCTGAGGAGGGTTTTTTTTTTTGTCAGCTCTCTGCGGCAAACTGTTTCCAGTGTTTTGTTTCTGTTGCTGCTGCTAAAGTGTTGCATGTCCATTAATTGCTTTGTTAGACACACCAATAAAGAAACGAGGTCATAAATGGGTAAACTTCTCTCTGTCTCTCTCCAGAGAGAGATAGAATCTGCACAGAACTTGAGCAGAAGCAACTTCAAAGATGAACTAAGCATATCTTTAGTATATAGTTTGTGCATAGAAAGATGATTTCTATCTTTATGATATATAAGGCAGAACATAGTCTACTCTTCAGTTTAGTTAAGGGTTAAGGCAGCTTGATTATCACATACCAGACTTACACTCCTTCTGGCGTCTTACACAATCTTAAAACATATTTATTTTATATACTTCCTTCATAAAATTTTCTATTAGCCACTACTAAAACATTGTTTCTACTACGAAATGAGTCAGAAGCTGTTGTTGTTTACGTTAGTTTTGGCATTTAAAAGTTTTTTGCATTTAACTCACGTTTGGCACAACAAAACACACACACACAAAATATTACACCTCGAAATGGCGAGGCGCCATTTGCCAGCTCCGAAAGTGCAATTACAAAATCGTAAAATGGAAAATGGAAAATTGTATATGGCATATGACGACGGAGCAGCTGAGCATTAAACACATTTACGAGTTGGTCGCGTGGGTTGCAAGTTGCAAGTTGCAACTGTTGCCAGTTGCAAGTGTAAATTATCGCGGTAGCTGGCAAAACATATTAGCACCTATTACCTGGCCAATTTGCATATTAAGCCAAGCTGAAATTGAAATCAGACTACCAAAAAAAAATAAAAAGAAAAGAGAAGGAGTTAAGTTCAAGGTAAACTGAGAGATCGGAGCATCTGGAGATGTGCGACAGCTGAACGGGTTGCCAGGCAGCAAGTCATGTGGCAAGTAATTGCTTTTCCAGCGATTACTTGCCACTGATAACATACCAGACTCCACGGCTCTGCTGCATCTCCTGCTGCTGCTGCTTCTCGCGTTGCACATTTTTCTGTTTTCTTTACATTTCTGATTAAACGGCAGATTGTATCTGATATCGGTTATGGTGCATGCAATATATTTTTGGGGCGTAATTAAAGGTATTAAGTGTGGCAGTTGCAAGTGTTGCATATAAACTTTATATATTGTAGATGGAGAAATCGAAGGTGTTTTGTGAGATTTTTAAGAGATATGTGGCACACTTTTTGCATTTGAAGAAAGACAATTCCTCAGCCTGTAACTGATCCGATCAATCATTTCCAGTAGCTGACACTTTTGTATGGAAAACATAAACAGAAACTCTGCTGAAGCTTCCGCATTACTGGAATCCAGATCAAAGAAAGAGACAAACGTAGAGAGGAGCCTGATCCTGGTGCCTTTTGATGCCCAGAAGCATTGTAAACATGTCAAACAGTTGCCAACTGGGCCAATAAGCTTGCTCTCCTTCTTCTTCTTCGACTTGTTGTTGCCCAAAAGAAGACATGATCTGGAGACTAACCAAGAACAGCAACAACAACAATGCTGATCAGGTTAACTGGGCTCACAGCGTGAACTTGATATTATGCTAAAAAGACGGCCCAATATGCAAAGTGGCAGAAGTCGCGTTTAACTCTGGCTCCGCTGTCCCGAGCCAATTTGGTGGAGTTGTTGTTGCTGTTGTTGTTGTGGTTGTCACCTTGATAAGCATCTGTGTTGCCGGCAAATACAAAATATTGAGTGTGCTCCTGTTCTCCCTTTTTTTTGGGTTCTACCTGGAGTTTTTTGGGTCTTGTGCTGGTGCCGACGCAACAAATTACATGCAAATTAGATGAGCTGGTGTGAGAAAGCAGCAAAAAGAAATAAAAGATTGCATAAGAAGAGCAAGTGAGATGGAGTAAAAGGTGTGCACAAACTAAAACTGAGACGAAAACTAACTAAAGTAGATCTATAACTGATCTGAATGACTATTCATCCTTCTATTTTGTATTATAATTAATATTATTTAAATATGTTTAATATTTTTATATATTTTGACATATTGTTAACAAAGATTCTTCACTCACCCAACGAAACGCACCAAATTTAATGCTCCTCTTTCCATTTAAATTAAGTTGGGACCTCTCTTGCGTCAGTTTATAATCCACACAGTTTGACAGCCACTGCGTCCTCAGACTTTTTCATTACTGCCTAAAAGCATGCAACGATTTTTTGCTCCTTTTCATAATTCATTAGCGTTTTTATTTAAATCTGTTTAAAAAAAGATTTTAATTTAAGTAAATGAGTTTTTAGCATTCATATTATAAATATATTATTGTATTACCAAATTAACTTAATTTAATTGATATCCAAAAACTTTTGTTTAGCTAAATGAAATCTGTCTTGGCAATTGACGTCAAGCGCCTTGACAAACGTTTGACTTGTGCCAACATTTTCAAGGGTTCTCCATAAATAATAAACAAAAACTTTCATTTTCTGCGCCTGTCGTTAGCACACACCGTTAGGCAAGTTTTCCCTCCTGACGCAGAATAAATCAAATTAAATTTCGTTGCGTACTCACAAACCAAAAAACATTTTCTTTTTGGAGCGTTGCCTAAAAGTATGCGACACGCGTGAAGGGCATATGGAAAAGCAACACTGTGCAACAAAAACTTTGTTTTGTTCTAATTGAAATGATTAGAAAATGATATTACTTTAATTTTATAACAGTTGTATAAATAGTAACCAGATAATAGAGAGTTTATTGTGAACTTTTGCAGCTGGATTCCCATCTAATTAAAAAAGAAGGACTAAGAGATTCTGTGTTATAAATGATTCTACAGGATGAATTATCAAAGTCACATCATAAGAACAATATTACCCAAGAAAATCTGTTCACATTTCCTATTTCTCCTAGTTTCATTTGAAAATCCTCACATGAATTGGTAAGATATATCTTTTAGTTTGTTGTGCCACAGTGTAAGTTTGACTTAAGTTCAAGTCCGTATATTTTACATATGCTCATATATTCTAGGTCGCTGCTATCCGTCATTGACCCTAGTGCCAAATTATCATATGTTACATAAGACATACACGTGCGCTTAAGAGCTCAGAAGTCATCAGACCCAATTTCTGGGACATGTCAAACAGACACGTGGCAACAGCCAAAAAGTTTTTGTTCTGGGGCGAATAAGAAACTTTTGCCTAAACAAACAATTGAGAGTCCATTAAAATTTCCTAAATGATGTGATAATCCCAAGAAATGTTAACTTTGCCAGAAACTTTAACTAATTTTAGGTAATTTGCATATTAAAGAGGGTTGTAAGTTAATTATAATATAATATA
Source organism: Hirtodrosophila trivittata (assembly GCA_035045065.1). Taxonomy (NCBI): domain Eukaryota; kingdom Metazoa; phylum Arthropoda; class Insecta; order Diptera; family Drosophilidae; genus Hirtodrosophila; species Hirtodrosophila trivittata. The sequence continues at coordinate 4,174,882 of JAWNNK010000856.1, forward strand.
ATAGCCTTGGCTCCTTTTAGCCCCAAGCTGCCACAATCCTTTCACAGCCTTAAGAATAAGAACTTGACACCAACTTCAGTATTCAGTGAGTCTATTGAATCATTGATGCGCACATATCAGCAGCTTGCAGAGAGACCCAGAGCCGAGGCAGTTGACCCGCCTCAACGGGACATGGGTCTGGGCCTGGGAATGTGCCAAGCATATGACATGAGTCGCGTGCGATGCTACACAAATTGAAATTGAGATACTTTTGTTGTTGTTCGTATCTTTGAAAGTGCAGCTGACACTCTCAGTGCACAAATTAATAACAATTGACGCAATGCATCAACTATGGTATACTATAAGTAAATTGCTCCATGGACTCGTCTGGTCAGAAGTTGCAGCTATGCAATGACTATTGTGTGGGTTATTCTATGGGTAGATGAATAGAGAAGTCTTATTGGACGAAGCGACATTCGCTTCTGTCTAAAATGAAAAGAAAGTCGTCTGAAAATTAGTCGAACAATAAATATTGCTGTCTCTGTGTGCTACTAGGAAGAAATGAGAAAAAGTCACATTGGCTATACTCGATTATGCTTTCAGCCAGGCGCGGATTAGGCTACAACTTATGTTGGGCGCCTCAGATTAGGGCCACAATAATAACACAAAACTAGAGAAACTATAGAAGATACACAAGTTTTTACTCAAGATTTAATATATATTTAATGGCATAATTTGGCCTGGTTGATTTACATGTCGAAGGCAAAGTATATTGAAGAGTCTAGAGATTTGTTTATATTACGTACGCCTTGTACAAATATTTTGAGGCAATTTAAGAATTGTGTCAAGACCTTTAAAATGTAAGCACATTTTTATGTGCAACTTAACTGTAAACGACGACTATATAAAAAGTATACAAAATTCTGGCCTAAATATAAATATTTGTGACTAAAATTTAATAAATGCAACTAATGTTTATATTTATGTAAAGCAAAAACCAAAAAAAGTCCTTTGTAACTTGGAGGTTAAAGCTTTTGGGCTCATTAAAGTGACTGTCAAACAGTTCGATCTGTGATTTGTATAGTTTGAGAAGCACTGTGTGCGCCTGTATGTGCGTTTGGTATCTAAGTATATAAAAAAGTATACAAAATGTAATAAATTCAATTAATGTTTATATTAATATAAAGTCAAATCTGTTTTATTGTGAAGTTTACAGTTTTATGTCTATTGGTTGGGCAGACTAAAGTGACTGTCAAACAGTTCGATCAGCACTTTGTACAGTTTTACAGCCACTGTGTGCGACTGCATTTGCATTTGCATTTGGAATCTGACACCGTTGACCTCTCAATTGTTAATGCTGCTATAAATTCGATGTCTACCGTTAATTGCATTCGTTGTATTCAAACATAAATAACTGTTATACATATATACATATTATTCAGTTCGAATATTCGTTGAAAATGCTGCATTGAGTTGTTGTTTTTGTTGCTGCTTTGTTGCTGCTGTCGCAGTTGCTACGTTTGACGTTTGGCGCGTGATTTAAAACGTCAAACTGTCAGCTTTTGTAATTGTCATTCTCATAGATTGTTGTTGTTGTTGTTTTAGTTTCAGTTGTTGTTGTTGTTGTGGTTCATTTGTTGTCGCAACTTGTCTCCTCTTATGTCTCTGGTGCGTGTCTCATTGCTAACTTGCGCATTTTGCTCTGGACAATTTCCTGATTGTTTTAGTTTACACGCAATTTTCAACACTTTTGGTTTTTCATTTTTCTTGGCTTTCGTCTTGGCTACGGCTGCGGCTACTGTTGGTTTTCGCTTTTCCGCTGTGACGCATCTGACGGGGTTCCAAGTCAAGTGACGTTTTGCACGTTTCGCATTTTGCTTTAATTTTCTTTTGTTTTCTTTCTGTTTTCTGTTTTCTGCTTTTTTTTTGTCGATTTCCCGTTTGCATTGCACGTTCGCAAGTCGAATGTCACGAGCGCGCATGTTCAAGTGGGTCGCTCGGTCGGTCGATGGCTTGGGTGGTGGCTCGTCTTGGCTTAACTTGGGCTACAGCCTGGCTTTTGCTTCTGCTTTTGATTAGCCGGCAACACATGGGTGACTTATCTACTCTTGAGTACACGTCCTCACGCCCCTCGGGCCTTAAAATTAGCAACTGTATTGTTTGAAAATAACTGTCTGGGCACATGCATTGTCACGTGTCTATCAGATCTACTGACTGCTCACCTGAGTCCGGTTTTAGCCTTTTGCCTTTTGCATTTGAAAATCAATACGAGTACATATATATGTATATCCACGGCAAACGGCCAACAGCTTATTTCGCCTCAATTGCAATTGGGCCCAGACAATGGACGACACACGTTACCAATGTCTGGCTGGAAATTGATGCTTTTAAGCGGATTAGTTTGATTTGCGAATGAGACTCCCCCAAGTGTCTTACTACTATAAAATCAATAGGCTAATGCACTTGAGCAGGTTTTCTATGTTACAACTGATTAACTAACTAACAAATTTGCTGGAAAGGTGACAAACATTTCTCACTGAGTCTTAAACTGATCCCTTGAAGACAATTAGGGTCAACAAACTCGTATTCAACGTCTAACAAAGTTGGCCAAAATTGTATACGATTCGACCCCGTGTTAAATGGTTTCTATACGCTTTTCCCACAACTCGTCTCTAAGGTTGGAACTGATTGTTAGACTGAGAATATGCGCAAAGTTTAAAATACGCTACATAAAAATGTAGTTTGAAATTCTACTAAAATACACTTTAAGATATTATATATATTTTCGTTAAGATTGAAGAGATAAACAGATAAAGATATAACAGATACAGGACAAAAACAATATCAAAAACTTGACAATTTATTGGGTAGAAGAAGCCATGTCTTATTTATTTATTTAGAGTCAACTAAAAGCATTCGACTTTATAAAAAATTAAAAAAAAAAAGATTTTGACAATATTAAAATAATAAAATATTATTCTTAAGTATAAATGTAAAAGGAAAAAAATTAAAAAAATATAATAAAAATTATATACAAAAATTGAAAAAATAAATGAAGATTATAATTATGGAAAAAAAAAGTCTGACAAGGTGGAAAAAATCACACAAATCCCTGACGAAATTTCAGATAAAATTAGAAATTTTATTAGAGAACTTTTCACAAACAAAAAGAGATGAAACAAATTATAGCAAAGGTATAGAAAAAAGTCACGTTTCTTTATTAATTTATTTAATATTTCTTAAGACAATCCTTTATTCTATATTATAAAATGTTTCCAACAATAGAAATGTATCTTACTTTTAACTTTTTACTATCTTGCACGCTTATTGAATTATTATTTAACACTTTTACTTACAAAAGAAAATAAAGAAATGTTAATTATTTTTCGTATATCTTTCAGATAAGGTTAAGGTATTAAACTAGGCGTTAATCTTAGCTGGAAAGTCACGCATTACATTGCAATTTGAGATTAGAATATATATTAGTTCAGGCTATTGTAAAAAGTTTCGTTTGGACTGGAGTTTGTCACAGTTTGTCTAGGGATTTTGTCAAGATGAAGCTGTTTCTGCTAGGTTTGCTTGAAACAAAGATATATCTATGAATCAGAATCATTTAAAGTAATTCCTTCTTTGACAGGTTTAGTTCTTTGTTTTTATGTCCAGAAATCGTTGGGATGTTTTGTCGATGAAGGTTCTTGTCCCAATAAAAATGTCAAATTTTGGCTATACACCAAGTAAGGCGCGTTTCATCAGAAAAAGGGGACTTAAATCAACTAATTATTTCTCGCAGTGCAACACGAAACAATCCAACGCTCCTAGATCCACGTAACATCAATCCCAACGTCTTCCATGAGAAGAAGCTACTAAAGATTCTCATTCATGGGTATACGGGCGGTCGGGATCATGCACCCAATTCCTTTATACGCCCAGTACTGCTCGAACATGAGGACGTCTATGTGATATCCATGGACTACGGTCCACTAGTGCAGGACGGCTGCTACATCCAGAGCGTGCAGAATGTGCCGTTGGTCAGCAGATGTCTGGGAGAGTTTATTAACCACCTGGTGGAAAGGGGCCTTGTGGCGAACGATATGGTGCACGTCATTGGCTTCAGCCTGGGCGCTGAAGTGGCTGGCCAGGCGGCCAACTATGTGCACCAGAAACTGCCACACATCACGGGATTGGATCCGGCCAAGCCACTGTTCGCGACGGTCGATGAAAGCCTTCGTCTGGATGCGGGTGATGCACACTTTGTGGATGTGATCCACACAAGTACGGCGGAACGTGGCATGCTCCGACCCATGGGCCATGTTGATTTCTATGCCAACTTTGGCCCCATCTACCAGCCTGGCTGCACACACAACATCAAGGCACCTGGCAGCTGCAGCCACGAGCGTGCACCCGTCTTCTATGCCGAGTCCATAACCACCAAAAAGGGCTTCTGGGGCATCAAATGCGACAGCTGGTTATTGAATGTCATGGGTAAATGTCCCAAATCGGCACCCCAAGCACTTATGGGCTACCATACATCACATGACACCAAAGGATCCTACTTCCTGCAAACAAGGAGTGAGCCGGAATACGCTCTGGGCATGAAAGGTGCAACTGTTTACCCTTCCAGAGAAGAGAGCAAGCACAATATCTTCAGGCAGGTTCTAGGATTGGCAGAGTCCCTCATGATGGCCACACCTAGTATAACCAATGCTATCGAAGGATTCTTGGAAAAATACTTTGTAGACCATCGTGGTGAAATTAATTAAATTTTTCATATACTTTGATAAGGTTCAGCTCAGATCGAACTACCCTCCTTGACTTGATTTATATCCTATTGTTTTGATTGGGTTTTTTAGGGGTTTTTCCCAATCCATGCAACAATTTTTGGATCAATTTTTACTTTTGAATACCCCCAGGACATTAAAAATAATAATCAATTCATTTGTTTCTACGTCAAATGTTTATTTTCTCTTTCAATAAATAAAAAATAAAAAAAAGTAAAAGTAATTTTCAATTTCTTTTATCTATCAAGAAAAAGCTTTGAATAATGCTAAAAAATTTCTAAAATAAATCTAAAAATAAAGGAATATACATATTGATATTGATCCTCCAGCCAGACTAGGGATTCTATTGAAATGCTTATTTCTAACCCAGACTAAGGTTTACTTTCATAAACGTCTTTTGGTCTTTTGTTTGCGACTTGTTTACCTTTCTATGTAGTTAATTTTATGTGCTTTTAAGTCAAGATAGTTCACACCCAACTAACTAGACTGATTCATGCCCATTTAAGTCCAATGCAAATGGAACTTGGTAGTAAAAATGCGCTCCAGTTGGGCCTCTCCCAGTTTACTTGAGCTTATAAAGTGTTAAATTATTTTAATGAGGCTTTCTTTGACTGACCACAACAAGTTGCCATATTTAGTGCGTAAATAAATACGACGTGTGTGTGTGTGGGCGGATCTAAAAACCGGGTGAAAGCAGGAAATACAAGGTCTGGGTAAATGGGCTGACGTCCTTGCTCCACAAAACGCGTGGAGCAAAATAACAAAAGAGCTGCCAAAAAATTGACAGACGGAGGCCCCCGAATGAATCGAATGAATCACATTTTCGTTATTCATTGAAAACGTGTGGAGCGAGATTTTTTACGCAAAAAGATCTTGAATTTATTGTTTATTTGTATTTATATTTAGCAATTGTTAAGAGTCGGCGGCTAACGGTAAAAACCGGCCCCCAGAAATAAAAAAAAAAACCGATTGACGCATGAGCAGAAATTACAAAATTTTGCGAAATTACAGCACAGAAGAATGACAAGCCATAAGACAGTCTCCGAAGAAAGACGAAGACTGTCTTCAACATCATATAATATAGAGTATATAAAACGATTTAAACTGAACAATTGGAAAGTGCGTGTGCGTAGTAGAATGCCAAAAGAAAGGAAATAAAACGTGAATTGAAAAGTCCAAAAATTAACAAAACGAAAGTCTCTCGATTCTTCTTCGCCCTCAACTGATTAACTTAATGTTATTATTGTAATAACCACAATAAAGTATCCCACATGATGGGGCCATCATTTTTACAAATTACCCAAAGCAGGCAACACTCATGTCGAGTCATCAGATTGGACCCAACTTTAAGTGGGTTAATTACGCCTGTATGTTCCACTTAAAGGTGTGAATTGTTATCAATTTTCTGCCTTTTCACTAATTTATGCAAAATGTGTGCTGATCTTGCAATAATAATGAGGCCAACAGAAATGAAAATGTAAATCTCTTGGAAGCCTTGACAATAGACAGTATATTATGTCTATAGATATGGCCTATTGGCAGGCAGCTGAGATAATAAGAATAAGGCTTACTTTTTATATAAAAAATAAAGTATTATTATTTCTGATTGGGTTTTTCTGGAGTTTCCCTAAACTTTGCAACAAATGTTGGAACAATTCAAATTTAAATTCATTTTTCAATATTTTAAGTTTTTATTTTAGTAATTTAAATCTTATTTTATACAATTGATATTAAACTTATCGTTTAGTCGACTATTTGAACTCGCCACTAAATTAAATAAAATAAATAAAAAAATTATTAAAAAAATGAAATTTAGTTTCTTTATTACAAGTTTCATTCTATGTTGAAACAATTCAAATTTAAAATTATTTTTCACTTTAACTTTTTAATTTAAATTTTATATAATACAATTTATATTAAAGTTTTTATCTCTTATATTTTAATCGACTATTTGTAGTCGTCTCTAAATTAAATAAAATAAATAAAAAAAATAAATTAAAAAACCAAATAAAAAAGTTAAATCTATTTTCTTTATGACAAGTTTCATTCTATGTTGAAACAATTCAAATTTAAAATTATTTTTCACTTTAACTTTTTAATTTAAATTTTATATTATACAATTTATATTAAACTTTTAGCCTTTATCGTTTAATCGACTATTTGTAGTCGTCTCTAAATTAAATGAAATAAATAAAAATTTAGATCTAGTTTCATTCCATATTGAAACGCTCCAACAATATATTTTTCTCGGTTATGACATAATATCTTCTAAACCAAAGTCGGTCACAGAAACAAAATTTATCACTCGACGCCAGCATTTTTCCCATTTTTCTTCCCATTTCCTTAAGTTTCCCAACTAAATTGTCAATTAAAGTTGCATTTTCCGCCCACACAGTGTAAAATCAAAATGAAAATGAAAACGAAAACTGAAATAAAAATTAACAACAATTTTTCACACATTTCACTTTTTAAGTGCCTGCAAGTGCATTCGAAAATAATTTCGATATATTTGTTTTTGTTTTTGTTTTTGTATTTTTTCTAAATTTAAATCGATGTATTTTTCAAATCGTTTCGACGCTGCAATTTGTTAACAATTTTCACACGATGCCGCCGTCTTGACAGCTGCCCCGCCCCCCAACCCAAGCCAACCCAACCGAAAAAGGCGCCCACATAAATTGAATGCGTAGACCATTTGTCAGCCATTTGACAGACACTAAAACACACAGCCCCGGCTGCAATCCTGTAGATGCGTTTGTATCTATTAGATACATATGTGCCTGCGAATCTTTGGATTAAGTTGGGAAAGTCCACATAGTGGAAACCTTTAAAGCCGCTTGCCATAATGCAATTTCAGCCACGCTGACAGTTCAATGAGATTGCATCTGGCATTGGAGTGGGGCAAGGTAGCGCCATGTGGTGCACAGATGGGACGCACTGCACCACAATATGCACCACATGATCAGCTTCGCCTTCGCCTTGGAGTTTACAATATCACACACTATAATTATAGGCACTTTTCGTGTTGTTTTCCTCGTTGCTAATGAAGCTAAAAGCTGTTATTTCTGGGTGGTATTTATTATTATTATATCCCCTGAGCCTCAATAAACAGAATAATAGCGGAACTTATAATTAACAGGAAAATGATTAACGAACTGCTGATCAATGTGTACCTTGGGTTTGGCCTGCAGCCTCAACTAGAGCTAGAGATGGAGGTCTTATGCCATGGGTTACAATTTCATTGATAAAATATCCAAAAATTTAATTAATATACATTTTTTTTATTAATGAAATGCATTTTTTGTCAGGGAAAACCTTGTAGAATAATATAATATATCATTAATATATATATATATATATATATTTTCTATCAAAAAAGTACAATTTTCTTGTCAGGGAAAACCATATAGAATAAAATGATATATATTATTAACACACTTATATTTTCTTATCAATGAAGTACAATTTTTTGGGTAGAGAATACCATAAAGAATAAAATAATGTTTATTAATTATATATATATACTTTTTATTAATGAAACACATTTTTTTTTAGGGAAAACCATATAGAATAATAGAAAATATATAAAGTATCTTTAAGATTTCATATAGAAGGAGAAAGATATAAAGGAAAATTTGATACCAGGAAAACCATATAGAATAATAGAATATATATAAAGTATCTTTAAGATTTTCTATAGAAGGAGAAAGATATAAAGGAAAATTTGATACCAAACTCAAAATGATATGTAAACCGATTAAATGTAAACCAAACCTTTGATTGATTATAGGAGTACATCGCGATTGCTTAAGCTGCAAACAACTGTCTAATGATCTGTAATCGATAATTTCATCATTTATCGCACAATGCAATCGCATTATTAAAGCTAATGTTAGGCATATAAATTATGAATTTATGTTAAATGTTTTCCCAGAGATGCCTTGAAATCAACGTCGCCCCCGTAGCTATTAAAATGCATATAAATATCAGATACAAATAGATTTGGATCCAAGAAGAGCTTCGACAATATTTATGGACTTCGGATAACGAACCTTGGACACTACGCAATGATTTTGACTAGTCGCTTGCCTCGTTGCACCCCCTGCAGCCCCTGCGACCATTTTGTTTAAAATAAACGACTCCAATTCAATTTCCATGCGCTTGTTTATAGTATTTACAATAACAAAACGCAGCAGAGCCCAACTTCCAAGCATGTTCCAAGACATGGGCATGGGTCTGGGTATGGGACTGGGTATGGGACTGGGTCTGGGTCTGGGCATGGGCAAATGACATAAACAAATGCCGCTTATCTCCCCAAAAGCATCCGAAAACATAACGTAATATTTTAAGCGAACGAAACGAGCCGACGCCAAGCTGAGGATGAGAGTGAAAGTGCCAAAAAAGAAGCAAGTAGACAGAATCTAATTACAAGTAAACGACTTGAGGATACCCTGTGCTCAGATATGAATAATGCATATAAACATATCACAACATAAATCATATATCCCTTACATCCAAGGAACATAAATTGTTGTTGATTATATTAACTTGTTACATACACTTCCCTTCTTTTAGCATACCCTACTTGAACCTCATTATGTTTACAGGGTATAGCAACAGAAATAATAAATAAGAAACAACAACAAACAATAAACAACAAATACAAAACACACTGTAGCCGGTTCCCCCCATTGGCAATCCATGAAATACGCGTGATTACCGCACTCCACAGTAGGTCCCCCTCCCCCCATCCACCTCCTCTTCCTCAATCCCCTACACTCCACGACTTCCCTCTCAATTGCTTCTCCTATGACTGCACTTTTTTCTAAAGCGTGCAAGTGAAATTTTCCATATGAGGCTGACGATGTGTTGTATTGTGCGCAGTGAAATTTTCGTCTCGTCTCGTCGCTCCATCCAAAAATGCTTCACTTCTCCTCCACCTCCTCCTGCCCCTCCTCCTCTGACTCTTTCGTCTTTTCTCTTTATGTATTGCTTCATTCGCGACGCGTGCGTTTTGTTTACAGTTGCAAGTTTTTTGTTATCATTATACACTTGCTAAGAGCATGACGACTGCTTCGCGCACTTCAAGCCACAGTTTTTACTCTCAACTGGAAGATCTTTTCAATATTCAGTGTTGTCGCGATAACTTGAACACTCGTTAAATTTAACCCTCTTTGGCTTGAACATTCGTTTACTTAAATACTTGTTGACTTAAACATTTGTTAACTTGAACTCTCGTTAAGTTGAATACTCGATAACTTGAACATTTAACCTCGTTAACTTGAACACTTTTTAACTTGCAGACTCCTTAGCTTGAAGACTCGATAGCTTGAACACTTGTTAATGTGAACACTCGTTAGCTTGAACACTTGTTAACTTGAACACTCGATAGATTGAACACTCGTTAACTTGAACACTGGATAACTTGAACACCTCGTTAACTTGAACAGTCGGTAACCTCAACAACTTCTTCGTTTGATTGAATACAAACGATAACGTGAACAGCTCGATAACATGAACAATGCTGGTTTCGATAAGTTCAACTTATCGCGACTTCAGTATATATTACATCGTTTAAGGGTTATCAAAGCTGATTCCTATAACTTCTTCCTTCAATGAAGCATCACAACACCAGCAGAATTGATGCAGTGTATCTCGACTTCGTTATGACTGAGTTTGTTTAGTTTATAGTGACTTCTATCGCCTTTTGGAGCTGTTGCTGCGGGTACTGCTTTAGGCAGTCGATGACTGCGTTTGTTGTTAATGTTATTGTTATTTTTTTTACTGTTATCTCGACAAGATCATCAGCAAAAGTCAAAAAGAAAATCAGCTGCTTCAGTTGCTCAACTGAATTGCCTTCAACAACGTTTTGTAATTAGCTTTCAATTGAGCTACTGTTCAATTCCTGTTTTTATATATATATTGTACAATCTCCTGTAGCAGCCATATCTTAATTGGCCTGTAAATTACGGAAATCAATGGATAGGCGATTTAATACATATATTTTGTGTGTTGATTTTGATTGAAATTGTCGTTAAATTTTACACAATTCTCGTAATTATTTCGATATTGTTTGATTTTCTATGATTTCTAATTCTAATCTTGTTAGTTCGACTGCTACCAAATATGGTCACTGATTATGGATTTTATTTCCTTGGAATGAATTTATATTTATTTAATAGTCTTAAAAAACTTATTTAATTAGACGAACTCCGCACAAACAACCTGACATTTTTATTAGTTTTCTCTGTTCACCTCAGATAATCTCTATATAAGTAGAAGATGTGACTTTAATGGAACAGGAAAAAGGCTGCTTTTTCCTTTAAAAACTTTAGCGAAAAGTTTTGAGCGAAACTTTTATAAGAGTTACTGCAACTGATGCCGGCACTAGCTAAGTACACCGCCCACTGATACGCCTCATGCTGACGTCATTGTGTGGGCGACACCAAAGAGGCTGTTTGAAAAGACGTCATCAATAGAAACGAGAGACAAAATGGAGACAGAGCGAGAAAGGTAGATAGATGCTGGGATAATGTTAATGTAACATTTCTGCCAAACGGTTGAGTGTAGCATTGCATAACTGTTAAATAATATACAGAGTTGCCAGACTGCGCACTCTCACTGAGAGCGATTGGAGAGTTTGTCTTTGCTGTTGAGTGTCCTTCGTTTTGGCCAACAGCTGCTGGGAAGCTGCAACCAAAACGTGGAAGGGCAACATCAGTGACGTCTCCTTGAACTCAACATTTCTAGAGGCCACACACATGTGTGTCTGTGTGTGTGTGTGTGTTTATCCAACATGATATTGAGGTGTTTCAGACAGCCTGACCAATGTGTGATGCGAGTTCCATAGGCAATTTCGACGTGTGTCTGTAATAAAATTCAGTTTTATTACCACCCTGTGGAAGTCTCAACTGTTCGACATACTCGAAAGTAGGCAACAGTTTTGCTGCTACACGTAAAGGGCGCCAACTTTGTGCCCTGCCCCATGTTCCCCCCTGAACTTGTTTAAATATTTATTACACCAAAGGTTCAAGCTGAAAGTGTCTTACACGTGGCAGTTGGTGTTTACTTTACTTGCCGCTAAATTTGAATCCAAAGAATTCTCATTTCCTGTTAGCTAATAACAAATGCACCCCGTTCATTGACTTTCATTTATGGGATAGATTAGAATAGATTGGAAAATATTAAGGATAAACAAACTAATGTTAGATATACTTTTCACTTTCACACAAATATATCTTTCTTTGTATATAATTTTCTACTACTCTCAAAAAAGATACAAGAGTATTCATTTACTCAAGGCTAGAGCCTGCCTGCCCCTGACCAATAGAAGGCACATTGTATGGTCCAGTATCAGCGGCAAGGACAAACCCCCCATTTGGCAGCTAAAACAGTTTTTTGCCGAAATTCTATGGGGAGGAACAAAACCACATTCAGATAATAATCGATAAAATTAAAAGCAACAAACAGCAGATATGCAGCAGAAATAAGAAACACATAAAAAAAGAATGTGAGAGAGAAAGAGGCAGGAAAAGCAAAAGAGAAGACAGCTGGGGGGAGATGTCGGAACATGCAATGACAACATCCCAAAAAAACCAACAGATACACAACATTTCAGGTGGAATGGAGTTGGACTTGTATAAAGCGTCTGGTTGAAAGCTTTTAGCCGAAAGTGCTGCCAAGTTTACGCTTAATTAGGCTAAAATGTAAAGAGATGAAAATCGCAAAGGGACACCACGAACAAAGTAGAAAAATGCTATTTGGGGTAACTTCCGGCTGTTTGTATATACATATATATATTTATATCCTGGATCTGATGACGAATGCTGCTGTCGATGAGTCATCCGTGTCTGCCACAGTCACCCATGTTGATGTAGGCTGTTTTCAGACCCATCTCCAACTTTCATGTTGTGTCTGGCCTGCTCCAGTACATAGGAAATGAGCACAGGCGAAAGTTGTACATAAGATTCGGAGCAATACATTATTTACTTGCCTGTGGGATTACGAGCCGCCCTTTGGGGAAAGAGATAGGAGGGGGGGAGGATATTGTGAGTCTGTTGGGTGCCTTTTATGATAGACAAGCTGTTGATTGTTGTGCGGGGCTTTTGTGGCAAAGCTGGTTGCCTGGCAACGCGAACAATCAACTGGATGCGCACATCTGTGGGATTTGCTAGGGAAATTTACTGTGAAATGAGCTGAGAACTTCTTGAAGGCTTCTAGTGCGAATGGTTATAGGATTTACAAGATGGAAAACGTACTTAAATCTCTGCTGTCAGTTATCTATTTAAAGATAAAGATACTTGTGATATCAAAACTTATCAGATCATCTTTGTTTATGGAGGTAAAACTCAATAAGAAAACATTTCTCACCTCTTTAAGACCCATAAACATGATTATATATTCATAATATGCCAGATATTCATTAAGTTATCGCTACAGCTCCACATAATAGCTTATAATTCGCTACACTCAGCGCCTAATAAATATTTACATAATGAAAAAAGTATCCAAAATTGTCTATAATTGTGTTAGTCTAACCAGCAACACGCATATTGTTACAAAATTTTCATAATTTCACATGTTTTACTGCTGCCGAAATGAAACTCAATCAAATTTATTTGTAATCTAAACACATCACAAAATAATCCAGCAAGGCGTCACTCATACGCTCCGTACGCCGTATGCCTCAGCATCCGCCTTCAATTCAAAGCAAAAGTTTATTCACATTTGCCGTGATTTATAATTACATTTAGCACGCTCACATGGGAGGCCTAGGCTACAAAAATATATCTGTATCTATGTATCTATGCACGAGTATCTGTAACGTTTTGTTGCTGACCCAAGTTTATCTCATAAATGCAAATCGCAGTTGGCAAATTTCGCGTGTACCTCAGTGTCTATAGTCTGCCTGGCGCTTCGCTGACCATTTGATTGAGTAGCCAAACTCTCAGACAGCCCCCACTACTGCTTCACCCCCTGGCCATAGAGTCTCAGCTCACAGATACGTCGCGGCCCCCTGCGTATCGCCCACTCAGCGTTTGGCACACGAATTTGGAAAGCGATGGAAGCAACGGCGACGGCAACGGCTGTCGACGCCACATTTGCGTCAGGCGTGACGGTCAATGATCACTTTTAGGCGACGACAACAACAACAACTAAAACAACAAAAACTAAAACAACATTAACAACATCATCATCATCTATGGCAGCACACAGCTGGCAACAGTTTGCGCTGTTGTTGTTGCTGTTGACGCACTCTAATAACTTTTTTAAACGACGCCTGGCAATTTCGGCTATTAAATATATTTTGGCTGTTGAACAAACACAATCAAAGCTGCCTGGATTACAATAAAAGGGTATATTGACTTAGCTGTCAAAGAGGAGACACATTAATTTTATACCTTAACATCATAATTAGCTTCTACCTAGTTTTACTACCCATATAATCATCCATCTTTAGCCGCACTTAAACACGTTTGTTTACTTGGTTAACCGGGCTATGTTATATTCTCCATGGTTACTTTGCCTTTACCTGGTTAACGACTATATCTGCTATCCTCCATGGTCACTTTAATCACAGTTCAGGGATAAGAACTTGATTGCTTTTACCCATTTTCTCTATAGCTTTATCAGAAGTCAAACACCATTTGCTGTCACTTTTATTAGATTATTTTCCCAAGTTTTGACTGTATAATCCCCTATCGATAATTGTTAGTGTATCTCATCTGCGGTGTGTCAAAGAGTATCTTTTTCTATCAATTTTTTTCTGCAGCCTCTTTAATAATTTAATTTGAACAGAGAAAATGAACACGCAAGGCGCTCTGTCGCTGTGGTTTTCCACAGTAGCTTTCCTTGAGGCATGCGATCTAACTGTTAGATACTTTTACTGTTATTGGCAATCCTTTCTTGAATGTGAGACTTCCGTTTTGGTATCTTACAATTTCCGCCTCTGCTACGTTCAATGACTTTCCACTTGGACATTTGCGTGACTTGTTGCTGTTGTTGTTGTTGGTGTTGTTGGACCTGAGAAATATCATGTGTAAAATAAAATATATATATTTATATAGTATTTTACAGGCAAATCGGTTGATTCATTTGCTTGAGAGTTATTGGGAAGCCGCGCCTGTCTGGACGTCAAGTCGCAGCAACTTGTTGATTAATAGGCAACAGATACAACACCATCAGAACCGCCCACACCAGGTGGCTGACCTTTACCCATACCCCAATCCCGTTACCCACTCGCGTTTCCTTGTGCTTTGTGTTATGACCAAAAAAAAATGAATATTACTCGTTCAGCCCAATTAATGCAAAATGCTCTCTGATGTTGATTTTCACATGAAAATTGTTCGGCTTCTACTTCCGCGAAAAATCACAAAGAAGAAAATTAAATAAGCTTTTTCTGCATAATTTTGGTCAGTTTGTCAGGTGAAACAGGCGACAAGTCTTTGTGTCAACCGCAGAAATGACTCAAAAGTTGCTAAGAACAATTTTCTCAGTCGTAAAACGAATTCGATGAAAATTCTGTTGATGATTCTTAGTGGTTCACTTAATTTAAGTGGAAAAACGTATAATGGGTGCTTGAGTTAATTTCTTAAATGCGAAATGGGAAAAATCAATTAACAGCTGGCAAATAATTAAATTAAGGGTATCTATATTATAGATTAACTTTTCTTATATATAAATAATGGATACTATAGATTTGATTATTGTTTTAATTTGCAATCAAACAGTGGGATTACCATTAATATCTTCCTTTACAGACAATTCCCATCGAGATACAACGAGCGTGTATCTGCCCCCCCTTGAGATACTACTCGAAATCCACGTGTGATGGAGTGCCTGACATTTGCAACAGGCAACACGGCATCGGGGCGCAAATGTTCCCATTGCAACAAGGGGCAACAACTCATTAATTTCATATGAGGCGACCGTTAGCAGCCTTTTACCTTCCCCCCTTGGTTCACCTCACGCTGGGTAATCCTACAAATGCCTGCGCATTAAAATTAATGTACTTCATTAACAGTTGTGAGGGTGAACGGGGGGTAAAAGGGGCGTGGTTACGTGAAAGATACATCTTCAACTGTAGCTGACAGTTTAAAGTTCAAGGTTGCTTCATACTCAGTTGGCCAATGCGAAATTCACCTCAGATACAAATGTATCTTTTCAAGTCCGACGTTGCCTTTTGCATTTTGCAATGCAATTTCTCAATTGATATACAAAAAGCGTAAAATGCGCATAAATTTAACATTCAGTGTTCCATTTCGGTTTTTCGTTTATTTTGTTGCACTCATAGTACGAGTATTCATTTCACTCAGCTCCCTCTTCCCTTCCCCCTAGACACACTGCTTAGAATGCATCTTTAAGTACGCCTCCTCCGCAAAAGAAACTGTGCCTCATATTTATCACTTTCAGACTGCGCAATTGCATTGCTTAGTTCAGACTCAGACGACTTGAAAGACTTCTCGTCGTATCTGCATCTTTCGAAACATATTTCTTCTTTTTTTCTGTTATTTTTTTAATACTTGTTTATTTTTTAGCTGCTCTGAGATTAATATTTATACGAGATAACAAAAGCCACGCTTTGTATATAGTACAATAGTTAGAACTGGTTGACTTTGGTTTGTTCTTCACTCTCGTCTATAGAATATATAATCTTATTATTATTCTGGTTTATCTTGACTGAATTTACAGTCTGCTACAAAATGGGGCACAAGCTGAATGTAAGTGCGGGTATTTCACAATTTGTTATAAGATATACAACAATCTGATTGTGATTCTAAGATTACTTTGTATATACTTTATGCATATAACATATCAACAGAGGTGTTCAAAAAAATAGTAGCGTCTAAGATTTTTTTTTTTTTCTGCACACTCTTTTTTATTTAAGCAGATGTACAGGACATTTTACATATTATATATGTACGCAAGTGTTCTAAGAAATAGTAGTACTCACGAAGATAGTTTTAAATGTTCTTAACTGCTGTCCAACTAATGTTCTAATGAATACAACTGTATTAGTTAAAGACACTTTCTATATGATTTATATACGGATATGTTCAAAAAAATAGTAGTACTCACAAAAATAGTTTTAATGTCTTAAACTGCTGCACAACTTATGTTTTAATGAATACAACTGCATTAGTTAAAGATACTTCCTGTATGTTTTATCTACAGAAGTGCTCAAAAAAATAGTAGTTTTCACTAAAATTGTTTTCAATGTTTCTAATTACTACACGGAAGTAAAAATCTCCAAGAACCACGAACTTTTGAAAGAATAAAACATAAAATGAAATTCAATGGGTCAAATAGAGCTCAACACTAGAAATGTATCTTTTGCGTTTAAAACTTTAACCTATATCTATCTTTTTTTTTGATGGGAGTACTATAAATTATGTTTAATCTGCCAACAAGTTGGAATTGTTAAGCTACCAATAACAAGATATTATCTTTATTTTCTGCGCTGTGTTAGAAGAATAACATTTTCCAATTTAATTTCGAAAATTTTATGGACTTTGTTCGGACTTTAGAGAGGCGCCATTAAATTTAAGTTGTTCTTCGCATTTCATAGCGAATTCTTGTTTTGTTTTAATGCCAAAAGTTGTGAGCCATATGGAAAAGTCGGTGCGGATCTTTGTATTATAAGCACGAGTATTTTCTTTATATTCTATTTTTCAACTTGTGTTTGTTTGGTATGCACGTTGGACACGAAAATTTCCCGCTTGCAACGCGTGCATTTTATAGTTTTTCCAGTTCAGCTCAGTGAACGACGGGATACACACACACACAGGCACATATTTTTCTGACTTTTCCGACTTTATGCATTCCCTCATATTGAAAAGTGAGAATGTTTATGAATGTTTACCCGTAGCTCGTAGTCGGATGATGCAAATATTTAAATTTGAATTGGGAAAACATTTTGGCTTCCATTTCAATTAACGGCATTACGTACGCTCTCCTCTCTCTCTCTATGGTATTATTCACACCTATTCGAGTTGGTAAAAGGCACAAGAGTATTTATGCCAACGACCCGGGTTCACATGCGAGTAATCTCTATAATCTCTATAAGGTGTCCATATAATTAATCTATTAGTGTGTGCAGAAAGCAACCTTTGTGGGGCAGCAACCAAAGTGGAAAACTATCTTAAGAGAGAAAAACATAACCTAGTACATGGTATAGCATGGAAATGACATGAAAATTGCTTAATTTTCATTACAACCAACAATGTTTTTGGCCTTTATGGTGTGTGGGTCGTTTATACAGCCGGGCTGAGACGAATCGGACGATTGTGTAAGGTCTATGTCTGGGTCTTTCAATATGGCTTTCAAGTTTATGCGGTTCGTGTTTTCTGGACTGTAAACTATACTCGTCCGTCCGATATATGTATGTACTATATGTTTACAATTGTGAAGGTTTAATTAATGGAAATTGTATTATACTTGGGGAGTAGGTCAAGTGTATCGAATAATTCCGCAAGAATTTCATTTGAATTTGTTTTTGCTCATTAATCAAGTTCAGGGGCTGATTTCAAGGTTAGTTTTCGCTGATTTGGGTAATAATTCATATTGAACTAAATGAAAAGTTAGTGTATAAAAGAAAACTTAATTGGAATCGTGGAGTATAGGGGGAAAGTTGACATAGGAGAGCGATAAATATGATAAGTAGAAAGAGTTTCCTTATTACCGTCTAAATAGAAGCTTGTTTATTGCAGACACTCAACTATTTGTAACGCTTCACTACTTGGACACGATCATCATCTTCGTATAATAAACAGTCTGCCTGTTTGCCATACATATATGGCACAACTCTAGGAGCAAACTCACTTACATATAGGAAAATTACGCTATAAAAAATTTTCTTATTTCGCTCAACTTGCAATTGCAACGAGTCGTTAAAAATCATATCAACGCCTAGACGATGTTGCACAATTTCTTTATGTCGCTTTAGATGCAACTCCACCCCTTCATTTTTTTCGTAGTACTTATGGTGTGACACACCCACATGGTTGAGGTTGTGTGTGGCACACACAAGCTGATATATCGAATTACTTTTCATGTTTATATCCACTTGAAGCCACTTGAGGAAGAGTTAAGGAACTTGATGAAGTTTATTTTTTTGTTATCTTTCTCAGGGGAATTTGCAGAAAATTCTGACTGACTAATCAAGCAGCTCTACTGATTTTTCAGATATTTCCCACAACTCGGTGCTGGCTTGGGCTCAAATTTTCCCCTAGTTTGATTTATTTGAACAATTTGTTTGGACTTTGAACCTCGGCCTGAGCTGCGGATTGACCTCGTCTTGGATTTTGATGTGCAGCTGTCAGAGCTCCTGATTCATTTGGACAACCGGTTCGAAGACCACTTGAGAAATTCTGTTTGACTTTAAGTGTAGGAAAGTCATAAACCCACTCCAGGGACAGACATCAAACACACACGCACACACACATAGGCATATATAACTATACTTAAAGAACTTGGTGCCACGCCTTATCGACAACAATTTGATCTTTTGTTTACATTGCACATATATTTCTTTTGTGACTTTACATTTAATTGACATCTGATTTGAGCTGCTCTTTCACCCTAACGTTCCTATAATACCCTACAAAAAGGTATATATACTGTTCTTATGATGTTTGTTTATATAGAGTATATATACTTGATAAGAAAGAGTAGTTAAACCACTCAGATGCAGAGATACTTGGAAAAGATACTTCGTAAAGATACAAATTCTTCTAAAAGATACATTCCATGTCAATTGTAAGTTAGCCAACTTTGATTTAAATTAGGTTTTATACTCTTTTGTTAAGATCAACGTTTAGTTTAGTTCAAGCTGAGATCTATAAGAGTGTTTTATCTGCGACTCTCTGAAGATTTTACTGCGATTGTTGTTTGCTTTCAGTCAACCGAAGCTTGGGTTCGGTCTCTGTCATTTCGATCTTATTGCAGCTGTAACTGTAACTTCTGTGTTGTGAAATAATTAATTTATGCGTACATTAACTGTTACTTGATAATAATAATAAATGAATCGAGGGAAACTGAAAGAGCGATAAGGCGGCTCTTTCTCTTGCGTCTTGCAAGCCGATTAAATCCGCAGAAAAAAAGTCTTAGCAACTTTTCAAGTGCACACAGCTTCAGCTGGCCGTATGTGTGTGTCTATCTATGTGTGTGTGTGTGTGTGTGAGGCAAGTGTAAGTGTGCGGTGGAAAGCGGGGAACAAGTCTTGTAATTATGGGCCTGGACCCAGTCATTTAGCAGTCAGCAACCAGTCGGTGGACTGAGTCTGACATGTGGTTCGAGTGCTTCTACTTATTTTCTTTGTGATTAATTGTCAACATTTGTGGTGGGCTTGTGCCCCGAGAAGTACGAGAAATGCCAGGCTTAAGCAACTATCCACAAGTATCGGTGCTATACTGGGCGTTACGCCACTTTCTGTGGGGGTGTAACGAATACAAATTAAGATTTACGTACTACTCTGGCATTGCCATGCATATTTATGGGGAGCCGCAGGAAGGGCTCCTAAAGGAACTTCCCTCTCCTTCTCCCTCCCTCCCTCTCTCTCTCCCTCTTTTTGTGTTTTCTGAAAAGTCTTAATCAAGTTGAATTATTGTTAAAGCGACGCAAAGTTCATAATTACTTTCCGGCTTGTACTCAGCAAGCTATTAAAAAGATTAACGGCAGATAGAACAGCTACTATTATTCTGAACAGGCAACAAAGAGATTTGTTCACTGATAACTGGAGTTTTCCCTCTTATAGCTATTCCCACTTTCTAATCAGCCAATCAATGTGCATTTAAGATCTTTAACTATATCCTTGAATAAATCTCTTCTACTCGTTGGGTTCCCTTGGGTTTTTCTGCATGTCCTGCAGCATTACTCGACTCCATTAAGATCATACTCCATGCTATCCATCAACCATATTCACATCATTATCTATTCAATCCAATTACTGTCTCTATTTAAGTACCATTTAATGTGTAGGTGGCTACTTGAGAAGCGAATACAGAAGCCAAAGAAATAAACCTTCTGAAGAGAGAGAAAGATCATAATTTCTTTCCAAGAAATGATCATAGGTCAGCAGACAGACCCAAGAGTCAGCGCCAATGATTAAGAATTGCCGGCTCTGGCTGTTCCCGTCAGAGTCGATTGAATCGAGACCCCGCCGACGACCCCAGACATACGGCTAAATATACTCGTAATCAAAATGAAAAAAAAAATAAAAACTTTGCGTAGGACCAACAAAAACAAAGAGGAAGACACCAGACAGAGGCTACTATATTTTTTTTTCTGGTTTTCTGTCTTTTGTTTTTCCAGCGTGTTTTGATTACTTTTTTTTCCTTTTCTTTTTGATAAATGTTGCTCATCTTGTAATTTTAAACGCATCGCGCATGTTAAACAAACAATTTCCCGTGACAGTGTAAAATGTTTGCCCAACGCTCCGGGCCAAGATAAAAGGGGGTCAGGGCGGCATAGGGTGTTGCTTGTCTAGCAACAAGCCTCGTGTAATACACTTAGGAACGTTCACGGCTGCGGGCCCTTACCCCTTTGCCCCACGTGCAACATTACAAGATGACTGGCCGAAGAAAGCGAATGTTGAATGCAACTTTTATTCCATGTTTCTTTGTTTTCAATTGTTTTTTTCTATCTTTCTTGGTCCGGCCAGAAGAATCGTGTTGATGGATTTCTTCCTGTCATAAAAACTGTGGAAAAGAAGAAGAAGTGCCAAGAGTCCGCCCAACTATTCGTAGTAGCATGTGGGCTGCTGTCGTGATAGAAATTGTTGTACTTGTACTTCTGATTTTCAAATTATCATTCAAAATGCGTCCCCAGACGAAGATTGAGTATGGAACTTCAAGCGTGGAATGTGTGTGTGCATATGTGGGTGTATTATGAAGGTGGAACTTTAAAGGTAAATAGAAATTAGCTGGAAAAACGTTGTGAAAGAAAAAGTATAGTTTCCCGGATATCTTTGAACTTGAAGATATCACCTGACCTTATAGCTTAATCTACCTTGAAAATCTGCTCGTTCTCATCTTTACTCCAGATCTGTTTACAACCTTAACAATCCTGTTCTTTGGCAACACCTTTTCAGTTCGATCTTAACAATCTGGGCATGTGTCAATGTCGACACCATTTCTTATTATTTGTAACTAACATGTTTGAACATGTTAGCACCAATTCCATACGATAAATATTCAAAGCACATCCCAACCGTTCCCATAATGGTCTACTACTAGTCCGTCCTCTTTTTGAAGTTTTGTGAGCTTGTTTTGATTTCTTGTTTCTTTTTTTTCTGTTTTTTTGTTTATTTTCTTGTCTTCTTTTTCTGTCTTGTCTTGTTGTCGATCTTCTTGTAGTTGCGTCGGTCGACAACAGCTGTTCGCTGCATATGTTGTAATTGAAATAAACAATTTTGTATTGGTTTTATTTTTCAAGATTGATAAGAAGAAAATGGCCACAGCTTGTCGTACACTTGGATTTACTTTATTTGTGCAGCTGCTGCATTATCGTTATAGAAAAATGATTCACTCTTTTTTTATATTTAATCCATCAATAATTCATGCGTTAAGAAATATAGAACAGATTTAAATGAACGTAATTGATAACATAAAATGTTATCTGACACTGTTCGTTTACAGGGCCACCACACGCGATGCTGTTAACAGCTGGAGAGAAAAAAAGGGGGAGCGAGCGATTTTGGTTTTGCTTTCTGTGTTTGCCTTGAGCTGTTAAATACTCTCCAGCAAAGACAGAGACAAAACAATAACAAGAGAGCGGCGCGTTCGTGTATGTGTGTGTGTGTGTGTGAAGTGCAGAAGTAATTTTTGCATTTGTCCCCTGACTTTGTTTCAAGAGGCGCTTAAAGCGTTGCCAGACAGTCGCTTGCTTTGATTCGTGATCAATTCTGGTAATTTATCAGCACTCGAGGGTTGAAATGTAAGTGCTCATATGAAGGCCAATAAAACACAACTCGTAACAACAATGCAATTTTGATAGCCATCGGTCATATGCGGGCTCGATTGCATGAAGTGTTTCGTCTTATGTTCAGTGTAATTTAATGTGCTGTCATTATTGTCAATGAGGGTGGTTTCAGCTGTAAACAGTAGACGCATGCAAGATGATCGATCTGTGGAATTGGAAATGTATATTTAATGTGGGCATTTGTTATGGTTTGTTTAGTGGAATTGAAGTAATATGGTCTCGAGGGTTGTAATTTTAATGAAAGTTTACCTTCTAGCTGTATTGTTTTACATATGTATGTACATACATATATGAAACATAGGAAGTTCATATAGTGTTACATACATTTTACATATAACGATGTTCTATCGTATGTCGTCACAAAACCCACAACAAAAAGCCCGCTTTATCCAAACGCACCTCAGCTGGCTCACCCACACACACATACACACAAGCACATACTCACACACCTTGCGGTCCACACAGTAATCTTTCACTCTTGGTCTCTCGCTCTATGTGTATACCTCTCTCACTCGCTGTGCCTTACCGCTCTCAGGCAATTATGTTATGCTGCCTGTTTATGGTGTTTACTTTTGCTTTGCTCTCTCTCTCTCTATCTCTCTCTTATTCTCTCTATGTATTGCTCTCTTGTCTTGCCGCGCTCTGACTCTTCGTTGTGTTTGCAGTGAGTTTGCTTTTGTGAGCTGTACTTTTCATTGTTGTTGTCGTTGTGCGTTTGCCTTCTGTTTATACGCTGTAGCGTAGTCTTAATGGGGTATATTATTACTTAAGCAAATTATGCTTGAATAAAGTCCTGTTTTATGAAAGCGAAATTAAATCCTTATCTGTATAAAAAGTTATGGTTAGAAGACATTATTAACTACGCTAGTTAGTTGCGTAATCAGTTCAAATTCGGTTGTATACAATAGAAAATAAAATTGGGTATTTCCATAGTGTATACTTTTTGTAGAACGAGTTTATTTTTTTTCTTTGTGCTTGTCCGTCTGCTTGCAGCTGCTGGCGCTGCCGCTTTGACTGCTGCCAGACTCTTATTGGATTTCAGTTCAGAAAATTTTTTCGCGCTGCGCGGTTGTGTAGAGCGGAAAGTTGAAATTTGCTTTCAAATTGTCCAAAGGTTTTATTTGGTTTTGTACACGTTCATTGGGCGCATTGTTGATTTCAATTGTAAGAGAAGCGGCAGTAGTCCGTTTGGTTCTATTCGAAATCCAGAGTCGGTTCAACAAAACGCGGCAACAAATTTACGAATAAAAATCTGTAAAAATTTGAAAGTGAAATTTCTAAAAAAATAAAAATAAATAACAACGGTAAAAAATAACAACGCGACGAGCAAAAATTTTTTGAATGAAACGCTAAAATAAAAGCATCAAATATTAAAAAAATTTAATTAAAGCAATCTTAAATCTAACGGCAAAATTTAATTATTAGTATTTACTACTAAAGTGTTTAACAGTTTAACAGTTTAACAATAAAAATTAAAAGTGTTTCTTTGGTTTGCGAAATAAAACAATTTCGAACAATTCCAATCAGAATTTCAAACACAACAACGAGCATCAACAATAACAATAAGGTACGAGGAAGTTTCAATTTAATTTTTTTGGGATTAGATGTTGTTAATGGCAAAGGTGTGCAGACACCTATGGGAAACACACACACATACACGCATACCCATAGGCTGAAACTGAAATCTTTTCGTCTGCCTGCAGCCACCACAACAATGCGAATTTATTCGCAATTTCAACTCCCCAAAATGAAGTTTTTTTTTGCCCACAGAGAAAGAGACAGAGCGAAAGAGAGTAAAGGAGTATATGCCAGTAGATTGAGAGAAAGAGCACATACAATTCGGAGAGTTGTGCAGCATCCCGAAATTTACTGTCACTGTGTGCGTGTGTGTGAGCATTAGTTCAGGACATATGAGTCTGCTTTTAGTATTCATGTCCTTTTCAATTGAAGTAGTTAGAGGCAGTTGAACATTAATAGAAATAAACGTTATGTACTTTAACGAGTATTAGAATATGTTGCAAATGGAATAAGGAAAAAAAAACCCAAGAGAAATAACTATTATTATAGTTAACTTATTCTTATAAGAAAATGTGGCAGATGAAATTAGATATAAGAAACTTGAGTAATAATATTTACTTCTAAATAAAGCCTAAGAAAAAAAACAGATATTGTCTAGAATTTCCTGATCGATTTCGAATTACTCAGAAGTCTGTAAGAGCAACTCTCTTTTCTTTATAAGTGTATAAAACACTTGTAGAAGTTTGATATATAAATCGAATATCAAATGTTTTATTTGGAAGTTGGGGAAGTTAACTCTTTTATTTATCATAAATCTTATCTGCAATCTCAGCTGATTTTAAGTACGACTTCAATTAAATTTATATATAATTTTATATACAATTTTATTGTCGGGTACGATGACATTTGCAATAAAATAATGACAAAACACTTTTTAATTACGTATGTATTATATCACCTTTGAATACAAATTGTTAAACATTTATTTCATTTCATTAATACACATTTCTGTATAAACAAATACAAGTATAGTATGCCTAAATTTTTGATTTGTTTATAAACAAATTTCGTAGCGCCACCTGAGGTAAACGAACAGAGCAGAGATAAGGTCTGATTATAGCATGTTCCATAATATTATAGTTTATAAATAGATGACTTTATAAATGTTTTTATAAGATTAGACTTTATGACTGTGTCGAACTATGCTTGAATATTTCATTCTAGGTATTTTCCAAGGTTTCTGATGGTCTGAAAATTGATTTTATGTTTTCTAAGAAGCTTTGCACGAGTATTTTCCGTGAGGTTTCCCTTTCCGGCAAAGCATAAATGGATTTTAAATTTGCTGTGGCGTGTTCTTAGTGGAACCAAAACATTTTCAAAGTCAGAACAATCAATAAAAGACGAAGAATAGGACCAGGTGAAACTTTTGCAAAAAAAGCAACAACTAACAACCAATTTATAAAACCCATCGATATCGTTGTCAATGTCGAGCGACGGTCGCTAATGAGCAAAAGGGGGGACACGATTCTCAAGATTTTAGACAGCTTCTAGCCGATAAGAAGAAACTGGGCAAGAGCCCAGTTAAGCAGAGATTTCTTGATTGATCAGATATATGTAGGTACATATATGTGAGAGCAGATGCGGTTATATATATGTATCTTTAGTGAAATTTTAACGTATCTAACAAATTCGTTGTTTTATGTGGTGTTTTGCATTTTTGTTGTTTTTTTTTTGTCTTTGGCCCCCCTGGTGGCTAATCAACGCGCTGTTTGTTGTCTGGCTTAAAAGAATTGTTAATAATCTCATCTTTTGCTCATTTTTGTAATCAATTTGCAACACGTTTTTGAATTTAGATTTATGTTAAGCTTTCCATTTCACTAAACAAAGAAATTAACTGCTGTTGCGACTCATGAAGCTGCTTGCTACGAAACTGCCGCTGCAAGGCTGCGGAAATCTCATGTAAAGTACTTCCTGACAGATTACTGTCTGCTATGAAACTCATCAGATTAAGCAAATCTTTTTTTATTATATGAAAAGTGATCAGTTGGATGTAAAATTTGATAGGTACTCTGACAGATTTCTGTCTGCTATGACACTCATCGAGTTATGCAAATTAATATGTAATTTTCTGACCTGTTTCGAAATTCTAACGAATTTTTGAGTTTTGATCCCCTTTTTTTCGTATTTTTTTTGGCTAGACACTTTAGGTCTCAGAGTGACACAATTTTGATGCCCTCAGGTGTGATTTGGGTATAAATTTATTGTTTTTATGATCTCCGCTGAAGTGTCGTATATAAAAACAAAAAGGCAACCCATTTGGAGGGCCCCTTGACTGCTCCGTTTCCTAACGGACTTACTTAAAATGTTATTACTATAAGTATTTATTTTGTAGTACTTATTTTTTTTTTCGCAACTTTTTATGGGTGCCCCTAATGCCTGAAGAGGAGCAGACGTCGCGGGCAAGTGGCATAGGTGCTTTTTATACTATTTTTTGACTTGGTAAATAAACAAAAAAAATAGCCGTTAGATGACCGAAAACCCCTCGAGGAGTTGGCCAAAACAAATTTTTTTTCCATAAATTGTGGCTATAACTTTGAATTATGACGCGCATTTGCCATAAACCGAACAACTTGTTGTCAAGGGGCAACAGTGATAAGGTTTAAGCGATTTGGAAATCATAACATAGAAACCTCATTAGAAACACTTTAAATGGACCTACCCAAAGAATATGAAGTAAGGTCATTGCCATCAATCATAATTATAATCACAATAACCCAAATCAGAAATCTTTAAACAAATTTTAAACCCAAATCTAAAAGAATAACAATAAATTTCAACACCTAACACTTCCCTGTAACCGGATTGAGTTTAATGACTTGCGTACGCCTCTGAGTATTATCAGAAAAAGATTAGACAATCTCAATTGAACTCAAGGTATCAAAGGTTTCCAATAAAGAAATATATATAAAAGCTAAGCGTACTATCGGTTAAAGCGAAGTAAAACAAAGAAATAAACACGGAATAAGTCTTATCAGGCAAAAAATTTTATGGGCGAAACACGACGTCATTTTAGTACGCACAACGTTTATCAATAAACATAGAAATCAAATTGGGTTTATCAAGGGAGACCCCAAAAAAACACCTTTTGACTAAATACTGAGTAAGTTGAAACTTCCGCAAAATTTCGATGACGAATTTAGCGCTTCCAATGAAGCAGCGGATGAATCTTTCAGTTATAAAAACAGGTGTATCTCAGGCCCTGAGAAAGAGAGTAAGAAAGAGAAACAGAGATTGAAATTTTGCACAGTGTCTATACACAAATTGCTTAACAAATAATGGGCTCTCGTCCATACTACTCATAAACAACTATTATAATCCAAATCGTCTCTCTATATATGTATCCATATATATATATATCTATCTGAGATTTGCTGAAAGCTTTGTCGTTGCCTCATTTGCGTCATAGTTGCTGCTTGCCATAAATCTTCCGTCAATTGTCTATATAGACGGAATGTTTCTACTCACGACTCGATTGCGTGTAGTATATGGTTCTAGGGTTTCTTGATCTACCCTAAGTTATTAGAATATATCAGCTGATTATTGATAATTATGAAGCTCTCGTCGGCTGCGTGTAGGAAGTGAAAATTGTGTTTGCTTTGCAATTTTCTATTCTCCCAGGCAAACGATATTCTAATCTCAACATCCGATACTCTTCCACAAGGTCGTTTGCTTATCAGTAGTCAGGTGCACGAGTGATCGCCAACTTTATGATTATCAGCAACAATTAGTCAAATGTTTATACAATATTAAAAAAAAAAACCTGAAATTGATAATTAGCGAAACAAACAAAATGTTTCATTAACTTTTCTCAGATAATTATGTTTGATCAAATATATTCAAGATATTTATGAACCCTTTTAAATGGGTTCAAGGCTAAAAGATTCCCACGACAGAAGACATTCAGTTAGAAAGATTATTGACAGACTTTTTAAAAATAAATATATATATTTTGTTTTCTAGTCAAACCTTGGCACGTTTTGAAGAAAGACAACGCAATAACTAAATGGCATTTCCTTTAGCACTTGAAACCTCAGCGGGAACTTAATCAGCAATTTATGACTTTATTTTGACTTTACACCTTGCTAGAAATTAGTCTGAAATTAACTCAAATTAGTTTGACTCGTTTTCTTTCTGGAACTGTTGCCAAGCGTGTTCTCTTCTTATAGTATACAGTTTCATCATCTGTCATGGTTAGTATAATAATTGCGCCTACGTCAGTTGCTATTTTAAATTTAATATTTCGTCTAGGCCTCTAGGCCTTCAATAGATCATACGACACCTTCAATTAAAATTGATTATGTACGCGACATCCACACACATAAACGTAAATTATTCAATTAACA
Source organism: Hirtodrosophila trivittata (assembly GCA_035045065.1). NCBI lineage: Eukaryota > Metazoa > Arthropoda > Insecta > Diptera > Drosophilidae > Hirtodrosophila > Hirtodrosophila trivittata. The sequence continues at coordinate 4,203,536 of JAWNNK010000856.1, forward strand.
AAAGAGTTGGCATATTGCTAAAAAGTTCATAACAGAATTTTATGCAAAGCCTAAAGCCAGACCGGATTTTCCAAAGACTCGAAAAGCGTTTTGTAACGCCCACAGGTAGCTGGAGACCCCAAAATGCAGTCTCAAAAAAAACCTGAGTAAAACATGTGAGATTTTTATGATATGATAGCAAATCTTTTGAGGTTTGTCAGAGTTGTCTGACAAGACCTTCGGAACTTTCCCAGTTTCGTGGGTGGTGGCACTTTTTAGCACTTGTGTGGCACTTGTCAAGTGGGCAGATTGTCCAAATGTTAGCAGCGTCTATCTTAAGGTCAGACATTCAGATGAGGAACTAACATAACATAACCAACTACTATTCATATATATATAATTTAATTGTTGCCAAGACCTTTGTGTCTACTGTAATTGAAACGAAACGTTAAGTGACACTCAATACGCCAGTCCAAGTAGATATGAATATGAGTACAAAATTTTCCTTTTGTCATAGGAAATTTGGGTCTTGGTCGCCGCCTGTTGCTGCCGCTTCACCTGTCAAACATTTCGTATCCGTCAGATACTCACGCATGAGGGCGTACGCTGATGAGTAACTAGACAACAACAACAACAACAGAAACAAATATTCATTTGCAAATTATGATTCTCAGTTCTTCGACTTGTTAAAGAAACTGGGTCAAGTCTAAGAAACGAGCCGATCGCATGAATAGGAAGACAAATAAAAAGTGAAATCACAACTTGTAATTACAATTTAATCATCAACATTTACATTGTCATCCTCTGTCTCTCTCTCTAATTATCACTTACGCTTTTACTAACTGATTCTAAGCACAATATGTAATTAGCCAAGTTAATTAAATATTTATAAACGTTGTATTTAAGTAATAAACACCTTGGCTGAATGATGACATTGATCGTCTAGACGAGGCGCAGCAAGTGAAACTTGAATAAAAATTTGGTAAAACTGGCAGAAGAATTGCATTTCCTCGACTTAACACTGTCTGGCAGCTTAATTGAAAGCTAACGAATATAATGAAGAAATCTTAAATGAATCATTAAACTTCATAATTAAATGAATATTATTCATTTCATCTCTCTGTAAAGACGCCCACTCTTCCTACCCAATTGCACAATCATTTCAATGGACCAGTTGCTGCAGAAGAGGCTTAATTATTATATCGAAGAGTTCACCAAATGAGTTGCAACAATAAGAGAATGATATCATCATGACTTTATGTATACCCTATAAAATTCAGTTTACAACTCGAAATTGACATCTGTTGCAGCCCACAAATGTCGCTTAATTATTATGCATTATCCAATATATCATTCAACCGATCGTACAGAATTATTATTCGAATGCAAGTTTTGGGCACAACAAGCTTGGGCAGCACAGCTTGTAGCGCTGATGACGTTGGCGACAAAACTTAATTAGGCGTCGTCGTCTCTCTCATAGTTATTGGTGGGTAGCACGTGGCCAGCTTTGAAGGCGTTTTATCTATCCCCTCCCCTCCCTCTCGCTTTCCTCTTCCTCTTTTGTGTTTGGAATTTTGTTTTGTCAACTTTTAGCCAAGTTATGTAATGGCCAACAAAAAAATGAAAGAAAAACTGAACTAAGACCCACTGACATTGCACTTTGCTGCCAATGACAATTACCTGAGGCAAAAGTGAAGAAAAAACCTGAATGAAATGTGTATATTATAAATTAAAGCAAAATAATTAAACAAACAAATTTTGTGAAGACACGTTTTGAAAAGCAGTCTTCAAGTTGAGCTTAAAAACTTCAAAATGTGAGATGAAAAGAAGTCAGTAATTAAAGCTAAGAGCGTAGGCTTTTAGGTAAACATTAACTAATTAATATTAATGGAGTCTCAGAACTTAAAGACCTTCTACCAAAAAAAAAATAGTAGGAAACACAAAGCATACTGCATTTCCTTCTGAAACCCGTTAGTAATTCTGCTGACCAACAACAATCATCTTAACTCATCTCTCAACACAGTCCGCACAACTTCACCCACAAGCAAGAAACTCGTTGAAATCTGACTAAAGCCAACAGATATACTCGTCGTAGTATATTAATGTCTCGCAGATTATAAATCCAAATCCAACACAATATGTGTACATATGTATAACGTTTACCGTTTTCAAAAGTAACAAAAAAAAAACAAAAAGAAAAAGAGTTATTTATGCACTTCAACGCCATAACAGAAGTTGGACCTCAGGTCCCAGAACGAACTTCTTCAACCGCAAAATAATGAGTTGCAGCAAAGCCAAAAAGAAAAACTACATTACAATACGAGTTATATATATGTGTATATATGTATATAATAAAAAACGGTAGAATCGCACAAGAAACGGACTAACAAAAGCTTTGGGCCAACAAAATTTCAACATATGCGACAGGGGACGGACAGACAGCGTTGCCTTTAAGAAGTTTTAGGTCAAACCGCAGACGCAGACGCTGCTCCTGGCAGCCACTGAAGGCATCAACTCTAGACCCAGCTTAAGCTCCACTTATGTGTATGAGTATATATATCCAGGCAGGCACTTGAGTACGCGTCTGTCCGTGCTGTTTGATGTCTGCATCCTGCGTACAACATATTAAATTTCTGGACCCGGCCAACAGCTGTGCCGACGACGCCTTTGGGGCGAGACTCGAGACTTGAGTCTGAAAACGGGCTGTGAAAACCAGTTTGAAGCACAGACTGTGGCTCGGCGGACGGCAGCTGTAAACAATCAGAGCTAACTGCATGGCAGGCACTCAGCCATGAAAAATGAATGATGATAATGACGACTAAGGTGAAGCCGAAGACGAAGACGAAGACGAAGACGAAGACGACGTCTCCCCAACTGTGGTCACTTCTGGAACTGCTGCTGCTGATCTCTGTGCTGCGAAAGCCATTGACCAAAAAGGCTTTAGACAAACACTTATTGTTAGTGGACTACACTGCAAGAAATTCTATTTGAAATATAAACATAAAATATCATTTTAGATATGCGATATGCCTATCTATCAGAATATCACTTTGACTTAGTTTGCTTTCTTCAGCCTTATTTTAATTAGTTGTTAGGCCATAATTTTGCTAAGTGCATGCTTGGTGACTTTGGTATGGGCCAACATTTCCTGCTCCTGACCAAGTTGGGGTGCATCTACCTGCGTTACAGCCAGCAGCAGCAGCAGCAGCTTCTAAATACAACAAAAACCAAACCCGATTTCATACAAGTATCTACATCTACTGCCCTTTGTTGCCGCTGCTGTTGCTTTTTCTGTCGCTTGTTTGGTTTATGGATACTCAAGCTCAAGTTTTGCTATTTGTTGTATATGTACTTTGAAGCTGAGAACCGGTTGCCAGGTTGCCAAGCTGCCAAGTTGCCAAGTTAGCCAGGTTTGCCAGGTTCATAGGCGCATTGTTTGAAAGTCGACTCTAGTCTCGCCTTGTCGTAAGGTACTTAGTTGTACTTGTGCTTACTTAAAAGCTGCCCCCTCTTTGTTCTGCTTTTTGTTAACTATTCTAGGCTTTTTTTCTTATCTTATTATTACTATTATTATTCTACTTCTTACAATGCTTGACTGCCCCTGTCCTCCATCATGCTACATAAAAGAGAATCGACCTTATATATATATTAAACTTGTTTTGGCTTGTTTCCTTCTCTGTTTTGATTATGGGCTGATGATGATCATCAAGGGTTTATTGACTTTGTTATGGTTTGTTATGCAGGTCATAATATTTGAGGATCATGTCTCAAACGAAAGAAGGAGAAGATAATTTGAGAGAACCATAATTCTTTGCAGTGTACTCTCCCTTTAACTTTAATATCTTGTCGAGGCTTGGCGCACAGGTTTTGGCCATGACTTCAACAAGCCAATTGACAACCAATTCTTAGTTGTTGATGTCTGCAAGTTACCATAAAAGTATCAGTCGGCTGCCATGAGACAAGTTGAACTTTACCAACAACCACAGCCAAATTGCTTGTGCATTTGGTGCACATTTCTGCCGGTTTCTCTTTTATGGCCAAGACAAGTTCTTGACACTCAAAAGCCCAACGAGCAGTACACAGCGACGCCCACAGTTACAAAAGTAATGCGTCAAAAATGTATCTACAAGTGCTACATACTTTATCCATAAGTATCTGCATCTGTATCTGTAACTGTATCCATAAGCTAGTCAATTTGCTATTTGAAATATCAGAAAACTGATTTGTGTTTTCATGTACCTAACCGCTGCGTACCTTTCATTCAATTACTTACTCAATGCACGATGCAATCGCAACTCTGTTCAATTGCAGCGGAGCAATTTGATAAACGCAGGGGCAACCAGCGGAGCGTGCCACATAACATGCAACAAGATACGAGATACCAATTCAATATAACCCCCCCCCACTACCTTCCCCATTAGGCTTGTACCTCGAGTAAAGTAAAAAGTAATTTTTATTGTCGGAATCATAGACATTATAAGATTGCCCACATAATAAATGATGTAAAAAGTAGGCGGCTATTGCGATCACAGGGTGTTTCAGTTGACCACCTCGAGGAGGCGTTAAGCCCAATGAAAATCAGTCTATAATATAATTTGATGAAAACGATATGAAGCGTACCATATAATCATAGTTTAAAGATGCCAATGCAGTCGCGATAACTTGAACTAATGGAAACATGCACTGTTCATGTTAATGAGTTGTTCACGTTATCGAATCAAATAAATGACAAACAAGAGACATTCAGGATACTAATAAAAAAAAGCTTGTTCAAGTTATCGAGTGTTCAAGTTAACGAGCTGTTCACGTTATCGAATCAAACAAATTTGTATGCCCAAAAACAAGTATTATAGAAATTCACAATATTTGTAAAAAAAGAAAGAAAACTTGTTCAAGTGTTCATGTTATCAAGTGTTCATGTTATCGAGGGTTCAAGTTATCGCGACTGCACTGTATTTCTACATCTATTTCAAAATGTTGAACAAATTGCAGCAAATCAGTTGAGCAACAGGCAGCAACAAAAAATTCCAGTTAACTTTTGAAATTTTTGTAATTTTCACAAAATTTATGAGAAAATTATTGAAAAATTACTAAAAATGTAATGCTTCAAGTATTTCGTTGTTGCAATAGGAAATGCGAACGTTATTGAAATAGTTGTTGGTTATTATCAATCTTATATAAAGGTAAAATGTTAATATATTTCAAGGATTTGAAAGGTAAATAAAACAAGATTGCCACGTGTCTCTATGGAGAACAAACGGAATATATAGAAACTGAGGAGCTAAAATATAGTTGTGATGGACTTGAAGATACTCAGCAAAGAATAAGAGTTCAATTAAATTGGCAAAAATAATGTAAAGTATATATAATATGTATAACTTTCACTTGAGTTGTTCGTATATTTAAAATATAAAATAAAATTTAATATTTAATAAACGTCATTTGTCTGTTAAACTGCAACTATAAAGTAATCTATAATCTTTTATATTGGCCAAGTGAAGTATATATAATTAAAGCCAAGTTATACCTGCTGATAGAGGCTACCCTCTCGCTGGCAACACTTTCACAGCTGGGCATTAAAAGGCAAATTAAAGCCATTTACTTATTGAGATGCAGATAAGTCAGCGACAAATTTGCAGCGAGAAACAACAACTGAAAAAAAGGCAAAAACAGAAACCAGACTGACCTGACTTCAGTTCAGACTGCTCGAAATGTAGTTATAAAGCTGAAGTTTGGCCCGGGCCACAACAGACGATGTTGTCGACTTTATAACGACTGTGTTACAAGCCCCCAAAGTTGAGATCGAAGCCTGGGCTTGGATTTGGGGCTGGGCCGTATGAGAGCGAGAGATCAGTGCCGATTTGCCGACTACTGTGCGAAAAATCGGGGTGTGCACAACAAAAAAAAAAAACAAAAAAAAAACAGATGCCAAATGAATATAAAAAATACGAAAAAAATTGGTTAATGGTCTCCTCACTGAAGTCGACAATCCAACTGTTTGTGAGGGGGTCTTGTTTCGGTTGCTGTTTTTTTTCTCTCTTTATTTTAACGTTAATTTACGCCAACTGTTGGCTATTTTTATGTTGTCTGCTTTCAGTTTCATTATGACTTGAACCGAAAGCAAGCCGAAAAAAAAAACAAATCATGCAATGCTTCAGTTGCATTCGCTGATATTTTGGTTGCTGTTGTTGTTGTTCTTGTTATTGCCAAGTTGCATACAGATTGCAGCATTCATTTTGTATCTTTTGTTGTTGCTGTGGTAATTCATATTTCTTCTCCTGCTGCTGCTGTTGTTGCACTCAAATTAGCAGCTGCACACAAGTTGCTTTCAAAATGGTGTTGCCAGGATTCGAGTGTGTTTCGAGCAACCATCGTCAGCCACAGAAGTTGTTCATGCAACGTTGCGTATGCGCAATATTTAATGTTAAGTATGCGTTTTGGTTTCGTCTGTTTGGCGACTGATTACAGTTATTGTTGCTGCTGCTTCTGTTTCTTGTTTGTTTGTTTGTCTGTTGTCTCCTTGACACTTTCTGTTGTCTTTCGGTTTCTATTTTGCTTGGCATTTTCCTTGCGCCTCGCTGAGCTTATGCTCTTTTCCTAATTGAATTTGACAGCCAGCCGAACGTATGTTCTGACATTTTAGACTGTTATGCAATAGGAGGAAACTAAATCAAAAAAATCAAAAGCTATCAACTAACTGTTATTTTACTGTTTAAACAGTAATAAAATATTGTAATAGAAAACTAATATTTTAGAGTTTGACCTGTTAAATGTTAGAGGCAAATCGTAAAGTAATCAAATTGATCGCAAATACTCTAATCGATCTCTGTCAGAGATTTACTTAAAATGAATTCAAGTGTTTTTATGATCGACTTTATATATGTATATGGCATATATATTTATATTGTTTGGCATTTGCTTTGGTTTATTTTAACGACTACTTGGAAATAGAAAATAAATATCACTTCATAAATAAAATACTTATAGACACAATATATATATTGTATATAAATCAGTCAAAACAGCTGCTCAAATGGCCAACAGCTGAGTAATAGATATTATTTTTGGCGCTTTCACTTACTGATGTTTGTTTTCTGTTTTTTTATTTTTTATGAGCTTTTCAATTCCGCGCAGACACATTTTGATACGCTTTTCGTATTTTGCGCAATTTCAACAATTTATACAATTTATTCAATTTATTTATTTAACAATCGACAAAAGAAAACGTTGCACTCGAGAGGAGACCCTTCCGTATCGTTGTTATTTCTATTAATTTTTGTTTGTGTTACAGGAAAAGGAATAATTGCCGAAGCTTGTTAATTTATCATACAAAGAATCTCAGCTTTTATTTATAATGAAAAAAAGGTCTAGAGTCATAAAAAATTGCAACAGTAATAAATAAAAATATTCTTGACATTGTTTTGCGTATTTGGGGACCTTCTCTTGGGGCTTGTCTGCCAGACCATCTGCTTTATAAAGTAAACGAAAGAAAATAAAACAAGGAAGTTGTTTTTTTCTCTCTCTGTCTCTTTGCATGCAAATTACATATTTAAATGAAATATCTGCGACGTGATCCCACAGCAAACACAACACAGACGATCCCTGAGTGTTCGTCGACACTTTCGATTTTTGTTGTGTTTTTACTGGTTTCTCAAAGCGAGGAGCGTTGCAGTTAAGCCTTTGATATATCACCTATCTGTGGCTTGAGCAATGTGAAATTTATGCTGCTTAATAACAATTTGATTTGTTGTTCAGGCGCATCGAATGTTTATCATTTGTTTAATGCACTTGATTTATGTGCGAAGGGAATTCCTCAAGGGAAAACTACTATTCTTTTGAATTACCTAACGTTCATTGAGAAACAAACTTATCGATCACTTTGTTTACATAAATTTCCTTGCATTTGAGTTTCCATACATTATCTCTGCCTGACAAGTGACTCACACGCCCCCAATTTGAGTATATATATCGATATCAGTACTCGATGGATTACCTTTTACAACAGTTACCCGTATCAGTCGAACGTTGACTTATACAATCTACGGCGATAACACAGGGCGCTACGCCTATAACGCTCTAGTTTTTTTTTTTTTTATGGAATTTCGTATTATCATTTTGTTTAGATAAAGTTTATGATTTTATTTATGACATAGAATTTTGAAACGATTTTGTATGCATTTGCTGGTTAGGAATTTGGGTCAGCTGCCTAACGGTTTACTTCAAATGTAGGCCGCAAAAGCCCTTAGATGTAGGTAAAGTGAATTGGAGATAATTATAAATTTTGATTGATCGCTTGATTGAAATAGGTTGAGATAAAAAACATTACATATATACGTGACTAACTGGGCATTCGTTTGCTCAGTTTGCCATGAAAATGTATTCAATGATAACTCATATTTGTTTTCTTCTTTACAGAAAGCCCTTTACGTACTGAGAGACTCAAGTTGAAATAAAAATAACTAAAATAAAAATAAAGCAAATTTGAGGTAAGTTTATTTTTAAAGTATCTAAAAACCTTAAACGACTTCTAGCCCATTAGCTTCTGCATATTTTGAGCAAATTTCTAAAATGTATAAAATATTCGCTATAGTACATTATATTTAACTGCAAAGCAGCTGTGCAAATGTTGTAGAATTGCAAATTTGCAGCTGATATAATTATTATGCAGACAAACTGCATTCGCAGGGAGAGGAAACCGACGAACAAATTTGAAACTAAATTTAAATTTATGTTCAATAAATTCAAATTGATTGTAATTGTGACATAAATGCTGTGAATGCCTTTTAACTGGTATTTAATTAAGGTCGCGTTTTTCTATGATTTGCATGAGTCGCAGTTTTTTTCCAGCCATAAATTTCAACTACTATTGATAACTTGTTCCAATACACATATGAAGGCGTATCCGAGGTTCCACAATAGAATCTATGTATGAAAAATAATACTTCCTCTGATAAGCGTGTTTTGCTTCGAGGAAATCTATAATGGATATGCGATTGAGAGTTCCCCAGAAGATATCTGCCATAGAAAAGTTTATTTTAGTAATACGAAGAATCGAAATACACAATAAATGGCCCACACGTTCAATGCTAATAATAATAATTTGTTGTTGATTTATTATTATTGCAATATGATATTGCCACAATTACATTTGAAACCCGCAAAATGCGATAAGAGCCCTTTGAACAAAGACCTTAAAAAAACGTGTGGACAACCTTGTTGCGCTCTATTTGCACACACTCATTGCAAATCAAAATCGATTTCATATTACGTACTTACAATTCAAAAAAAAAATATTACACATCAACTGTAAAAGGAAACAAAGCAATTCATTCGAGAGCCGCGTGAAAGTCAACTTTGTATGTGTGTGTGTATGATTGTGTGTGTGTGTGTGTGTGTGGGTAGGAAGCAAAATTCGCATTCAAATTGTTGACAAATAAATCACAACCTAGTAAAAACACAAAACCTTAGAGAAATGTAAACATAAAATGTGCTTAAACCGCAAACGAGCAATCAATAAAGATACTTTTCATGCTTGCCGCGCTCCAAGCTTGTCCAGCTCTGAGCGAAAAAAAAACTGTATAAAAGAAACGCAATTTGAGTTTATCTGAGATTTCGCGCTTTGTTTTTACTAAAGTTGCCAATCCAAGTTTGTTGCGCTTGTCGTTTGGCAAGGTTATTGCACACGAGAGATGCTCGTAAACTAACACAGAAACCCACAAAAAAACAAAATAGCAGCTAAAGAATAATTTTTAGAAATGGCAACAAACCAGTAAAAAGATACACACAAAAACCTGTGATAATTAAATATTTGATATGTCAGCTGTTGGAGCTGATGGAGTCAGTCGGCCAGCTACAAAGCAAATCAAATGAAGCTGCAGACAAATAAAATAAAGATTTATAACTAAGAAAAAGTATCTTTTAAAGCTTTTCTATATATGAGAAGTATCTGCTTGCCATATCCTTTCGCTAAAGCTATACTTTTATAGTAAAGTATAGTAAAAAATAAAGATTTATATCCAAGAAAAAGTATCTTTTAACGCTTTTCTACATATGAGAAGTATCTGCTTGCTATATCCTTTCGCTAAAGCAAAAGTAATACTAAAGTTTACTATAAAAACCTTCGATTTGATGGACATATCTTAATCGGTGCTTATTGAACCGCACCCTTTGTCAGCTAACTGGTTAGAGAGACTGCAACTTCCGTCCAAGTGTTATGGCCAAGATTTATCTAAGATTGCAACTACAAGCGGCAAGTGCAAGCCTCATAATTCATTTCTTTTGTTCGGCTCACAGGCTGCTTGTCATATATGAACAATCACGCAAAATGACAGCACAACTTGTTGTGGCCAACAATATTGCATACTTTGCATATTAAACAACCAAAACCAACAGCAACAGTTGCTGGCGTACAGCAATTTAAAATCACTTCCAAGGCACTTGACTTTGCTTCGGCTTCGGCTTGGAATTTGAATTAGCATCACATAAAAGTGTGACCAACATTGAAAATGCATCTCGAAATGCAAATGAATGCCTCGAGACGCCTCTTTATAGAGTATAGAGTAGAGCAGAGTCTCGTCTTGCTGTCATATTAATATGGAAATTGTAGTCGGACGAAGGCTTTGTGATATGCAATCCAGGAAATTATTATATATCAAACAATAATAAGCTATAGTTCAGTTTTGTTTACATTTATATAAAAGAGAATAACAAGGTTTCTTTTATAGAGAATCTCTTTTCAATATCGTTTCGATCGCTTTAATTATTCTATCTGCGATAACATCTTCATTCATAACTATCTATCGACAAACGATTTGCATAGAAATTTTGTAGCTATGACAATGTTTTGACAGTAATAGTTATGATTTTTAGATATATAACTTTCAATCTCTTGTGCCATATGCAAAGCTCAAACAAACTGAATCATTCAATGACTCGTTCGCTTTTTGTACTTTGTTTCCCAACGGCATTCAAACTTTTCTTCGCTTTTGTAAGAACCAACTCAATGCACAATGCCGAACATCTTCTTGTTCGTCTTGCACAACTCAACACACACATAGATACACCCAGAGTAAAGCTCACATGACACACATACCAGCGCTGATAGACGGGGCACGCCCCCTCTGCCATAAGCCACAAATTTATTATTATGTAAAACTTTTGTGCAACAATGCGACAACAAAAGCTCACAAAAAAAGACTCGTAGCGGCTACTGGTTGCTGTCAAGCTGCAGATACTTCTCCCCCTTTTTGCCCCTGATGGTAAATTGTTCTAGATGATAATTTATTTGAATATTTGGTGTAATTAAAGCAACAAAAGAAAATTAGTCATGAGATTTCGTAACGAAAAGTTTTAACAATTGTGCAGCAGGCGCAGCAGCAGCTTTGAGTTGTAGAATGTATCTATGAGATACACAACTGGTATATGAATACAACTGGTCAAGTGCGATGTATTTAAGTCTGGCGAGTGGCTAGTTTTCTTGGTCTGACTGGCTGCTCAATGCCAACCAAAGCTGAGATAGAAAACCAAACTAAAAGATACACGACACAAAACAAATGAAAAATGATTGTCGCTAATTAGCTACCCCGCTCTCTTCCCAAGGAGAATAAGACCCCTGCTGTGTTCTAACTTAACAACAGAGCCAAAAGACAAATGATATGCTTAGCATTGGAATTGACTCAACTGAGGCTGGAAAACCATTTAAGTCCGTTGACGAGCACTTAAGTCGATTAACTGAAAGTCGCCTTCAGGAATTGGGTTTGTCTGAGGCTCTACTTCAATTCTGGTTCTATAATTTTGCGTCTTTACTGTCCTGAGTTCTTCGTTCTTTTTGTTTTTTTTTTTTTAATACGCAAGATTCACGCCGCAAGCGTCTCAAATCGAAACGTGCATTAACTTCTATGAGTGTTTATCCCCCCTTCAAGTGCCTTGAGTGCTGCTTCTCGTGTATCAAAACAGTAGTCGGCATTCATTAATCAAAAGGCAGACCATCGGTTCTTGTATACTCCCATTACCTATTACGCCAGAGCCACAACCAGAACCAAAACCAGACCTAGACTCAGACCCAGACCATGCATAGCATAGAGTCGATGCTCGCCTATTAGTTACACTTTAGCAGGGGGGCTCTACATCAAACTTGGAACTCATTGAGAGCTGCCCCACGGGTTATTATTGAGTTATGGATGCAAAGCAGTTGGCTGCCTGCACGCCTCATAATAAAAAGGCAGATGAATGAGCTAAGCTGAGCTTTGCTTTGCTTTGGTTTGGTTGGGATTGGGTTGGGTCAAGGTAAGAGCCAAGTTGAGCTCATCAGAATAAGTGGAATGGGTGTGTGTGTGTCTTTATCAGAGAGTGACAGACAAGGTTAAGGATTATGTTTGAGAATAAAACATCAAAACACATTTAGTTTCGATTGTTATTCCTAAGCAAAGTTTATTTATTTTTCAAGTCAGAAAGTTTACAGCCTTTGATTTAATCCTCAGCAAATCCTTATTTGCCAGACATTTCGTTGTTTACTATTCAAAGCATCGAAAATATCAACAAGAATCGCATGTGATTACTCAATCTTTCTCCCTCTTTCTTCTCTCTCTCTCTCTCTCTGTCTCTTTCTCTTTTTGCGCATATTGGCAAATTTATGCAAATTTTTATTTATTTAATAAACACGCAAAGTGCGTGTCATCAGCTGATGCCGCCAAAGGGGAGGCGAAATGTGACCTAGGAAAGGGTGAATCGAGAAGCCAACGAACGGCAACAAGGACAACGACATTAAGTGCTAGAGAGAGAGAAAGATAGAGGGAGAGAGGGGGAAAGAGTACACAGTTTTCTTATTGGCAATTTGCTGGATAACAACGTTGGATAAAACTGTTGTATCAATGGATTCTAACGTACTTTTCCACTTTACATCAAATTGTAAATTGCTATTGTCATCATCATGTCAGAGGCGTGTTGATAGCAAAAGCAATTGAAGTGAGCTGTAACTAAAGGCTAATAACAATAATACCATAATCTGGCTGGTTATGATACTCTAATAAACGATAAATGGATAAAGATTTCCTTTTGAAACTAGAGTTTAATAATAGTTTAAAGCGAATTTACAGACACTTTTAAGCTGTGATAAGAAAACTAAGTTCGAAGAGATTAAAGTAAGTTTAAAGCCAATTTAAAGTTGGCTAAAAGGGTAACTTAAACTCAACAGTGTACCCAAAATTGTCTTAGCGGTCTGTTTAAGCCAGTCTTAGTCAAACTTTGTTAACTTTAAAAGTTTCAACTGATTTATTCCGCTCGATTTTGTTATCTAACAAATTCGTCAAACTGTATCCTTAATTACAGTTAAACTTTCGCAACTAACTGTCATTGGTTTAAGTACTCTGAGTTTAATATGCATTTAAGTAGTTCGCTTTATACCAAAGTTGACAAAAAGTTTTCTCAATACCGCAGTGCGTATACGTAATTCCTGTTTCATCACTCTTGAAAACTTTATCAAAGTCCTTTTGTGTAACATTGCGGTACTTTTCAGTCAGTCTGACAGTCCCTAGTCGGGAATTACTCTATGGGTATTACCTACCAGTCTATCAATTATAAAAGATAGTGCGCAACTAAGCATGAAATTAGCTGCGTGCTGCAGACAGTCAATTGAGCGACCTTCCCTGGTACCAAACATGTCCACACAGACACACACACAACAAACACACACTCACACACACCCCCGAAAGTAACCCTGACTTTCATGTCATGTTTTGTTGTTGTATTCATTTGATTTCCAACGTCATACAACGAGCAATCATCATCATTGTCATCGCTTGCTAGTCACAGTCGATAACATTTCATGTTATTACGATTATTTCTCTTACTTTATTAATTTATGCATTTTCTTTTCTGTCAATTGTCTCCGTTACAGTTGACAAGTTTTCCCTTTACTGTGGTGGATGTTTGTTCTTTTTTTTTTTTGTATTCGAATAGGTAAATAAACAACAGTGACAACTCCTTTAGACGGTAACTCAACTTTTATTGTATACCAAATAGTTTTCGAGTATGTTAATGGGAGGCTTCACTGTACCTAGCTCTCATATATGTATGTTTAACACGGCAAACGTAATGAGTTGTAATGGTTACTGGTTTTTCATTTGTTTTAGTTGCTGTTTCTTTCCTTTCCTTTCCTTTACGACGTTGATTAATTTAAAGAGCCTTGCAGTTGTCAGATTTATTATTTATTATTATAGTTATTATTGTTAATTTAATGCCGATAACAAGCTAACATTATGCAGATCTCTTAAGTGTATATTATAACTCTGTGTGGCATTTATCTAACGTTTCATTTCTTGTTTCTCTTTGCAGACCTCGTGGCAATTGCGCAAATAATATTTCTGACTTAAAGGTGAGTTCAATTTTCAGCTACATTTTCGATATTTACACATGAAAAAGTTGCCAAAATAATATTTTATAATTAATTAAATACATTGGCGGCGTATCGAATTGCTTGTTCTTATGCAAGAGCTGAACTCAGTTCATGGGTTAAAAGTTCATTGACTTGGTCCAAAAGCTAGCGGGAAGTCAAACTCAAATTAAAACTTGTATGGGAATTACCTACATGAAAGATTTTTAACATTCAGTTAACTTGCAGGTTATCTTACAACAAACAGTTGACTGCTCCACTGACCCACTGTCTGAGTTTCATAATTGATAGGAAAATGTTGCATGCAGTAACTTGCACCCACAACAATCGTAAATTCTTTCATAAATGCCGACACAGACACAAGTCTTGTATATAGAAAAAAGATAAAGATACATCAGGGGAATTCTATAGAGACACACAGACACTTTATCAGACTATTGACTTTAGATATTGCCGGAGTCTATGTCTATGATACTTTTAATCAACATTCAGTTAGTGACCCATTTGCAGGAACTCCCTAATCTCAGTAGGGAGAAAGGCTCAGTTGGTTCATTCAACTCGGCGCTGACAGAAGCTGCCTGCTTTGGCATGCAAAAAGTGTATTGCACTTGGCGTCGAGTGCTTCCTGTATGATAAATACTAGCGTACCATACAACTTACACCAATATATGTCAAGTTATTGTTTGCCATTCAACCATTTGCAGCTTCACAGATACGAGAGCGAGTGCGAGATACTTTTCTATGGCTGCTGCTGCTGCTGCTGCTGCTGTCATTGAGCTGGTCTTTTGTTTAGCTTGGCTTATGTATGAGACTATCCACCCTCTCTGTGCATTGTTAGGTTTTCCATTCATTCCGTGTTTTATTTTTTATTTTTTTTCTAATTAAAAAGTTTTTCACTGGCAACTTAACGCATTTCCCGTACTATTAACTAAACGCAAGTTTATTATTCAAACCTCGGACTGTGTGTTCTAGACTTCAAACTAGGCCTTGCGGCTGTGGCTGGTTTTATTAGCTTAGCGAATTTTCCACTTTGCGCCGCCTTATTGGACGCGTGAGTGACAGGCCGATAAACGCCTAGAAAACTCGCCTAACTTTCACATGGAGCGCGTGTGTGGGCGGAAAAACACGTAGCACCACATGGGGTAGCACCACCGTTGACGACTTTTTAAGACCAAAACAGATGCGCACTCTTAACTGACATAAAAACCTTTTTTATTTTTACTTTTCTCTTTACTTCTCGTTCTTTTCTTTTACTTTTTTTTATATGTTCTTTTCTTGTTATTGTATTTTAACCAATTCGTGCGCGTAACTTGTTAAGAATTTCAATGAGTTCGTTTCCCTTTCGGTAGTCGGTTGGTTCGTTAGTTGGTGGTCGCTTTGGCTTTTCAGGTTTGAGCTGCTTAGACATAGAAAACAATGGGCAGAACCTGTTGAATTATTAGTTTGATGATTCAAACAAAAACTTTTAGATGAACAATGGGCAGAAAAGTGTTTCTTAAATGAAAAACGGAACTCAAAGAGCTTAAGATATAAAGGAGAACTTATAGGGTTAAGTGTTGATATAATTGGATGCAGCTTTTCCATAATTTATAGTATATTAAGACAATCTTTCATTTTGACAAATTTTAATTTTAAATTAAAATTAATCAAAGCCTTTCAGCCGTTTCAGCTAAGTTAACTACGATATTAACCCATTGTCCCTCTTCGAAGTTGGCTGAGTCAACAAGAAAACAACATTTGGCATTCCCAAAGTCATTTGTTAAATGGTTTTTGCAGTCCAAATTAGAAATTTGAAAAAAAAACTTGAGTCAAAACCATTTCCACAAATGGTTAATTGTTATTAAGTGGGCTTGGATAAGCCAGCAACACCTGTGTGCAGTCAGTGCTCATGAATAAGCAAATGTATCAAAAACATTTGAAAAAGAAAACAAAAACTTAAAACAAACTTTTTATAAAGTGCATTGCGTCACACGTCAGAGTTGAACAATCATAGTACGTGTAGCTTCTGGTATTTGCCGTGTTGTGCCGGAAAGTTGTTGACATTTAATGGTCCAAAGAAAAGGCGGCCCATTATATGTGTATATGTGGGGACCATCGCTAGGTATTTATACTCGTAGTACAAGCACTTGGCAAAGTTTTATGAGCCAATTACATGCAACACTGAGCCGCCCCAAGAACGTATCACATCCATCACATGCGATACTCGCATCATGTAAATTGTTTGCAGCTCTTCTATACACAACATCAGCTACAAGTCCAAATCAGAGTCAGAGTCAGCCTGCGTCTATCATTAAATTGTCGTAAATCACAAGTAATTGACATTATACAATGGCCATGTGCAACGGTCAGATAGACAAAGAGACACAGAGCCACAGCGACTGGGAGACTGAGAGACACAGAGAGTCAGGCAAATAAGCAACAATTACCTTCAAGACAGCAAACATTTATCCTCCTCAAATACACGTAGCAACAATTAAGTTAAAGATATCACATGAGAGTGTATAAAAAAAGACTAAGCAAGCGTAACATTCAGATACTCTAACTAAAGATACAAGCACAAACACAACATGAGTGCTTGTTCTATAACTTAAAGATACTTGCCTTAGAACTGAATATAAAGATAGGTATACGACTCTCTATGGGTATCTTTATCCCTCAGAAAAGCTGCAGATACAGGTTTTAGCTACTTCTTAACTATGCAAAGAAAAAGTGTTGGTTCCATAGCTTAAAGATACTCCCCTTAGAACTGAATATAAAGATAGGAATACTACTCTCTACAGGCATCTTTATCCCTCCCACAAGCTGCAGATACAGGTTTTAGCTACTTGTTAACTATGCAAAGAAAAAGTGTTGGTTCCATAGGTTAAAGATACTTCCCTAAGAACTGAATCTAAGGTTAGGAATACGACTCTCTATGGGTATGTTTATCCCATAGAAAAGTTGCAGTAATTAGTTTCAGATACTTATCAACTTTACGCAGTGCATAACTGATATCATAAAAAGCTAGTCTAAAGCTTTATCAGCTACAATATCTTATCTTATCTGATAATTATGCGTTTTATCGGTGTATTATAATATTTGTTCAAATATTTCATAATTCATGAACGCAATCTATGAAATTTGTAGACTCCACATGAACTACATATACGTGTAGTGCGATCGTGTGCTGAGAACTTAAGCACTTTGCTTAAATAGATCGACATTTTGTGAAAAGAGGAAAGGGAACGAATTTGGCATAGATACGAGAGTGCGAGCGAGTATCTTGTAATGCTCAACTGAAAATCCGCAATTAAAATGCAACGAAACAATGGACGTACTCGTATTTTTAGACTGACACACTAAACACAACAAAAGGCTGACAAAAGGCTAAGAGAAGACGAACTGCAGCACCATCTCCTCCCCCTTTTTCCCCTCCCCCTCAAAGCGTTAGAATAGATGAACGTCTTTATCGCTGTCTTTGTCGGAAGATTACGAAATTGCAACTGCTGGCAGCTGCTGTGAGTGAATGTGCCCCCAACGTAATTCTATATTATATTCTGAATAATGTTGGCCAAAGAAGAAAGGGGGGAACCCACAACATATATGTATATATATAGACAACGACACATCCACGTAATCGCAAGTGTTAGCTAATAGCACCGCAGATGACGCTGCAATCGCGACCGAAGGTCTGACTGAAGCTGGTCAAGGTTTTGATAAAAATCGCATGAATAATAAACTTAAGCTTATCAGAGGTGCAAGCTAATTAATATGGTATATTTATATATATAGAAATAAATCAAAATAACTAATCGATCGACTCATAATGTGTTTTGTGTTTGCATATTAAATATAAAACAGACTTAAAACCTTATCAAAGTGAACGCCACATGTGCCGCAAATTGTTGAAGCATCAACACAAAGACGACGACTTCCCTTTGGTCTTAGGGTGTTGACTTTCAATGAGGCATTCCCCTCTTGGGTTTCAGCAAATTAATCGTCTATTAAAAGCTTTATGAGTCTATTCAAAAAGGTATTTGCATATTATTATGAGTTATCGTTATAGGTGGTTATGATTTCTATAAGTTTGGTGCTTCAAATTCCGCTCTAAGCTTCTTATTCACTTCTAAATACTTTCAAGATACAGTAGAGTCTCGCTTATATGAATATGATATAGTCCGGATCGCACTGCAGGATGAGAGGATCGAGTTAAGCTCACAAGTTACGAATTTTACCCAATTTTATTTAAATAAATCTTGAATTTTCATATTTTCTATTACTTTATATTCATTTCTGACTTTTGAATTGTTTTCTGATAAGTTTTAATTGGTTCGACTTATCGAGACTCCACTGTCATCTCTTAAGTATTAAAACTAAACATACAAAATATAGTTCTATACATTTTTCTCTATACAGTTTAAAGTTATTATATAGTTTGTCCATTAGTTCATTGATGCTCCATTCACATGTCGTCAATGTGGCATCTTCCAGCGGCGCACACATGTTTCTTAGATTCGTGCAACAGCTTGAAACGTCAATTGCTGTCTGCTCTTCATCTATCAGCACGTCAAGTAGTAAATTTTCAACTAATTTGTCAAATGTGTCATAAAAAACTGCTTAACAGAGACAGAAACACAACTGAACATACGAAGAGGAAAACCAAAACACATGTGGGTCAAATTTCGACCACACACAGAACCACCGCCAGCAGCAGCACCGCCAGCACCACCATCCACTGCAGGCAACAAAGCAGACGCCAATTTACAATACTCCAAAAAACTAAAAGGCAAAGTGCAGAACCCCCGAAAAAAAGAAAACTAATTGCATTTCCTGTGGAGGGGAGACATAATTCTATTTGAAAAAGTCATAAATTAACAAAACAACTTCCGATAGACAAACAAAACAAAACGAATGAAGCACGAAGAACACCAACATTAAAAACAACAAAAAAACTTGTCAAAGGGTCGACACACCACAACAACAACAACAACGATTTGAGAGTTGCATAGATGCAAAGTGGCTGCCACCAATTGAAGCAAGCGCTGCTCTATTGGAATGCTGCGGGGCAGGGGCCGTGGTGGGCGGGGCCTGTCAGGCGAGCCGTTAAAGCGTGACGAGCAGAGCTCAACTATAAACACACTATACAGAACTGAAAGTACAACTCCAATTCGAAGTGCAACGGAAACTTGCAACCTCCACTTTCAGTTCAGCTCCAGCTGTGGCTGACCGCCTGCCACATATTTCATAGAACATAGAACATAGAACATAGACTCTATAGAGTGAGAGAGAGAGAAAGAGAGAGGGAGATAGTCTAGTAAAATAGCTGGGAATGTTAATTAGTTGTGGCTGCTGCAGCTTGTTTATGTTCTCTGCTTAATTTTTATGCTCAGTCTGTGTGTTTGCAATGAAATGTCTATGGAATCTCCACCAGCAACTTGCAACCGGCAACCGGCAACTGGCAGCAGCAGCTCCTCCATACTTGGTCATCATCTTTCTTTCTGTGGTGTCATTAAAAGGCAACCGCATTTTATTGCGTCTTCTCTACACTAATCAACGACATCAAATTATTTTTCCACAAAATTTTCAAATGCGTTTTTCAGTTAAAAATCCATAAAAAGAAAAAGTAAGAAAAATCAGAATCATACTCCAGAGACTAGTTAAAAGACACAAAAACTCGCTGAAGCGTACAAACACTTACATAAATCTTTCGATCTGAGAATCTGAATTCGTAATAGCCTTTAACCAGTTTCTAATTGAGTGTGTTTAGTGAAACGAATCGGAGTACTAAAATATGTTAAGTTATAGTACTTTCTGATCTTTTAAAAGAGAATTTATCGCATGTTGTTTACACGATATGAAATTGCTTTTGATTCATCAAAGTTCTCTTTGGACTGTGTTTAATTGGAAATTATAAGACATAAGTTGGCTGAACAATATATATATATATATTTTCTCGATTTATATTATGACTTGTGCATAAATTTTGATTGAATTGAGATTTTAATAGCTTAATTAGACTTTAATAAGTTTGTATATTCCTTAGTTTTTCGGCACGTGGCAATTAGCTGTGCCAAAATTGATTTCACTGCGCCAAGTTTTCCATTATACAATTCTTTAAGTGTGCGTGTCTGTGTGTGTGTGCTATATTGCAGCATTTTCAATTGTAATTGTTTTATTTTGGCTAAAAATAAAAACCAAACATTTACGTGCTGATTAAACAGCGTAAACTATGCGAGGAATTGGCGCGTGAAAAATTTCGTTTGATTTCATTTTCGGGGTGGAGAAGGAGTATCAGAAGCAGTAGGAGGAGTAGGCGGGGGGAGTGGTTGTTTTTATTGAAAATTTGGGACGTGTGGAAACGTCTCTATATAGAAAACAATTGGAAAGCAGACAGGCGCAGAGAGTCGAAGCGTTAATTAGACGCCAATGCGCAGAAATGTGTACGAGCAAAGTGAAGATGTTCGACAGCTGCAATTTTCACTGAGAAAACAAAGCAAATTATAAGCGCGATTTGGTAAGCCACTGTCTCTGCCCCCTGCTCACCTGAGCTACCCCTCCCCTCTCCTTCCCCCTTCCAACTCCACTGATAGACTCTAGAGACACTGCAGTCGATACTCTCGTTATCGATTTCACTGACGGCAGACGGTGGAGTCAGAGAGGGAAAAGTTTTTACTCACGTTTATAAAAACTCGTTCGCGCTGGCGCTTTTCATTTTCAATGCAATGACAATTCGGCCGGCAGGGGGCGCCACTTACAGGTAGGCAGGCAGCAGCAGCAGCAGCAGCTGTTCCCATTTGCCGTTCTAGTTGCTATCTGTCTACTCCTCTGAACGATCTTTCATTATATACATGCACATATATTCAGCTCACACACAACGAACAAAATCTCATAAATTCTTTCGGGGGCAAGCGCCGAATGCGCCGAATGCGAGTTTCCTTTCTCTTTGGTTGTCTATCGTTTAGCCTCCCCCTACCCCTGCCTCTATATCGCCCTGGCCGGCATAACTTGGTCACTGGGTCGGTCTCGGACCACGTCTAGCACAGCGCTGATCTTGCGCCACGATCTCTGTTCTTATTGCCATTTCCTATTTATTTACCTATGCATTATTTACCAACAGGTAGCAATAGACAAAAAAACTTTTTTTATCTTGGCCAAAACTTTGTTTACCAACTGCTGTTCGGTGGCTAAAATCCACATGTGGTTGCATTATAAGTGGTTCTTCTTTTCCTTTGTATTATTGATTGGTTCCCTTCTGCTTCCAGGAACTCAATTGAGAAAGTTTCAAGTGGTTTATTGAGAAATCTCATCAATTTATTAAGTAAACTTGTGTCTCAGTCAGCTTTAAGTAGCTGCAATTGAACAGAGTTTCTAAGTCAGCAACTAATTTTGGAATCACTCTGGTAAAACTTTTACCTTAACTTTAGCCTCAGGTAATTAAGATACTTGAACTGTATCTTCCACTCTTTTGTGCCCAAAACTCAATATATATGCTGCCCTATCTCTAAGATTTTATGTTAATATATTCGTGGCGTATTCTTCCTCTTCAACAGCAAAAAACTCAACGTTTCAAATCCAATTGAAATTTGAAATTTAAATTGTTTCTGTGTTTTTTTTTTGCTTTCGGTTGGATCTCAGAAATTAGCATTGAAATCAGCAACCCCAAAATGACCTACAAAAAAGCCATGCCAGATCGCAGCGGACCTTTCGATAGATACTGTACCACCAAATATGCCCGAAGACATGAAACTGAAAATTATGCATGCCTCGATAAGAGATTTGAAAGAGTCTCAGACTCTCGAGTCGAGTCGGGTCTATAATCAAGCGCAGAGCGAAACTTATCGTAGGTCAGAGCCAATAGACAACAAAATTGACAGCGTGGCAAATGAAGCCTAATCAGGCTGGAGAAGAAGGGACAAAAAGGAGGTGGCGGTGCACTGATTGCCAATAGAAAGAAGCAACACGACCACAAAGAGATTGCTTGCTTAACTAGCAGATACCCTGTATACTTTAAGCAGCTGCTGATGGTTTTCTTCTCAAGTTTTGGTACCCTTTTAATACACTTTGCTGAGAAAAACTATATCTAAGGTCACAATACTAGCTCGTATCTTCTATCAAAGTTACACAGAGTGTTTAGTTCTTATATCAGAACTCTTGTATACCTTTTGTTGGCATTTTTAAAGGGTATAGAGTGTAAAAAACAAAATTGCCTCGAGGCCAAGTGAAGTGCAACTCCTGCTTCACTTGGTCTTGGCTGCTGCTGCTGCTGCTGTTGTTGCTCCACTATGATTAAGCAGCGCGTCCAAGTGGATGACTATGTGGATGTCGATGTCGATGTCGAGGTGCTGGTCAATGGTCAGTGCCCAACGGCACGCAGCATCAACATCAGCAGCAGCAGTAAAAAAAGCTGATTGCGTCCAACAAAGTTGCTGCGGCTGCAGGCAGTTGTTAAATCAAAAGCGCCAAGTTTTATATCTTTTTATCTGGCATCTATTTTTCTTTTTTCTTGACGTATTTTTTTGTTGCTTTTTCTATTATATATTAAAGCTGATTTGTTGTAGTTGTAGTTGTTGTTGTTGTTGTTGTTGTTATGACAACGAAAATTGAATAGACGATTGATAGGAAATTGGGTGAAATTTCCAGCTTGTTTGTTTTGAGAAACTGGTAACTGGAAGTCAATTGGCAGCTTGGAGGCGGAGGAGAGTTGGTTCATTGACTGCTTAACTGATGCAACTGCAAGCTGTAATTAATGCACATGATATTGGAGTCTCTGGCTATGATGTAAGCTGACTGATTGATTGACTGATTGAATGTTCGTTGGACAGAGAGCAAATGCAGCGCAAATTAATAATTGATTAGCCTTGTCCAACAGCAAATGCATCAATCAATTGTATAAGCAGTACACCAATTGGGCGTGGCTGTTAAATGAATGAAAAGTGAAAACATTGAGAAACATTGGAGATTTCTTTGTCGCATTTGTCGCTGCGGCGGCATCCACTCGAAATGAAAACGAGGGAAACGGCATCGATAACGGATATACACTCGATCGAATACTCTTACAGTAGGGAAATCGGTTTTGAATGCTGCTGCAAATTACAAATTGCAAATCTCAAGACTGTTTAGCAATCTTTAAGATACTTTCTGTCCACATACTCGCACAAACTTCGACAGCTGTCAACGCGCCTCGCAAGTGGCCAGAAAACATACAAATTTATTGCGTGCCTCAAAAGAAAAACCAAAGAAAATGAACAAAACTTAAGCCCAAACGTTTTTGCAATGTCTGGCGAAAAGCGAACAACTTAAAGAGTATTAATAGCCAAGACGACCCTGGCTGCCCTTAAAATGCCGGCAGTGCGCTCTGTTTAGCCCGGTTAAGAGATTGAGAGGTGTTCGTCGTGCCTGTCGTTGTGTGTGTTTGAATGTGTGTAAGTTATGCGGCCAGACAAACAGACAGACTGTCAGCTAAAAGAAAAGACTATGGCACGGGACAGGAAACATACGGAAGTTGGGAATTGTGGGTAATCAATAGAAATCGGCCAGAAAAGCCATCAAGCGTTTGAATTGTAGAGAAGGAAGTGATTTCTCGAATTGTTTTTTAAGCATAGACAGAACTTTGTAGAGGAAGTAATTGAAGCAAAGGGTTTTCCTTTCGAAATGTTGGCCAAAGGGATCTATAAGCTGCTATTATAAGTATCTATAAGTGTATCTGGTGTATCTTTATCTTTACACTTACTAATTTCATTATCTCTCTGCTCTTTACAGGTACGCAACTCAGCTGTATACTGATTCCTTTAAGGTAGTATTAATTATTAAGCTGACATTTTAAGTGCAGCTTCTGATATCTTCCATCAGCACATGGAAGATTCTTGAACCCAAAGGCAGTGTGACCCCCCATCTTTTGACCTCTGAAAGCAACTCGAATGTAACCAAATTACTCATGCGTAAAAAAAGTAGCAGCTAAAAGCCCAGAAGAGAACCCAACCAAAGCTTCTACCACGGTTTTAATTAAAGCAGCAAAAAACAAACAGATACCAGCAGAAGCCACAAAAGTTTTTGAGTTGTTTCTTCTTCGTCTTGAAATTCTTATTCTTACGAGCATTAATTAACAACTTCCTTTTGGAGTGTGTCTTTTGGTAATTTTATTGCCATGCGAATGATAATAATTATTATTATTATGATTTATTATTTCGTATGCAACGCACATTTGACCCAAATCAACAGCAACTGACAACACTGACCCATTTACTCAACGGGTCTCTCCTCATAACTTTTGGGGTACCCAAAAAAAACAACAAAAAAACGTGTTTTAAACATAAACAAAACAAAAATCATGCGAAATTTATGCGAAATTAAAGAAACCAACGGAATATACTTAAATTTTGGCACAAATCGTTGCGTTCAATGTACAAATCGTTACTGAAGCACGTGTTGAATGCATATTTATTTTAATGTAGCTGAATTCAATGAGGCATAAACTACTCGAAGGGTAAATAAAACGAACGGTATTTAGTTAAATTGAAGAAGTTATGCGACTAAAGGGATACTCTAGAAAACACTTTAAACTGACTCTAAAGATATCTGGAATACTTCTAGTCTAAGATATTAAACATATAAAAGCGAAGCGAGAATTTAATTCTCCTTGAAATAAAATAATATGCATATTTTATTACGATTTAAAATCATAATCGTTTCTAGTTATCCAGTTTACTTAGTGAGTGGGACTAGACACATTTGAATTGCGACTTATATTAATAAAGAAATAACGGAAGAAAGAAAAAATTATGATAAATTTCCGTCTTGTGATTATAAAGACTGCAAATATCATAAATTATATGCTAATTAGCTGTCAAGAAATAAAAACAGAATGCACTTTGGACAGATTCTGATTCATCTCAGAAAAGTATTTGCAATTAATTTATTTAAATCTAGCAAACTATAAGAATAATATATATATTTTATATTTATATAAATGCCGTTTGAAATCGCTTCTGGTGACAATAAAAGAGACGCGTATCCACTATAAAAACGATTTTAGCGATGCTGAAGAAGTTTTCATACTTAAATAATTAAGTACTTATCGCAATTTATACCTATTTTATTGTCCATAAAGCAGTTCTATCGTATTGTTAATAAGCTGTATAAAAAGTCATTACACTATATCAAGGTAAAGATCTATACACGAGCAATCCTTAAAACTTTTTCTTTCGGCAAATTAAACAGCCTGTTAAATAATATGCCTATTTAATTAAAGAGCCACTGAACAAGTGAAAGTGCACAATGCACAATGCACAATGCACATCCACATTAACAATGTCAAAAAGAAAAAAAAACAAAAATGTATTGTGACAATGCCAGCATCTCTCGATGTGCAACGTTGCGTATGCGTAATAATTATGTTGAGTGGCAAGATAAACTGCATTTGGCTGCTTGTTAAAGTGAAAACGGTGCAAAATGTTAACAAAATTTCTTATGATATATTTTGGTGTGGAAAATATTTGATATGACAGCAGCAGCAGCAGCTCCGGCATAGTATGGATAATAGAGTTTAATTGGTTTTACGATCATTTATTGGTGCATGGCCGCAAAATGTAAATCGACGCTGCGATCATATAATATACAAGTGCAGTTAAACCAAGTTTGGTGCGCAAAGAAGCGACAACGAACTCAAGTGCATTAACCTTAACAATCAGCATTTAAGTGCCTTGCAACAAGCTGCAGCAACAACAACAACAACAACAGCAACAACAACAAATGCAACAAGGCATGCGTTTGGCGACAACAACAACAACTTGTTGGCTGGACCATGATCTTCAGTAAACCTGCAGCACTTGAAGGCAACCTCCGCTCATGTGAAAGAAGCAGTAAAGCTTTTAAAAGCCAGTTTAGCAAGTTTCAACTTCCAACACACAAAGTCCAGACTCTTTGCTTGGCGGTCAAAACGTGTTAGGGTTTATCTCCTCATGGACTCTCCTCCAGTTGCTCAAATGCAACACAAAATACGAATATAATACCAAAAGTTGCCTCAGTTTCGCGGCTTCGAATTAGTTTCGATGCTAATTTTATGCCACAAAAAACGAAACAAACTCTGAACTCTGCAGAGCTAAGACCAAAAACCCACACAATTTGAAACATTTATACGAAAACGAATATCTGATTTGGTAATTCATTCATTTCATTTCAGTCTTGCATCAAATTGACTCTAAAAGCGTTGACAGACACTTTTCTTGACTATTTAAAGCCGTTTTGTATTTGGAAGAAGAAAAAAGAAGAAAAAAACTTCCACTTTCAGTTGATTTTTCGTGCTTTTCTATGGAAATTCATGTGACATTTTTATTTACGAGCTTCGTCGTTTTGCGCCTTCTTTTGGCGGCATTTCCTTTTTGATGGTCCAAACAGACACAAACAAAATGAGTAAGAGGCATATTGAGAAAAAAAGACAGTAAAGAAAGATTCAACTGACAGTTTGTCTACTGGTTGCTCCAGTTGATATATGACCTGTCTTAAGCTATTGCTTTAGCGTACAGTTTGCATATATGAATGTCCAAATTCATGAGGATAAAGAAGTGAGAGGCTTTCGCTTGTTAAAAACAAAATATTTGAGAGCTCCATTGACAAATAGTTGTAAAAAACTGTGTTAAACAAGCTGGGAAAAAGATCATTAGAAGGATGGTTGTAAAGAAAACTGTCAACCTTAGCAGGTGTAAGATCAGCTAGGCACAACAATTTGCAGTTACCTCAAGCCACACCTCATCGAAAGCTGTTGCTAATTGCCTTGAAATCTTATTATAAGTACATTACCAACCAAATTATTAACGTATGAAGTTTTCAAAGTTTTCCTTTTAACAGTTTTCGTTAGCAAAAGACACAAGAAAACATTCGAGCCGGTAAATGGAAATCAAAGCTTGATTTAATTACAAATGTACAATATGACATTACGAAGACTTTCGAGTATTGCATGTCTAATTGCTTTGCGCTTCGCAGCGTTTTCAGTTGTTTTGTTACTTTTCATGACGATTGGCAATTTATTGACGGCCTGAAGAGATGCATTAAATGCTAGGAAAATTGCCAGCAAATCCAAATCAAACTCAAATTTGAAAACGAAAACAAATTTTCGCAATTTGTAGCGCTGAGTTCGCAATGTGAGTAATACGGGTGAATGGATTTTTTATGGCCTTGGCCAATTGAGCTGTGTCTAAGCAGAAAGACGACAATTGGGGGGGACCAAGTGCATTTATGTCTTACGTAATCTCCAATAACTTAACAATACTTAGTACAGGAAAATTGACTCAGCTCTTTTAATGATGGAGCACCCATCGTGAGTGTGTGTTAGCCATAAAAACCAAAACAAAGGAACTCATTTGTTTTCTTCGACAGCCAAAAACCCTGCCCACCCTCAATACCAAACGAATTGCGACAGTTTATGAGGGAAAATAAATAAATAAATATTTAAAAAAAAACCCACAAAGTACTAAATACACGACATAAAAGTCCACAAAAATCAAACATCAGTTGAGCTATATAAAAAATATTATGGCATAAAATGTAAAAAAACAAAGAAAAGAAAACATTTTTAATGGCCCAAAAAAAATCTTTATCAGAAGGCAAAACAATGGAACTCGAAGGGAAACAAAACCAAAACAAATCCGAAAAAATCGTTTTTCGTTTTGGTTTTTTTTTATGACGATTTCTTTTTGCGATTCCTTTGTGAATATTTTTGCAAGGCTGCGCTCGTTTCACGTGTAATAAAATACTCGTAGATGCTGAACTGCAGCCAAAACGGTACCAAACACGCTTTTTACAGTTCTGTGTGTGTTTTAAGCCACTTCAGAAGATGCTTTTTAGCCGCTTGCCAAATGGATTTCTGTGTTTTTAGTTAAAGTTTTTGACGCTGCCAAACGCAACGCCATGAAGGCTACTTCTTCCCCTCTACCCTCTTTCTCCCTCCCGTTGAAGGACAGAGGCTGCCCCCTTTCCAGGGCACTCTGTGTGTGTGTGCAGTGAATGGGTTTTTGCCTGGTTTGGAATCGTTTTTACCTAAAACTGTTGGCTCTGCGGAAACTAAAGCTCGAGATTGCTACTTCTGCCGCTGCCAGGTAATCGATGTGTTTTTGTGGGAGCTGGAAATGGCTATGGGGATGCTGAAGCTGAAGTCGGTTTTATGAATGCAATTTGTATCTGAACTCTGCAGGTGCTGGCAGCTTATGAAAATTATGTTAAACTCTTAAGTAATACTCAGAAAGATGCTGAAAACAGTTGCAAAAATATGTTATATATTGCAAAGAGTTGAAAGAGTTCATTGAAGCTTCATTTAAATGAAATTTTTTACTATAGTTTATGGTTTATGGTTATTTATCTACATCTTAGCTTGTATCCGTTTCAGCCATTAGCTTCAGCTCTTACTTAAAAATGCACTTTTCTTATATTCTCCTAAAGCACCTTAATAAATATAATACCACCATAAAATATAAATATGTTGTTAAAAAATATCATACATTTCACAATTCTTAATGATGATCACAAGCTAAAAGATCATCACGTTTGATTCGGTTCACTGAAAGTTCACTGAACCGCTTAACATTTTTGATATTCGATAAGTTTCCATTAAAGAACCAAAACACAAGCTGCGAAAATTAGCAGTTATTCTCAATATAACCAAATACGTAGATCAAAATATAAACAATTGATATGTTGATCTACTGTCAGTGGAATACCCAAAAAATAAGAAGAAACTATACCCCAAAAATAATACTTAGAAAGATGAAAAAAATTTACATAATAAATGAACTCAGAGTGGTTCGTTTTTTTTTGGGGCTGTCCCGCTGAGCTCACGAAATTAGAACATCAAACATTTAAAAAACTATGAAAATGGCAATAAAGAAATTGGGCAACATCAAAATGATCTGTGGCTTATGATAAAATAGAATGGGAGGAGATCTTATTGATGAGGATGATGATGCTGCAACCACTTGATCATTTCATTAGAAAATATTTGCGTAACCTCCAATTATCATTTCAAATGGCAAAAGACAACGAGTTCGACATTCACATGTCAAGTGTGGATCTCGCTGTGACCCAATTTTAGACAGCGTTCTCTCAATTTTCCCGAACTCACGACAAACCCAAAAAAAAGTCTTAATTTTTGTTGATGAGACGCTTTCTCCGGCCTCCAAAACAAAAATAGTCAAAATATTGTGTAAAAATACCATTTGATTTTACTTACTTGCAATTTCCGATCAATTTATTCAAGGCAAACACAGTTCATTCGTCTCTGCCTAAAGGTAAAGATATATATATATATCCATCTATAAGTATTTTTGTTTTATTTTGACTTCTGGTTTGTGTACGTGCAGTATGAATATGTCGATTCTTTGCCCCTAAACGTAACGTAACGTAACGAAAACGAAAGCAATTTCACTTTGCCGCCTAATTGTCAAAAAACTGACAAACAACTGCCAGTCAATCAAATGTCAATTGTTGTCTGTCTGCTCTCTGTGGTTTCTGTGTTTCTGACTTGGCTAAGAGGGAGACAGTGTGTGTGGCAGCAGAAGCAGCAGAGGCAACAGATGTAGCCTTTTGTGAGATGTGTAAGACGAGACGAGTAACTAATCGACCGCAAAGCGAGCCTACAAAACGTGCCTCGTGGGCAGCATCTCAGAGACATATCAATTACACACACACAACACAGCAAGAGAATCAATCAACATGATTGAGTGTCGAGCAAGTGGTGGGCAATTGTCAACCTGTGTACCCCAATTTCCTTTCTAATTGGAACTGTCTTTTTTTTGGCCTCCTTTCATTCCCTTAAACCATCTGCTTTAAAAGGTTTAGATTCGTTTCGCTGTCTCGTTTCATACTCGGATACATCTTCATCTTTCACCAGCTTCGCCACTTATTCAATTTACAACACAACCTTGACGTTCATTAACCCACAAGCTGCTCAAGTTCAATCACAACCAATGCCAGCGAAAAATCTTAACTAATCAAAATGTCACACTTTCCATGCCCAAAAAGAGAAAAAAACTAAATGAAAGAAATCTAAAAAATCTGCTGACAGTTGACGAATCAAAGAAGCCAAAATCAAAAGTCAGCAACAACAACTATAAATATAAACTCAGAATACTGAAAAGAATACAGATCGCCTGATAAATACCCAGTGCTAGATCAATATCGGGCTTATAGAGAGTCTTTATAGTCTTCAGATAAATCTAACTTGAATAGTAACTTTGATTATAAGCAACAATCATTTTAAGTTAACAATCATATAGAGATCGTATATGCAACTTCAGACTGTTACATTATAATACACTTCCATTTGTATTAGTGCAGGGTATTAAAAAAATCAAATGCCAAGTGTAGTGCGACATGTGAGGCGGGGCACTTTACAATGGGCCATGGAATATGCCAACAATTGCTTGGCATACGACAACCCAGAGATGAAAGCTTCAGAGTAGCAGGGTGGGAAGAGGGAAGGGGAGGGCTGATACTCAACGCTCAGATTACAGCGGACTGCAGATCGTGGACAGACGACGACGACGACAATTGCCTCAACTTTGGCGTTAATGAACATGAGCACACTTTAGCGAGCACTCCCCGTATGGCCAGAGTGCCATAGTTGTATGGCCATAGCCATGGCCAGACCCGGTGACAGACACAGCCCAGGCACTGGCGGCATAATGAATTGATGTGAGGATGTGAAGCTGTGTTAGGAGAGAGCAGAGGGATGCGGGGATCTCGGGCTCTCGGTTAAGTTGAACAAAAAGCATTTTTAACACATAATAATATGAAAATAATTGAAGCAATTACTTACTACTACTACTACAACAATCGCTACTATGTGCTGTGTGTGTGTATCTTGTATCTCGGACTTGAGTGACAGTTGACTGAGACGCACGATCAACGTAATTAACGTAGTTATGGATACCCATATGATTGTCACAATTGTTATATAAATATGATACAAATCATCAGTTGAGCTCAGTGGAAAATGTATACTTGAAAACTAACTAAAGATTTTCCACTCTCAAAATAAAATGGATATTTGATAGTTCCAAGAAACAAAACTTGTTGAGTTTCACCCATTTTAATCCTCTAGGGCCACACCCCAAAATAACTGCTATAAAGTTTGTAAAGTCGATCCATAGCTCCTCTACCATAATAGACTTAAGACCCACTATTGAAACTGGCAATGTAAATAGGCCGCTGGCAAATGATTCGATGCGCTTTGTAACAGTTTCATTTGCTTCCTGCTCTGCAGTGAGAGACGACGACAGACGTTTGTCAGACCTATTAACAAAATTGGCAATGCGTTCGAGCAGCTGCCAGCTACAGCTACAAAGCAAAATACAAATAAAGATACAAATAACGTTACAGATACAGATACAAAAAAGTAAAAAAAATTACAGCTAGATAAGTATTACTCAATCAAATCTAAAGACTTCCGTGACCGTCTATGTCTATATTTTGATAGTTAGAGGTAATACCAGAGCAAAAGAGAGAGCGAGGAGAGAGAGAGAGAAATGCAGTCAACTGTCAAATGAGAGGGGAGCCTCAGACACAACACAGCACAAGGCTAATTGTCATTTTCCGACAAACAACAACAACAACAACAACAAGCATCAAAAGCGACAACTTCGCCAAGGGGAGCAGCAGCAGCAGCAGCAGCAGCAGCAGCAGCAGCAACTGTTGCCCATTTTAATGCACTTTTACTGTAGCTTGACGAAAATTAGTTTACAACTTCGCGAACTGAGCTTAAAACATAATTCTTTCCCTCTGTCACTCTGTCTCTATATCTATCTCTTTCTTTGTGTTGTACATTTGGCTTTTATCCCAGTTTATAGCCAATTGTTGACCAACAAATGCCGTTAGCCTGCTGCACTTGTTTTCAATTTTTATTGTCCCAACTTTGATACACGAACCCCACAGGTTCAACATTCACATTCACATTCACATCCACATCTATTGTCTTTGTGCAGTCACCTCACCCCACGGCAGCAGAGGAGGAGGAGGAGGAGGGAGGGAGAGGCACGGCTCGCCTTGGGAGTGGAAAAGTGTTTCTAGAACGGAAGTTATTAAAATTGTTTTAGTAGCCAACTTTTACAATGCTTTCAGAGGGGCATTTCGTAGTTCAAATGCAAAATATTTCATAGTGCATTGACCACCATTTACAGCACAACTATTACACATACGCACCGTGCGCCCAGCCGGTGCTGCTAGTTGTTCGCTTTTTTCTGTGTGACGTTCTTTCTGTCGTGTTACGGTATTAGGGTTTTTATGTCGAGCCTTCAACTGTTGTTCTGCTCTTGTCTATTTCTGTTTAATTTAACAACTGTTGCGCTGCTCAGAGTACTATGGTTATACCTGACTTTTGGGATGCTCTACGTTGTGACAGGGCAGTATAATTAATAATAAATATGCCAGAAACTGATATTTTAAGAGATTTAATATATTTTAGAATTTATCATATTGTTATAATACTATATATATTATTCAGAAGAATAGCAACAAGCAGAAAGAAAGCAGAGTTGACAGAAATTCTTCCACTGTCATCGTTCGCTGAGAGATTTCCTTTCCCCAAGTAAACATTTCACTAGCAGCTTACAGCTTAATACTTGTCTGGTCTCCTCACCTGGCAGCTGACCAACCTGTAGTTCCGCCACAAAGCTTCCAACCCCTTGCCCCCCACCGCTCTACCCCACGCACAGTGGTCTATCAAGCATAGCGCTGGGTACTTCCGCTCGGCTCGCGCCACTCGTAGGTGTAACTGTTGAAATCTATACGCGATAAGTTGACATTTGGCTTGAGGTCATTACTTAGGGGGGTTGGGGGTTAGTGGGTCAATAGCTTATGAGGTCACAATTAGAGGGGTTTATTATGCGGGCATTCGCTTACTTAGCTTGTAAGCTGGTCAGGTGGTTAGGTGGTTAGGTGTTTACCTGGTTAATGCCCAACACGAAAATTGTTGGCATACTTATTCTTGCAACGGCTTATTGGGGCTTAACCAAATTATGTGGCATGCGATTTTTGGCCTGCTTTTTCTACTATTTTCTTTTATATTTTTTTTTTTTGCGCAAAATAATCATAATAATAATTCACGTAATAATGAAAACTAAATGAATTTCACTTAGAGTAGCCTTATACTTATGGCATGTGTCGTGCCTGAGCCAAATTAAACGTAACAAATATGTTTATGGCATGTCGCTGGCTGCCTCTTTAGCTATTTTTGTGAGACGTTTTTTTTTTGGGGCGCCTCCTATTTACGAGTATTTTCTGGGCCACCGCGAGGCATTATTCAAAAACACCCGAAAGATTTGTGATTTGTGTGTGTGACAAAACGATTCGATGTTATTCGAATAGGCTTTAACATGGACTATGATTAAGTGCAATTTCCTTTCCATTTGTCTTGGGTCAGTTACAGCATATTCAACCTCTAATGTCCCGACCATTTGGGCTTATGTGTGCCGAATATTTTTCCATTGAAATGGGGCTTGCAATTCGAGCCTTGCATGCTAACTACAAATGCATTTTCCAACAAAATTATGGCATATTATTGTGGGCAAAGAAAGCATGTAAATGGCAACTCGACAAACGTCAGGAAAATCGCACTTAAGACTTTGCCTTGTTTTTTTGCTACTACTAATGTGAAGCTATTACAGAATTGGATATGCTAGACTGGAGTTTTAGGTATTACGAATATATGTTTCTATATAACAATGTTTGTTCGGTTTTTGAACTTCGAATTTTGTGTATTTTCAACAAAGCGCAAAAGATCAAAGCCCCATAATGTGTTTTTTTACCCCAAAGTAAAAGAAACTTGAACGTGTCTGAAATGTGTTTGGCATTTTTGGGCCGACTGCAAACAAATCAATAAAATTTTGTTGATCGAACAATAGCAGCAGCAATAATACCTTAAAAGAAACAAAAAAAAAAACCTTAGACAACGTGTTGTCTAAAAACTCTCATTATGGGCAACAAGTGTCGGACATGTCCGAAAGAGAAACAAAAGAATTGTGAATTGTATTTTAAAATTGGCGGCAGACACTTGAGGCGTTAGCTCAATGAAAAGAAAAACATTTTAATAAATCAAAGCGTTGCAATGGACCAGAATATCAATCTGGGTATGAGTTATGGACAGGCGAGATATGAAAATCAATACCAAAATTCTCTGATTGACTGGGAACATCTGCCTAAATTAGCACAATTGTCACTCGAGTTGAGAGGCAGAAAAAAAACAAACTTAAATGGCAACACTCCCCAGTTAAGTTTGACATTTGCAGAATTCTTTTTTCGGTCTCTTACCTTGGAGCTACATGCAAAATAATGAAAACAAGAGAAGAGTTTGTTTTACAGAATGCGCATTCAGATTTGTCGACTCGGCGTTTAAATTGAATATATAAATCTTTCAACCGACCGCCTAAAATAAAAAAACACAAAAAAACTGATTGCAAGTGTCAAAAGTCAACAGCGAAATGTCACGTTTTGTTGTGTTTTCGGTTTGCTCATTGACAGACCCGAAAAAAGAACACAAAAACAACAATAAAAACATCATCAATTGACATTTATTAAGTAAATTTAACTTTTTTTTTGGGACTTTAACGAAATGCACTTGAAAAACGATGCATATTATTTTTATTAGCTTTTTTTTTTGGGAAGTTGATTAAAATGATTTTCTCGCGCTTGTCAAAATACAAAACTCAGCTGTAATTTGACAAATTATGCACATAAATAACTTGACAGTTTTATTGCCTTTAAAGTTGCCTTCTTTTTCTTCATATATTTTATTGCTTTCTTCCGAAAGAAAGAGCGAAATATTTAGTGAGTGACCAATTGGGCAGAGACCTTCAAGTCTGCGACACTTGACTTAGAAATTTTCTAATTTAATGTCTTAATATATATAAAGTTATAATTCTCTGGGGTCAGCTGGGGCGGCACTTATGCAATAGTTAAAACCAAAAGGCGAAACACTTAAGATAAGTTATATACGATAACTTTCAATTGGTAATGAAAAACTTGAGACAGTTGCAATTAATCGATAACAGTTCTCATATTTATTGAAGTTTCTTAAGAGGACAGAAACTGAAAGAAAATACTTAAAACTCAATGCCAAGCCCCAAAATAAATCGGCTGACACATCTTCGTAAACTTGAGCCACAATAACTACACATGAAAGAGCATTGAAACTGACATTTGAATTTCAATGCCATTCATAGAAATTGCAGATATCGTTTATGTATATATACAACTTTATATATAACCTACGTATATAAATAGTGGGTGTCAAAGCAATGACAAACGAATCGTATTTTATTTTTTAATTGAAATCAATGCGAAAAAGTCTTTGGCTCAAAGTCATAGCATAAATGGGGAACTGTTTTCATTTCAATTGTTATATAAATTGTATTGTAATTGTTTGTAGCTGTAGTTCAATTCCGAGTACTATGACGCCCAGACAATTGTAACTTTGTATCTTTGTATCTGGACGCAATGATTTGTCATTTGAATGTGGCCTATGACCGTCAGCAGCAGCTGTTACCTTCTAGAGACACCAACATTGACGGCTATTATAATTTGACAGCCTTGCAGCAATTGACTCGTATCTCAAAACTGGGTTCAAAAAACTTTCGCTTATCAAATTACGCCAGACAGACAAATGTGAAACTCAAGCAGCGGCCAACACAAAGTTGGCATATGCCATTTGCTCTTTATGTTGCTCAACTTTTTTGCTTTCTAGTGTACCAAAAGCATTGCGAAAAATGCTTTGAAATGAAACCAGAAAATCAAATGGCAGCTCTCAAAAAGTGCATTTAATGACAGGCTCTACTGTCTCGACTGTCTGACTGTCTGACCGTGTTCAACCAGACGGCACCGACGACGTTGACGAGTTTCAAAAACAAATACAATAGTCTGCTTTGTAAACTTTGAGCAAAACTTCAGTTAAAACCCAAAGGAAAGAAGAGGAGATAACCCGAAAAAAATAAAAAAAAAGGTTTTTTGAAAAATATATTGCAAAAATATAAAGGAAAGGAAGAAAAACCAAGCAACTCCCACTGATGCCATAACAACTGTCAAGTTGATCCAATAGTCAAAGACTCGCAGTCAGAGTCAAAAACGAATGCTGTAAATTATGATTTTATGACAGAAAACTTTTTAAAAGCCAATAAATTTTTCACGTCAAATGGCTAACAGAAAAAAGAAAAAACCAAAGCAACAACAACAACAACACTAAGGGAAAAAAGGTTAAAGACAGGAGGTAGACAAGTTGACTGAAACTCTTTCAATAGCACCTTGAAATGTGGGAACCAGTTAAGTGCACTGCAAGAAATCAAAATACCAAATGTCAAAAGTATTTTCCATCAATATCTAAGTTCCTACTCAAAACATCGCTTCTCACTCACATAAAGGCTCAGTGTATTGGCCATAATGATGTTATTCATGGGGTAAAACTTGTGAAGCGCTCAAAACTTTTGGACTAACTGCAACAGACCCCAAATAGGGTTGGCACGCCCCTCTCAATAAAAAGGGTTAGGATTATTATGCATACTGAAACACACACACACACAGAGAGAGAGAGAGAGACCATTTAAGTAACTGCTAGCTCCCCTTTTGAATGAAATGCACAAAATGCGCACACAGAAAAGCCAATAATTGGTCATGACTTTTGGTTACCAAGTTCTATGCCGTTGCAGTAAACACAGGAAGGATTCCCAAGTAGAACTTAACTTAACTACGACAGCGACCCTTTCGTAGGAAATATTAATAATAAAGTTTTTGGCCTTTTGATGATTCGCCGACAAACGCCGCCTTGACAATGAAAACTGCTAAATGCCGTTGACTGACATTCGAGTTAGTATTTTTTTGGGCTTGGTTTTTCCGCTTTTGAGTTAGTTATGGTTGAGTCTTGACATGTCGTTGATATTTTGGTTTTTGGTTTTAGGTTTTTTGGCTTTCCTGAAGGGGACGTGTTTTGTTTTAACCGTTTTATTTATGGTGTGTACTGTGAATGCACATCGAAGTTTTAGTTGTTGTTGATTTGTTACCGTTGAATGTTAAGGGTTAAAGTCAAGGGCTTAAAGACATTCGTTCCATCCGTTCAGTTAAGCATATTATTAACGTGTTTATATTCGTATTTTACTTATAAATATTTCGATTCTGTTTGTTTTTCTTTGCAGTTGCCCAACAACATCAAAACTCACGCACACACACACGCAAATGTTTTGCGCCCCGATGAAACATTGCCCAGAAGCTGGTTATCAATAATAATTCTTTTTGGCCGGTTCCATAAGAACAACCAACCACTAAGCACCGTGTTGCAACAGCACTCTGCCATTTTGGATAGTATTGGAAAATAAAACATCCAAATACACACACACTCCCACACATAATTCAGCATGTTGGATCGATGTGAAATGCCGGTAAGTTATTAAACGAGATGAAAGATGAAAGGAAAACAAAAATGAGATACAATTTTGATAAATAAATAGAAAACTTCTCAGGGAAATGCTGTAAGATATAAGATACTGAGTGATATGCAAATTCAGATAATAACCTTTTCTTAGACTTAGTCCAATCGAAAGATTTAAACAAGGAGTTATTGACGTATTTCGCTGCGCTACTCTAAAAACAGAAATATGCACAAAAAGCTGTTTATACAGATCAGAATATATATATATATATATATAGTATATGATTTCAGAGAAGCTTCCATCAGTCTGTTAATGGCTACAGAGCTCACAATTAATAAAGCAAATTTATTGCATGCGCTTAAAAGTATGCAGTAAATTTCATCAATCGCCCATTTTAAGCAGCAGCCCTAAAGTATGCTGTAATATTTTTTAATTCCGTTTAAACTGTGCAGCGTCCGCAAAATGGTTAAAAACCTTTTAAGTGCACTTTAAATTAATTAAATTTATATCTCATTTCCATTAAACAGATACAATTGGATAACGAGAAGCTACGACGCGATGTGCGTCTTTCAGGCTCCCGGCTGGATCTGCCACAGTTGTGCAATGGCAGCCGTCGCCTCGATGGTCACAGCAACAACAACATGAACAACAACAACAGCAACAGCCATGTAAATGAAACAACGACAAAAACAACATTGAATGGCAACAACAACCTTGGGTCACCGGTTTCCTGTTCAACCACAAACAGCAGCAGCGGCAACGAGCGCGGCTCCTCGACCAAATCAAACAGCAGCAGCGGCAGCGGTAGCTCTGGCAACTCGGCGAGCAGCACGGGTAGCGCAGAACTTAAATGCAACACGCCCATGACATCGTCAGGTGGGTTGTGCAACCAAAATCAGAAAGGGGGAGTTAAGGGGTAGCACTTGGTAGTTAGAAATCTCTTGTCAACATTTGCAATGTTTATCACTCTGGGCTAATACGCATCGCTGAAGTCAATGCAAATTAGCGGAGCTTACGCTCCCTGGACTCAGAATTTGGTTTACTCGTAGTTAACTTTTTGTCCAAAGTCGGAAACTGACGTTAATTAATTTTAAATACATATATACGTTTGTAAATATAGCATTACGGTCAAGGTCAAACTGGCGCCACTTTTTAATTAGTTTGCATTGGCATTCGACTAAAAAAAGGGCCCTCAAGCGGCTAAAAAGGTCTATAGAAACCGTAGAAATGTGAATTTGGCCTCAGTAAATAGCATAAAACAAACCTTGCTTTATAAAAGATATAGACTGTGATTTAACAATAGTTAAAGGCTTAGTTTGTAACTAAAATTTAATACTCTGGTACTAATCTGATTATAACATCATTTTCAACAGAGCTGGTCAAAAAATATCGCACATATTTGACTGATCTGGAGTTTGAGGAGCTGCAGTTGTATAAGGAGATCTGGTATTTTGGCCAAAATGCTAGCAAAAACTACAATAAGCCCGCCCCAACTGCCAATACGACATACACGTGCTATGACGATGATAATGGAAACTACAAGATCGTAAGTCGAAACAGATTAGAAAACGTACTATTATACTTATTATATATATCTTTTCATTCTCCTCAGATTGAACACGATCACATAGCCTTTCGCTACGAAATATTGGAGGTAATTGGCAAGGGCAGTTTTGGCCAGGTTGTCAGAGCATTGGATCATAAGACCAATACACATGTGGCCATTAAAATCATAAGGAACAAGAAGCGTTTCCTCAACCAGGCTGTCGTTGAGCTCAATATACTGGATGAGCTGCGTGAAAAGGATGCAGATGGATCTCATAATGTTATACACATGTTGGACTATACGTATTTCCGTAGGCATTTGTGCATTACGTTCGAGCTAATGAGGTAAGTTCCATCTCTATCTACTCTAACAGTTTTTGTGACGTCAATGGCTTAGTCAATCGCTTTTGTGACACGATAGTTCTCCGCTTAAATGACTTCTTACTCACCAATTAAAAACGCGTATTACTCTGCATTTGTGTTAACATTCTGCCAATTAAATTTATTCGCAACTTTTATTATTGCGTGCGTTACGCCCATTAAACGACAAACGTAATAATGTTCCATGCCAGTCCTGTGGCATTTGTAGCCTAGCACGCATTACTCCCACTTCTATTCTTCTGTACACCTGAATACCCTACAGATACTCGTATGTGCCTCTAATAAAAGTTAACCGTACTCCTCCCTTTGTCTAAATATGTACATATTATCAGTTTTTGTCATATGGAAATTAGTTTCGTTGTTATCTTTGGCTTTTCTTTGATTTTGGTTTAATAGCCTCATAAATCTCGCTGATCTTTATATGGGTTCCCTATAAAACCTTAAGTGGTTATCATAATTTTTTAACGATTTCTCTAATAATTGTTTATGGCTGTTTATTGTTGTTTGATAGAAACGCTTTGTTTCGTTAATTTATGCAAATATAAAAGTTTTTACGAGCGATTCATAAAATTTTATTACTCGAATAATATATATATTCATATATTGGTAGGATATTAGTCAAACAGCAGACAATTATCTTTATGTCCTGTTTTCACAATATGAAAAGGAAGTTCTCCCTGTAGTTCGCTTGACTCATATTCATTTACTCTTTGCATTGGCTTTTCATTCTATATTTAAACCGCTTAATAAAAAACGGTTTAAATATAGATTCTTGTGCTGCATTTAGATTGGAATCGATAGATGAAATCGGAACACTGTCAGTTAAAATGCCACTTAAATGAAATTGCCAACAATCGCCAGTAAACAAATAAATTTCTATTTAATTTCCTCGCATGCCGGCAAAAGTTACGCCCACCCGCTAAACACACACACGGTACACACCCACACACACTGTACACACTACACACACAGCCATCTGACAGTGCAGGAAGTGTATGAGCAGCAAAGTAACCGCAGGTGCCGCTTGGCTATCAATTTCAATTTAAATATTTCGTAGCCTACTTTCAGGTGCACACAAATGGCTGCAATGCATTGCATGCGTGCAGTTCTCTCTGTGTGTGTGTGTGAGTGTGTGTGTTGTCTATATTTACCTGTTGTTATGTTTCGATGGGATTGTGAAAGAATCTAATTGATAGACACACATCGACCCATATCAGGTGTTGATTTTATACACTGCTACAAGACAGCGTGTGTGTGCCTGACTGTCTGTCTGTGTGTGTGTGTGT
The DNA here is from genome assembly GCA_035045065.1 of Hirtodrosophila trivittata. Taxonomy (NCBI): domain Eukaryota; kingdom Metazoa; phylum Arthropoda; class Insecta; order Diptera; family Drosophilidae; genus Hirtodrosophila; species Hirtodrosophila trivittata. Next base: position 4,244,491 of record JAWNNK010000856.1, read on the forward strand.
GTACCTTCGCCTGCCACCTGCCGTTGACTGCATATGCCAAAGTTTAGACAGTTCGCAACGCAAATATGGCAAGGAACACGCGATGCAACCCAAAGGAAGCAAAACTATGGTAAAATGTTAAGGAAGGAAGTTTGAGTACACTGAAGGTCATGGTTTTAGACATTGACTTGTTTCCGTTGTACTTACACCTCCCTCCTACCGCCTCTCCACTCTCCAATCACTGTGCCAGCTTTATGCCGTATCAGAACTCTGACATTTCCCATAGGCGGCAACTAATTTGGCTTAATTGCAGCCCAGGCTTTCTGCTTGCCTATTGTGCAACTCGCAGAGAGTTGACATTTTTGAGCACCGCTTTTCCACCGGTTTCCAATTTCAAATGGGTTAAGAGCACGCCACGATTCCTTTAATTGCGGATTATACAGATCGATAGGAGGCCAAAATGAAATTGTTTAACATGCAAATTGTACGTAGTGAAAGAGACAAACTTAATTAATTATTTGCCTTTTGGGCTAATTAGCCGCAAAATCACTTCTCGAGTGCGCCACTTTGCGTCTTCTTTGCTTTTTTTTTGTTGCCCGTTTTTCTGTCCTGGAAGTTTTCTTCGAAATGGACAAACTTTTTGCAATTGACCATGGAACTTTTGGGTAGTACTATACGATACATTGAGAGCTCCAGTGGCAAGTTTAAAGTTTGTTTTGAACGAGTAAACAAATTGTGTGGCCAAGTTTTACGTAATTCAATTTACGTGCACGCAATTGAATTTTACATGCTAATTTCCCTCTACGTCTCTTTTTTTGGCCGTAAATTGAGTTTCGTTTAATTCCTGGCGCAAATTAGCTGCGGTTGATTGAAAGTTGAAACAAAGTTAATTATACTTATTAACCTTTAGTCAAATCCTTAATAAGCTTCATTTGCTGGAAAATCTTTCTGCAATTCGAGAACTCTCGGAAACTGTGCAAATTTCTATAGGAAAATGGAAAAGCTAAAGAGTGTGCGGCTGTGAAACTTAATCCGTGTGCTTAAGTGGAGCACTTAATGCTCATCAAACCTGAGGACTACACCCATAGCTGACATAATTTTGTAGCTCTTAATTTGCCAAAAAAGGACTTTTACAGACTGTCACGAAGTGAGCAGTCAACAAAATGTTTGTGCCGTGACACATTTTACGCCAGGACACAAATAACAAACACACACATGGCTAAGTTTGCACCTGCAACATGTTATTCTACAAATTGTGTGTGTCTGTTCTACAATGTTCCATTTGCTCTCAGGACATACAGAAGTGGGTATATATATATATAGTATATATATATATATATATATGTTATGGAGGACGTAATTTGCAGGGACAGCACGATAAAATGAGCTGGCAAACCGGCAAGGACCAAGCAGAGGGTGCACTGCCATCAAATGCCATAAGATATGGCCACAGTGAGTGCCATAACTATGCAGCATATTGTGTGGATGACGTTGCCAAAATAATGTTATCATGGCCAAGTTTTCTATGTGTGGGTGTCAGAGTCATAAATTTGGCTCAAAGCTGCTGGCCTGTAACTTCTTCCGACTCACTTGCAAAGCCCTTGTGGTCGCTTTGGGGGTTGTGTGTATCAAGATTGTTGTGTCTCAGTGTTAAATTTATATCAATTTGCCAGCAGCTCGTGATGGAATAATCAATGCTTTATCAATTTAAGCTGATGCTACAGATTTGCTTTTAATCCCAGAACATTTTCTCTATAGATTCAGCATACTATGTATTGTATATAGTTCGTGATAAGTGAGACTTTCATTATGTCTGATGGGCTTACAAGGATAAATTGTATATATAATATCTATATCTGGCTGTGTCAGCATCCATGTTACTGTCCAAATCAGACATCTGGACTGACAGACAGCCGTCCGGTCAGCGTATGGCCAGAGATTTTTAATTAAAGGCACAGCATGCATCGGAGGTGTGTTTGTGTGTGTGGGCGTGTGTGTGTGTGTGGGCGTGTTTGTGTATGCTCCGCCCAATGTCCTGCCAGGTTTTCATTTTTATTTTAAATTATTTTTTGCACTTAGCGTGTAAATTGCAATTAGTGGAGAGCTGCGCTAAGGTACACAACAGGGGATTGAGTTGAAGTACGAGTGGGACTGGGTGGATGTGGGCGTGGCATCCCTTTCATCATTTGTTGTTATTTTTTATAATACTGTTGTTGATGTAGCTTGTAATTATAGCCATGCCGTGCCGTGGCACAGTAATTACGGCTAATTGACTCCTGCCAGGTATCACATTGTCAGCTAAAAGCTTCTTATTTATAAACAATTTATTGAAGAAATCCGAGCAGAAGGCCAAATTTGATAATTTATCAACTATCTTTATTAGCTGCTCTTCTGTTGCAGCTTTAAACACTGGCTAATTGATTTTCCCTGCCTGTAACAGTCTGTGCAAGCCATCAAATTGGCAACAAAATGCGAACAGACAGCGACGTTCCGCTAATTAAAATGCCGCAAGGCAGAAATTTGTGAATGGAATAATAAATTTGTGTAAGGATTTCGCCTTGAGTCGCAGTGACAGTCGTCGGTTTCTAACCTAACCGAATCAAGGTCGTACTTTTCGCATTCTCAGGGACAGCATCATTAATTAGTAAGCAACCCACGCAAAAATACACCCACTCACACACACAGCACAGTCTCTGGGGCTTGTTACTTTAAGGCGCTTAAGCGAAAGCTATAATATTTATAGACAGCTTTGAATAAGGCAGGCTGACGGTACTGAGAAATGGCAATAAATAACAAGATAACTTCCAACCTCATTTAAGTCCGTAGACATTTAAAAATAATTCTGAAAATATATAGAAAATCCTACGAGAAATGTTTAAAATTAGCTTAGCTAGACTTCTCTTTAGGCTGGTCAATTTCACATTTCCAAATTCACAATTGTTTTTCCTGTCTTCTTCAACTAAATCAAAACTTCTTTAAAAGCAACTTTAAGCAGACAAACTGTAAACTTTAACAACTGAATTCGTATGCAAATCAGTTCTATTTCACTTTGAAAAAAGTTGTCACCTTGATTTGGTCCGAGCAGCTCTTTCCGTTTGCCTGTGTCAATCAATTTTTGATTCCAAACTTTTCACTTTCCCTCTTAGACCCAAATCTAAAAAAGCACAAAAGCAATTTCAATTCTACTACTACATATGCCTAGCACTTGCAAAGTATCTGGGAAAAATAAAGGAGTAAAACTTTGCTGACACCATTTTTGGTAAAACGAATTCATTTTGTGGCTAAATTGACAGTGCAAAAAAAGTGGTTTATGCTATATGCTGGGAGCAGTTGGTAGAATAGAAATATACTTTCGATTTGGCTGAATGTTTATGTTGTTTATAGGGGAAGGCGTTACCCGTTTGGAGGTGCACTTTGCTTAGACAAGAGATATTTTATGTATATGTATATTTTGTAGCGCTAAATGCCTGCATTAGTGGCTCGTTACAGTTGCATGTTGCCCGGTTGCCACACAACACTAAACACAGCTGGCAAATCAATCAAATTACCGAAAGGAATGTGCCACCCACACACACATAAACATAGGAAAATCGGTAAAGAAAAACCCCCAAAAACAAAGAATTTTCAAGTTCAGGGCTCATGGTCTTGTTCTCTCTCTCTATCATTGCTTCCTTCTCCCTCTGTTTGGGCATTGTCAGTGTCATCGTTGATGGTGCGGCATGTGGCATGTCATAATGCAGTTATAATATGCCATTTTGACACAAAGCTTACAAGAAGCAGGCAACAACCTGGGGCCCAGTTAGTCGGTTCGCTCGATTTGCCACGATTGAAATTATGACATTTTGATGATTTTCTTATTGGTTTGTTATAGACGCAGTCTCTCTCCCTTTTATTCAGTCAATATATAAATCTATCTTTTCCAGTCAAATCAATAAAAATCAGCTTTAAATGCTGCAATTTAAATGTTGCAACAAAAGTTTTCCAATTTATAAAAGCCATATGACCTTTTGTGGGTAAAATTCAGCTAGCTGAATTCCCTCTAACGATCTGACAAGCCATCCATTATTTTGGTAACAAGGCAAGGCCCAGTTAGATGCCAGCTTAACCCAATAAGCTTAGCGCGCTTTTAGACATCGTTAACAGCTCGTTGAAGGTTGAAGCCGGGATGAGCTCATAGACTGAGTGTGTGTGTCTGTGTGTGTGTGTGTGTGTGTGAACAGCGTTGTTAGAAAGGTTTTCGCGGTTAGCTGCATAAGAAATGTTTTTAAATTGGATTAGTTTATAACAAGATGCTGAAACTGACATGAACTTGTCGTAATATGTGCATGCAGCACTTGTCATAAGTGACATAGGACTTGATTACTTTACATACATAATATATATTTAGTTATAGCGCGACACAGGGATATAAGGATATAAGGACTTAAGTGCGCTATTTTCCTAGAAGCACTCATATCCTCGTTTATCTCTATTTAAGCCTTATTTGCGAACATCCCTTTAGAATGTCCGTGGATGCCACTGCCAGTTATTACTTTTCGCATTCTCTGGCTTCCATCTAGGTCAAAGCATCTATTAAGTGCATGTGTCATGGCAGCTCAGCTTACGAGCTGGTGATGAAGTTATTGATAGCATTCTGAGAAGATGTCATACAGGAAAATACTCATACATACTTATAAGATAGTCCGGGCAAAGAGAAACGGAAACAGGAAATGGAAGGCAAAAACTGTGTGGGGTCAGCACAAACAATAAATTGGTGCTGTTGGAAACAGACGCGTATCGCAGCCGCATATGAGTAGAGAATGTGTGCCAATAATGATTGAGGTATTGAGGAAGTGGGCGAAGGAAGGAGGCAGTGATGACGTTCACGATGATGATGATGATGATGATAATGATGAACTGCCATAAAACTCATCAATCGTTGCGCAAAAGCACAAAAATTGACAGACAACCCAACAATTGACAAAACTTGCCACTTGATGGAAATTTTGTTGACCCAACCACAACCCCAACCACATAACGCAAATGTTCCCAGTGGTTGCAATGACATTGGCCAAAAGAAGCAACTTTTTTCCCGTTATCAGTTAATTAATCGCCAACAATCGCAACAAACTGCGAATGCAAGAATATAAAAATAAAAATACAAATACAAACACAAAGGAAATGGTACAAACTGTAAACAAAAATAGCAAACGGGTTGACAAAAAACCAGTCGAAACAAAGTGCTGCAACTGCATTGTGGTATAAATTGGAAAAGTCAGGCATAAAAAGAGTTAATGGAAAACCGAAAAAAGTGGAAAAGTTAGCAAAAGTTTTTTATATATATTGTTTGGAACTATTTTTTTCCTTCCATAAAGTAAATTTTATAAGCTTGAAATGGAAAAATTAAATGGGTTTTATAATCTGTATTTAAGCTTTTTTTCAAATGAGTTTTAGCATACTTTTAATGCGTCTACTTATCAGTCAACTTACAGTTAAGCAACCAATGCTTGTCAAACTGTTTCATAAAAGCATTTACAAAATTAATTTGTAGTAATTCTACATAGTTTGAACGTAATTTGGCAAATTTACTTGCAGTCTATCATCCAATGCTTCTCAAACTATTTCGAATGTATCCAATGCTTTTAAAACTGTTTACATACGAATTTAAAGAATTCATTTGTAATTCTACAGAGTTTGAACCTAATTTGGCAACTTTACCTACAACTTTATAATCCAATGCTTCTCAAACTGTTTCATATATGAATTTAAAGAATATATCTAAAGTTTTGTTGCATTAACTAACAAATTTGTCACAAATTTTATCTTTCGAATTGAATTTTCTACTGTTTTTATGATATAAAATCTTTAGTTTTTAGACTAGTTTTTTACTGTGGATGTTTTCATATCGTCCACCCCATTGTCAATGTTGTTTGTGGTGTTGTTGTTGTCGATGTTGCCTGTTATCGTCATACATCCAAATTTCTGTGCGACATGCAAAGCAAATTAATTCAATGCATGTTGTTTTGTCGTTGTTGCTTCGATGTGGGCTTTAAGCTGCTTCTTGCTTCTTTTTTTCGAGCGCCTTTTTCACTCGATTTCTGTTATTTTTGATGTATACTATATTGGAGTATGTTTTTAGTGCCCTCTTCAACTTGGCTTGTAAACAATTCCATGGGGTTGCACTGAGTCATGTTTTTTGCTTGAATTTTTTATATTTCTAATCGTGACTTTTTCTGCTTTTTTTTACAGTCTCAATCTCTACGAGCTGATAAAGAAGAACAATTATAATGGTTTTAGCATGAGTCTCATAAGGCGCTTCTGCAATTCGATTGTTAAGTGCCTGCGTTTGCTCTACAAAGAGAATATTATTCACTGTGATCTCAAACCGGTAAGTGAATAAGTCCCTCTCTAAACAAATTCAATATACATTCAATACAACTCGATTTTCACTTTGTTTAACAGGAAAACATTTTGCTCAAACAACGTGGCAGCAGCTCCATCAAAGTCATCGATTTCGGCAGCTCCTGCTATGCGGATCGCAAAGTTTATACGTATATTCAGTCGCGATTCTATCGCTCCCCGGAGGTGATACTTGGACTGCAATATAGCACTGCAATCGACATGTGGAGCTTGGGTGAGTCTATGGGGCACAAACTGCCTTTGATTTTAATTAAAAAACCTTTTTTTGCAATGTGTTCAGAGAATGCACACACAGTGTGTGCACAGTACACAGTACACAGAGCAGTACACACGTTGTGCCTCGATGCAATGAAAATGAAAATAAATTTTTTAAATGCTTTCATGTCCTGCATTTGGCAAGCAAATTTATTACAAAACACACAGATACACACACACACGGAAGTGTGCTTGAATGGCTGTGTGTAGGTGTAGTCCAACACGGTTTAAATATTTTATACATATTCTGTTCTGTAGCCACACTGAATGCGGCTGCCATTTGTATCCAAATGTATCCAAAGGGAACGAGTTTTATGGGTCATGCGGTTGGCATTTGAAATGTGTAACGCGACTTTTTAATGGATTTTATGTGGCTCAAGCGGTTAGCCCGCCGGTGCCTCTCACTCATTGACAGCTGCCATACTAAATGTCAGGGATAAGTAGAGGTCGGAAATGAAATCAGTTGGAAACCAACGAGAGAAACGCTAAGGGAATGATATTTAAATACCCCTTTGATAATATCCATAGGGATAAACTTAATAATTTCTGAGATAAATACTTAAAAATATTCCAAAATAACAAAAATTTCAGAGATTTCAATTGAAATTTGACATTTTTTAACGAATTATTATCTAGTTTTGATCTTATCCAATTGTTAATATCGATCTGTAACAATAACTTGAGCACTAGTTAGCTTGAACATTTGGTTTCTTCAACATTCGTTAACTTGAACAAGGTTTATGTTCCACTCTATCCGGTAAAGCTCTTAAATTTTAACCAAAGTATGGTTTAATTTGATCAAATATTGATTTATTTTCTTTTAGATTATCTAAACCTTTCTTTAACTGGTTTTAATTGGTTCAAGTTATCGAGACTGCAATCGAAAACACTCTGATTCGGCTCTACCTTAAGCTCATCTCGACATATTTGTATGCTTTCTATATAAGAACAGTCGAAAATATTATATAGTACTCACCGAAAGCCTTTTTCTCTCGTTTCCTTTGGGGGATTTATCTGAAATATAAAACAGATATTATATATAACATACGTATTATACTATATTATATCAAAAATAAAAACATATTGATTTCAAAGCTCAAGCCTTAGAAGTTTACCAGCAAAACCAGTTGCATATTTTCAATTACTTTCAGTCTGTTCCTATGGGCATATTTCATATCGTTATATCTGGCCCTTCCATTATCCTTAGCTATATAAGGGTTAACATGCCCCTAGACGTTTGTTCAGTACTTCACATTATTCAACACGTAACCCATTTTCAATGTGTGCTCTGCTCAAAGTAACTCAAATAAGTATGCGCCCACATGAGCTTGCAAGCGTAATAGAAAAAAACACCAGCCAAGACGACAGCGGCTAAAAATAAACATGCCTAGTTTTTATTAGACACACACACACACACACACACATACACACATGCAAAGTATAACTGGCACAAAAAGCAGAACAACAAAAACACCTCACGTACTGTGCACATTTAATGAGTCTTTTGTGTTGAGGCAGAGCTCACGATAGTTTTTGCTGACCGGACGTGGTTGTAGTCGGAAATGGCCGTTAAAAGGATGTGTGGTTTATCGAGGGGGGAGGGGAGGGGGGAAAGGTTCTAAGCGTAAAGCAGAAGGCAATAATATTGTATAAATAAACTTCAAGTGGGCGGCACTTGTTGAGTGCCGTCCACCAATCCACCCAACCAGCCACTTACTCAATGCTATCACATTGTTCAAGTTACTTGCGGCCTGGCCCCCCGCCCCATGTCCTTGCTGCTTGTATATCCTGTAGCCTGGTGCCTGTTGCTGCTAATTGGCATAGTGCGTGTCCTTACACTTGGTTGAGTTCCCTCTGTGTAGCCAACACAAGAGAAGGGATCGAAGTATTCGTAGCTATTGAACAATGCCATTTGGCAGCTAAATACTCATTGTATGTTAAGGATAATGAGTCTAGGATTTTATATGGTAGCGCTTAAATGGTCCGGAAGAAGTGGGTGAGCTTTGATTACAAAAGAAACACAAAACCTGAAATACTAACCGAAACTAATAAAATGCTAGCATAGAGCACTTTGGGGTATAGTTAAGTAAGTCCATAAACTGGCCACACATGAGTCACATCGAATCTTTATCTCTATCTGAATACTAGATTTACATCAATTGCCGCATTTATATTATCCTTGAACTAAATCAATATTGAAATTGAACTTTTCAACCCAAAAGGCACTTAGGCCCAATTTACAGCCGTAAATAAATAATACCCTAGTGACAAACTGAGCTTTGACCTTTGGTCAAGCTCTTAAGCACATGTTGTTTAGGTACAAACTGAGCTCGTCCTGCGAGGATACAGTCAAGGTCAATGCGCTTGTCTGTCAACCGAAATGACTGCAGATGAAATGGCAGATGAATAAATCAATACTAATTACAATGTAATCTTGTTTCTTCTATGCAGGCTGCATACTGGCCGAGCTATATACGGGCTTCCCACTGTTTCCGGGTGAGAATGAAGTGGAGCAGCTGGCCTGCATTATGGAGGTGCTGGGGTTGCCACCCAAGGTGCTCATCTCGGTTGCGCGTCGTCGTTCTTTGTTCTTCGACTCGAGGAATTCGCCACGTTGCGTAACCAATACGAAGGGACGCAAGAGGACGCCGGGCAGCAAGTCGCTGGCACAGATTCTGCATTGCCAGGACCGTTATTTTATAGACTTCCTGCAGCGCTGTCTGGAATGGGATCCCGCGGAGCGCATGACGCCCGATGAGGCGGCACATCACGAGTTCCTGCAGCCATCTGCCTCGAGTCGCCATCGCAGCTGCCGCATGTCCACAAGCTCATCCAGCTCGGGCCTGAACAGTGTCTCCCAGAAGTCCTCCTGCTACAACTTTGCTGAGATCTCACCCGGCAACGGCCCAGTCGTGGCATCCATAACTAGCACCACAGCTGTTAGCAATGCGGCCATCACAACCAAGTCCAGCTCGCGCCATCCACATATCCCGACACACAATCAGAGCCACAGCCATGCACAATCCAATGGTCACCTGCCCGACATAAAGCTGAGCGCCAGCGACAAATACAACAGCATGCAGAAGGTGGCGGTGCGCTCCAAGATCGCGTCGAGCGTCTCGGATCTGGAATCGGTGCAGCAGTATTCGCTGCATCGCATCTACGGCGGTGTCGGCAGCGGCAGCACACATCATGTCTCCTCGGCGGCCACCAGGAAGCATCTGAACGGAACTGTTGGTAACACGGCCACCAGCAAGTATGGCAGCTCCACGCTGGCGCATAATCATCACAATGTGACACACCATAATGCCTCAACGGCGACCATTGCCACCACCACACATCATCATCATCATCATCATGTCAACGGGCAGACGCAAGTGGGTGCCTCCAATGCGTCCATGTCGCATTCACAGTCCACCGGCGATGTGTCCGATCGCGCCATCTTTGGGAGGGCTTGACTCCGGGCCCGGCCCACTAAGCTGGAGCTCAAGAAATGCAAGCTGGTTAATATGATGGACTTCTGGAGCTAGAAGTGGCGTACACGGCAATGCGCTGCCGTACGGGAGGAGGAACTGGAAGAGACTCAGCCCTCTGGACCTAACTAGCTCTATAACTGTAACTGTAGCTGTAACTGTTATATAAGCTCGATATGTGTAGAATTATGTGTCCGGTTCTCTTGATGTTGATGTGAGCGCAAATGCTGTATTTTATACTCCCAGCCACAACGCGATACCACGAAATAGATATAAATATATATATTGATATATAGTATTCTCAGCTCTCTCTATCTCTCACTCACTCTGATTTCTCGCTACTGCCATAGCTGAATATGTATTTGTATTTGTACTTGTACTTGTATTCCCCCTCCCCAAAAGTATTCCCAAAAGAATATATTTACTTCAACCATAGAGAGAAGGTAATCATATGTTACCCGGACTCAACTTCTCTTTATATTCTTCAGATATATTCAATAGAAAACGAACAAAAAGTTAACAGCGCCAGCTCAAAGAAACACCATATATAATATAGACTATATATGCATAGATATACTATATACTATATACTATATGTCATACTAATTGTAGCTCTTAACTTTACAAATTATCGTTATTTTATTGACTCAAATCTTTAACAATTTCATACAGCTTCCATGTATTTTGCAACAGTATCAAGGCTGTTAAGTTACATATGCAAAATGTAGCTAGATATATAGTATATATATATATAAACATATATACATATATATATATGTATACAATAAATTATAGTTGTAAGTTCGTTAAAGGTTGGAATGTTTCATAGGCTAAGAAAAAGCTCAAATGAGTTCAAAATATATACAACTTATAACTGCTCCAGAAAGAGATCTTGTTCATTGACCATATTCATAAACCCACCAACAATCTATCAATCTATATATTATCTCCAATAGAACCTATCAGCTGGCAGCTATCCTAAGTAGGAACCAAAAACCAATAGCAAAACGTGAGACATTCTAGCCTACGATCCAATAACTTGTTAGTCTATATCTATATCAAGTTGAACAAGTTAATATATATAAGTTTGTATTTTGCAAGTGAATAAAAAGGAAATGAATTGTCCAACAAAGAAAATACATACACACCCACATACATACATACATACACACACATACACACAAAGTGCAAGGAACATGTCATAATCTAGAGTAAACATATTTAATGAACTATATAAAGTAATTATGCCTAGTATAAACTTATGGCCAATAAAATATCATACAAACGATATATAAGAAACATAACTTTAACTAATTCTGTGGAAATCATATTAATGGAAAAGAAAACAAGTTTTAATTATAATCACAGTTTGTGTGCTTTTAACACACACACAGGCACACACAATTAACACACACAGAGTAAAAAAAAACAATAGAAGTTAACAGCAACATGAGAATAGGGTCAGCATTTGCCCAAGGAGCATTTTCAGTCTCCACTTCCCCCTCCCCCTCCCCCTCTAGCACTCGGAATCTAGACTGTCAGATGAAAAGGAAGGAATATGAAAGGAAATTTGTAATGTACTTTTAGATATCACTGTAAACAATTGCAACAATTTTTGCTCATGACTTTGATAATGTAAACGTTTATATATCACAGTTTAGAATACAATTTACACGTTACAATCGCCTATATATCGCCTATTTTACGTCTTATGTATTATTTAAATACTATTTGTATTCTGCCACTCCTAACTATGTATGTAATACTATTTAATTTTCTTGATTATATTTGTATATGTATTATTATGCGTTTTGAATTCGATTATTCAACAAACAAAAAGAAACACACACAAAAATTATTATTATTACACTATATAAAATGCAAATGCAAACATTTATTTTCAAAGTGAGTTCGAATTTAAAGTTTAGTATTAAATTAAAGAAACAACAAAAAAAACAAAAACAAAAATCTACTTTTAATTATCAAACTATATATCAATTTTAAATTAATGGATCATATTAAAGAAAAAGGGTATGAAAACCGAAAAAAAAGAACAACAACAAACAACATGTAATCAATACAATTACAATAATTAAAGAATAAATTGAAAATTATATACTCCAACATTAAAATTTATTTTTATTATAAAATTTTACTCTCACAGAGCTTATAGAAATTTCTGCAATGGATGCCTCGTGGCCAGCTGCTTTTTTTTTTTTTTTTTTTTTTTTTCATATTTTTGTGTTTTATTAGTAACCTTAATCCTAATATATACATATTTCTGTTACCATTTAGCAACTTATGATGTAGTGAGAGTTAAATATAATGTATAATAAAATCTATTTACATAAGCTAATTTATTAGTTTGAGTAGCTATCTAAAAGGATTTTATTAGATAGCTTAAAGATATTTGGGTAATGGGTGTATGTGTATGTGTATTAGTAGTTGCTAAGGTTTTCAATTTGCTTTGATATTGATGTTTTATATCCTACGGAAAGGAATATCAATTGGGTGGGTTCGGAAAGGCCAGCTGCGGGTTAAGTTACGCTGCAATAAAATTTAAAAATGATTGCATACTTTTAGGCAGAAATTAAATTTCCGTTTGAACGCAAAGCAGAGTCAAAAATAAACAAAGAATTTTAAATAGAGCGGAATTTGAATTTTTATAGAGTGCCATTAATCCGGATATATTCGTATAAAATATAATTATAAATAACAGAAGTCAGTAAAATAAAATAAAAAATATATATACAGGATTTATTTAAAAATCTGAGATAATAATCTGGTGCAAATAAAACGAGACTGAGTATATATTCAGTCATTAAGCACTATATAACTTGTGATTCGGTATAGCGAAAGTGGGGTTGATCCGAATTACCAGGGATTAAATTAGATTTTCTACTCTGTCCAGGATGGACCACATTCAGATTAATTAGATTCTACTGTATATATTCCTAATATGACATAATAAATACACTGGAATCAATTATCGTAATTGAAAAATGTTTAAATTCAGCTTATTTCAACACAAATATTTAAATTTCACTTAGAATTCTTTACTTTTTACTCACAATTATGAGTGGGAGTACAATAAAAAAGAGTACACAAAGTCTCACTACTCTGACAGCTTTACAAATCTATGAAATATGCACTATACTTGACATATGTCCGGGTGCTAAGTGTCAGCTTAGGGCTAGCCTAAATTGTTTATAACTTCTTAATGATTGGCCTATTAGCCGTCAGCAGCTTCAACTAGACACCGGGGCGGCTATGTTGTAAAAGATTTCATTTTCATTTCATAGTCGTGTTTATGATGAACTCTTGTCTATCTCTTGCACTGCTGTTTGGAGTTATTAATGATTCAAAAATTTGACACCATTCGATAAGCCTGCAGGGCAATCATTTATTAATTTGCTCTTTCTTACCAACTTTGTTTTTCTTTTTTTTTGTGGAAGTTGCATGTTGTGTTATGTAAGAGCTGGTGTTCAAATTTGTGGGTATTTTGTTAAGCATTTGTATGTTTTTGATTAAAATCGACTTTGGGTAATCGCTGCACGTGTATATTAGAGATAATTTAATTTAAATGTTTGCCTTATAAATTATGCTTCACACTTCGTACACAACTGTACCGCATAGAGATTCAATTCTGACCTCCTTCAACTGTTGTGAGGTGTTAAAAATATAACGCATTGTTTTCACTTTTCACGTGAAGCACTCGACAAGTGTCTCTGGCTGTGAGATGCGTGGGGGTTTGTCAGACACATTCGAGAAAGCAGAATTCTAAGTAATTCATCGTACAAGCCCACTTCTCTGCCATATGTATAAATGACTTAATAATCGATGAGCAATGCAAAGGTGTGTGTGTGTGTGTGTGTGACTATCCCATTCTTGAATGGAAAGTAAAAGTTGCTTCCTCACGACGATCGGCGGCGATCGTTGATCCATGCCGAAACACCGTATAAGAAATTCCCATTGAGAGCTTCGAGTGATAAGCAGCCGCGTAAGCGTCATTGAGTCAAAGGTTTATTGACGCAAGTTGCGCTTCGGGTCTGTGTCCCCAGCTTCAGCTGTGGCTTCTGCTCTTCATCTTCATGATCATCGCCAACCACTTGTTGCCAGGCCGGGTCGAGTCGGGCTCGTTTCGGTTTGGTTCGATTCGGTTTTGGTTCCATGGCATCTCGAAGGCCGTCTTCGCTTCTGCATCAACTTTAGCTGAATATTTTTACTGTACCTGTGTGTGTGCTTTGATCATTCGTCGCCAGGTGAAAGTCTTTCTCCCTCAAGCAGTTTGTTGTTGCTATTTGTATAGCATTTAGTCTTGTTGTTTTTCTCATGTCGATGTTTTGATTTCTGTTGTTTTTTTGCCAGACTTCGACCGTGGCTTTAAACGCTCTTTTGATAATCTCTTACACAAATATTACCCACTTATTCATAAGCAAATTTCAACTTACTTCCCTCTTCATGTCTAGATAAATTATTCTTAGGTAAGCTTCAGGCAATATGTTCTCACACTTGAATAATCTGCTATAATCTCAAGCAGACATCAAAAAGTATATAAAAACGTGTTACATAACTTATATCTTATCTTTAGGTAGAGCTCTTCAGAGATGTGACGCATCCAGAGGTGCGGTAGCTTAATAAAAAATCGCAGTATGTGGCAAAAAAGTGAATTGCAATCTTGTCAGAGCTGTCACGTCTCAGAGAGGTCAATATAGCACTCATATATATAATGAAAATCAGGCTTATACAATAAAATATTTTGGCCAATAAGTAAAAAAAAATAAGTATAAACCTTACGAGGGAGTAGTTGAGGTAAGGTCTGTGCTAATTGTAAGAAGGCTGTTTGAAAGATTAACAATCAACGCAATGGCAATAGTAGCTTAAGGATTGCAAATATTTTTCCAAGTTTTGCAATTGCCGTAGAAAAATAAACACAAAGGGTCAGAGGGCACCTTTAACGAAGAAATAACAAATTGAAAAAAGAAATAATTTGTTTTGTATAGGTTTTTCTTTTACTGCATACTTAACCCAAAACAACTTAAAATTGTTGTTACCTTGTAGGAAACTACCTACCAATAAAAATGTAGTCAAAACAACAGTGAGAAATGTCAGTTGAATTAGAAATGAAAGGAAAACTTCCTGATTTGTATCTAGACAGTTTTTTTGGGCTGTCTTCAAGTGAAGTAATTGGAACAGCGGGTGAAAATATTTGTATTTCTTTTATTTTCTATATAGATTTTGAGAGCCATCAAAGCACTTCTGACAGCTGTTCGACCAACAAAGAAAGCCATCAAATAAATTGTAAACAAGCAACAGACGGATACAAAAGAGCAACAGCAGCAGCAGGTTCAGTCAATGACTTGGTCAACCTGAGACATCATTGGCTAAAACCGACAAATCAGTCAAATCAAGAGACCCATTATCATTGTCTGTCTAAGTTTTCAGGTTTCTGTGGAAACCTGATAAGCTCTGTGGCGCTTATGCAATGCATCGCATAGAGCTCAATCTTGTCTAGAATTGCATTGGGCATCGACTTAATGGGCCAATGGCTTGCATATTGTGCATGTGTATGTGTGTGTGTGTGTGTGTGTGAAGCATCGAAAGTGAAAATCTATTAATGAAAGCTAGCGATGAAATGTCTGACGGATTTGTCGATTAGTCGCGATGGCATCTCGACTGCCAAACTTAAGTTAGTCTCAGCCTGAAATAGGGGCCATAATTGCTGGAAAGCTGAAAATGCCATAATTTGTTGATTGGCCCAGGTTGCGTTTTGATAAGGGTCCAAATTGCTGGCTAACTGGCCGACAACTGTTGCACAAGAGGAAATCAATTATTCAATTTACTTAACGCTAACGCTAACATGGAAGGTATATTTATAAAGATTAATAATAATAATGCTGGAAAAACAATAATTGTTAGGGATATTAGACTGATATTGTGTATTAATTCCAAAATTGTATCAAAACCATTTAATTTTTTCAAAGAAATTCAATTCTGTATCTTAATTTAAAAATCAGAAAGTAAGATAGTCTTCTAAGTATTGTTAAAACTCACTTTTTTAAGTCTTTTCAAGGTACGAACAATTCAGACAAAACTTAAAACTGATATCTAAAAACTGATTTACGAACATGCAATTGCTTATAGTAACTCCCATTATATAGGTTAACCCGTATATAAGTATAATAATCCACTTTTAAAGTGGTAGGAAATACCACCCACGGCTAGTGCAATTTTTCATCAAATAAAACAGACATAATTCGATATGATGTAATTTGATTTATGGAACAAATCAAATATGCTCACAGCGGGCTCAAGGCTACTTTATATTTGACTAGGCTACAATTAGACATGAATAACACTGGTAGACAACGGGTGGCCCCATATTAAACCATAAACTCCAATAATTATCGAAAAGAGTACAAAAAACAACAGAAAGCCGGAAAACTGCTTCGCTACGATGTTTCATGGAGTGAAAATTTCAATCATGATTTGGTCCATTGCAAATTTTCTGTAATTGTCTTGTTTGTGGCTTAACTATGTGACACATAGCTTTGTACTAAATGTGAATCATGATGATGTCTGCATTTATTCGGAAGTTATTAATATTATTTTGTGTCAATGCCAAAGTCTCAACTCATCTTTGAATAAAGTTCTTATCAACAATATCCGAACACGCTTCGCTTGAGGAAATTACGTGATCTACGAACAAAACGGAAATCATTAAAGATGGTATCACATTTTGATAGCCATTTCTGGTTTGATAAAGAAATAACAGAGAGTTAACGAGAGATGCACTTTAATAGCAAAGCTAGAGCATTATTTCCTCATGTTGCCAGCCAAAGCTTGGCAACACTTTCTCTTTCACTTGTTAACGTGCTCTTTGCTTTCTCTTTGCTGGCATGCGCTCTTTGCGGCTCACGCAATGTTGCTGAAATGTTGCCAGCAACATGTTGCTGGCTCATCAAGCTAGCGTCATCGCAGCGCTGGCTTCGCGCTTATATGTATGTAGCTTTTTTTTGGCATCTTCGTCGCTAGCTTGGCTTAAATTGTTACCAAACGCTAAATGATCTTCAGTTAAGCACCGAACTTTTACCAGACAAGTCGTGTCTGCGGCTTCCACCTGCAGTTCCAACTCTTCTACGGGACAGAAGCAACTGAAACGCTAACGGAATATTAACAAGTAAAAAGCCAAACAACAAATAAAACATTTGCATAAAGCAAATAGAAAACGTTCAATTTAAAAAACAAAATAAAAATACGCGCTGACAAAAGTTGATCTTGGAATTTTGTGTTCGTTTTTTATTGTCGCATTTTTGACATTTCTTGCGCGCCAATTGGAAATTTTCAAATATTTCCAAACGTGTTTTTGGTTTTCCAAAAAAAAACAAACAGTGCAACGAAAATATTGAAGTATAAATTGAAAAGAAATCAACCTATCACTGGAATTTGTGTGCATCATGCGGAATCTGTTGGTACTTTGGGGCACCTTGTGCCTGTGGGTGGTCGCATCCAATGCACAGGGATTTATATCTCCCGATGTTGGAATACCAAACTTGGTAAGTTTCAGTTTTGTGAATATAAAAAATAACGTTAAAATAAATAAAATAGATTAAGTTAACAACATTCTTTAAAGAGATTTATTCAACAGTTTGAATATAATATTCAAACTGATTGATTAGAAATCAATTTTATTTAATTAACTAAAAGTATTAATATAATCTTAATTAAATCTTCAATTTAACTATATTTGTTGCAACTTCTTTAAATATTTATTAAGCAATAAATAAGTTAAGTATTCCATCGTCACATACATCAAAATAGAACACAGTCATCTAAAGACAGCTTCAGGTGTTCCAGTTATTTACAGACAGAAACTATCAACAGACTTTTGGGCACGTCGCGAATTTCAAAAATGTGCCAGAAGATAAATAAGAAAAAAATTTATCACCCAATTTGCATTTCCATTGAACATTATGCAAATACATTTATTGTTGAATCTAGTTGTGAATTGACACAGTTTTCAAAGAAAGTTGCTGTTAAATAGTCCTAAAAGCTTAGCAAATACGGCAAAGAAAATATAAACAATTGGCGAAGAATAATACCAGAAAAAAATATGTCTTATTGTCATTATGCAATTAACGTTGAGACATAAGAAAATACGAAAATTCCAAAAATTTCTATACACACTTGAGACCAGTTCATGAAGTTGGAGTTCCCAGGCTGGACAACTGCTTAAACATTCAATTATTCAAAATATTTTCATATACATTTTCATATTAATTGCACAAATATGCAACTGAGAGAGCTAAACGCCTCACACGCCTCAATGAACTTTCCTTTTTTTTTTTGGAGCTCGCTTAAATGAAGATGCAAAGGAGGCGCCACGAAACGAGCGGAGAGTAAAAGCCATAAAGTCATGACAACGTTTAAAGCCGCAACAACAACTGAAGCAGATAATAAACCTGTTCGTTTGAAGTGGTCAAGAGATAAAAAAGTAAAATCAAAGTAAAAATCTTAACAAAAATGCAGAGACTGCAAATCAGCTGCATTTCATTCAAAAGGGATTGGATTTCATCTGAAATTTTCGCCATATATGTATATCACTTAGCCATATTAACAAATTGGTGGTCTAAAATAATTGCCATTAGCCATTTATTATGTGTGGAATGAGCCAAGAGCCGATATGATTGGTTTGCTGGCTCCGTTTGTCTGTGAATCTCTTGTTGTTGTGGTGTCTATTTTGATTATTGGTCAATTTGGTATCTGTGGCATCCGCTGTTATACTTACATATACGGGTAGTAGTGGTAGTAGTTTTCACTTTCATGGCCGAAACCCCAAACTTGGCAATAGCTGCCACAATTTATGATTTCAAATTTGGTTGTGTTTTTCGCTTTGTTGTTGATTTTGATCTGCGGATGAACTAATGTTTATAATTGTGATTTTTTTCTTCCTTTATATCATTTCTTTCTTTCTTTTGTTGAGGAGATTATTACGTAAAAGCATTTTGATAATACACAAGATGTAGGCAATGTTTTGATATTGTGACTGAACAAATAGGAATTAAGGTTAAGTGTAACAAATCGTCGGACTTCCTTAAACATACGAGAGCAGAGAAATATTATGGGTATATCAGCATTGTTGTCTCAATCTTTCAGTCAATTCATCAATATATTATAGCATCAGCTTCATACTTATTAAAACTGACTTACCTTTACTTTATTCAAATAACTTTCGTCGAGCAACTGCTCTATTACATCATAGCAGCAAATCCAATACTCAATTACTTTTTCAATTTCTATCGCTAATCCGCTTTTCCTGCCAACACTTTGTCTGCATTTTCCTTAAACACGGCTCTGTCTCTGTTCAATCAAGCGCATCATCATCAGCGGCAACGAAAACTCGATTTAATTCTCAATCATTGAACTAGTTGTGCACAGCAGCGCTCGAGCTGAGCTCGAAGTACAAATAAATCACATTACATTAAACATTGAGAGCTGAAGTGTTAGGGAAGTGGGGGACCTAATTGACTCTGCGTGTGATTAGCGCTCAATTACTTTATTTGTTTGTGGGTAAACAAAGAGCACAATTGCAGCTCAATTCGATTCGATTTGGTGTGGCGCCAGTTAACGAGGTTTAAGTGAGAAAAGAGTATAGATACAATAGATCAATTTAATGCTTAATATGGTTAGCCCTAAGTCTAAGTAGGCGTACTTCTTCCGATTAATTTGTGATATGGTGCTTTGTGTATCTGTTGCCAAGCAACTTTCATTTTTCAAAAACACAAAATCCATTAACAGTTTGTCAACTTCGAAGCCAGACAAAAAATATCTTTCAGATAAATATGCAACCAAAATATTTATAAAGATCTCTCGATTGACCCACTTTCCATGCCATGAAATGAAAAAAAATAAAAAAAAAACCTGCCAGAACGCCGGGCCCCTTCAACGCTTCGCCAAAAAAATGCGACGTTCAAAATACAAAAATGAAAAGAAATTACAACTTGAAATTCATACAATGAAATGCGAGCTGAAGCTGCTGCTGCGCCTCCAAAAAAAGCGACAATGAACAGGTTGAAGGGCTGTCATACAGTCAGCGCGAGAGAAAGATACATAATGTATCTTTAGGCGGTAGCCGGAGACAAACCAATATGAGATACCTGTTAATAATGGGTAAGCTCGCATCAGCAGGGGGAGTTCAAAAGACTTTAACAATATGAAATCAATAAATATGTACGAGCCTGAGATACCCTATAATCAATATCCAACAAATAGTCATGAGAACCTTCAACTTTGGCCTTTTTCAATAGTTAATTCGTCTCACAACTATTTCATAATAAATTCATGCATTTCAACATCGATAGCCCTCGAAAAAAGTGAAAGCAAAAGAAAAAAGAGTCAACAAAAGATATGCATTAAAATTTTAAATAAACCCAAAGCTATGCCAACAATTTGGCGGAGAGGCGACAAAGCCGCAAAAGGCAGTAAGCCAGGCCCAGAAACATGATCAGCCAATTGGTCTGGATATGGACTATGGGCAACAGATGTTGCCTCAAATTGTTGCAATGCTGAACAGTTGTTGTTTGTCTCTTAGACGGTGGCAATTTCTGTTTACACGACACAAAAAAGCAACTGCAAACTTGCTACGTGAGACAATATATATATTTATATATATATGTATATATACTTACTATAAATATATATATATAAAATTAAGAAACAGCAAAATCACATAAAAGAAACTACAGACAGCGGCTGCAAGTTTAACTTCGACTTGGAGTTCGCCTTTGGCTTAGGCTTCGAATTGGAGTTCAACTGTGACCAGTTCCTGTTCGCAGACAAAAGGAAGATGATGATGTGGCTTTTTGTAGTGTTTTCTTATTTGCAATGGGCTGTTGCTGTTTGTGTTGTTGTTTTGGTGTAATCGCAGGCCATTGTCGTTGCCACAGCCAACTTATGTCAATAGACAAGCGACAGACGTTAGCAATCTGGTCTGACGCGTTTTATTTTTATGGAAAATTGTGCAAGTCAAAAAAGGAAACTTAAAGCGTAGCAACAAAGGTTAAGGACGATGTGACTGAAAGGAATAGTTTGCAGAAAAACAAGTTATGTTTAACAAAAGCGAAATAATAAGAAGAGTGCAGATTTTCCTGAGAAGAAAAAAGTAACGAGGGCAAATCTTATTAGCAGAAGTAGAAGATCAGTTAACAAGAGCCAAAATAATTGCTATAAAAACCATTTCATTACCTTTTTAGCTTATAAAATGTTCAAGCAGCTCAATTATAATATCGTTACCATGACGTTTGTCGATCTTTAAGCAGCTCTGGGTTACAGCCCAGTTAACATGTTAAGCAAAAATACTGCCAAAAATTTCACATGGCATGCGAACGGGCGACAGATCATTAGTGCTTCTACTTGAAGGTATCTTTCGGATACACTGGGAAAAGAAAGTAAAAGGGTCCGCGACATAACTCATCGCACGGTTATTGACAGGCAGAGGAAGCAGCATGGCGGCTTTTTAGCCATATTTTTGTTTTTCAGTTTCGCTTTTTGACGTTTCTTTAAGTTTTCATCAATTTGTTGCTGTGGTTGTTGTTTTTAGTTGGGGTTGGGTCATTAATAGCGATTCGTCGCTTAAAACAAATGAAAATGAGTTTTGTATGAGTATCTTTTTGTGGTGGGCCATGCCTAATTGCGACTGATGAATGCTGCAATTAGTGGTGCAATGTGCAGTAAATATATCAAAGCAATTTTCACCCACCAGCCAAGTTGCAGAGAGTACGAAAGAGACTTGCAAGGCGGCAACAAGCGCAGCAAGTGTCAACTTCCGCATTACTCATACGCCACGGTTAAAACGGGTTTTTCGCACAGTTGTTGTTGCAACTGCATGTTGCTGCATCTTCTCTCCATAACTCAACACAAATATGGACAAAAGTCAAACGATCCTCGTCGCCGGTCACGTAAGCGTTCGACCAAGCCCAGAGACCCAGACGACAAAGCTCCTCGAGGCTGTGGCTGCTGCTGCTGCAACTGCAACTGGGCAACCAACCCGTTGGCCGGGCTGTTGCACTTTCGTTTTTGTTGTTATTTTTGTTTGGCTAAAAAAAAATTTAACAGCGCGAAAATGAAGAAGCGTTTGTTGCTGTTTCTGCTGCTGCTGCGGCTGCTGCTGTAACTGCGAGAGAGTTCCAAACAAGATTTTAGCAGTGCCACCTCAAAGATCTGGCTACAACTGGCTCTGGGTTGGTTGTTGGCCTGCCTGGAAGATGTTGCAAGCAGCCAACCAGTTGCATAATTTGTTATTTTCTTTGCTGTTTTGTTACTGACACGGTGGGAGTCAAAGTTTTTGTGGCTAAATGTAGTAAAAACTTGTCTATTGATTTGCACTTTAATTTTGTTTTCAGCGAAACAAACGCTAACCAATTATTTCATGACATTTTTGTGGTCTTGCAGTTGAAACCTTGCGAAAAAGGTGCGAAAGAAAATTGGTAAAAAATTATATTAAAAAAACAACAACAAACTTTCATTTAGTAAATTATGCAAAAAAAACTATTGATCGCCTGCAATTGAGGTAATTGAAACAGACAGACAGACAGACAGCTTAGAAAGGTGAAAGGTTACTTGAATATTAAAAATTAAGCAGTTGGCTAATGGATTCACGACTGATGAGACCCGATGATGAGGGATAAATCCAACAAACAGACTGCCTGCCTTCAGTTTTTCCTAATCTTCTTCCACTTACTCGTCAAAATTTCTGCACAAAAAGTTTTGCTGCAATCCTATGGATGATTTTCTCTCTATGAAATCGAAAGCAAAACTCATTTTATTTAATATTTTTTTTTTGTGTTTTTTTGCCTGGCTTGCATGCTTAACTGATGCACTCAAATGCGCAGCAGAAGCAGCAGAAACCACAAGCAAATTAAAAATGTGTTATTTGCAACAAAATGCGGCACTTTGGCATAACAGTAACAACTGAAGGAACTGAAGATACAAAGACGTTGCCAGAAGGCAACAGGGGAATGCCAGGGGAAAAGCGCCAGTCAAAAACTTCTGCAGCGCACAAAATCACCGAAGCTTGCGAAAAGTGTTTTTCTTTCTACTTCGCGTCAAACTGAAAAATTGAAAGTGGCAAGCACTGAGGCTGCAGCTCTTGCCTGAACAATTGGTCGCTTTTTGGCCATAATATGCCATGGACGTCTCTCTTTTGGCCGCACTCTACTGTGAAGTGGGTTGAGGGTGGTGGGTAGCGTTTTCAAACCTCAAAAAAAGCCAGCAGCATTGCGAGTGCTTTGGGCCTCTGCGACGACTTAGCCATGAAATATGCACCCAGTGCCAAATATATAACACAATTGCATCAGAGCTTAAGTACTAGGAATGATTGTTGGGAAGTAAGAGACTGTTTAGACGGTTATGAAAGGTCTAAGTGCATTTGAAATTGTGTAAAACAAAGTGCAGAAATAAGTTGAAAAGTGGTTCAGTATAACCGAATGTTTCCAGCTGAGTCTAAGCTATGACCTAAGCTTTAACCTTAACCATAGAAAAGTGTAAACAAAAGTATAATAGTTAATGGTATAATTGAGGAAATCCACAAATGACAACCATCTTTCTGTCATAACAAACAGGCATATGCTATCATAATGTCATCTGCATTTACCACTGCCAAAGACTAAAACTGAAATGAAAGAAATTTCCCATGGCCAACTTTCCCAGGTGAAAAACGTCTCCTGCAGCCAGTTTGTTTTGTTTTAAAGATTCTGTCAATCATAACAGCCAATTTGTTAAACTGCAGTCCAACATAGAGCTAAGCCCTACCTACACTCAGGTTGTTAACCGCAAAACAATGGTTACTCAGTCAGTTAGCCAGTTAGCCAACTGGCTGACCATGTTGACCACGTCGACATCGTCTGCTGTGGGTAATTGGGTAAAATTGTCACGAACTAAACATGCGAAAGTTGACTGACTTCTCGTATAACTAAAATTTTGACTTACGCGGTGCAAAACATCATTTTGTCAGGCCATTGGGCTAACTGAACCCGAGACCTTTTTCCGTTTCTGTAGTAATTTGCATGTCGGGACCACACTTAACGGTGAGTTTTCTCGGAAAAGCGACGCAAGTGCAGCGTTTGCGTGACCAAAACTAGGCACGAGACATACGACAACAGCAGAAAAACTCAGAAGCCAAATAAGTATTTGGCAAATCAGGGTTAAAATTAAGATTACAGTTGAATGTTGAATTGATAAGGTTGTCGATAAAATTTTGGAATAATTTACGACAAGAAACATGAAATTATAATTACAAATAATAGAACATTGCATTCGTGTGAAGTGATTTCCATCGACTTTCTGTTGAGCACTGCTAACCTATAAATTATAAATTCCAATTAGAAACGAACACAAAAGTTTTCCTTTCCATTGCAAACAATGGCAGTCCAATTGACACAGACTCAACTGGATTTATATACAAATATGCAGGCGAAGAGGGGCCAGAGGGATAGTTGGCTTGTTAGTCAGAAAGTGCAGTTGCATGTTTAGATATTTTGAAGCCAAACCTCAGGTAGCTGAGGCTTATGCTGATGTGTAATTAATGCATTAAAAATGAAATTGTACGAAAGACTCTAAAGCATAAAACAGCAATTTACAGTTGAGGATTGACTGAACGAAAGGAATTTAAAAGAAAAAAGTTACAAATTCAACTGACTAAAACATGAAAATATACTATATAAGTGCAGCTATTTGTGGTCTATATAACACTGCAGGTAAATTGAATATTCGATAGCTTGAACAACCTATTTATTCATTTGAACTTGTGCACAAGTATTTAATAGAAACTTATGTTTCGTTAGACAAACTTTTAGCTGGATAAGTTCATGCACTCTATATTTACTTTTCTATCTATTAACTATAACTATCAATATAATTCAAAGAACCTTTTTAAACGAACTGCTTAACAGATCTCTTGAAGTCCGCTAACACTTCGATAAGCCCTTGGCAATGTCAGTTTTAAGCTCTGAAATCTGGCACGCAATCGTGGCTATAATTGACTACTTAATTCAATATTTGAAAGGATGGCGAAGGTCAAGACTCGAACTCATCTTAACAAATATTTACACGTTAAGCATAGAGCACAATAAATATCGGCTTATTTCTGACCCATTTCAATAGACATTGGCGTCAATTGCAATTGAACGCCTCAATTGAAGTGACAGTCCATGAAAACGAGTAGACAAACAATCAAAACTGAATAGTTTTCAGCTCTAAAGTAAATACGCATTGCGAATACTAAATTTAACAAAAAAAAAACTAAAGAAAATAAATAAATTTTCATATTTCTGTGAACAATTCAGATGCTATTGAAGACGCTGAAAAATTGCAAAATTATGAAAGAGCTCCAATATAAATCTGCTGAACTCACAACAAAAGGCTACAAAACAAATAGAAAAAAAAAACATATTTTGATGAGCGTGGAAGAGTTTCAGCTCGAGGTGTTGGGCGTGGAGCGACTGTCAATGAAATTGTAGCCTGAAGCTATAGTTAAAGTTATGAAATTTTTAATTTATCAAGATACGCCAGATAATGCAAATCTATGCAGAGTTGTGCAAGGCAACGCAATAAAAATGGAATTGTCAGACATTATATTTGGCCAACTCTTGAAATTGCAGACGCTACTGTCCATCAACGTAGTTGGACAAACAAATCTTGGCCAAAAGCAGTGGGGGCGCTAACAACTCTGCAGCCAGAGACCAACTAAAGATACAGATATGAGTATATAGATACAGATACATATGGAACAGACACGCAAACCGCGTACTGCGTGCGTTTAAATTTATTGAATTGGAAAGTAAAATTGCAGTTAATTTATATCTAAATATAATATCTATTTAAATTTATTTCTACAAATATGTTTGATGTAAACCCAACACGCAATTTGCTTAGATAATTACGGTTATTTCTTGTGTTTATACAAAACTATTATCATTATCATAATCATTATTTATATAGGTTTGAAGCTATTATTATTATTGTTTTGGCATGTTGACTTGCAAATTGAAAGTGTGTTGAGGTTGAAATTGAGTTGTTGTTTGCTGAGGTGCAGATTTTATGATATATCAGTTGCAGTTGCAGAAAATAAGTTAATAAAAACTGTATAGATAATTAGTAGGTACAGTGTCATCTTTTTGCTTTGACAACTTTGACTATTTGTTGGTTTTCTTTAGTGTATTCAAAAGTTAAAGAGTTAGTTAACTTGACCTAACCTTGGGTTTAGTGTGCTTAAGCTATTTTTTGTTATAATTAGTTCTGCAAATCTGACTCTGTGTTAAAGTTACCTTTAGTTGTGGGAAATTTAAGTAGCCTCTTTGACTAGCTGTGCCCTTGGTAACAGCTGAAAAACGATAAGAAAATGGTAAGGATAAAAGTAAGGTAGATATATTGGAATAGTTTCGATTCGATGGCGGAATATATATATTATATTATATTTCTATCACTTCTAAGTAACAAGCTTGACTTTATGATAGTTTCCAGTTTTTATTTACATTTCAATCAAATGCTCAAATTCTTAATTAACTTCTTAGACATTCGTTTTAAAGACCACCCACATAAACTTTCTAACAACTTTTCTCTCAATTACCCTCTTGAACTGTCTTCCCTCCTCTTTCTCTTTCGCTATTTCTATCTTTATCTTCTACCTTGTTTAAATGCTTATACGCCACAGTCACCTGTAGAAGCAGTTTCTTCATCTACTCCATTTGATCTCTCTAGCTCCAACTCAGCTGAGCTTAACCATAATAAAAGACAACAAAAAAATCGGAACAGATCTGACAGTAGCTCAAAGCCAGAGAAGAGACTAAGAAAAAACTTTAATGCAATTAGCCATACGAAGATTTAAATGAAATGGCATATAAACCTCGTTTTTGTTCACATGCAGCTTAAAGCCTGGCCAAAAAGTGGGTTTATCTAAATTACAATTATCGCGTTAGCATACAAAGTCAACTAATGATATAATAAATCTTCGCGACTCGTAAAAAGTGTCAGACTGTCAAATTAGGCATGTCATATGAGATATCTGGAGGCCTCCAACTGCCATATAACTGCAACCATGCAAACCTGCATTTTAACACTTGAGTCGTGGGTTCATTTCTTGGTGCATTGTCAACGCGCGTGGGTGTTGTGTGTGTGTGTTGTGTTGTGCTGAAGGAAGTTGCCAGTAGCTTTGCCATTGGCATTTAGCCCAATTTCAAGAAATTTACATGCATTACCTTCAATTAGTCAGTTTTGCCTGCAACTTTTGTGGTTGCGTCAATTGCCACTGCAACTTCTTGCTGCTTATGCAACATCAGTCGGACTTGCTCCACGGATTTCGTAGCACGGAGATGCAAAATGTGTAATTAACCAACTGCTGCTGTTGCGCGTTGAATTGAAGCCAAACTCGACAGCTGCTACCACTGGGGGTTAATCAGCGTTTTGTGTACACTTTGTCTTCAGATCTTTCGATAAGTTCCAGCTAATAGATTACGTCTAAGATGCACTCAGAGAAATAATGTTGAATTCTTTACATAACTTTTCTTAAATGCTTAGCTCTTAAATTAGGTTGGCCCACAGTATTTCAGCTACGTTTTGCACTTGTTTTTGTTACCAACAATTTACAGCAACAAGAAGACAAATTGTGCTAATTTACAAGCATTTTCCTACACCTCGTCGCGGCGGAAGGAGAGGGAAGAGCTTGCGATAATATCAAGCAAAAGTTTGACCAAGTTTCTTTTTCCAAAGCGATTGTTAAATAACATTTGTTGTTATTGTTAGTGTTGTTTCTGGACTTATTGTTATTGCTGGGCTTGCAATTGTTTCACTTGCTGGCGGCAGTTTCATGTTGCGGCTTTCATGTGACCGGTTGAGTACGCGATTCGCCTTGTGCCCCAAGCTGGACTGGACTTGGTTTTGGTTGTAGGTGTTGCTGTTTGCTGAAAGGCATTTTGCTCGCCCTCTTCTTCTTGTCCAGACAAAATTTCAGTTAATTACACAATTTTATGTAAATTTCTCTTTTAGTTGTTGCTCTTATTGTTGCTGTTTGTGTTGTTGTGCATTCTTTTGTGCGGCCACGAATTAATTACTTATTTGCGTAGCAGGCAAACTATTTTGTAGGCAATTAAAATGCCTTTAGTTTTGGGTTTGGATTCGGGTTTGGGCTCTTTGTTTGGGCTCGCATTGCTAACTGCAGTCATTTGTCGATGATACAAAAAGTGAAAGGCAATTGCCAAATCTTCAGATTGACCAACTTCAACTCCAACATCAGCTCCAACACCAATACCAACAAGCAAGCAAAGCAGTCATCAAATGCTTATTATGCACATTTTATGCCATGTGGCAACTGCCAAAAAGTGAAGAAAAAACCCGCCAAGAGGAGCCCAATTCGTGCCTAACCAGTTCTCATTTGCCTGTTGACACAAACTGAAGTTGCGGCAAATTCTGCATGAATCTCAAATCTGACAACATATTTATCGCAGATTCAATCAAGCTGACGTTTAAATGATGTGGGCACGATCTCTGCGATCTCAGAAGCCGGCGATTGAATCTTGTGATCTGCAGCGATTGCAACACAATCAATATAGATTGCAATTGCTTAACAATTTATATAGTTCCCATTAAAATGAACTCAGTTTACGAAACGCTACTCAATACGGACTTGAAAATGTCAAATGATATCGAGACAGTCAAGGCAAAGGGGTTGCATTCCTGCTGCCAATCAAAGCCCCAAAAAGAACTAATCTCAGCATAAAAATCCTCATTATTTATGCCCAAAAAAAACTCGGTTCTAACTTTGACATGTGCATCTAGATTTCACAACATGTCTGAGAGCAAAAAAGTTTAAGAATTCACTCAAAGCGCCACAGTAAACCGACCAGAAACAACCTTGAAACTCCACGAATGACCAAAAATGCAGGCGCCCTAGAAAAAAAGTACTCGAAAATACACTGAAAAAAAAACCAAACAAAACCAAAAACAAGACAAGTCAACAAGTCAGTTGCAAAGGCTGCATAAACAAAAATTCAGTGGACGAGTACAGGAAATACGAAAGGCAATGGGAAACGAGGCCAGTCTCACAGAATTGGTTGCCATTGGCCATAGATGTTGCTTAAACTGTTAAATTGTAAAGTAAGAGATGCGGTTGAATCCGCAAGATACACAAGACACTTTGGACTTGTACTCATGGTCATTGCGCAACTGAAGATTTGAAGAATTTATGGGCATTAAACACTGGAGGGTAAATCTTAATTAACGAACGTGTACAGCTGGCATTAAATGTATATTCGGGCTTCTGATTTAATCCATTATATTCTGATTAACATATATATGTATAGTATATAATATAAATGCTTACTAAGAGTGCCTACAAATCACTTTCACTGAAACGCGCAACAAAACGAAATGAATCCAAAAAGAAATTTCAGTTAACAAATTTCGCTTTCATTGGCCACTTTTGGAGCTCATCTGGTGCGGCTCAGACAATCCGGCGTAACCATAAACTCAACTGTAACAGACTGACTGATGTGTTAGATGTGAAATCAATTATGACTTACTATTAACAAATTAGTTTATTTGCCACAGATTCATTCATTTAACTGACGTCTACACGCCCCTATACTTACATGCTTACTGAGTACATAAAAATAATGTATATTTTGTTTTGATAAATGCCGTAACCGGTTTTCACTTTTGATTTCTTCTAAAGCCACGTTCAGTTACCAATCTCCCATGCCTGATCTTCACTCATTAGCATAATGTTCACTTGATATGACAGCTCAAATATGTAACGCTTTCGTAATAAAATACAATTTGGATACATTAAAATATGTTCAGGGTGGGAAATTAGTTGCCTTCTTTTTCCATCTCTCTTTTTTTTTTTGGGGTTTACCACTTTTGGTGTCTTATGGAACTTTCTATGTTGTCCAAGAGATAAAGTAATTTATAATCTTTAGTTATTTTATGGGTGGTTAAATGGACGTTATCAAGTGGAATAATAAATTAAGTGAAGAAAAAGGGAAGCCCATCAAAACTTGATTTTAATTTGGCAATAAATGAGCTAAGCTAACCTTCATCTTGACCTTGCCTTTGGCACAATTTCTAACAATTCTATCAAACTGAAAGCTAAAACCAACATCATCTTCCTTTCAATACCTTTCTATATTGAATATCTCAGAAGACGACTAAATTGTTCGACCTTATGAAAACCCCAACTGCCAATCATTTATACCAATTTCACTAATCAAAAATCTCCAACGCCCAACGCTAACAAAGCAATCAAATCTAATGATTAATTATTATTGTTAAAAAAATGTAGCCACCGTTTTTTCTCTACTGTCTTCGGATCTACGACTATTATTCGATCAATTTTCGGAAACGCCAACTCTCAGATTGACAATCCATTGACACCTTTCAATCGCAGAGAGACACCCACAACAACAACATGGGAACGTTAATGGGCGTCGTGTTGGCATGTGACAATCGCAGCAGCTACACCTGCCCAGGTGAGCAACGTGTTCGTTAGCTGGACGCATGCGTAGCGCATTGTTTGAGTGGATTGGCAACAGCAAAGACAAAAACGAAAGCGTTTTGCATACCAGAAACTTTGTTAACTGAAAGATTTCACACTTTTGGGTGAAATGAACATGTTCGAAACGTTCCAGGCATGAAATATGACGCAAATTATGGAACCCTTTGACGGAGTTCATCGACAGCTTAGGGTTGGGCGGCGGCGGTGTCTCGAGATGTTGATTGCAGCTACCACAGCTTTTGGGCAGTTGATTGATGATTGATTGATGTTTTCACCAACCGCGCAATTTGTCAAAAAAAAAACAAAAATACACAGAAAAAATTAACAAATAAGAGGGAAACTTTTTATGTTAAAAGAAAAGAAAACTTTAAGTGGAAAAAAATATCTTTTGTTGTGTGAAAATTATGATGCACTACCAGTCATTGAACGCTAAGTGATAAAGTTTTTAATTCATTGTGAATCTGTTAATAATACCCATAATACGCATATCCCAAGCTTGTGGTAAGACAGAGAGGAACGGAGCCTAAATCGCATTTTCCAGCAGCTGGAAAACTACAAAGAAAGTCGCTTAGTCTCTAAACTAAATATAAACAGCTCAAGCTAAATCCCCCACAGAGCAGCAGCTAAAAAGAAAACCCACAAATCAAGAGCTTAAGCACATTGAGAATCCAGGTAAACACACCTGTTGAGCTTCACACAGTTAACACCACCCCAAGTGCCCAAGATGAAGTTGCATAACAGCATTCGACAGCAGCAACAGCGTCATGATGAGCTGTTTCATTAGCGGCAACAACATAATTGCCTTGTGAGAAGAGAGAAAAGAGTGAGAAATTGACGAACGACGGTCCAAATCTTTGAAAATCTTGCAGACGCATTCAAATGTCGCAAGATAATGTAAAAGCCATAAGATTTATGGCACTGGCAATTAAATTATGCATGCTACTCGTACCGAGTACTAAGCATCTTATAAGCCTGCCTCATCTGCTCATCTTCTTCTTCTTTTGGCTTGGCTTGTCTATGAAAAATTGCGTTGAATAACTGTTGTTAAACAATTTTTAGTTGCCTTTTTGTTGCTTTCGTTTGTTTTGCCGAATCATTTCTACGCGATGCGTGTACGATGCGTATGACAAGCAGTTTGAAGCTTACCTGAACGCTTACCCGAGATTGTATAAGCTCCTCTGCTTGGCGCTACTATGAATAGATCCCAGACGAGGCGACGCGTTTACAATTGCAGCACAAAACAAAAGAAAATTTGTTACAATACACGACCCGACCGGTTGCCACCAACTCGAATTGAAGGGGGAAGTAAAAAACAAAAAAAAAGACGCGGCACGTTTGGCAAGTATCCAAGTCGCCGCTTCACCATCTTCGCGCTGCATTTGATGATCTCCGATCTTTGTATGACAACACCTAATAGCTGCACGTATATTGCAAAGCAAATCAGAGCTATATTTTGCAACACTTTTTCACAATCGCATTTATTAGATTTTTATTAAGTTACATACATTTCACTTTGGTAAATGATCAATTAAGGGTGAAGTCGGCTGCGGCTGTGTATGAGAAGCTGGCGGCGTCTGAGACTACGTTCTAATTGGAAATGGCCGCTGCCAGCTGCTTAAATTATATTTTACCTTTTATTCTACAATAACACTTGTTCAGTGTATACTACCATATATTATATGTATAATGGATAACGATTAACGGATACTATACCAAATTATATTTTAAAAGACCACAGGTGACGTTTAATTAATAAATTTAGTACCACACTTCTTCATTCTTTACTTTTTGCGCACTAACTAGAGATTCTGTTACAATATTCCGTTACAAAATGCATTCCAATAATGTAATGTTAATGTTAACTGGCCCTGTTGCCGTACAGTGCTGCCAACTCTTCAAGGATCAAACAAGCTAGATAAACTAGATAGATAAATAAAGATATCAAAAGCTTAAATGTCTTCTTTTAAAAAATCGGAAAAAATTATATTAGTATATATTTTTATTATTAATCAAGCAATGCTGTATAATAAATAATGATGTTAAGGTCAATGCACCCTTCTGTTAACAATCGATATTAACATATTCTATCGAAACATACGCCTAATTTATCGAACCTCGCCAGCTTACACTTCTTCTTCCTCATTTGGCTCGATTATCAAAGAATTTGAATTGTTTTTGGTGTGTGTAATTGGATTTCTACCTTTCTCTTGATTATAAGGGATAGAAGCCCTAATTAGTGCAACAGCACACATAATTAATTGATTCCTTTAATCGCAGTGACGTCACTGGCGCACTTTCAGTTTTTATGTGTCTGTGTGTGTGTGGGTATAACTAATGCAAGTGACACAATTTCGCACAAGTTCATGCTCCAACGGGTTTTTAACCTACTTTGCCATTTGCGAAGCAGCTACTGCCTCTAAGGACCCCAGAGTCGGTAATCAAGAGACACAAATCTGGAGTAGCAGCCGCGACCAAAACATAAAAACTGGTTCAAGTCTACGCGGCGATGGGGAAACTGCCCACTTTTGATCAGTCAATGGCGAATTTGTTGTGCCAGTTTTCATTTTCGCTTATAAATCTGGTTTGGCCTCAGAAAATTAATGTCAGCAGCAAATGATGCAATAGAAAAACTTATTCATAAATGTTCAGTTAATAACTTGGTATAAATAACTATCTTAAGGCTAATATATATATATATATATATTATTATACTAACTTTATCTTTTTTTATTTTACAGCCCTTTCACAATAATCATCGCCGCCAGCTGAATCTTCAGCCCTACAATCAACAGAACTTCGTCCAAGCTGGTCTAGAATTGCCCATTCCGCCGCAACAGCAGCGCCAACAAACGCTTCAGACACACCAGCAGCAGCAGCAACAACAGCAGCAGCAGCAGCAATATCATACCCAGCAGCAACAACGCTTTGGTCAATTCCCACAGCAACAGAAGCAGCAGCAGCAGCAACAGCCCCACAGCAATCAGCAATTCCAGCGCTCCACCCAAAATCAACTCCAAACAGCGCCGCAGTATCCACAAGGCACCGTTAATCTGCAGCAACCGCAGGTATCGCGAACTACCAGCAATCTCGACCTGCATCATCAGAACTTTTTGGACTTGCGCAATTATGCCAGCACGCAGCAGCTGCCACAGCGTCACAAGCAATTCCAAGACACACGTCTGCAATCTACCGCTTTTCCAGCACAGGCTTACCAACAACAACAGCAGCAGCAGCAACAACAGCAGCAATTCGCCTACCAGCAGCAGCAACCGCAGCCCCAACAGTTTGGCCAGCAGACAACGCAGAAGCTACCCAGCCAGGCTCCTGTACCCACATTCCAGAGCTTGTCACAGCCTCAGCAACAGGCGTTGTCGCAAACGCAGTTTAACTACCAACAGCAGCAGCAGCAACAACAGCAATTGCCTTCTCCACAGCAACAACAATATCAAGTGGTGACACCACAACTGGGTCTGCCCTTGCCACAAATCTTCAGCACTCTACAATCCACTCCTTTCCCCGCACAACCTTCTCGTGAAACCTTCCAGCAGCAGCAGCAACAGCAGCCGCAACAACTGTTCCAACAACAGCAACAACATCAGTTTATCAATAACGCACCCCAAGCACAGCCCGCTGATCAAGAATACAAACAGAAGCTCATACAGAAGCACGAACAGTTTGTGGCCAAGCAGTATGAGAAGTCACAGCACAAGGTGCGCCAGCAGCATGAGGAGTTCCTGGCCAAGCAGCATGCCATTAAGCAGCAGGTCCTGCCCACCATCATTACTCAGCCCAACATTTATCCACTGCAGCAACAGCAGCAGTTTGGCCCACCACGTGGACGTCCCGTTGCCCACCCCACGGAGTACAATCAGTTCAACAGCGCGCTGCAGCAATACTACAAGGAGCATCCTACCACAACGACAACCACAACAACAACCACCACAGAAGCAAACACCACGCCCAAGAAGAACATCTACTCACAGGCTAAAGCGGAGCTGGGAAAATACGGCAGCCAGAAACTGAACGGCAAAAAGCCCGTGAAGACCATTGCACGAGATGATTTGCTGAAGCAACTGAAGGCAGCTTTGTCGGAGGCACCACAGCAGCCACTGACTGGCAACAAGACCTACGATGAAATGGACCTCGTGTTGCCCAATGGACAACGCGTTCAGGTCATTCGCACAACGGACCCAAATCTTGTACAGGGACAACAGGCTTACTCGCAGGAACAGCTCCAAACGCTACTGGCACAACAGGCACTCGGTTCAGAGCCCAAATTGAGTCTTAGCGATGTGGCGCCCACCAAGAGCAAGGATCTAGTGTTGCCCGGTGGTGGCAAGGTACAAATTCTGCGCTCGCCTGATCCACAGGAATCAGACACGTTACCCGCTGAATCGCTGCCCGGCGGCGTGGATCTGTCCAGTCTGGCCGCTTTGTATGGCGGTGGAGCAGGTGACATTCAGGGTGTAAGCAATGGCGCCAACAGCATTGCCAGCTCAGCCGTCATCACGTCCGATTCTGATGATCCACCAACACTGGAAGAGCTTGCCAAGCGTGGCCTTATACCCGATGGCTATGAGATTGAGGGTTTGAGCTCCAATTCTCAGGCAAAGAACACCCCAGCACCGCCCACATTGCCACCCAAAAAGAAGGCCACCTACGTTTATCTGGAGGAACAAGCCGATGGCAGCTTTAGGATCCAGGGCGTCAAGGCCAACGGCGAGAAGGAGACGAAACAAACTGGCGCCGAGGTGGAGAGCATCTTGGAGCGCATACGCAGCGGTGAGATCAAGCTGCCGCCCTCCGTTTATCGTCTGACCCTGCCCAATGATGAAGTCGTCGAGATCAAAAGCGGCAAGATCATTCAGACCACAACAACACGTGCCCCAACCACAATCAGCACCACGACAACAACCACCACAACGCCAGTGCCTTTCTTCACACGCAGCACGCCCAGCAATCACCGACAGTATCATCCATCAAGAACCTCCACCACCACCACCACCTCGACCACAACCAGCACCACCAGTGCGCCCTACACTCCTCGCTACAGCAGCATCTATGAGACCGCAAGCACCGCCAGTGCCGCAGTCAATGCCGCCAGTCTTATACGCACCACACCCGCACCCATCTACAACTCTTCCCCCGTGACCTCATCCCCATACGTTGTCGGCGTCTCCACCCATCTACCAATTGTGACAGAGCGTCTGCCGGAAATTAACCAGGCACCTGAGCAGAATCCTCTTCAGTATGCTGACGCTTTGGTGCAGGAGACGGAAAACACTGAGAAAGCAGCTTCCACAGGCGGCGCCGATGTCGTGTCCAATCCCAGTGAAGATCTGTTGCAGATCCTCAAGACCAACGGACTCTTTGCCATGGCCAAGTATCTACGCCAAAGTGGCCTTGACAGCATATTAAACGAGACAGGACCCTACACAATCTTTGTGCCCACGGACAAGGCCTTCAAGAATCTACTCGTCCAACTAGGCGGACCCGAACGCGCTGAGGAGAAGTTCCAGTCCAATCCACGTTTGCTCAGTGGTGTAAGTGTCCATCATTGTCCATCAGTCGTCCACCAGAAATACTAACTATTTCATTTGCAGCTACTCTTGCATCATGTGATTCCCGGCGCCTTTGAGATTGCCACATTGCAGGACGAGATGACAGGTGTTTCTCTAGCTGGCACACAGCTGCGCGTCAACCAGTACAATATGCACGATCAGGAGTGGAACGATGTTACTGTAAGAAAGTCATGAAATACTGCAATAGCTCCTTCACTATAATCATAATCCCTTTCAGCTCACCACCATTAATGGAGCGATGGTTGTGCTGAACAAGAAGGACATTAAGATACCACAGGGTGTTGCCCATGCGGTGGATCGCGTCATGTTCCCACTGCCGGTTGGAGATCTGCTGCAAACGCTGCAATCGGATCGCGAGGGTCGCTTCTCCAACTTCCTGAAGATACTCTACACCTCTGGACTCTCCGAGAAACTGCAAAGCAAGAGTAAGTGACCTTTGGGCTCTGATTCTTGATGGAAAACTAACATTGGTTTTGTTTTAGGCGTGAAAACTTACACAGTGTTCGCACCCGTGGACAAGAGCTTCAGTGAACTCGACTCGGACACACTGGAGAAGCTTTACACCGATAAAGAGGCCGCCGAACAATTTGCCATGAAGCACATTGTGCCCGGTGCGCTCTTCTCCGCCGGCATGCGTTTCTACCAGGTTAAGGATTCGCTCTTTACCGGCAAAACGGTCGTTTTGCAGAAGACCTCCGCCGGCAAGATCAAGGTGAATGACGCACAAATGGTCACCTCCAACATACCAGCCACAAATGGTGTTATACATGCTTTGGATGGCGTCCTGGCGTGAAAAGATTATCATGCGATCGGCTGATTGGAGGCCTTGTTATTGCAGTTTAGTGTTTAGTTTATAAGTCTTTGGTTGCATTGGCCAAGCTGGGGGTTTTCCTTATAATTATCATATATACTTATATATATATATATATATAAACGAAGCAAATTGTTAGTGAAATCTTGCCACAGCCGTCGAATACCGTCGATTGCTGTAGAAATCGCGATCTTATAGAAAATTGGTGCAAACACAACATAAAAACAACAAAAACAAACAGAAATTGGGTAATGAGAGTAACTTTGAGATTGGTGCTTCCATTATAATTTCTGTATTTTCTTTCGCTTTCATAAACAGTCATTAAAAATAGAAATAGTTTAATTTAAGTGAAAGAGAAAAATGTGTGTAAAAAAAAAAGCAAAGAGATAAAAATGGTTTGAGAACAAGGACAGCTATGGAAATGATGCTACGTTAAGAACTTTATATCTAATTTATTATTTGGTCATGAAATCCAATCAAAAATTCGTTTAATTAAGGTTGTAATTTAATTAAGTTGATGCGAAACGTTATTTGTTTTAAATATTTACGTAATATACTTTTAAATAAACTGTACAGTGTGAAAGCAATTGTGTGCGTTTGAAATGGGTTTGTGTCTCCGCTAGCTGCAGTACTCACGTGAAACTGGGGAGCAGCTGAACTAAAAACAAGTGAGCTAAGGGTTTGTGCTCTTGCTGATATCACAGTTTGAGTAGCACTGGATATTCATAATATAAAAATTAAAATTAAAGTGAATGAATTAATTGCAACAATTGTTTAATATACATATAATTCTCATAAATTCTTTATTAAGTCGACTTTTAAAATGTTTTTGGGGCTTGTGTTTGTTTTTTTTGTTCGCACTTTGGACTTTTAATTAGTTTTCTTTTCTATGCAAATACCATTCCATTATATTATAATAATTAAATTTTGGTTTATATTTTCATTATTTTCGTTTTGCCTGGTTGGCACTTACTCGAATTTACTTCCCGATCGCTTCAAATAATGCAATATCCAATATGTTGATTAAATACGAATGTATTTTATTTATGTTATTAAATTCTATAATTTGCTTTGCATAGCGTTTTTTCTCAAGATCTTAACTGATTTGCGCTTCGGTTTCGATTCGGTTCAATTTTTGGTTTATATTGTAATTTTTACATGCACATTTATAGATGCGAAAAACATTAAGGCTATTTTGTATTTAAATAGATTATTTTCGTATTTCGTATGTATTTCAATAACTAAAAAATGTTAATGCTAAACTCAAATATGATTTATACAATATCAAAAATAATCAAAAATTCAACAGTGCTCAATAATGGCAAAAACAAAAGTGAAACAGTATAAAAATATGTGTAAAAAATAAATAAAATTAATTCGATTTTCCAACTTTCCAACAGAAATCTTCAAATTTCCTGTTATATTCAATTTTCTTTTGTTTTTTTGTTTTTTTTAATACACATATACCAACTTCTATGCCATGTCATTATATTTATATTTTTTCTTTACACATATTTAATTTTTTTTCATTTAATTTTTAGCTTAGGTTTTTGTAATAATTTCTGAAAGTATCACCCTGTGTTTTCTCATAGTTTCCCATATATTTTAAATAATGTTATTTTCTTTTTTCGTTTGTTATTTTTCTTGCCTTAAAATGTGTTTTTTTTTTATCGACTTTCTTCTGATACGCTTAAAATTTACAACAATACTTCAACTTAATTACATACAATACAATATTTTACTTTTAATTTTTTCTTTTTCTAATTTTTTTTTGTTTTTGTTTCTTTTTTTTTGTGTAACAAATCGCGCACATTTAACTGGGCCGGAAATCGCTGCTCCTTGAGTGGAGCATAAAAGTTTTGTTATAATAAAAATGCATTTAAAATTTAAACAACGAAAAACCTGAACGCAATGCGAGTGTGAGTGTGTGTATGATTGTGTGTGGCTATTGTAGTTTTACTTGTAGTGAGACACTGTAGTAAGTTGAATTGTTGCTGAATTCTTTTTGTATAGTATTTAATAAGTATTATTTTTTTTGTTTTTTTTTTATCAGAATAAACCCTCAAGTTCAAAAGGCAAAATTTTAAATAGAATTTGAAATTGAAAATTGAAAAGAGAAATTGAAAACTTTTGAACTATTAAGC
This sequence comes from Hirtodrosophila trivittata, assembly GCA_035045065.1. Classification (NCBI taxonomy): domain Eukaryota; kingdom Metazoa; phylum Arthropoda; class Insecta; order Diptera; family Drosophilidae; genus Hirtodrosophila; species Hirtodrosophila trivittata. Next base: position 4,283,679 of record JAWNNK010000856.1, read on the forward strand.
GATATCGTGATATACTGCTGTGATAATTGTAATATTTATTGATTGGTTTATTTTATTTTTGGTTTTCTTTAGCGTTTGTTTATCCGCCTATGCTATTTTATTTATTCTTGTTTTGTTTTTGGAATATGCTGTACGTAGTTTGAAGGAAAAACACTTAAAATGTTTGGTAAAACGAACTTTGTTTTGTTTTCTGTTTTTGACTATTTTGTGTTTGGTTTTTTGTATTTATTCTTTCTGTACTTGATTTCTTGTTGTATTTTTATTTCTTGCATCTATGCTTTGACTATTTTCTGCGCTTGCATCAGCTTCCGCCAGCTTATTTGCTTAGTTGCTGTGTTTTGTTGTCGTGTGTAATTCAATTTAAATTTAAATATAAATAGGAACAACCCGCGCGCGCCACGCGTCGCTTGGGTCTGGAAAGTGCCCCCAAAGCTTGCCACCGGCGCCACGTCTACTGCTGTTGCACGAGCAGCTGTTCCACCTGGTCGGCGGTGCGCAGCAGGAACGCAGCGCTCTCCCTGTACGCAGATGTAACCTGCCGGGCGGCGGTCACCTCGTTGGGGCTCAGCTTGTGTGGGAGTATGGGCGGCACACGGGAGCAGTTGCCATCGCCGGACGCGGAGAGCAATTGTTGTTGTTGTTGCTGCTGTTGTTGTTGCTGCTGCTGTTGCTGCTGCTGTTGCTGCTGTTGTTGCTGCTGCTGTTGCAGCTGCTGCAGCTGCTGTGTGGCGGTGACCAATGCATTGTTGTTGTTCGCATTGCTCAGTGTGGCCAGATTTGCTGCACTCAACTGTGAGCTGACCGTGTTGCTGTTGTTGTTGTTGCAGCTGTTCAGCCCACTGCCAGCACCCAACGTTGTCGGCTTCATGGAGAGATCGGTGGGCGTAACTGGAAAGGAGAAAAGACGAGCTTAAGTAACGTCAACTGGAACTATGTTAACTTTTCAGATTAACCAAATGTTGTAACAATCTTATAGAAACATATTTCTGGATGTTTACTTACCATTACCCAGTCCGGCAACGCCTGGAAAATAGCCGGGATAGCTGGGCGCACGTCCAGCAGCCACAGCTGCGGCTGCCGCAGCTGCCACAAACGGCGAGGCAGCCGACGGCGAACTGAAGTCCGTGGTATAGGGACTGCTGGAGGGTAGGCCGGCGCCATTCGATGCACCAGCGCCGTTGGCCAATGTCATGCCCGTTACACTGGCACCACCAACGCTGTTGTTCGAGCTCAAGGCCAGTGGTGAGCTGCGTGCTGAGCTCATGCCACCGCTGACGCCTCCAGCTGCGCCGCTGGTACTGTTGCCGCCTGCACTGCCGGCTCCAGCCATATTTGCCGCTCCACCGAACGCAGTGTCCGCATGCTCTGAGTTGGGTGTGGAACGTGCAAAGCCCACGGCACTGACGAACGGCAGTACAGCGGCTGTTACACTGCTCAGGCCAGCCGCATCGGCAGCGTTGCAGGTGACGGAGGCGGCGTTGCTCGCGGACGTGTTGCTTGTGCCGGCAGCAGCAGCCGCTGCAGCGGCTACAGCGCTGCCCGGCGCCGGGCAGGCATGGGTGATGGGCTCCAGGCCGATGCGCATACGTTTCGCATTCATGGACTCGTTCTCACAGGCAATCGCCAGGATTTGTTCCGCCTGCACGGAGGTAAGATGAGCGGGCGTCGGCCGAGTCTGCAGTATTTCGAACAGAGCATTCTATTTAAATAAGAATTGAATCGTATCAGCTCTTAAGATCAGACTTACCGTATTCTCCCAGCCATCTCGAGTCTTCTTGTTGCGGCGACAGGACTTGAGATAGGTGCGTATACGCTTGCGGGAACGATCGCTGAACTCGGGAAATTGTCGAGCGCACGAATCGATGATGGCTTGGATTTTTTCCTTTGGCTGCTTGGAGATGGGTATGATGCGATCCAGATTCTCGTCCACAAATAGACGCACAAACATCTGTAAAGCAAGGACAAAGGGATAAGTATGGAATCATTGAGGAGTTGCTACCCACTTCAGGTGGCATTTCATTGGCAACGTTCGCTTTACATTCGCTGCGCAAACTCCAACAACTCACAGCGGGAGAAGAGCTTCTCTCGCACTTTACTCACATTGAAGGCCTTAAGGCGCTCGGGATCGTGTGGGGTGGCCAGTTTCTCATCCAGTTTGTCATCGGAATCATCCTCGGAAACTTCATCCTCTTCCTTTTGGCCCGACGAGTTGGTCTCGTCCTGTGCCTCCATCGGCGATTGCGTATCCTGACGTGGCACCGGCGACAACGAACCATCCAGTTTCCCAGTGGCTGCTGCCACAGCAGCTGCATTCTGGGCCAAAGCGTTCTGATACTGAGCCCAGAGGCCACCCACAACGCTGAGGTCGGGACCCTCGGTGCCATTGCGAACTGCCGTCGAGTTCTGATAGTTCCAGGCGAGCAGCATTAGCTTCAGCTTGTCCGCATCCTTCATGAGACCCGCGTAGGCTTCCGACTCATTCGTTATGCCACCGCCCAGGCTGCTCGCAATGTCACCCAATCCACTGCCCAGACCGGTGCTTCCTAAGCCTCCGCCGCCACCGCCGCCGCCTCCGCCACCGGCTATACCGACAACACTGCTGGTGTCGGTGCTGGTGGCCGGTGTTGCTGGTATGGTTTCCTGTGAAGGGAAAGGGAAGGGGAAAGGGAATGTAAGATGAGTACAAGTTCACTTTACGGAACTTTCAATGACCGCACAAAGTTTTGGGACAACGTTCGATACTCGTGTACCAAATCCCAATGATTAGAAAGGGGTTTTTGGTCACAGTCAGAGCGAGACCCAAGCTCGTTAGACCATTCAAAAGTATGCACAAAAACACTATAAAAAAAAGAAAGAAAGAAGGAAAGAAACGTCAAAGAAGCTCTGCCAGCTTCAGCTTCAGCTTCAAGTCCAGCCCAAAACCAGCAGCAAAGTTTGGTCCAGCCAAGATGAAAGCCGGACCCGGTTTTTCCCCTCCCCTCTTTCTTTTTTACTTCGGGTTGCGTTTATTTTCTTCTTGCTTTTTACTCAACATTTTCCTTTTATGCTGCGCTGCAAATTAGTTGCCAGCATTTGTGAGTGCGTGGGCCAAAGGAGAGTTCAGTTAGCTTTGGGTCCCAGCCATTTTGTGGCCAACATTGCTCTAATGAAACATTTCGTTCTTCTTATTTCTGTAGTGGGCCAAGACTAAGACGTTCATTCCACCAAAGGAAGCTCTCTGTCTTTGGCTTGTGGTCTGAAGGACAGTGGCTGAGGCTGGCTGCTCGTCTCCTCGTCTGCTTTAGGGTTGTTCTTGCCAGCACAAATGAACTTGTCTTCCATTGAAGGATGAGGGATTGCACAAGGAAAAAGAAAGCACCAAGGCGAAGAATGTGTAGCAGGCATATCAAATGAAAATGAAGTTTGGACACTGCTTCTAATTAACATTCACTCATTTCTACTCTCTTTCAGGGAAGTTAAAGCCTTTACAACGAAAAGCTATACCTATACCTAATAGAAGTGTGAATGAAACTCCGTATGACATGTTCCAAACAATGCAACAGGAAAATGGAAAATTGTACAATAGGATTATGCGTAAAGGAAAACTTAGAAGGAATATGTCCAATCAAACGTATGAAGTCAATAAGTAATCATCAAAAGGAACACCAGCTGAGGTACCAAAAATTATTTAGCCTTAGCTAAACTACAATTCCCAAATAAAATTTTTAATCAAGCTGAGGGAGAGAGGACGAGGAATCCTCATTCCCATTCTCATCCGAATCCCAATTTGCAATTTCGTCCACTGTCAAACGAAAGTAGCCAGCAGAGTCGGAGATAACAACATGTGGCCAACTGGTGGCTGTGTCCAATTTAAGCCACAATTTTAATGTTGGCTGGCAATTTTCTTTAAGTTGGAGTTACCCTTTTTTGCTTGAGGCACCTTTCGGTTGATACGATTGAAGGAACTACGAACGATGACCACATGAATAAGAAGAAAACGTACAAATTTTTCATTAATTAAAACGGTACAAGAAAAGCAACTGGGGAGTTGCAGAGGATGGGGAAAACTCTGTTTTGCTGGACAATGTCAATGGACAAGCAAGCAGAGCGATTGAGACCACAACGTGAAAGAGCTAAAGAGGGGGATTGAAGGGGTGGAGGGGGAAAAGTGGAAATGGGTGAATCTAGCAACAGAGGCAAGCGACTGACATTTTTGTGAAGTTGAGCAAGTCCGTCGGGAGTCTTTGTGTGCCTGGCACAGCTTGGGCTTAGAGTGTGAGTCTGTGTGTGTGTGTGTGTGGTCTATGTACAAGTTCTTGGCTTGGAGTTGGCCGAAACTTTGTTTCGCAGCCGGAGCTCATCCTGGGCAACCTTGACTTTGCAAGGCGGACGCGATGTGTGCCTAATGCTCGAGTTGTTCCAAGCAATTTGTTGTTAGCTGTCAGCCCATTTGGGTGTAGGGTGTATGGGTAACACCTGCAGAGCATACTCACACACTCACACACACACACAAGCTGCAGGGATAGACATAAATCCGAGCATTTATTTCCATTGCCACAACACTTTCGAGTCGACAGTCGAAACGAAGTCGCTTTTGAAGTTTTTGGGGGCAGATGAATTTGTAACCCTTTTACAGTTGCGCCTAAAAGTATGCTACACACACACACACACATACAGAAGTGAGACGGAGATGGTTGCCAAGCCTAATATCAGAAATATGCGGGCTCTGTGGCATCTTGCAAGGAAAGCAAAAGCCAAAGCGGCAGGACGAGGAGACGAACAAGTTCAATGCAAAAGGCAGAAACGCACACTATGATCAAGTGCTTACGATACGTTTGTGTGTGTGGAGTGTGAGTGTGTGTGGGGAATGGGTGTGAGGCATATGTGTTGCTGTTATTATTGTTGTCTGCTGCGCCTAAGAGCAGACTTTGACTACAGCTACATACCACTACAATGCCAAAAAGGCTCTAAGCACACACATAATGAATTACCAACGACTCGAGCGTATGTCTGTGTGTCTGTGTGTGTGTGTGTGTGTTGCTCATGACTGCCAACTGCCGATGACATATTTCTCTAGACGAGCCAGTAAGTTTCAATTCCCCCCACAGCACACAGCACGGCTTCTCTTCTCTGGCCTCCTCAGCGCCTAAAAGGCAGCTAAGAAAATTTGCGTTTAACTCATAAGTGCGTGAAAGGGTTGCCAGCCCCTGCCCCCGCCCCTGCCCCTGCCCCTGGATCTGCCCCTACCCCAGCGAGAAGGCTGGCAAACGTAAGCCCAACCCAGCCCTCTGTACGCTGTCAAGGAAATTGTAGTTTAAATGAAATGGAAGTTGCTTTTATCAACGGCGCCGGCAGAGAGTGTGGGATTGCTAAAGGGTTGGGGTTAGTGTGTGTGCGTGTGTGTGTGCGTGTGTGAGCTTTCTTAGAAGTTGTCTGCCTGTGTGTGCGTGTGTGAGGCTGTCGTATATAAATTAAAATGCCTAAACATATGCATTAGTTTTTGTCTCAGACCCACTATTGCCATCTCTTTCCTGGCTGCCGTAGCAGGCGCACACTCCAAAGTTTTTGTGGTTACGACATTGGTTTTCGGGGGAGGCTGCTGCCAAGAGAAGCATAGCGCATGGGAATCTGTTCTTGGGTTCGGAGGGGGCGTGGGCGAGGGAGGATTGTAGCCCTGATGTCTGTCAGAGCTCGGTCTAGCTCTTGAGCTGTGGACTGGCAACTTAGTCTAATGAGAATTCAAAACTTAACTACGCAATCGTGCTGAAGAAATTAAAAGAAATTGCACATGATGTGCAAACATATCGAACGACAGAGACAAACAGACAAAGTATGTACATATATATAGTATATATATACTATATATATATTGGCTGAGTTGTACAGTTGCTGCTGGTGACAGTTGAAAGTTCAATAAGTGCAATAAAACAAATATTTGTTTCACTTTTTTAACTGCAACTGCACACAAATTCCATAACTTTAAAATATTTACTCTGGAAGTATTGTCTGCATATTGGCCAAGTCCAGAGTCCAGAGCCCAGTTTAGAGTCAATTGCTAGTAAATTTATGGGCCATGGTCGAGTATCCTCAGAAATAAAAATGCTTTTATATTCCAAACAAAAACTCTTCTAGACAAAGAATCAAGGCAAGCTTCAAGTTTGAGCAACAAATTTGAATAGGAAAAGTGAACGTGTAACAAGTGTTTGGAAAATCGAAGCTTAAGAGTTTTCCGAAAGCTTTCAAATCTGCTTAATTAAACATAATAAACGCTTGTTTAGCCAGAGGTATTTAACAATAATCGCTGGTAATACCCACTTGATAGAGTTATACGAAAGACTAGATATATTTCCATATATATTTATTCTTCCACTTAAATGACGCTTGAGTGTAGTTCTTCTGGTTGGGGGCTAGCTATCGATATGTATATTAATATTTTCCCCAAACAATTTCCATATGCGCTTTTATGTTTTTCCATTTTTCTATTTTTCAGTTTTGGCTTTCAGTTTTCAGCTCTGATGCATTGCGTCATTCAGAGACCCTCCGATGCAGCTGGACATATAAAACTGCAGTCTAAATACATTATATGTATGTACAACTGTAAAATATATTATATATGTATGTATATATATACACAGAGGGTATAACATAGCGCAAGCCCCGCTGGCAATGGCCACCAACCGGCAACACAGGGCCTAAATGCAAACGCTGGTCAAAGCAATTACAAAAAATTTTGGATCCTGTCTACTTTTAGGCTTCGACGGGGCGTTGAAAATAAATGGATTCAAATATATATAGAAAAATGTATACAAGTATAGATCTATATAGAAAAAATCCCGGTTAAAAGCGGACGAAGAGACGCTGTTAAATTAGTTACCAGTCGCCAGTTAGTGGGAGAGAGAGAGAAGGGGTAAACGACATAGGGATAGGTGGAGGTGCACTAAGAGGGGGGCAGACGCATCTATATATACATATATGAAAAAAGAATACATATATATTTACATATATATATATATATATATATATAGATGATAGTTATCAGTAGCAGGACTTACACACCTTTTGATACCGAAGACAAACCGAAAAATAAAATTACACTTTGAATTGAACCTCTAATTTTTTGAAGTTTTTCTTTTTAAATTAGCTTGTTTGGTTGCTATATTTTGTCTCACTCTAACCTGTATCATTGTTAACTGTAAATTGTACCTTGAAATTACATGTCTGTTAAACACTTAACAACTTCCTTCACAGACAAACGCGACGCTTACAACACTCGCCCACGCGAATTAGCGCCAAAAACTTTGCATGTGGTTCGGCAGGACCTTCGACTTAAGCAGAAGCAGGAGCAGAGCTCAAGCTGAGCCACAAAGCACCACTATATATATAGAGTCATAAAACTATGTCTGACCCAACCACAATCATAAACTAAACAGCCAAACAAGGTGCGCTGCATTCGCGACGAGCAGCAGCTAAATAAGCTTCAGGCGTTTGCCGGACTCTATCAAAAAAAAAAAGGAAAAAATCCAAACAAAGCTCTGCCGGCAAGGGCTGCTCCTATGGGGTTCTGCTCCTCCTCTGCTGGAGCTCTGCTAACTGAAGTCTGGTCAACAAAATGTTGCATACTTTATGGCGCAGAGCAAATAATATTCGCGTGCCGCATAAAAAGCGAAACCCACCCAACGCTCTTACCCCCAACTTGTTTGTTATTGTTGTTGTGCGATTGAGTGGCATGTACCGTTAGTTACAGTACGCCCACATCCCCTCCCCCCCATCCCAGCCAGAATTCTATGCTACATGCAATGCCGAAACAATTACACGCCCGACGACGATTCACAACCTCGTCATGTGGAGTAACTTTGACCCGCTTTGTGGGCAGTCGCTGGCAAATAGAATAATGAAAAAAACTCAAAACTGAAAGCAAATCAAACGCCAGAGGGGAGGGGGGATAGCACGGAGGATGGGTGCTTTATATATATAACTTTTTTCTGATTTTATGTTTGGGCTATAGGGTATATATGATGTAGGCTATTCAAAATGGTAAACCAAAACATCATCAATGCTATCAAATGCAGAGCGGAAGGGGGCTTAGAGGCTGCCTCAGGGTAGGGGATCGCTGCACACCGTAAGCCGTCCCATTTTATGGTACCCACTTCGCTTTGGCAACTACCCTTCCAAAGGTAGGTAGTTCAACTATCGCAGCCAGCTTATTATGCCTTATAAAAAAAATATTTCATTTAGTCAAATTTAAAAAGAAAAAAACTATTTTTCTTTGACTGAAAATTATTCTCAAGGGAATATTCTTAGATCTCAAGATAATTTTCGTTGGTATGTTAGAAGTCCAGGTGCATATACTACACACACACACACTCTCGCAGAGTTCCATGTGTGTGTCTATAGAAAACGTTAACGCTTTTTAGTTGCCTTGGCCAAAACACAAAACTTTCAACTAGTTATGTCCCACAGTTTTTGGCTTTGTCAAAGCTAACCGACTGACTCCCTGGATATATAAGCTCTGCGTCTGCTGGACTAGAGCTCAAAAAGCCTAAAAAAGAAAAACTTATATCGAAAAACCATAAAATTGGAGCATGGATCACACACGGCGTATGAGTATTGTCAATAGCAAAGACAAAGAGAAATATGTTCATAATAATTCCAAGCAATAGTTGTCAGTGTGCCGAGTACTCCCAATGGACATCAAAAGGATCAGAGGCTAACTAATCTGAGATATGTGGTGACTGGGCATAACGATTGATAACGTTTGAAAGATATTAGAAAATTTAACATTTTTCGATAAAAGTTTATATTTACTTAAGCTTAAAGGTGGCTTGGCAAGGACTTGAAAATTCAAACTTCAATCTGAAGTTTGGCTTAGACCAAAGTATTTCTATTGTCCAGCTACTATAAATAATCGTTTGATTCTACTAAGCCACATCTATAGCTGACAGTTTACAGAGATATTTAAACACTTTATAGTAATTTCTCTAGGATCGCGACTGAGTCTATTGGAAAGTATAAGTCTGTGCAGGGATATATGTATCATACATTTCTGCTTTACAAAAGAAATTATTAAAACGGAAAAAAAAAGTATATAAAAAAAAATTAAATAAAATATATAAAAATATATATAAAAAATATAAATAAAAAATATATATATATTTAAAAGCTAAAAAAAAAAAAAAATTAAAAATATATAAAAATTATAAAAAAATAAAATAAAAATATATAAAAAAAATTAAAATCAAAAATATAAAAAAATATATATAAATTTCAAAATTTATTAAAAAAAAAAATTATAAAAATTAAGTAAAAAATATAATATACAAAAATAAAATTGTATAAAATAAAATAATGTATTTCAAGTAATTATTATTATATTTTTTATAAAAAAAAAGTTTTCCTATATATTTATATTGCAATCTATACAATTTTATAGGTTATAATAAACTTAAATCTAAAGCAGGATTACTTGAAGGTAGAAATTCTCGAGGTAAGATTTAACAGTATTTATTACTGTGACAAAGCTGTCAAAACTCAAAAATGTTAATCGAAATTAAATTAAATTTAGGTAAACTAAACTCAATTAACATGTTAATCTTTTCGACTCTAAGTTTGACACAGAAGAGAAGAGATAGATGTGACTAGTGATAGCTGTAGTATATATACACGTCAGTTACAGATATGTGCATCAATTGCATGAATTTGCCGTCTGTCTGTCAATCGTTTGTATTGCATTTCCCACCCGGAGATACGATTAATAATCATCAAGTCAAATTTCGAGTATTGCATTACAGAGACAAAGCGCACGATTCGGTCGCCCACGTTTTCCGAACACAAGGCTTATTAATATGAACGTTTCCCACTCCAGGGAAGAAATTGAAACATAATATTGTCAGACATTGATGCCCATTTCCTCAGTAACCGCAACACTTTCGTACGGCCCCTCGGCTGGCCACTTAACCGCAGCGCCCGCAACACTCGCCCAATTCGCTACAGCTGTGCGTTGAGAGGTGCGTAAATAAAAGAAAAAGAAGAAAGATCAGGGGGTGGTGGGTGTGTGAAAAAGAGTAAAAAAGAACGCCTACAAGTATGTAAAGTTTTGCTGCCATATGTTTCGGGGATGCCCCATGGACCAGTGACGAAGCTTGGTGACTAAAAGTGGAAAATGTGAAAGGAAAGCCTTTGCAGTGGACGCTGCGATTTTCACGCTTTTTGCACTTTTCATTTGTCAGCCGCGTGCGCCGCGTGCGATTTCAGCTTTTTATGCTACGGGTTTCCTCTGTTTTTTTTTCTCCCTTTCTTTTTTTTATTATTTACAACAACAATGAGGCAAAAGTAAAAGAAGAGGAGCAACAACTATGTACGCTTATCAGACATACACGGTAGAACACATAGGCCCACATTTCGCGATGTGCGTGTAAAAAAGAGAAAAACAGACACAAATGGCAATTGGTGCGCACATATTTTTAAGGCGGAGCTTTTTTGGTCCTTTTTTCGCGCTGGCCACACGCACAACGCACTACGACTCTCTCACTGGGCAATGCCCGATGCGATGCGTGCATCATGATGATGTGACTACCCCAGCCCCAGACTCAGCTCTGGCCCCGACCTGAACCCCAACCCAATCCCAATCACAATCACAATCGCACCTCTGACTCAACCACCCAATCTATATATATATATATATATATATATACATATATATACGTATGTGTGTGTGAGTATGTTTAAAAATATTACGCATACGCCGCATGCAACACAAAAAAGCGAGCGAGCAGAGCAACACAACTGCAGCCTGCCGTTGCCAGGCGGGGGGCATTATTATCAATGAGGCGACGACCATGGCAATGCAGAAAAAACCAAACCGAGTCGGATAACCCCTGTCCCTCCGCCTGCAGCACCTACTCCCCCTATAATGCAAAAAGTAGGCGTACGTTCCAACAACAACAACAACAACAGCAACAGCAACAGCAACAAATGCAAATACGAAAAAAAAGACAGGCGGACGCTGCAACAAGGAAATCTACTTACTCATCAGCCGGCTCCTGACCACGCCAGACATCACAATTAATGCCAGCCCATAATATACACACGCACACACACACACACGTAAATGAGGGGGGTCTGTTGCATAGTGCTGGGACACTGGGTGGAACAGTTAATTCCACCCACTACGGCAGAGACTCGCGCTGCAAACGCAATAATTTTAACGTCCGACAGCAACAAAAATTGCATTTTATTTTTGGTCTTTGCTCTGTGTGTGTCTATGTGTGTGTGTGTGTGCCTGTGTGTGTGTGTGTGAGTGCAACGCGTTGCAGGTTTTTGCTTTCTTTTTTTTTTTTTCGTACAAGCCGCTAACAAATCACTCATACGCCCCGCATGCATAATGGGCCGTTAGTCAATGCATTAGCCAGACCCTTCGCTCTATCAGCTTTGCCACTGCAGCGGCAGGGGGAGGGGAGGGAAAGGGCTGGGCAGGAGCTCTAAAAGTAGGCAAATGTTTTGCATGTAAATAGGCGAAATATTTGTGTTTTGAGCTGACCAAAGCAACAACACAGATTGCTGGTTGAGGGTTGTGGGCCAAAGGGTTTCGTCCTGGCAAAGTTTGTTCAAAAGTTTTTTTTAATTTGTTGATCAGCAGAAGTACTTAAAGGATAATTAGCAACGCTTGTTAAGTAATCTTAATCGAAGCAGAGTCACAGCTGAAGCTAATAATAAAACCGCACTAAATGCTTCTCTTTGTGTAAGTATTTATACGATAAATAGTATAAAAGAAGAAATATAGAAAGGAAAATGTATAAAACACACAATGTGGGCACAATTTCTACTTAGAGAAGGTGCAGTTAATCGCATTGTAGTTATTTCAAGATTGCATTTGGCTCGTGCCTGGACTGAGTGTTGCCTTTCACGGCTAAAGTGAAATGTTTTCGCCTCCCTAAACGATGGCAGCCACACGCCGCGTTTGCAAGCACAGGAAGCTGTGCGGAGGATGTTGGGGGTCAAGTGTATAAGGACAGGCCATAGATTTCAGTTAACTGCAGTGAAATGCCGACGTGATGTCGTCAACAGGCATCTAGCAGGGCTCCATGCAGTAGCAACGTCATCATCGTCATCGTTGCCATCTTCATCAACTTCATGATGAGAATTCATATGCAAATTCAAAACGCAAATCAGCGTTAGACACTGCTGCGACAGGAGACGACGTCTGGCTGGCTGGTTGGCTGCTGTTTTTAGCCAGCAGCCTGTGTGTTTGTGTGTGTGTGTGTTGTGGGTGTGGGAGTTGGCCCGCAGGAGTTGGTTTAAACAGGTAAAGTGGCGGCAGATGAGGCGTGAAACGAGCGACAACTGACAAATGGGGAAAGTGACTCGAAAGTGTCTCAACAATATCTAAGCAGCACTTTGTGTGTTTTACTTTGGCAACTTTTCATCTCAACAACGTTTCAGATGCGAAAAGCTCAGCTCTATCAGAAAGAAAACATTCTACAGAACTCAGCTCAGGGTTATTTTATATAAAAATATTTAATTGCCAAAATGGTTTTTGAAAAAAAAGAGAAAACTTTAATCAAATTCAAACATTCGATTAACATGGAAAACGCTGAAAATATAATTTATAATAAATATGCAAAAAAAAAATAAAAATATTTCTTGTTTAAATATACAAAAAAAAAAATTTAATGAAAAGGAAATTTATAAAAAAATATGACAAAAAATATATTTCTTGTTTAAATAAAAAAAATATATATATTAATTGACATAGAATATGGCATAAGCTTTATGCGTTTTGGGGGAAAAAGGTTTTTTATAATAATTTGCTGATTTTTCTATGACGCGGATGCTTTATATGAGCTCATGTCCTGTACAGTATGAGTGTGTGTGTGCGTGTGTGTGTGTGTTATTTTATACTGAACTATTTGAATATGCAAATGCCACACGAGCTGCATTTACAGTTTTTTGGCAGTTTTTTGAAAGATTTTTTTATATAAAATTTATTTCAATTATTTCCTGGCATTTCTTTTTTGTATGCAAATTTTTGAGTGCATTGGAAAAAATTATGTACACTGCTTTATGAAGCTGATATGTATGCGATACACAACACACTAAAACGAACGAATGTGAGCTATCAAATATTAAACGTATAAAATATTAAACAAACTGAAGTTTGTTTGCCCAAAAAAATGCATATCAAAAACGCGGCTAAAATTAAACAATCTCTAAAGAGGGAAATGTTCACAAATAGCAAGAAAAACAAAGGTATTATAATTTTTATAAATATTTTTCGTGTTTTCTATTGTTTTACTGGTCGTTTATTGCGCTTGTCGCTGATTGATGTGTTGCTGTCTTTGACAGACGTGTTCCAATAAATGTTTCAAAGAATATAAAAACAAAATCCAAAAAAACAGCTTAACAAAATGAGAATTTGAAAAGAATTCTATATGAAATATGAATGCGGATTGAATAAATAGTAAAACAGATGTTAAATCATGAAAATATATCAAATATTTATGCAGCAAATATATTTATGTATATAAAATGGAATAATAATAATCACATTTATATTGAAAAATATTTTTCATAAAAATATATCTGTAATGTTATTAAACAAACTGTTTAACTGGCCGCTGCTCAACTCGCAGATATCCTGTAGAAATATGATACGATCTGATCATGATTGGTCGCAATTCTATTTACTTTAATTTTTAATCTATCTTTAAGTTTTAAACTCTCCTCTGTATGGCCTTTCTATTGGGATCTCAATTTTAGAAGCATTTCCCCATTGCAGAGCAAAACCTCGTTAGAAAATCCCATTAAATGTCTGCCTTCGTCGTGCCCAGGAAATGCCAAGCAATGCGAGAAATCAAATTCAACTTCCAATGCGAGCCATGACTCTCATTGCAATTGGTGCGACCCTCTGTTGGGTGAGTAGGGGTGGAGGGGTGGAACGGGGTGGAGCGGGGGATACGGGTAGGTAACCAGCATCCCTCATTCATACCATGGCAAACGTCTCCAATCGAAACAAATCATAATCAAATCGAATTTCAGTTGATTTTCACTCGCAAAGACAGTCACAGCGAGTGGCTCACTGCTGGCGTCCTGGCAGCTCAAACTTGGAAGCGGTACTCATTTCCAGAGCAGGCCAAGATAAGCAAAGAGTGTAACCCAATAGAGTCAAGTTCTGGTCAGGTGAAGGGGCGAGGGAAAGGTGAAGGGGACAACACCAGCACCAGCAATAGACTAAAAGCAAAGCGCAAACAACAAGAAAAAGAAAAAAAATACAGAAAAAAAGAGGAAATAAAAGAAAAATCGCACATAAAATTGATGATAAACCGTTCCAAATAATATTTTTTCCTTTCGCTCTTCAGAGCCGTAGGGGCAATATTAAGCTAGGGATGATGCTGGGCTCTCGGCAGAAGGAGGAGGAGGAGGAGGCTGTTGGGTGTGTGAGTTGTAGGTGGGAAAGTTTAGCCCCATCTTAGCCAGAGCCAAGCTGCGTGGCAGCAAGCAAGTTTAAGGCACAGGATTTGCCATCGACATTGGCAGAGGAAATACTCTGAAGTCTGAAGGCAAAATGATGAATTATTTGCTGCCTCTTTCGTTAGGCGTCAAAGTTTCAACTGCAAATGGGAAAATCGGGAAATGGCAGTACGTGGAAAGGGGAGGCTGGGAGCGTTGGGGACTGCGCAAAAACATAAAAATGAAGGGGATGCCCAACAAACGTTTCAGAGGTGGGCACATGGACCCAAAACGACCTCTTCCCTCACATTCCATTCAAGCCAAACTCCATTGCCGCCGCCGCCGTCGCCGTCGCCTCCAGCGACAACGCCAAACGTTTTTGACACAATTTGTGCCACTGTCTGTGGGTGGTGGTGTCGGTTGCTGGCAGCGGGCGGATTGGGAGCGGGGGGTTGGGGGCTGAGAGTTGGGTTATGTCTGCTGCTTGAATGATTTTTAAACGAGGCAAGAAATCCCAAAAGATGCGGCAACGTTTTGTTGGCATGAGTTCACGTGGGTTTTCTCTTTGCTCAGCTCATTCTTCTATTTATTTTTTGCTTTTTTCGTTTCTTTCTGTTTTTTTTTTAGGTGATATTTTTGGTAAAAATGTGCGCCCCTTTTTTTCATCGAATTTGGTTTTTATGGCTGACTCCTCATTCAAACCCGGCCAGCTAGATAATACAACAAATATTTTGGCAAGAAAAAAACTTTATTTGGCTGCTACAATTTGCGACTAACCAAGTGAAGGGACTGAAGCTGCTACAAAAGGTTTGCTGTGGATTATCAAATGGGTTGAATTTAATTTGAGATGAGTTTTCGCCAATGGACTTGACGAGTTTTTGAGTAGTTTTTGAACATTTTTAAGTTAACTCGAAGTGAGTAGTCACTGCGAAAGGATGTGGGGAAGTGGAGGCAATTTTATGGCTATCGGCTAAGTAGCTCGGTTTAGTTGGAAGCCAAAAGTTTATAAGCTACAAGCTAATATAACATCTAGTTAGATATAATGATTCCAAGAAATGCGAAGCTCTCTCTAGCACTCTTTCAGCCAAATGGTTATAAGTGTTTTTCTGACAAACTGTTTTGAAGTTTAAGCCGAATTAAACAGTTTTCATAGAATGAAGCATAGCTCGTTAAAGTTTATATTGCGAGCAACTGTGTATGATAGTACCCCAGTGATAGTTATAATTTCTGCAGCTCTATAATCCAATCTATTTTCAGTCATTTTCAACTGCAATATACTCTATGCTGAGTCAACTTTCCCGTAGCTTAAGTCCAGAAAGCAGCTCAAGCCCATTCCACTGTTCTGGATGGACGGTGCCATCATAATCAACAATGCGGCTGCCAAGCGACTCAGCCGACAGAAAGGAAAGCTAAACCTAACTCAATCCCCACCCACACTTTGTTTTTTTTTTGCTCAGAAGCCATTGCGAAAGGCAGAAACAACAACACGCGCTGCGTCCCCGAAGCGCACTTGAGTTTTGCGAGCGCGCCTGAAAGTTGGCAACACAAAATGTTCCAACGGCTCCATTGCCATTTGCCATTTCCCATTTCCCATGTCGTCGCTGGCGGTTTTACAACCTTCGCAGGGCTAGAGCTGCGTTTTCTGGTCCTCGTGTTCTTTTTATTTCTAGCCAGCGTACCCGCGTTGGGTGGGTTAACACACCTATGTATGAGTATGCCTGGCAGGGTCGGTCGACGGCGTCAGCGTCGTCGTCTAGCATTGCGGCGGCAACCTTCACAAATGGTAACAATTTCAATTTCTCTGACGCCTTATCGCGCCCTCGCACATATGTGGCGGAAGGTGGATGCCGGAGAGTGGAGTATGGCGTCGGGTAGATCAATCCCTTCAGCCCAGACCTCAGCGTGAACCGAAGTTAAACCCAGTTGGGTACCCGGTGCCAGCGCCGCCAAACTTTACAGCACAAAGTTGCCGATTTGCGCTTGGGTGCAACAAAAAAAAAAAAAGAAGCAAAACCAGCTAAATTATTACAAAAAGCAGTAAGCTAGGAGTGTGGGACGTGGATGGGTTGGAGGCAGGAGGCAGGAGGCAAAGCAGGTCGCTAGCTCTGGGCAGGGGCAAGGCAAAAATGCGTAGCAGATTAGCGATTTAGGGATGTGGAAAATTCGTACGTCTGCCGGCAAACGGGAAACGACCCAACCCGACCCGACGGTCGAGCGTCGACGGTCTACGGAATCAGCCACATTAAAAGGGTTCCGACTGGAACCCAACGTCAGAATTGTTTTCGAGACTTGCAACGAGGCACGAAAAACGCTAAGCTGCAACTTCAACGCTATATTTTGCCGCTCTTAAAAGGCGCAACCCTACGAGACTTACATGTAGACCCGGTAGCCACCACAGGTCCTTCGCCGTATCCAAGTCCTAATGCCACTCAATTACACTGCGCAGCACTGATGTACTTGGATACAGTAATCCAAAGAAGTGTTTCACAAATGGAAAAGGGAATGCAAGGAAGATACCATAGAATGAAGTCAGCTATGACTTGACGGGGTTTGGAATCAAAACAGAATCAGCTTGAAGTTTGAGAGGAAATGTTTATCATAATAATTTATATGGAACTATTCAAATTTTATATTAAAGACTTAACTGTTAATATATATTTAGTGAAAGAGGCAAGGATAATTTCTAAATGATTCTTAATATTTTAAACTCAGTTAGATATTTTTTCTGTGATAATTTTCTTAAAACAAATAATTAAAAAATTATATACAATAAATAAAAATATAAAAATTAATAAAAGTAAAAATGAATAAATAAAATAATATAAAAAAATATATATATAAGTAAATAAAAAAAATATAAATAATTACAAAATTAAAAAAAAAAAATTTAATTTAATTGAAAAAAAAAAAAAAAATTTAAATATAAAAAAATTTAAAAAAAATAATTTTAGTTTCAAAAGTTACAAAATATTAAAAATGTTGTGAACAAAATACATGTATATAAAAAAGTTTTAAAATTTTTTTTTTTGTGTTAAGTTTCGTTTTTTTTTATATGTTTCATAGAATCGTTTGTTTTGTGCCTTACTCAAGTGTCTGAGGTACACTAGGGGCCCGAACTATGTTGCACTGTGTTGTGCACCCTTTACTCATACGGCTGTTGGCTCTTAATGCGGCTTTGATTAAAAAACGCAGCAGTTTTTAATTTGTGGCATAGCATCTGCACCTACCGCTCCGTTGGGCCTCCACAGGCAACACCTAGTACTACTACTACGAGTATTACTAGAACTCATCATAACCAACAAAGTGTTGTCAGAGACAAAAGCAGCCAATGATTGAAGTACGAGAATATCCTACATTTCAATTGCCATTGCCTTACACCCTGTGGTGAAACTGTCGGTTTGTACTCATAGTTGCTATGCGCCTTCTATGATAGACAGACTCTTTATTTTTTACAGGCACAGGCACAGGCCGAGGCAGAGTCGGCTTCTGTGGCCGCACCCCTAAGCAGCCCCTCAACACTGTACACTCTACTATAATTTTTATGTTACCAGGCACTCGCCTACCAATTAAAATGTCTGCGCCCAGCGTCGGATGTGCTTATGTCGCTAATAAACCGTATTATTAAGTGCGTGGTCGGAATGGGGTTAGGGTTGTGGTTCGGCTACATGTTGGGGAGCAGGGAGGGGGTGCTTGGGGGTTTAGGTTTTAGGTGGCATTGCACGTTGAACCTCTACCCCACTTTACCTAAGCTCTCCTGTCTGCATGTGTGTGTGTGTGTGTGTGTGTGTGTGTTTAAGTAACGCGTATGCCACTTGCAACTTCCGCCGGCAAATGTATAATTCTATACTACTGCAACTGCATATAATTTTTTTCTCCTTTTTGTTTTTGTATATTACGAGTATTTCAATTCAAGAACCTTCTCACTCCACATAAAACCCATTCCCAAGCTCAAACCCAAGCCCAAGCCCTGGTCCTGTGCCAGTTCCATGTAAATTAATTTTAAGCTGCTTAAGCAAAGAGAGAACATTTTCATTTCATTTTGTGAGCATTTTGTGTGTGTCTATAAAGTAACTCGGACAAAGTTTCCCTCAGTGTTTCTTGTTGCTGTTGTTGTTGTGTGTTTAAAAATGTTGTTGTTCATATAAAATAATGGGAAATAGGCCAAAAAAGTTGACGACTCCAGCCCATACTTACAGCTTAAAGGATACTTTATCTTTTTTTAAGGAAACAATTGTCAATGCTTACCTGTAAATGAAAGAAAAGGATTCAAATCGGTTAGATTGTTGCATATTATAACAGAAATATATATATACAATATAGATAGAACTTCCTTTGAACATGCATAAGATAATAATTTTAAAATTACGTTGAAATATAATTAAAAACATAAATAGAATTAACTTTATGTATTTTATATTAAGTATACACTTCCCAGAAACCCTTAACAAAAAACTCAAGTTCATTACGAGCTGAGCAACTCTTCTCTGGAGCTAATCCTTCTGATCTTTTTATGCTCAGAGTGTGCTCTATATATAAGTAATGCCCAGCTAGTTAGGAGCTGCATTCGGTTGCTTTCTAATTCATTATTGTCGGTTGCTTCGTAGCCACCGCCGGCGCCTCTCACTTATAGAGGTCAAAAGTAAGACAAACAAGCCGGTAGGGGTCGGTCTGCTGAATGAATCCGGGGGGAGGGAGGCTTGGGATTGGGATTGGGATTTGGATTGGGGTACTGGCAGACAAACAGGCTGATAAACTTTCCGCCCAGGCCAAAAAGCGAAAGAGCGAAAGGATTCGGGGGGATCGAAAATTTATGTGGGCAGCTAGACGCCGACGGAGGCAAAACTTTTGCATTGAATTTGAGCGGGGGCCAAACAATTTCTATTTTACTTTTTTTTCCACTACAATTTTTGTTATATTTTTTTGTAGTTTTGGTTTTCTGCTGTTTGTTTTTTCTATTTTTTTTTTGTATCTTTTTAATTCGTGCAGGGGGTAAAGCGAACAAAACAAAAGGATTTTTGCAGCTAAAGCGTACGGATTTTTAGTTAGTTGTTATTATTTTATATGGGCCGAGACCGAGAAGGAACCTGAGTCAGAGCACGAGGAGTCCGGGTCCGGGTCCGAGTCCGATTCAGAGACCAACATGCAACTTTTTGCAGCGTCCAGAACCGTGGCTTGTAGCCAGGCAACGTGGTGGCAGGAACAGGGATAGGACACAGGCTAAAGGGTACAGGGTACAGTGCAGAGGTACAGAGCGGTACAGAAGTTTTATTTTTTTCCATTTTGTTGGAATGTGCGCCAAAGCATAATAATAAAAGCGAAAGGCAAGGAAAGGAGTAACATGCTCGTTAGCCCAAGCCAAGCATAGAGGATGATGATAAAAAAAAAAAAAGGAGAAGAAAAAAAAAACAAAAATATCGTTGGACTGAGCGAGGCAAGGAATAATCTAAAAAATGAAAACCCCGAACGAAACGCAAGACAAACTTTGCTGGCAGGCGTGGGTGCAAAATAAATGAGAGCGAGCTGGGGGATTGGCCAAGGGAAAGCAGCCAGCTGAAGGACTCTGCGGCGCTGCTGGATGAGTGCCATGGGCAGAGCTCGAACTTAAAATGGACAAACGTGCAAAGGCAGCTCTGGAGCTGCCAGCAGAAGGAAGGCCAGCTACCAGCTACCAGCTCTCGCTGATGAGTAAGGACTACGACTATGCCGTTGAGTACATCCACAGGACATAGAGAAGCACACACACAGAAAGATACGGGACACGGGGGAGAATGGGAGTCACAGAGCAGCGCACAACGCGAAGCATCTGAAATACACTAATAAAAAGCGTTGCGGACGACGTCCGCGTGAACTAGTCCTTTAGCCCCCCCCTAGTCACTCTTCCCGCCTCGACCCCCACTGCCAAGTGACTCTTGCGCTGAGCCCGGAGTCCCTTCCGCTTTACTCCAGTCAGTTTCCACTCATTCCCATACCCATTCACATTACCATGCCCATTTCCCCTCCCCCTTCTACTTATTTTCCTTTCCTTTTCCACACCCCAAATTATGCTCTGAGTGGGTAAATAAGAGGGGGCGGTGGTGGTCCTGCTGCTGCTCCTGCTCCTGCTCCTGCTCCTGGTGGTAGTGGTGGTGGTGAGGCAAGTAAATTTTTGTATAAAAATTGCGCTGGCAAAGCAAGCAAGCGTTAGATAGCAACCGTACCAAGGGTAACCAAGCAAGTAGATGGAGTAGTAAGAGCTTAGGGTGTTGGTTAGCTGATGAAGGGTTAGGTTAGCCAACGATGACGCTGCTGCTTCTGCTGCCTGGTCTGGCCCGAGCGTGGGTAGCGACAATGGGACATGCCAAGTAAATGGATATAAGGAGGGGAATGATATTAAGGAAAGTATGTGGAGAGGGGGTGAGCAGGAGTGGGGGGAGAAAAGTGTTGGTGCAGGACAACTGGCAGCATCAAAGGACAGCGTGCGCAGTCAAAGGGGGTTGAGGTATGTTATCGATAACATATCGATAATAAAAGGTATCTAAAACTAGGCTCAATCAACATTTTCAGGATTTTCCATAGAAAAACTTCAGTTTTCTTATTAAAAATTGCCTATTTCATCCCATTGTTTGTCTCCTAGGCAAAGCACCTAAGTCGCCGTCCAGTTACCTACCGACTTCTCGCAGTGTAGAGTATATAAGTATACTTTATATGGTATGTACATACATATATATATATAATTTTTTTTTTTTTGGTGGCCCACCTACGAACGTGGCCATGTTGAGGGTTGCCAAGGATGGGAGAGTGTCTCTGCCCGTGGCTTACAAGGGCGTTGAAAGGGTACAAGACAGCGTCTCCGCTTGAAATGTTTGCCTGACTTGAGCTAGTTCCTGGCTGGGGGTCTGGTCTATGCCAATGTGTACGCCGAGGAGGAGGACTACAACGGCGGCGACGACTACTGCGATGCTTGAGTAATTCAATAGCAGGGCGTAGGAATCCAGCTACCCCTAGAGTCATGGAAAACTTCTTGGTGCACGCTACGTGGCGTATTTCATTAGCAGTTCTGATAGTAAGTAAGTAAATTGGAGTGGGTTTCTGATGGAAAGCCTCTTGGTGTGGGACTGCGACTACTCCGACTGGGTCTATCGTGTGCTCTCAATAGCTAATTTTCTTCTAGGCTTTTATGGGTACTGCTTCGTCTAAGTAGAACTGCACCTGGCAAAGGCCAGGCACAATATTGTTGAAGTGTGACGTGTTTGTTGTTGTTAAACTCAAAAGGAAATTGCCACAATTTGTTGCAACTAGACGCAGAAGTTGCATTTAATCCGTGGAGATTGTATTTTTAAGTAAATTGTGACATATTATATTTATCTTGGATCTGTTACCTCCCATGCTCAATAGCAATCGGGACTTTGTGGAGTGTTCTTCAACCCTTCAGCAGCTGGTAAACATTTGTGTAGCATTTCCCCACCCCACCCCCCTCTCACTCATTACTCGAATGCGGCTTATACAGGCTTTTTCTTATTTTTTTTTTCAATATTTTGTGCCTCAAAGTTTTGCACAATCCTCGAGGAACGTGAAGCGTTCCCAGCAAAGTTCTCTAATTTGTGTTTGAGCTTCTAGTGTCCGAGAAGTTGGGAGGCGAGGCGAGGCGAACCATTGGCCAGGGAACAAGAACGCTGTAGCCCAAAAGGAAGTCGCAACCGGAAACCTTTTTTTTTGCTGTTGTGCTGCTGGCGCAGCTATCCAGGGATTGTAAGTGAAGACGATGTGGATGGAGGCATCAGGCATCGCTGTGAATCAGCATCAGGCAGACGAAGACGTTGCTCAGGCCCCCAAAGATAAGGCCGCCAGCCGAAATCTCGCAAAGGCAAAAGAAATGAAGGAAAAAAAAAAGAGATGGAAGTGAAGGAGGGAAAAAAAACGTAGCTCAACAATGAAGGCCAACGTTTTAGCTAAGCGGAAAGTTGGCTCCAATGGAAGTGGTAGTTGGGTGGGATTGAAAGCACGAGAAGATGAATCGTTTTGTGTTGGCGTTTTGAGCATTCGAGTGAGCGACTCCCAGACTGAGTGGGCGCACATTAGGTGGGGGAGGGGGAGCTGGGGCTAAAGCTTGGTTGCTTTTGTGTGCCAAGAAAAACCGCTGCTGCCGATGACGAAGACGATGACTGGGACGTAGAGAAGAAGGACGACAGTCAGCAGTGGATAAGAAGGAGTACGAGGACCAACCCGACGACAACAACGTCGCGTACTGTCGCAAGCAATAACCTTAAGACGAGGATGTTGGGTAGCGACGCCTTCAAGTGTGCACCATCTACACATCAATCGGGCAGCCGTTGCTGGACTTTGCTTCTAGCAGGGCGTTGCTCATAGGGAGGGGGCCATGGGTGGTTGTGCAGGGAGGGAGAGGGAGAGGGAGAGGGAGAGAGAGAGAGAGAGTTGTTGCCTTCATTTTCATTAAGCCCAAAACTCTGGCTGGGAGACGGTCGGACAGTTGGGACGTTTGTCCCAAGTAATAAAAGTAAAATGCGGCTGATGAACAGCGCACAAAGGCAGAAAGCATAAAAATTTGTTGGCTTTGCCGTTAGCTTTGGCTCGCTTGTAGCTCATCAGCAGCCTCAACTAGCAGTTGGTCTACCCCGGCCACTAAACGGGAATATAATGAAGGGTAAGAGCACAAAGCTGGCAGACGAAGAAAACCAATGGGCTGGGACAGGGACAGGGAATGCCACTGAGGCTGGCACTAGAGCTAAAGCTGAGGCTGGTTGCGAGCGAGTGGGATTGGCACTGGGACTGGGACTGGGAGTGGGTCTGAAGCTGAGCAGGAGAAATTGCTACAAACTGACATGGGTTTCATTTGTATGCTGCCTGGTGGCGACAGTGAAAGGGGTAGTGGAACGGAGGGCGGAGGCAGGTCTTCAGCCTCAGAGTTAGCTGCCATGTGTGCCGGCACCCCTTTAAGATGTCTCGGTCTTTGGCACTAAAAAGCATCACAAACTAACTAAATGCGAATGGGTAGGTGTGGGTGTGGGTGTGGGTGTGTGGATGTGTGTGTGTGGGTCTACATGTGTGTATTGTTGGTATGGTGGCTTTTAAGGAAACGTCTTTTGCAAGTAAAAGGCCTGGGGGCATCTAGAGGGTTGGCTCTGGCATCGGATTCTGAGATCCGGGGTGGCAACAACCCAACCGACAGCCATCAGTGGGGAAAAGCCAAAAATGTAACCTAAAACTGCAAGAAAATTAACCAAAAATACTAAGCCAAAGTCGAAGACACACACAAATACACACTACAACAACACATGCCACACACACACACACACACACACATTCTGTTGTACTCATATGAGTGTGGCAAGAGGCTGTGCCTACGAAGAGTGTGTGGCATACAATTTGGGGCAGAACATAGAGTGCATGGCAGGAGCCTTTGACTTGGCAACATGGCAAGACAGCAGCATCCAACTTGGCACGAAGGTGAGGCACCTTTTTCGCTCCCAATCTCAGACCAAGCTCATCCCATCCCTTCCTGCTTGAGTGTGTGTGTGTGTGTGTGTGGAAACTTTTGGCATTGTTTTTGTGTTCCTGTGTGTGGATTGGAGGCGGCGTCGCTTGTCGGGCTTCCTTTTGTGATGTGGGATTTGTGTACGTATGTGTGTGCTTGTGTGTGTGTGTGTGTGTGTACTAAGACTGGGATGAGCTAAGTCTATGCCCGCCTCTAACTCAGTTTTCGCAGCAACTTTGATTGTGGCTGTAGCTGAAATACATTGCTGCCTTCTGCTGCTGCAGCGCCTTTATTTTGGCCAAGATGGAGTTCGGTTCAGCTGCCACTGTGTGTGTGTGTGTGTCGTGTGGTGTGGTGTGTGCTCTATGTGTGCGTGAGTGTCGATGAGTGTGGGTGGTGGCCTAACCACCTAGGTTTGTCTGTTTTGCGCTTGACAGTACGTAAAGACGTTCTATGGTAGAAGGTTTTTTGAGAACAAGAGTGTGATGCTTCCTTCGCTGTAAAAGTGTATATGCTTTGTGTGTGTGTGTGTGTGTGTGTGGGGAGGGGTGGGGTAACTTTGAGCTGATGGCTGTTATTTATATGGGTGTGTGTGGCTGTGCGGTGGGGCAAGGTTGGTAAGGCCAGAAGCTAGTGCTGAGCTACAGTGAGAGAAACTGTTTTCGATACAACTTGTGGCCAATTGGCAACAGAAAGTTATCGATAGCTTTGCAATACACTGAAAGAAATGTTATGCGCTGATATTTAGGCAAATTTCATATTGATACCAATTACTTAGCTAATTACTATCTTCCACTATTTCCCTACCTACTTTTCCCCCTTCCCAAAACTGTCTCAACTTATTCTCTCAGTGTGGCATCAGCCAAATGTAACCCGTCGAGCTTGTCGCTTGCCCTTAGCCAAAGTCGTCGTTGTCGTCGTGGCAGAACTGCCGGCAGGCAATACCCATTCCAATGGAGTTCCCGCCACAGTGTCTTCGTTGGGTTTCTTGTCATCTATTTCTATTTTCAAGCAATGGATGAGCAGATGAGGGTCTTGGGCTGTCTAACTTGTCTGTTTGTATGATGTGACGTTACCCGTGGTCCTTCTGCTACCCTGCCGGCTCTATTCATGTGTGGCAGCCGCTCCGCACATATGTGTGTGTGCTGTGCTGGTGTGTGCAAAAAACCGTAAGCAATTTTCCGTAACATCTAACCGAGGTTGAGAGGGGGAGAAGGGTATGAACGAAGGCAAAGACATTCGCCTTCAACTTCAGCGCAAAAGACGCAACTCCTTCTACTTCCTGAGCTTCAGGCAATGCCTGGTCCTGATGCTGGTCCTGGTCTTAGTCTTGGTCCCTGTCTCAGTCCCAGTCTCAGACCCAGTCTCAGTCCCAGTCCCAGTCCCAGTGCCGGTACCGGTCCTAGTTGCGGTGCTCGTCCTGAGCTGCTGTTGTTGACGACATTGACTGCTTCTCGTTGTGGGTCCACGTATCTGTCTCTGCTTCGATTCGCCTGGCACGTTGTCTGCCTGCGACACTAATGCCAAGCTGTGTAACCGTAACGCTGTGCAGGGGGTTAGCTCTAGCTCCAATCTAAAGTTTGTGAAGGAGGCGGATGACTACCCAATTCTTAGACTGGCACCATCAGCGTCACAGTCACCGCCATCAAATCATGTTTGATTACAGCTGAGCAGGATAACAAGTTATGCACGGCATTCGCCTCGGTTCGACTCAGGGAAGATTTTCCACTTTAAGTTTTGTCTCCTGAATATTTTGGAGCACAAAATTGAACCTAAAGATGCCTTCCACACGATGTCCTGCGGCGGCTTATGTGCGCTTAAGTACAAAGCTTGACCACCTACACCCACTTACACACACTCACACGGATGCATACATATTTATGTAGAACTGTAGACCGACCCACAACTTGGATTGAAGTTGTCTTTGACACACACTCACACACACACACGCACGAAGCCACTATTTATATACAAATGCCGCTGACTATATACAAAAGTCAATGCTTTTGTTGCTCACGGGACGACTTGAGGGGCTCGACTCGATACCCCCTTCCCGACCCTGTTCCAACCATATTTGCAATAAACAAACACGCTCAACAACCTGTCATAGGTGTCACGCACTTTAAATACTCTAATTACGTGACTCAAGCTGGTTTCTACCTGTTACCTATAATTACTATTATTGTGTGTATTTCGAAGGTATCTTTGACACCTGTTCAGGGACTCGTTATAAATTATAGAATATAAAATTCTATTCTATTCTTTCAGAATACTCTTTATTTTTACCGCGACAAACAGTTTCTTGCAGTTCTTATACCCTTTTGCAAAATTAGTGTATAAGCAGCACACATAATGTTGGGTGGGTGCTGGACAGTCTTTGGACTTTGTGGGTGAGGAGGCGGAGGGGTTTGGCCAGCATTTGGCTGAAGAAGCTTTACTTCTTTTGTGGCGGCATCGTTGGCGCCCAAGTTTCCCTCAACCCGTCGGTTATTTGTCGTTGCCCTCGCCCTCGTCATCGTCCTCATCCTCAATCTGGGGTTCGTCTGCCTCTTCGCCTGCGTCTTCGTCATTTGATGAATTACCGTGCAGAGCAAAATGTGCGCCCTTTGGATTGTGGGCGGGCTATCTAAGGAAGTGGGTGGAGGTTGGGTTGCCATGTGTGCATGTGTGTGTGTTAAATGGGGGAATGTGTGGAGAGAGACATAGAGTTACGTTTCATTTTGGGACACCCATTGCCACAACCATCAACTGCCACACACACACACACACACACATATCAACTCATTTCGCGCTTCTATATACACCAAATACAGACTCACACCTACAAACACACACACACACATTCAAACACAATCACCGCGTTGTCGTATATCATTAGAGCTCCTGCCTACCCCCTGTCTAGGCGCCATTTCATCCAAAATGGCATTATGAGCAGGTTGCTTATGCGACTCCTGCCTACGATATATACTCGTATTAGTATTATATTTTGTGACTGTCTACGTTTTTTTCGATTTCTTCTTTTTTTGCAATTTTTGGGGGGGTGTGAGATGGTTTACTGTTTGCTTTGCGGCTGAGTGAATGCGTCTGTGCTGGTCCAAGGTTGGGAAAAGAACGGATGTCTGTGCTGGCTGAGGGGTAAATTGATTTCATATTGGTCTTAATGGAGGGAAATGTCGAACGCGGAGGGGTGCCTGGATGAGGCTGTGTGAAATTATGGTCTAGCTTTTGAAGCCATAATGAAGATAGGAATATGGTCTGATAGTTTTGAGACAGATGCCGAACAAACTATGAATATTAACATTCAATTTATATTCAATATAACACAATTATAACTCAATAAAAGTTGTTTTATTTTTATCGAAATTTGTTAAGAATTCTGATATTGAAATATCGAATTATTTTTCGAATTTTTCTTTAAATATTTTGCGATTTGAGTTAGAAATTTCGTAAGTGATCTTCGGCTCAGAATCCTTTTCAAAGGAACTCACCTTGTGCAGCAACACCGAAGCTTTTCTTTTAGATGCCATTTTTGAGGTGGTGGTGGCACCTCCGCCAGCACCGCCGCCACCGCCACCGGTTGCCGATGCGGTACGTGTCGAAGTTTTTGGGTTTTTCCTCGGATTTTTCGGAATTTTGGCTAATTTTTTTATTGCCTGCTGTGGGTAATGAAATCGACCAAAAACTAAACTGTCGAATTGCCGCAAACGTTTCCAGAATTTTATTATATTCAAATTTTTATGCAGGCAACTTTTATTATAATCTTTAGCACCAGACACTGTTCACCTTTTTGATGTTTCGTTAATAATAGTTAATAATATCCAAATATATATATTGTTATATATATATATATTTTTTGGCGCGTTTTTCAAATTTTGTTTTTTGTTCTCCTTTTGTTTAGGACATTAAGACCATAAATTGTTTTGAGGTCAAAAGAGTAAGCCGCAAATTTGTTTTGTTTTGTTTTAGCATGGGTTGAGTTCGCGGCGAATGCAACAAGCGAAGTTTTTGGCACACTAAACGCTAACGGTTGTTTTGAGATTTATTTGAAAGCCTGTTCCTTAGAGCTCAGAGCACTCCACCAAACACGACGAAAGCCAACTGCTGACTGACCAAAACAGAGACACACAAATGCGTTTTCTAGCGCTAGCGCCTGCGACGCCGACTGCAGCAGAGCCAGAGCCAGAGAGAGAGAGAGAGAGAGAGAGAGCGGCAGGCGGCATCTAGCGAGAGCATTTGGCCAGGAATGAGTGGGGTAGACGGAGAAAGAGAGAGTGAGTGGGAAAGAGAGAGGGCGATCGAATGAGAGACATGCGCGTGAGCGAGGCGAGATAAATGTGGGACGCCGCCAAAAAGCACATGGAGAACGCGGAATGTGCGTGTGGAAGGCAAATGCCAAAAAGTGTGCAACACAATGTGCTTCGAAACGGGCAACGGGCAACGGGCAATGGGCAATGGGCGATCCGACCAGCCTTGGTCGAGTCGAGGGATATGAGTACAAAAACAGAGAAACGCCGATAACGGCAACGGCGACGTCGACAGCGACGGCGGCGTCTACGTTGGCGGCGTCAACGAACCAACATGCGAGCAGCGGGCGCGCACGCAGGGGAATGGGAATCAGCCGTAGCCAAAGGGGATGGCGGCGGCAGATGAGTTGACAAACAGCTGAGTGCCGTGTTTTGTGAATGGTTGGGGAGGCACATGGCGAGAGCGAGAGAGAGAGTGTGGGAGAGGAGAGGTGTGAGGTGCTTGTGCTGAGTGAGTGGGTATGGAGTTAGCCGGCGGTGGGGGGAATGGCAATTATTTTTGTTGCTTTTTTTGCGCGTCGCCAACAAAAATGCAACAACAACAACAACAACAGCAACAACAGCAGAGCGGCACCAGAGGCTGAGCGGGACCGGCAGTGTGAGACCTGAGAGGTGGAGAGGGGGGCTGCGGTGGTGTGGGTGAGAGTTGTTGTTTTTGCTTTTGTCTTTGCCGGCATGGCGAAAAAAAAGGCCGGCTGGATCGGTCGGTGCGCTGTTCGTTTTGGACGTCGGGGCTGGGGGTCAGGGGTCGGGGGACGGGGTCGGGGTTTGGTGGTCGTCGGCGTTTCGGATATGAAAAACGCACAAAAAAATAAAGCATGCTTTGCGGCGTTTTGGGTTGGGTTCGTTTGGGGTGTTGTGTTGGTGAAGTTGGACGACCGGAGTTGGGAGCTGGAAAAATAAATGAGAAAAATATACGAGCCGGCAACGTTGTTGCTGTTGCTTCGTTGGCGTGTGAGTTGGGTGGGTCGGTGTATGGGTGGGTGGCCTTGCCTCCGTTCGCACTGTGCGTGTTTGTGTGTGTGTGTGTGAGTGTAAGGGGAGGATGGTGCGAAAGTGGACAACGTTGTTGTCGCTTGTCTGCCGTGTTCGCTGCGTGGCTGTGCGGGTCGTGGGTTGAGGATTGAGGATTCAGGATTCAGGGTTGAGGGTATAGGGCATTCGCTTTGTGGGTTGGGCAGCGGGAAGTTTTTCGAAACGGGGGAGAAAAAAAATGAGAAAAAAGGGCGACGGGCTGCTTCGGTCTGTTTCCCTTCTTGGTTTGGGTGTAAAAAGGGTCAAGAGCGCTTGGCTATGGCTACCTTTGGCCAAAAGAAATGCTTAGCTACAGTGGGTGGAGGCATCTGTGGGGGGGTGCCCAGCTCTGTGTGTGTGTTTATTGAGCAGGGAACCGCTGCCCACCGCCTTCCTCCAAGTTCAACATTAGACCCGTCGCTATTTTAACATTTTTGAGGTTTGTCTTCAAAGAGCGTCCGTCGCCGATCATAAAACACGGCTGATTCTTTTTTCCTACGGTTTTTTCCTTTTTCGGTCTAGAAACAAAAGTGAGAAAGCAACTTTGTGGAGGGGTAAGGATTGTGTGTCATCATCATTGTTGCTGTTGTTGGGTCTGGCCCTGTCTGGGGTGGTTCTGTTGTCAACTGAAACGTCCTCGTCGTCGTCTTCGTCTTCGGCTTGTTTGCTGATGATTTGCGTTCAGAATATTTGGCTTCATACAGGGAACGTAAATGATGAAACTGTCTATACGTCTGATAATGGAACAGTGAAACAATTATGAAGTGTATGAAATATACATTCATTTCATAATCACTTTCGATGAGTTAAACCCATTTAGATATTTGTTTTGGTGAGATTTTAAAACCTTAAATGTTAAATTGAATTTTGCGTTAAATTCTTGATCTATTAGAAAGCTGTCGATTGGTTTCTGGTTTAATACTGTTAAGTTTAGACACTCTTAGAGACCACAGCGCAAACTTTTCCCTCCACTTTTGAGCCACAAAGCCCATTGCCATTGCAAAAGAAAACAAAAAGTAACCCAAACCCAAAGAAATTCAGCTCAAAGCTGGGAGCGGGAAATGCTTTCAAGCGTCGATTGGACTGTCAGTTATTTGATGATTGTCTTCAGCGTTTTTCTGCTCCTTCCTTCCTTGGGTCCTTCGCTCGTTTGGTTTTTTCTTCGTCACGCCAAACTGACCAAAATTTCTCTGCGGCGTAGCGAAGGACAACCCAATGATGGAACCAGCAAGAATGAAAGATAGAACTCCAGTCCAGCCAGGGTTTGCCTGATAGTTCACCCAACTAAGATGAGAAGGCAACTTGCTTGTTGTGGGGGGAGCAATCAAAAAATGGTTTTTGGGAAAAGAAAAAAATGAAAAACAAAAATCAGTTGAGTAGATGTGTGTGTGTGTGTGTGGGGGCGGTGGGAGGGGTGAAGGAGGTGGCTTCAATTGGAGGCAAAGAGCCAAGTAAAACGAGCACTTTAGCGGCAAGTTGCTTGGAAACATGATTCTCATGTTTTCAACTCAATATGTCAACAGCTTTTGACTTCAAATTGCCAGCTCATCACGCCCTCTGCAAACTGTCGCCTTCAATTTAAGGCCCAAATCAGTCAGAGCACAACGCGCCATTGTTTAGCATTTGCAGACACCGCCACTGCCACATTCCCATCCACCTCCACCTCCAACTCCATCTTCACATCGCCTGTCGTGTGTCCAGTGCCTGGCTCTTGATTATTATAGTTATTATGGCTATCATGATGTTTGTCATGCCGTCAACATTTCGCATAGCATTCAACACGTGCCAGCCGATAGCAGCAGCCAGCAACAGCAAGGACCACAAGGATAATAAGGAATATGCCGTCGCCTTAAACCTCATCTTCAATTTGCCAGCCAAACTGACGCGGTCTTCGCTTCAACATTCAACACACACATTATAAATCTATATATACATACATATATGTTTCTGTTTGTATTTGTGCACATGTGTGTGTGTGTGTGGAATTGTGTGTGCCATTTGTAAGTCAAAGTATTTAACAGGCCAATTGGCTAATATATAATTAAAGCTCGCTAAACTTGACTCCAGAGCGCATTTGCCACTTCATTTGTGCCACAGAATAGACGATTCCTCATTATTCAAGTCCAAGTTGCATTATTGATTCGGGTGCGAACTGCATTAATATATCTATATATATATATATATATGTATCTTTGCACTTGCATCTTGTGGAATTTAAAGTGGCATTTAATATAATTGGGTTAATGAATATACTTAGTGGTAAATGTGGGGTAAGGCTATTTAATTGTTATGCTAGTATAATAGATATAATGGCTTTTGTGAGGCACATTCGGGTTTTAACGCTTTATTTAAGAACTTTGCATATTAACAAAAGATTAAATCTCTCCTGGTTCTCTGGCTATTAACGTGGCTATTAGCCTCTTTTGTTTATTGTTGTACAAAACAGAATCTTGAGGCAAGCACAGGCTGGTCTTTTGGGGTTTAGACAGAAACTTTGACTACTGGAATCTGGCAATGAAAAGTTTAAAAAGAAGCTACATTAGAATTCAATGATGATCCAGACGGGTGTGATCGACTATAAGATACCCTAAAAGGAAGTTAAGGTATAGTTTATAGTTAAACAAAGACTTGGCTAATGACATCTATTGCCTTATTATCTTTTCTCTTCTATAAACGATCCTGTTCAACAAATGCTACTATATTTTCTATAGTCGAGCTCAGCCTGGCTTCTTTTAATTAGCTTCATAATGCAAACAGCTTAATCTGGATATTTGTATTATACAAATGAGATTAGATTTCATTTAAGATGAAGTACTATAAACGATTGGGCATCAAAATTAGTCCAGAATCTGTATTTAAACACATAAGACTCTAATATAAGTCACAGATTTCAGTTTAAATTCTGGTAATTCATTCGGTTAACGCATCGCAAAAGAGTCGAAATAAAAATACAATAAAATTAGTTGTGCACAATCTAAAAACTATTTCATCAAAAATGCATAAATGCAAAATCGAAAAAAGGTTGAACAAAAATAAAATTAATGCAATATTTATAAAATGTACAGCATGAGGCTTTCAAAAAAAAAAACGTTTGTATATTATATGAAAATAAATAATAAATAAAATATTTATATAAATTGCAAAAAAGCGCAGTCCAGAGAAGAAAAAAAACAGCAGAAAACAAAAAACTAACGAATTGTATGAATTGCGCAGCCGCCTCTATTTTCAAAATATTACGCGGAAAGGGGCGCTGTGACATGTGCCCAGAGAAGAACGCCTATGTATGGATACATTTATGTATATATATTTATTTATATGTATATGTGTAGTATATATACATGGGTATATACTATAACGGAACATGTATAAAATGTCAGTCGATTTATTTATTTTAATTCTTTTTTTTTCGTTTTTTTTTTTGTTGTGGGTGGACAAAACTAATGCAAAAACAAATGGTTAGTAATATAGCAAAAAAATTCAAATGGCAAATGGGTCGGCCTGGACGTTGGGCTGGAGGTTGGCTTTGGCGCTGGGGCTGGGGCTGGTGCAGGGGTCGCTGTGGTTGCGTCACGGGCTGAACGGGGAGGCGGTTGCAAATGCAGCAGGAAGTGCAGCAACTGCAACTGCAGCCAATTCAATTAAAAATCTGCCACTTAAGCTTCAAATGGGATGAGTTCAATGGGTTGGGCAGCTGGAGCAGACGTACATGGTGCCACATGGCAACCAAATGACAAAGCTACCAGGAATGCAAACGCGTTTGCAGCCATAAATAAAAAAGGATCTAAGACATGGGAATCTGATGCATAAAATCTTTCGATACTTTTAATTGGTTTTAAAACTAGCAGAAAAAGAAAAGGATTAATTTTTAAAATATATTTTCAATTTATTGCCAGTCATGATATTTCTATTATATAAGTTTATTCAAAAGAAAACCTCAATTAAGATTTTGAAATACTTAGTGGAAAAACAAAGGGTTGTCAGCCCTGGCGGGTGCTGCAGCTTAACAGCAAACTAAATAGTACACACAAACACACCTACAAATCTACACACAAACTGCAACCATTTGCCCTTCTTTCCATTGCACTCTGACACACACACACACCTATACACATACGCGTATACATAGCGAAATTTTTGTATATAGAACATTTTATTTGAATTTATTTTTCGTATTTTTTTCCGCTTGCATTTTGTCTATTTTTTGCGCTTGACCAAATGCAGCTACAATAACTACAACAACAAATTTAGCTGTGTGTGCGTTTATAATAAATAATAAAGTGTACACACACACGCACACACACACACAGCGATGCTCATATATGCCCCTATCCGCCGTTATTGTTGTCGCTGTTTGAGCCTTGTACAAAAAATTCTGTTGAATTTTGTACATTTTACGCCTGATCGAAATATTTTGCGCTAGGGGTATCCATAGTAAAAAAAAATCAAAGACACCCACACACTCACACCTCACACAGTCACACAGCTAACTCAGCCTATGCTCAACTATTCCCCCCTTAAAATGCGCCTACACAACTTTTATTGTGTCCAATGCTTTTTCTGCTTTGACGCGTGTACCAAAAACTGGCAACGGTTTACGGGCTGAGTATGGAGTTGGCCATAAAGCGTTGTTGGTAAAAGGGGAAAACAGCTTAGTGCACGGTTATGGCCATAACTGTGGCATGATAGACCATGGCCTGTCTCTCTGTTCCTATTGGCTGCATTTGTTTGTTTTGCGCGGCAGCTGCCACATTTGTTGCGTTTCCAGTTTGTTGAGGTAGGTTAAAAAGCAAGTGCAAACCAGAAAGTAGGTGGATAATTTTGAAACATGCCTCAAATTACACATGATACATACATATATACGTATATAAAGACTATATGTTTGGTTTATCGGCTATTAGGCAAACTGGATGTGCTCTATATTTAGGGTATTAAAAGAGCTTAATGCTTTATCTGTGATGTAATAGAAAACCCCAAATGGATTGCTTAAGTATTTGAAATGTTGTTTAGAAGTCTAAATCTGTCGCTTTTCGACCTTTGTCAATGATCAAATACTTCTGAGTAAGAACTTCTTTAAGCAAAACTTGCTTCTCCAACAAAATTCACATAGGAAAATCATCAAAATCTATAATTTAGTTTCATATAAAACCCAAAAACTAAAGCAACCATCGATAACTCTTTCTTAAAGACATTCTGCTGAGATTACCTTAGAAACCGACAGAAGCCTCTCTGCAAAGTGCATTGAACTTCTATTAATAACTGCAACTAGAGTAAAAAATACGTCCAATTAGGCTCCAACGTTTAATCTCCATATCATGTTTCGACAATTTTCCAATTTAATTGTTATAAATTTCAAAGCTGTGACTTGTCTGCACATTCAATATTTTGGCAAACGCTAAAACATATCATATTAGGTGCTTATTTGCTGATATGTATACGTCCATAGTGTGCATATCTAATTAGGAGTGGAAGCATTTGCAGGTGTCGAGGGAACAAGAGAGCAACGTCTTTTTACTGCTCAACAGCAGCTGCAATTTTAATGCAGCCAAACACAGTGCCTGCGAAAGTATACAATCAATGACCAATCAAAAAGTGTACAATCGGTCTGGAATGGGCTCTCTCTATGGCTACTTAGGAGCAAAGTATACTTTAATAAACATATATTAAAATTTTAGTTATTTATGTAAGAGAGTCAGGCGGGTTGACAAAAGGCAGCAAGAAAATTGCAAAATTTACGAGTATTTTCCAGCCAACAGTATTATATATAAATATATATGTATATATTTATATATTATATAAGAAACCGAAGTTGGTTTAGCTTAGAGGGAAAATTAAATGCATTGCACATAGACTGGGGAGGACGTGTTGCAATTACTCACATATTTGCACAAAATTTTAAGAAAATGCAGCAGCCACAAATTTTAGGCAAAGACATTGCAATGGACGTCTTCAACAGGTGCGAGCGAGAGGCGAGTTAAATGCAATGCGTGAGCAGTGCAGCAAGCTGAAGCCAGAAATCTTAAGAAAATGCACAAGAAGTTGCAGTTGTTGCAGTTGCAGCAGTTGCTGTTGCACTTGCAAAAGCAAAGCAGAAGGACAGAGGTCGGGGCCACTGTGCGTATGCGTAATGTGCGGGAAGGTGCCTAAAACTATGCAAAAGTTGGCAACGTGCAGTCTCAGCCTTCTGCTCGTTCTCGTCCTTATCCTGTGCATGTGTGTGAGTGTGTGTGTGTGTGTGCCGAAGTGAAGCTGCCGAAAATGCAAGCAGAGTTCGTTAGCCAAGAACTCGACTTGGGTACCTCTCAAGTGTCTATCGGTGAAGTTGAAGGAACGAAGGGTGAGAGGTGGCTCTCTGTTTACTTGACATTAAGTGCATAGAAAACTTATTATTGCAGGCTCTGACAGGCACAAAAAACAACAACAATAAGAACAATAACAACAACAGCATTAGAAACAACAGCAACAAGAATAGCAACCGATGCATATAAGTAGTTATATGTATATAGATTTTCGTCCATATAATAATGAGGTATGAGGCACGAAGGGATTACTCAGACAATGTGCAGTTTTTGTGTATGTAGGTGTGAGTTTCTATGTGTGTGTGCATGTACGTGTGTGTGTGTGCGAAGCAACTGCAGATTTTCATTAAATTTTAAGATGCCACAGCAGGCGACGGCAGTAAGTATGCAATGCATTTTTGTTGTGTACTCGCAGAGGCCTTATATAGCATGTACATAGGTATAGTCGAGGCATAGGCATAGGCATCATGCTACATGGTCCGGTATTGGTCAAAGGCCCAAGAAAACTCATACTTTGCCTTTGGTTTTGCCGTTCAAGCATCATAAATTTCGATAAGGTAGTTGGGAGTTCAACTACAAGGAAGCAATAGGTGACGGAGTTGGGCGTCCAATTGCACTTTGAAAGCTGGCGGAGTTTGGGGTACGATGTCTGGGGTTTTTGGGTTCTGGTCTCTTTGTGAACGTAAACGGAAACGCAGGGGTTGAAGTTGAGTTTGGTTCCCTTGGATTTGTGGGTGATGCAGCCCCACCCAA
The DNA here is from genome assembly GCA_035045065.1 of Hirtodrosophila trivittata. Lineage (NCBI taxonomy): Eukaryota > Metazoa > Arthropoda > Insecta > Diptera > Drosophilidae > Hirtodrosophila > Hirtodrosophila trivittata. The sequence continues at coordinate 4,319,942 of JAWNNK010000856.1, forward strand.
TTGTCGACGCAGCTGTTGAAACTGCTCTGTCCTCTTGCCTGTCGTCTTTAATGCATTATTTTGTGCGGCAACACTCAGCGGTAATAACCCGAAGATAAACCACACCACCGCCCGCCCCCACACACACACACACACACACACGAAGGGTGTAAGACGTGTGTGTGTGTGTGTGTGTGTGTCTCGGTATGTGTCGGTGTTTGTCTATGTCTTGCGCCAAAAGTTGTCTTCTGTGGTAGCTTGATTAAAATTGATTGAAGCAAATAAATGGAATTGGATTTTTATAATCAATGATTTAAAAGGTGAATGATTTAAAAAACTACTCGAAATGAAATCAAGTGAACATTTTCGGTGAATAGTTTCTAATTACTTTTGAACTGATTCGACATTTGTCTCTTGAGTAAACTATAAACTAATGCATTGAACTCAGAGCTTAACACCTGTTAGATAAACTCCTGACAAGCTGACACTCAGCGAGAGAGGGAGAGATATTCCATAGTATAGCTTAGCGAGCTGATAAGATTTTTAAAGTACTTGCAGCACCCTTCAATGTCCTTAAGTTAAAGCAAGGATATCCCATCTTACAATCTCTTACTGCGAGTAAGTAGAAATTACATACAGAGGAGCACTTAAGGTGGGGGCAACAGATGGAGTTAGAGTAGCGCAAAAAGCGTAAGGACATAATATTGTAAGACATATCCCACTCAGAAGCTAGAGCTAGCAAGGCGACAGGATACGAGAGCGAATACGGACAGGACACATGCGCTATGTTTGCGGCCAATGGTGGCACCTAAAACCCATCAAATCTAATCTCCTAGCGACTGCTGATGCCGTTGCTTGTTGCCTCTGTACTCTGGACCACAGGACGTGTCGGTTGCTAGGAGCGCACTTGGTCAGACAGAAGCCGGATCTGGAGCAGGGGCAGTGGGAGGGCGCCCCTTTTTACTCACAGCGCCAAAAATGAAACGGACATCTTTCTGGAAATGCTTCGCCCTCGTCCAGAACGAAAATTGATGACTGGCCAGGGCAGCTGGCGAGGGTCGTCCTGCATTGGACTAGGACTAGTAAACTGTGGTGTCCGGACAGCGATTGGGTTGATGGGTGTTGGTCATTGGCGCTGCAGCCAAAAGAAGTAATTCATCTTATTTTTTCTACGTTTATTTTGTGCCTTTTTTTTACCCCAGTACCGTACCGTGGCGACGGCAACGGCAGCGGCAGCGACTTCTCAAGACGCCCACATGAGTCAGTTGCTGCCAAGGATACGCCAAAAGGATAATGAAAGCAGTGGCAAAAGTTTGCGAAAAAGGAAAGGCATAGAGCACATCAGAGCACAGCACAGCACAGCACAAGAAGAGGGACCAAGACCCAAGCGTTGAACTTAAGTGAACTCAAACAAAAGGCGCAGGCGGTGAAGCCTGCCTCCACAGAGCCTTTTCGAAAAGAACTCTGTACCCAGGACCGAAGAGCCAGGACCCTCGTTGCCTGATATCATCCACACATACAGACGAATACACACGAATACAGTAAGAGTCTAACACTGCTGGCTGCCTCCAGGCATCATTACATCAAATGTCCTTCGCATTTCAGCAAAACAACAAGATGGCGCTGCACAGGACGAAATTCAGCCAAAGAAAACCCCCAAAAGCAGAAGCAAAAGCGAAGCCGGGGCTAGAATATCGCCGTGGCCGCATTGGATAGAAGGAGCACGAGCACGAGCACAAGGGGACAACTTGGCGCCCGACAAATGTCGAAAGGGCACAGCCGGAGTAGGAGCTGCCAAGGAAGAAGCAGGAGAACTAGCTCATTGGCGCAAGCAATAAACGTTAAATTTTTTCTTGCTGCTGCAGCATAATGGCCAAGGCAACGGACAGGAACAGCAGCCAGAAGATGTAGCTGATGCTGCGGCGGCAGGAGTCAAGGCAGTCACACAGTAAGCGAGTAAGCGGGTAAGGAGTAAGGAGTCCTGTGAGCGGACTAAAGTCTGACGTGCAATAAAAGACCAAAAATCCTTTTCCATTGCGCTAAGCTTGGAAAATGTTACAGAGCTGGCCGGGTGGTAAGGCAATCGCAAAAATTTCTGGTAGCAGACAGTGGAAAAGTTTTGGAGGGCGTGAGGACCAGGACCAAGAAGGAGCTGCTTGGCCAGAATCGGATATACGCCAGCCGCTTGACTCTGTTCGGTTGGGGGTGAATGGTGTATAAAAATAATCGTCATAAAAGAACTGGATGGGTGGTTGATGCCGTGGAATGGTTGCACGGTTGATGGCCCAAAACAGTGGACGAATATGAGTTTATAGCCTCATAGACTGATAAACAGAAAGATAAAACGATTAGAAGAACATTGACAAAAGCCCAAGGCACTGTTACCAATATCTTTAACCAACTACAAATAAGCTGCCTGTGTATTATTTTCACACATAAAACGAATTTAAAAGTGTAAAATTAGCCCAACTGAAGAAGGAGCTAGTGAAATCCTGGAGGGTTAGTGAGATTTGGCTTAGTGTGGGTATAGTTCCAGTCTTGGGTTAGCGGCGAGTCCAGTTAGTATAGAAATTGGATGGTCGTAATGGAACTCTATCTGATATCATTCATATCCTTCATATCCTTCATGTCCCGCCTTATACGCTGACATTTTAATGTTGTATTTAGTAGCCGATGGACGTTAGGAGTCGCAGCTCGTAGTATTATTAGTAAACGGGTAGAAATAGCCCTAGGCTAGGGCATTGTTGTCATTGCATGGTTGGATCCTGGCCAACGTGCTCGTTACCCCCAAGGAAAATGCCAGTCTTTGTCATATGCTCCACACATCAAAACTCATTTCACGTTAAGCGCATTATATTTTCTACGTCCGTCAACTTTGAGTTGAGGGTTTGGAATATAGGAAACCTGCGTGTTGTTGGGTCCTGGTCAAAGTTCGAACTATATATGTTAGTTTGTATGCATATATAGAGGAGTGCAATTTAGAAGTTGGTGTGGGTGGGTTATGGGTTAGCTTTTTTAGAGCGTTCGCTAGTTAGTTATTAGAATTGTCCGCTTGAACTGGTCGCTGGTTCCCACATAAAGTGAGCGTCTCGCTTTTGCTGGGGTTGCTTGCTGGCACATAAATTCCATTTATATATCTGCTTCTGTGCTAGCAGTAGCATGCCGGAACGAACCCCAACTTTGCCAGTGAGTGAGCGAATGTAGGACCGACGGACAGTGTAAAGGACCGACTGACAGCCGCGCCCCAAGGCAAACGCCCCCTGGGCCGGGAGCAAAAGGAGCCAAAAGGAGAAGGAGGAGAGCTTGGCGCACACATGAGCTAAGCCACAATTTGATATGTCCATTGTGTCTTATCAGGCGACATGGTTACCGCAGCGAACCCCCCAGCGAATGCTTCAGCCAAGGGTCTAACTCAAACTAACACATGCCTGAATGACGACTCCACCCCCACTGGTCCCTGGGCATATCCATCGGCCTTGCCCAAATAAAACCTCCATCTATCCACAGAGAACCCAAAACGAGAAACGCGCGCGCTCGTCAGTCAGTCAGCGCTACTAACCCAAACCCGAACCCAAACCCAATCCCAATCCCAATCCACATCCCTATACCTATCCCACACCCAAAGCGCCCAATCCCAATCCGAATACCCATTTCGTTTGGCCCAAGTGAACGAGGGCGAGCCAAGGGCCTGGGCCAAACCCAGGACACATCAGGACGCTGCCCTGGCTCATTCGTCTAGCTTGGCACGCCGCCTTTTTTTCAGAAACCCTCCACCCATCCCATCCCATCCCACACCTCTACCTCAACTTAGTTTCCTGTTCAACAAATGCCAAGAAAAAGTTTTTTTTTTTCGACGTTGCTGGCGTCGTTCCCCTTCTCCATCATCATTGTCGTTCTTGTCCTCGTCCTCACTCCCCCAACCTAGTCCATATTCTCAGCGTCGTCATCGTCCTCGTTGTTGAATTTGAAACGTTGTTGCGCCGCAGAGTTGGAGTAAATTGGGGGGTCCGGTCGTCGCGCCACATGCCAGGCAGTGGCAGCAACGGCAACGGCAACGGCAACGGCAACACATTTGAAGAGGGTCGCTCACATTGGCACACATTGCAGGAGGCACTGGAGAAGCGGGTAAGCAAGTAAAGAAATGGGGAAACTAAAATGAAAGAAATCCGCCTGACTGGGGCTCTAGCTCTGATGTAAGGTCTGAGAAAAATGGAGTTGGAGTTTGGGTTTTTTGGGATTGGACTCGGTACATGTGTGCTTGGGCTTGGGCTTGGGCTCCTCTAGCTAGCTCTCTGTATAAATATATATATATATATATACGAGATATACATTCGCTTACGGCTTAGCCCTTAGCTTGGGTTCTGGACGACGCCATGCTGCTTGTCTGCTCGTTTGTTCTTCGATTTAATGAAGGATATGCCGCATGGTTCGCCTCACATCAATGCACCCCATCCCCATCCCCATCCCCATGCCCCATGCCCGGTTCACGTCTTCAGGTCGATCCTTTACATTTTTCCACAAAATTCTTTTTATATTTTCATAACTTTTTTCGCGCTGCCTGCGAAATGGGCTACCAAAAAGTTTATTTTGGGCTCTAAAAAAATGTAAAACTGGGTGGATCGACTCACCCCTTTACCCACACCACACCCACTCGCAGCCGGCCCACACTCTGCTTCCATTGCGACTTTGCCGCCGAGCCGCATTGCAAGGGTTCTGCGGCTCCTTTGCGTTTTGCTGCTCATCAAGTGCCTCGGCTGCTGTTTTGCATAATATGAGAAGGGTTTGGGAAACGCAAATGCTTAAAAGGGGGAAAGAAGAATAGAGTTTAACTCTGTTTGGCAGCAAGGTAAGCCCTAGGAAGGGGTACTCGAATTGCCATATAAGACGCCAAAGTTATGGTTCTAAGAGCTAGCGAAAAAAAACTGTACTCAACTGAAGCACTGTACTCATAGTTGGACTAGAATAAAATTCTGTAATTCTTGACAAAAACTTAAGTATCTTTCTTTGCAAGAAACGTTTAGCTTTGAGGTTACTCAAACTTTTTAATTCCATACATTCCATTTATTTATTTTCAATCAAAAGCAAACAACATTTTATCAGTTATTAAAGTATAGTCTTTCCCTCCTAAACACCATGCCAAGTGCTCGAATTCAATAACTGTCCGGGCAATGAAATCGAAATCAACAAGAAAAAAAAGTTTCCTTTGGAAGAGGAGCTGTGGGCGTATGTTGAGCTGCTCTTGATATTGTCAAAAAGTAATTAGATTCGAGGTTATTACATAAGCGCAAACGAGCGACCAAAATTGTGAGGATGAGCACACACTCGTTTTTAGGGGGGAGGCTCTTGGTCCTTCTCACACTGAGAGCATTTTTATTTTGTTTTCTTTTTGGGCACGAAAATGTGAAACAAAGTATGAAACTGAGGACGGAGACGGTGACGTCGTCCAATCCGTCCTCGTGCTTGTGCCTGTGCCCGTGCTTGTGCTGGTCGTCGCAGGCAACAAATTAAATGTTGAAAATAATACAAAGATGTCCTTCCAGGGCAGCGCTAACGACACTCCGGCTACGCGAGAGCTCAGTTTACGCTTTAGACGTGGAGGATTACGGAACAACATCAAGTTTTGGAAAAGCGTGGGGGTATAAGAAAAACCTGCTCCGGGCCATGGGCTGGGCAACAGTGTCGCCGTCATGGCAACCAGGCGCAAGATCTTCAGTCCACCAACTTACTCAGGCCAACAAAATTGTTGGCTTGGGGTCTGGGTATGGGGTTGGTGTTGGTGCTCGTAATTTGGTGCGATGAAGTTTCATGATGATGATGATGATGATGATGATGATGATGATGATGATGATGATGATGATGATGAAAAGCAAGAAAATGGGTAGGTGGGTAGTCTTTAGCGCTCGCCAGGGTGTTCCTAATCAAAAATAAATTTCGCTTTTCAAAATGAAACTGAAAAAAGGGACACCCAATGTCGTATTTTTATTCTTGTTCGCTTGGAATTTTCATTTTGGGTCTGAAAATGTGTCTGATTTACATTTGGATGCATGGGACGAAGGGAACGAAACCTGGAATGGGCAGGGGCTGCAGGCCGTTCCCGAGACCCTGTCTGAAAAGGGTTTGGCGTACTGCGCTCCGAATTAGGATTAGACGACGCTAGCCAAAGGGGTGACAAAGTGATTAAAAATTGAGGAAAGACAGCAACGAGGCAGCGAGGCAGCTACGAAGCGGGCACAGCCTTTAGGGGTTGGGATGCTAAGAGGCCCAAGATGTGCCGAGGTTTGCACAGGTGAAATGGACGGGGAAATGGAAAGGGGGCGGGGGTAACGACTATATAAGGGTTGTTGTGACTGAATCTGTAGTCTGTATCTGCGTCTGGGTGTATGCTTATTTTAATTTCAGTTAATTGTGTTTTGCATTTAAGCAAAACATTAGACTATTTGATGAAAATAATGGAAGAAAAGCGGTGAAAATTCTTGAAAAGGGTTGAGTCTTTGGGGGTGGCAGCTACGATACACATAGGGGGTTGGTATATCTACCTATAGTCTAACAGCGGAAGTTTCCAAAGTTACTTAAAGTAGTTTTAGTGCTTGGCAATCGAAACTGAATTCAGAGTTGCAGAGTGAGCTATCAAAGTGTGGGAAGTAATTATGTATATGTCAGATATGATATTGGATATTTTGTAATACGTTAAATCGGTGTTAATCACATAATATTGCCATAAACGTTATATATATCATGTATGAGGTACATATGTAATCAGAAACGTATTTATAGATCGTTCATAAAAATCACTTGTCGACATATTTTAAGTTAATTGAAAATCAAATTAATACGTTTAATTGAATGAATCAACCATATGCAGCTGCGGGGCTGTCAGACTCAAAAACAAACCGTGCTATGCAATAAAAACATTAAAAATATGAATACACACACACACACACACACACACTGGCTTACACGCCGCACATAATTACTCACACATAGCAGTCAGCCTAAATGATGATGTGTGTTTGTAGGTGGAACCGAGGAGCATATGCATATTTATATGTGGAAAATTATATACAAACACAAACATACAACCGAATCAGACTCAAACCCAGCAAGATACCACACACACCCACACACAATACGTGTGTGTGTGCGTATAGAAAATCATAATAACGGTGATGCATCATCATAGAACAAAAGCACTGTGGCAGCGACACGCACACAATTTCAGGGAGTACAACGAGTAACCAAAACCCACCTCCACATGTGTGTTTGTGGGTTTGGGCGTGTGTGTGTGTACATGTGTATGGGTAACACCATTTTAGGGAGTATGTTAGTTAGTGTTGGTCAGCTTTGGGCTGTTCTCATCAATGACTTGGCCAGACAATCGATGGTGTTGCTGTCGCTGAGGTTGATAACACAAGGATTTAGGGTAGGTGTAGATATTGTGTGTGGCAGCTGCCCTAAGGCATGTGGCATGTGGCATGATAGCTGCTGCGACACCTACTTTCTAAGGAGTTAAGTTGCACCTTTATTATGCCTTTGCCTGTCCTTATAATTATTTCTAACCCACAAGCAGCAACCAGAGCAGCTAGAGAAAGAGACAGCAGTTGTTGCTCTTAAAAATGGGCAAAGCCCAAATGAATAGGACGAACAAGGTCCAAAGTCCAATTTATATAAGTTTGCCTTGTTATAATTATTATGATGGTAGCCTCAAACCAGTCAGTCCAGTGTATGACGCCTACGTCTTCGAGCCTAAAAGTATGCAATCCTATCGATTTGCAAGCCTTTCCGTACTCTATACGTCTCGCTCTAACACACGCATTTGTCTTATGGAAATTTTCATTTTTCTTAAGACGCACTTTTGATTAAAATTTTGACCAGCACACACACATACAACTCTTTCTCTCACTGCACGCATGTATGCGTCTGTGGGTGTTTCTCTGCCATGTGTGTGAGTGTGTGTGTGCGTGTTCGTGTCGGATCCTTGTTGATTTTTCGTGCGTGTGGGCTTAGAATCAAAACAAGCTATGGCAAGGTTTCAGTTCATGGTTTGGGTTTATGTCTTAAGAAATTGCATTTTCTTGTTGCATCAATTCCCATGTCTGAGCTAAGATCTAGTCTGAGACTTAATACATAAATGAACAATTTCCTTTGGCTTCTGATAGCTGCTTTCTGCCTTTTGTGCAATCTTGGGATTAATTTATATTTGAGATAATTATTTATTCATTTGCTTTTAAGTTTTTCTTAATTTTTGCAATCTAAGAATTGAAATTATAGAAATTTCCAGCATCAGCAGAACTTGTTATAATATTTTTAAGTACATTTTTGTATATCTCATTTATTCTTATTTTAATTAATTATAATTAATTCTGAGCCATAATTAGCTTAGCAACAGCTTGCGAATAGCTTTTTATTTAATTTTACTATTTACTGCGAAGTTTTTTTTTCTATGTGGTTTTGATTTAAAAATTCTCTGACTTATAGCTGTAAACAGTCAGCATTACAAACACACACATAGACAGACACACACTAATGCATTTATATATATATATACCATATAGAATGTGAGTCGCATTATAGCTGACCAGTTAGTTGACACCTAAAACCCAAAACCCAAAGTCCGAAACTTGCGAGCCGAAGCAGAAACCTAACCACAACTTGCTGCAATTTCTTCGCAGATACACACATATATCTGACTCGCTCGCACACACATACACACATGTCTGTATCTGAATACATTCTGTCACTAATAAGAAATTTTCAAATTGTGTCTCTCGCTCTAACATGACAGCCGACTCTTTCTAGACAAAATGCAAAAATGTGCATTAGAAAAGCCCAAGAAAGCAACCGAAAGGTTGCAGCTGCATGTGGTTGCATGTCCACTACATGTGTGTTTGATTGTGTGTGTGTGTGTGTGTGAGAGAGAGCTTCAAATGAGTGCGGGATGTTGAAGTGTGTATGTGTGTGGTCAGCTTCTTAAAATGCAAGTCCATACACATACTCGTACCCTCCCACAGACCCGAAAAGTCTTCGAGTAAAAGTAATGCAAGTCGTTCACATGCATCACACTTTATATATATGTGTGTGTTCTCTATGTGTGCGTGTGTATCTTTGTGGTTACACCCACAGACACACACACACACACATGAAGATAGTGCTGATGTATAAGGACTCTTTGGTCAGTTTTCTTGCAAGAAAATCTAATCAACACACACAGCAGGCAGAGTCCAGGCGTTACGTTACGTAAACGCAATGTTGAACGAATGAAGTTTTGTGCATAATTCCTTTCCTCCTTTCGGGGTGTGTGTGTGTGTGTGGGGGGTAATTTCTCCCAAGGGGGTAGCAACAGCTCAACTCGACTCCAGCCACAATACATATACGAGTATGAATGCTTTTAATTTGTACAGGACACACACAGCTGCACAAACAAACAAAGGCACCTTTCCGAACAGAATTTTCAAGAAAATTTACACACACACACACATATGCAGCCCACACAGGACATAGAGGACTCAGTTTTTGGGGTCTGAGAAAATCTTGGGACAACTTGTGGGCTATGGCTATACGAATGCGTCTGTAAATTGTCCTTCTATCTTATCTTTTTACTTGAGAGCCTCTACTTGCCACACGGCAGGCAGCGTTTGGAAAGGATTCAGAAGGAGCGTAAGATCAAAGGCAGGCATAGTACCCTCCACTGAGAGCTGAGTTTCAGCTTTACGCATGCATAATCAATGCATTTCTTCTTCAGAGCAATGAGACAGAGAATGCATGAGTGACAGAGCGAGATGTACATAGAGAGTAGAACTAAGATGGACTGAGAAGAAGTGCAAGCTCTATATTAGTAAGAAACAACTATGAATGTCCTTCTCGAGGGTGCTCGACTACAAGTGACCCTGCAGCCAGGTCAGAAGTATTCCTACACCTAACTGTGTCTGTGATATTGATATATATACATATATAGACAGACTTCAACTAGTTCGTATATATTTACATCTTATACCATAATACCCTTTGTAGAAATTTTTAATGGGTATAAAGTATAAATATAATTCAAGCTCTTGGCAAATATGTTTTCATGCTTATTGCTGGCCAGAAATAACCTAACCTACAGCTGCGCTGCCACTTGCTACCTCAAACCTAAGTAAAGCCGATTGAATTCTGAACTAAAGATTGACTGTACCGTTATGTGGTATAGTTGGCTGCACTAGATACATTTGAGTAAAGATTTATCAGCCACATGAATGTGCTTTGACATTCGTTGGCATTGGAAATGTTGTTGAACAACAGGAAAGGGAAAATATAATCTGCTTTAAAATAAATACTTATGCTGCGTTCACATATTTCGTATGAATTTGTCTTTATGCTTTCCAATTAATCAGAAAAACTTTGCTTATTCTTTATTATTCCACTGAATGTTTTTTTAAGCCTTTTCCGCGCATCTTTTGTTCATTTGATAATCGTTTGATGGGAATTTCAATTGGGAAAAGTGAAAATTATAGAAAAATCTGCATCTATTGGTAGATATATAGCCTATGATATCTTCGGAAAAGATAGTATGAAACCCGATAGACCCCAACAATACAGTAGAAAATCACTTCTGTGAATAAAGCGTTAAACGGATTGAACTTTAGTCCAGGCAGAAAATATCCTAAATTTGTATGTAATCCGCACCAACCATAGAGGAGCTAATCATCTTATGTTACTTCATCTTCTGTAGCATCTCATGTTACTTAGTGATATTATCACTAATTCAGTGAAATAAAACACCTGTAGGCAACCTATATTCACTTACAGATATTTTGTTTGAATAAGTCGTTAAATGTATCTTTCTTTCATATATATTATATGACTACTAACGCGGATAATGTGGATTGCTGCATAATCCGTATTGGCTTAGGTTTCAATAGACCCCAAGATTCTACTATCTCTGATTCTACTTAAAATCTACAAAAGGTATATATACCTATACCTCTAGTCAAATGACGCCAAATGATTAGCAAATATAATTTCTAACTTTTTTTAACACAATTCTTTTCATCTCGTTTAATTAAGTATTTTATTTCTTTTGGAACAAAAAAGAAAAACAGTTCAACACTCCAACAACCCTTTGAATTCAGTTTCAATAAAAAGCAATTACAAACCAATCAATCGGTGTATCTACAGTTACAATAGCTCTAAACCGCAAACAGTTATTGAATGCCCTATAGATACGAGATGTGAGTAGTCCGAGCAAGTATCATCGAGCCCATCAACCCATACTCAAATAATAAATCAAAATTTCGATAGTCCTTTGTCAAACGAGAAAAAAAGTGGGGAGGATAAAAATCTTTACGGCCAGCCAGAACGGAGAATCAAAAATCACTTGACTTACATTTTAGCTGTGGGATGGGGGGGCGATTGTTTGGGTGTTTCTGCGTTTGTTTTCTGTTCCACTTTTCAATTGATTTCGCAAAAGTCGTAAATTCCTTTAGCTCCGGGCCACTTTCGCTTCTTGTTTGTCTGTTTTGTTTCAGTTGTTGCTTTGTTTTTTGTTTTTGTTTTGTTTTGCATTTTACCGCGTAGTTTTTGTATTGCTTTATTTGTGAAAAGTGTTAAAAGTAAAAGGCGAAACTCTCATAATGTTATTCATAGCATGTAAGTGTGTGTGTCTGTGAGTGAGTGTGAGCGTGTATGTGTGAGTGTGCGTGCAGCAATACAATGAAAGGCTGCCATAGTTGAGAACGACGCGAGTTTTCTGTTTCTGTTTTTCTGTCTCGTTCTTCGTGCTCTGCCGCTGCCTCGTCTCGCCAAGCCTTGACTCGTGTTTGTTTATTTGCATTTCCGCTTGAGTTGCAGGTCTCTCTTTGTATACATATACATATATATATACGTGTGTGTGTGTGCGGGACTCAACAGGTTGTTGTCTCTGACTCGGGCGTTGTTGTCGTTGTTGCTGGCATTGTCATTCAGTTTTTTTTGCTCGCTTTCTAGTTTGTCATTTTTTTTATGTATTTGTTGCTTCCAAACACTTGTGCCTGCGCATTTCTTTTCGTGTGTGCGTGTGTCTCATCGTAATCATCATCATCATCAGAAACATCATCATCTCCGCATTCATATCATCATTGTCATCTTCTCTTTGCACTCTCACGACATCAACGGCTCGCTCTCAGGACGTCGACATCGACATCGACGCCGACGTTGGCTCGTTTTATGTTGTTTGTTCGCCTTGTTTGTTTATTTGTTTGTTTTGCTTCACCTCCTTTCCGTTTCTTTGCCCTTCTTCCATTTTTGCACTTTTTGTGGATAATTTCTTCGTTTACTTTTTGCACTTTATATGGGCGAACTCAAGTTTTTCTTTTTAGCTGCTTTTGGTAAAAAAATATTTTCGCCAAGGACGTTAATTGTTTTGCTTCTATTTTTTATTCGACTCGTTTACATGTGCACAGGAAAGTGAGAAAAAGAGTTGTAAAGAATGATGTGCGGGGGAAGGGGGTGAGTATATGTATTAATATATGTATGTAGGTGTGAGTGTCTTTTGACTCTTATTTTTTTTGCTTGTTTATGTGCTCTGTTTTTTATTGCCGCTTTAATTTGCGTGCACTTTGCGGTTGCTCTTCTTGTTGTTGTGCACGTAGTGCGTCCCCTTCCCGTTATTTTGATACTTTTGTTTCTTTTACACTCTCTCGCCTCTGCTTTTGCCCGACCCTTTATTTTGTCATAAGTGGCGTTTAATTTATCAATTTGCGTTTGCCAGGGGAATTCATTATTTTCCACTTCTTTTCAACTTTTCCCTCTCTCCCATCCTTGTTACAATGTATTTTTTCTTGCCCGGTCTTCTGTCTTGTCTGGCTCTAATCAGTTGTTTATTTGCCATCATCAACGTTGCCGTCTTAATTTTTACTTTTCTGCTTTGCTTTTTCTCTAGTTATTACTATTAGTGCTTTGTCATTGAATTTAACGGAAATTCAATCGGTTGCAATAAATTTTCTTCCCCTTGCTTCTTGCTCGTCTATTTTCTTCTAATTGAAGTCAAATGTTATCACAAAGGTTTTTTAAAGGCACTATTTAAAATCAGAGATCACAAACATATATAAAACCGATCACAAGTATAATTAAATTTTAAGGCTTTGCACGATACGCGTCTTATTAGAATTAGTTTCGTCTGAGTACTGTCTTCTTCTTCATTTGACATTCCCCTTGCACAGATCAATTAGTGCTGCCACCTTGTTAATATTAATAGTGCGTGACGTCACTAATCTAAGCTTATGTGCTTAACAGATTCACATAGATCAGGTATTATTGCATTTTTCAACATTTCATATTTTTAAAAGTGTTTTTTCCCACTTTTCAAATCAGAATCAACCAGAATAAATAGAAGTACTTAAGGAAACCTCATCCTTAAACGTGACAACTTGAATGATAATCCCTCAGGCAACCTTCTTATGGAATCCCTTGCAGCATCTCACAAGTAATTACAACGCAAGTCGTTGAAAAGCCAAAATAAGTAATTGCCACCTTGTTTTGCAACTTTTAGAGCTCATCATCAAACACAAAAAAAAGTAAAATAAAAAATGTCCAGCATAAGAAAGAAATAACGAAATAGAAAAAAGAACGCACCAAATTGACAAATTAAAAGCAAGTGAAAATTTTACTCAAACCAAAAAAAATATATGTATAAAGGACAGATATCTAAAAGGGAAACAAGCCGGGCACACAATTAAGCAAAGGGATTGGAACAGCAACGCAACAGTAAAAAAAGGGAGAAGTGGGGAAGGGGAAGGAATACAGGCTCAACAATTAGAAAGAAAAAATAAAGGGGTAAGTAGAGAAGTTGCAGCTGTGGGCGACTGAGGTGGTGGAATTGAGGCGAAGCCCTTGCAACTCCGGGACACAATTGACAAGTCGAGGGGCAAACTTTCGGGCGCGCAATTATGATTATGGGTGCGTCTGCCCCACAATACACAGCGCTCAGTTCTCAGCCCCATTCTAAGTCCACTTTAATTGTTTTCCTTTTTTTTTTGTTTTTTTTTCATTATTTTTTTGTCTTGCATTCTTTTGAGGGATGTTGGCCAGTTGCCTGGACGGAAATTCATTAGAGCGTTCAGTAGCCAAAGGGAGGCTGAGCATGTCAAACAGTTTCCAAGACGTTTTCTTGGCTTTTCTTCGCAAAAATTGCAAGTTCTGCTTCTTTGCCCTGTCCCCTATCCCCTTTTGCCCATATCCCCGATCTCCGTTCAGTTTGGTTGCGTCGACAATTGTCTTTGCCAGTCGTCCATTATGGGGGTGTGGCTGGAGCTGGGGCACAAAAAAGGGATTCGCATCCTGCTCTGCGATAAAAAATAAGGACCGCTAGCCAGGCGAGCAAACATAAAAATGCGTTCTTGCCTTCAGAAGTTGCGTTGGGTGTTCTGTGGTGGGAGGAGGGTGGTGGGCGGTGGGTGTTGGGCGTGGACGGACAGGCACCTAAAACAGAAAGTAATCAACCCACACACAGACGCAGACAGAGGACAGAGAGACGGACAACGACGCGTTGCCTTTCCAGCTCCCCCTCCCACCCCCCTAACCATCTACCTCTTCAATCCACTCCACTCATTTGCACAAAACACACCCACAACTTGGCAGCAGGAGTAACTTTTCCGTTATATTTTTTTTTCATCATTTCTGTTTCCTACGTTTTCATATTGGAGCATTGAGCGGAAGGAGGCGGTGACGTTGACGGGAAGCGGTCTGGGTCTGGGTCTCGGGCTGGGTCTCGGGCTGGGTCTAGGACTGGGTTTAGGACTGGGTTTGTTCCGGGCATTGTTCTTGTGCCGCCATGAAAATTAATGAAGAAGTGCCCGACCCATGTTCCAACGGTCCTAAAACTCCGCTCACACACAGCGACTGACTGACATGCCCAGATCCCAGATGTGGTAAGGGGTAAGGGGTACGCGGGGGTAAGTTGTAGTAGAAGTAGCACCCAAAGCTCCATTGCCGTTGTGTTTTTGTGCCTTTGCGTTTGCCTTCTAAGGGTGCGTGCCGGGTCCTTTGCCAACTCCTCCGAACTGCGCGGCTGGACACCAAAGCACTTTTTTGGGTTCGAGCGACGTTAATGTGGATTTCCATAGAAGAGCAAGTGTTAAATTTATTCTCAATATCTGTTGAAAACAGAAGTCACAATTAAAGCGAGATTTGATAGAGAACACAATCTTAAATAATAATTTAAGAAAGGAAATCTAAAAACATATTTAACATATTCAAATGAAAACTCAATTGTATAATTCCAGCTTGGATGATAATGAAATCCATATCTAAGATTAGAAGCCTTCACACGATCGAAGAATCGTTACCTGTTGCCTGATTCCTCTCAATGATCTCTTCACTTGAGGCAAATCTTTTACTGAGTATCCACTTAAGGAGCTGCTCGAATACTTGTCAGACCCATTAAGGGTAAGTACTAGTACATATGCATATTGAATACAGTATAATTTCTACTTATCAGGTACTCATTGCGACGGGGCTGGCCATTTGGAAAGGGCCATAGACAATGTCTGTGGACCGAGACAGGCCATACAAGAGACGTGGAAAGGCAGAAGGCGAAACAAAAGGCAACGTTGGAAATGAGGAGCGATTTGAGCAAACAAATGGTATATTGGGTAAGCCAAACCCGTCCGTGTCTCTGTCTGTGCTTTGGGACCAGAGACAAGGAGACAACACTGGATAACACACATGGTCAAGTGGTGGTATGTTTGTGTGTTCACGTCCACTGTCCACGTTTAGAGGTGCTTGCCTTCCGTTAGGCGTTGCCTTTTTTTTCGGCTGGGACTCTCGTGTAACGGTCGATAGGTGGCGCCAGACGAGACGCGACGCCGACGGCGGCAGCGGCAGCGGCAGCGGCGGGGTATGGGAGATGAGAAACAAGGACGAGGAACGATGACGACGACGACGACGCCTTTGCTTTTAGCTTGATTGCCAAGCCTAGTTAACTGTAAAGTTTTATAACTTTGGCCAGCTCGGTGCCCCACCATCACATTACTCCGATCTCCACACACATATACATACACCTACACTCTGCCCCCTGCACCCTACACTGGCCTCGCAAGCGTTTAAATCGCTTGGTTTATTACACGCGCCAACGCAGCCCTTGGTACTCCCTGGGCTTTCCCACACTTGTCCCATCCTTAACAGCTCCGACGTCACTCGACCCTTTTAAAAAGTCGTCAATACTTGAAATGCACCCCGTTCGGCCCTGTCGAATACGAATACGAATACGAATACGATTCCTGTGGCAGTAGTACCTACGCCTGTGGCACAGCCGTGCAACGCCCTCTGAACTTTGCAAGCAGTGAGAAAACCCAAAGGACGAGTCACAGACCGAGGCCCAGGCGTCTATCAAATTCCAATTTCGGTCCCTTTTTTTTTTTGCTACTCTACCGGCATTCAAAGTTTATGGCGTCTTTTTAGCGTAAATCCTGCATGGCCCGGCTGGGTTACAGTAACCCGGATAGCTACATTCCCTCGTCTATGCTCTATCCTTTCCATTTAAGGTGGTGCACCCTCTTGGTAGGGGGGCGACTAGAACTCTGACCGCTGCCGGACCATAACTTCATTCCCTCTATCACAGCGACAGCATCTTCAATATCCTTTTTTTGCCATTTTAAGGACTACATGGAAAGCACCCATCTAACCCACACACACACACACACGCACGCACACAGGCGAGACTTTAATACACTTTTATATTTGTCGCTCATCAGAATATGCTTGTTGTAGCTCTTTATAGGAAATCTATAAAAGATTTATTTTTATATTCATTATGTTTGATTTTTCAGTTCTTTCAGGGAGCATTTGCAGCTTGACGCTGCTCTGGATATGACAGCAGACTTTAATGCAGCTTAAGTTTATTCTCAGAAAGTTTACTCAGAATTAACATGGGAAATTAAATTATATAATATAATTTTTCCCAAGAAATTTTCTGAATAAATCTTTTATAAATAATATTTGATTCGCGTAATTTTGCAACCTTTTGTCTATTCAATGGGAGATTATTTTTACAGCAGCGAAAAAAAGCTGCGATAACCTTTAGCTATGTCTATACTTGTTTTCTTTATATATAACATATTATTTTCGAACTGGAGCTTATTTAGTCGATACTCTGTCTGGGCTAAGCTCAGTTAAGCTGAAGCAATCCGAGTGTGAACAATGAAAGGCGCGAATCTTCTAGTGAGCTGCGTCGCACTATGCGTGCTGGAACTAGTGGTAGGTCAGGTTGTTTGTTTTCTATATTGGTGTAAGTGACGTCATCTATCATCTCTTATCGCAGCTCGGCAATGCGGTGAATAGCAACGATAGCGGACCCAGCGTGGCGCTGACCAGGCAAGCCGTGGAGATGGGCATGGAGCCGGCAGTATTAGGTGAACTATGGCGCAACAAGCAGCCGGTGATTATCAGCAAGCCCAACGCACAGGGTCAGCTGACCAGAACGACGTACGAGCTGTCGCCGGATGGCCAGAACATTGTCCGTACTATTGAAAATGAGGAGCAGCAGGCAGCCAGTTTGGAAACAACCACTCCCAGTAAACCCGCTGTGGTGCAGCCAACGAATCCACAGTCCGACTGGGAGTATCTACCTAGCTCAATTGGCAATAGACGCACCTTTACCCTTGGCAGCACATCACCGTTTGGGAACAATTGGCCCAATTTTGGAACGAGTTTTCCACAGTGGAGCAACTGGAACACAGATAACAATTGGCCAGGCCTTGAGCTCCCAGCGGGTGTAACGCCCAAAACGACTATTAAAACTGAGCTGGACGATCAAGGACGTCAAGTGACGACCAGAACAAGAACCTATGGAGGACCTATAACTAACAATTGGGCACCAGAAGCGGATCTAGGTGCCAACTGGCCAAGATTTGACTTCCCTGCGGGTGTTAAACCACAAACATCCACAAAAACTGAGCTCGATGATCAGGGTCGTACTGTGACGACCACGACAAGTACATATGGAGGACCATTGTTTACCAATTTATTACCTGCAGCTCCAGCAGAGGGATCTCTGCCTACCCCCTGGTGGCGTAGAACCACCTTCAATGCAGAAACCCCACTAACAAGCACAGTCTTAACACCAACTGCTGCTCAACCAGTTCCCACACCCCTGCCCTTACCTACTCGACCCACTGGCTTTACGCCATTGCCCACACCAGCACCCGGAAGTACCTTTAATAAAGTGGATACTGGGATACCTACCACCACGGCGTTGCCCCCGCTGACCGACTTGATCAAACAGACAGGTAAGCAAACAGCACCCAAAACAATAGCCAGCATTCATTTTGACGATTCGTCCATAGGTACCACGGTGACCAGATACAACACCAACTACAATGGTGCTGCACCGCCGAAGACCTCAGACTTAGAGCCTCCAGTACAGGACTTGCTCAATCGTGGTGGCATCACCGACGACGATATAGTCGCTGCCCAGGCCAATGGTGGCGATTTGACGCGCACACGTGTTATGCCCGATGGACGAGTCATCAGGACAACTGTGCGAATAAATACCTATGCAAGACCATCTCCAGGAGCACCCCTGCCGCCGTCACTGCCACCAATGCCACCACTTGGTATACCAACGCAAACACAACCAACCAACGGTAACGCGGAGCCCTTTCTACCGAACGAGCAATACGATAATCCTATAGACAACTTCCTGGCACAGATAAATCTTCGTGCAGCGGATATTTTGGCACAAAACGGTGAGATGGTCAAGACGATTCTAGACAGGAATGGGCGTGTGCTGAGCATCAGATTAGTGCTAGGCACCGTCAAAAACGATGAGCCGGACCATGAAGAGCAACCAACAAAATAGAATTCGCGATGCGGAAATCAGGTTGAGTTGATTCAGAAATTTTATAAAAACATTCCTATATAAACATATATTAATAAATACTCTAATAAACATAATATATGTATATACGAGTATATATGTAGTAAAAATGATTTCTTATCAGCCAGGGTTATTTCCAAAGATTAGAAATAGACATATAAGCAAAATAGAATGTACTAGAGGAGAGAGTTCATGACTACGAGATACCCTCTACTCGGCTCTCACGCGCTTAAGCACACTAAATAATTATGTATTATAGGTAGATATGGACATGGTTGGATTCATTGGACTGTTGATGTGGGTCAAGAATATAAGCCTAATAGAAAATTACATATATTTTAGGGACGTAACCAGAGTCAAATCTGCCGTTTTCAGAACTAAAAACGTTCAACTTAAAAGGTACCAAGATTTTATATAGAAACAAAAAAATCATAGCATACTTTTTGGCTGGGTAAGGAAATTAGAAGCCGCGAAGGGTTGAATCGCATTTTCACTGAATTGCTCTATATAATTTTGTAAAATATATAAATATGTAAAAAATATTAAATAACCAATTCAATTCTTGACTTGAAATATACCTGGATAAATTTAATATAATTATAATTAATCATTTGTACTTACCACAGTTTCAGTACGAAGAGCCTTAAAATTAATAACTACAAAGCGTATGTAATGAAAGCTATGCGTATGTTTTAAAAAGCGTTCTAATTTATTAAAAAGTCTTTTGCATGGAATAAAAATGCATAGGAATTATGTCAGATACGAAAAAGCGAATAGTTTTGTGTTTAACTAATTTATTACAACAATTTTTGGTTTGCGCTAACAACTGAGCTGGAAATAACAAAAAACAAAAGAAAAAAATTAAAATGAAATAATACGCAATTCAATAAAAACAACATTAAAAAATACATAAAAAACAATAATAATAATAATAATAAAGCATTGCATTAAGCATGTTAACAGCCATATTAAAGGAAAATATAAATTGCAGCAAATAATTCAAGCATTAAGAGATCAAAAATTATTAAACAAAAAATTCAATAAAAATATGAATTAAAAAAAAAATAATTAAACTATTGCATAATTTTGTTTTGTGCGAACACATTTGTTGTGGCCGAAAAGGTGTTGTTGTTGTTGTGTTGTTGTTGTAGTTGTTGTTGGTTCTAATAAGATGTCTTTTTTTGCAGAGGTCTCTCTCATTAGCTCGATTACATTGCGATAGATGCGTTAGATTTATAAGCCAAGCATGTCAGAGAAAAGAGAAACTAAATTAGTAAAAAATATTATTGATCAAATATGAATTTTGTAATAGCAAAAACTGCTTAAATATTATATTGTAAGTATATATAAATATTCAAAAGTATGTAAAAAGCTGTGAATAAAACAGTGAGTCTATAATCGGATTGCCGAAAATGTAATACCCTTGCAGAGAGATTAACAAATAGATTTAAGTATATAAAAAAGGTGTAAAGGAATTTTTGAGGAAAATAAAGGAATTGTACCAAGTAGTTACCCGTC
Organism: Hirtodrosophila trivittata; assembly: GCA_035045065.1. Classification (NCBI taxonomy): domain Eukaryota; kingdom Metazoa; phylum Arthropoda; class Insecta; order Diptera; family Drosophilidae; genus Hirtodrosophila; species Hirtodrosophila trivittata. The sequence goes on from JAWNNK010000856.1 coordinate 4,340,268, forward strand.
TGCAAGGGCATAAAAAAGTTGTTTTTCAAGTAATTCAACTAATTAAAAAGCATTTGGCAACGAGTACTTTAAAGTAACAAAGCATTAAACAAAACATATATTGTAAATGGCATAAATATTTAATCAATTGCTTATATATATAAAAATATATATATGTGTAAAAAGTATTGTTTTGCTTGATTTTGCATATTGCATTGTTTTGGACGCAACAATATAATAAAAAAATTGCTTTTCTTTTTGGCTAAGTTTACATTTATATAATAAATATTTAAATACGAAAGAGATGTGTAAGTTTAATAAAAACTCTGTCAAATATAATTTCATATGAAAACCATTGAAAACTGACTTTGTAAAGAACAAAAACTGATTAACAATTGCCGTTTTTAGCAACAAGTTCGCTCTGAAATAAAATATTTACCATCAAAAACAATTGATTGATGCGAAAAGTGTGGGGAATGGGAACTTAACTTAAAATCGAATGGTTTAAAAATTGTTTATGAGTGGAATATTAAATATAAAACTGAGCTTTAAATAATTCAACAAATGAACTCAATTTCATGTGTTTTATAATTGGTTATTGGTATAAATATTTGTGGATACTCTCTCAGTTTTTATAGTGAATATTTGAAATCTTTACTCACCAAGTTGTCGAACCGCAAGGCATCCTCATCGCTGAGACCCATGCTGCGGGTAAGTTGCAAGTAGGTGGATGTTATGGGCTTTAGCCGTTCGAGATCCAGAGGCGGCAGTGGCATGGGCAACTGCTCGATTGGAGCCGTGCCACGTAGCAGCAGCTGTGGAATACGCAGTTCTGGCAGTGTCTTGGGTGGACTGTGCAGCTCCAGCTTAAGCGGAGCATTGGCAACGGGTGTGGAGGTCGATGCTGGCTGGCCATTGCTGGAGCTGGAAAACGGAGGCTTTGTTAGATTTATGGGTGTATGAGGTGGCTGGGGGGCTGAGGGCGTGGCTGTCGAAACGATCGGTGAGTGTGCCCGAGTCGAGCCATTAGGGGAGGTCCTCAAGCTCAGAGAAGTGGACGAAGCAGGCACAGGGGAAGCGGTCTTAGGTGTTGCTGAGACAGCTATCTCTTTGGGTTGCGACTGATTGTTGTTAGCTGTTGCTGTGGTGTTAGTGTTAGTGTTAGTGTTGGTCGGAGAGGTGGTTGGGTAGCTGAGACTCTGCAAGAGGCTGCTGCCGTAAAGGGGCGGTGCTAGAACCGGTTGGCTGAGCATCGAGCCACCGGCATAGAAGCGTCTCATGAAGTCATAGTAACGCACAAGATTATCCCGAGACTTAAGCAGCTGCAAGTCAAAGTTGTGGAGCTGGCTTGCGGGGGGTAAGGGGTTGGATGGCATGGGCACCGCTGCCTCAGCAGCGGTCATTGGCGGACTAAGCGGACGCTGCAACAGTGGCTTCACTCGTATCTTGGGCACGCTGACCGGCGTTGTCTCGCCAGCCGCCTCAATCTTTGGCATGGCCATAGATAAAATGGACGTGGGACTTGACGGTGGCGCCGCAATGGCATCCAACTGCGTGGCGCCACTGCTTGCCACGGTTCCAGCGACCAACGGCGCATGGGCCTTCACATCGGCGCTGGAATGCCGACGCCGCTTGGCCGTCGGACCACCCTCCAAGGAGCTTTCCGTATGCGACGAATAGTTCAAATAGTTTTCCACTTCTGAGGAACTTTCGTTGCCGGCCAGCTCGGATTCTTTGCAGCCACCCGAGGGCGAGGAAGGTCGCAAATTCTTCTTGCACTCCGGCAAATAGTGAGAAAGCGTGTGACAGCTTCACGGGGCAGAAATGCATAAGTTTCGGTAATCTGAAAAGGAGGAGAAAGTTGACAAATAACAGAAATTAAGAGAAGATATATATTAAGTCATAAATAAATAAGGATTAAGATGAAATAAATACGCTACACTCACAATGCGATAGGTGCGCTTCTGTCCCGCGTGCATGCCACTGCGTCCGCCCAGCTCCATGTGGACGTTGTAGATGATGTCAAAGAACTCCTCCACGCAAGCTACCTTGCGATAGATGCGACGACCAAACTCTTTGGTTGTGGAGGCAGCAAACAGATCGACTGCGCCAGGATTATCGGAGAGTATGGCAGTGTTGGGCAGCGGCTGTAGGCGCCGTCGACTGCCTGGTGCCTCCTCGAATCCATCGGGTCGCTTGGTGGTAAAGCCTGAGTCGGAAACTTTGGATAAGCTAACTGTGCTGCCGGGTTAGGGGCTGCTGCTTACCCTTTGTCTTCACCCAGAAGCGGAACTTGGAGCTATCCGGACGACTGTGCTCCTTGCCCTCGAGTGCTTTCAGGATGCGCGCCTTCTTGCGTAGCGTTATCGTCTTAGTCTTTGCCTGATCACCATAGGTCTTTAGTGCCCAGGGCTGGAACAACTCGTAGATTACCTCACGCTCGTTGGCCAACTTGCTCAACGGCAGGCAGCCGACGGGTTGTTCCAGCTCATCAACATCCGCATCGTAAGCCGTCTCCGTCTCAGGCTCCACCTCACCCACAGTCACCGGGGAGCTCTCATCGCGCTCATCTATGGCATAAAGTTTGCGCTTATTGCCGCAACTCTCCGCCATGCCGAGTGCAATGGAGGCTATGGTAGCATCGGTGGGCAGCTGAGGCTGAGCCTGATCCAGGACGTACTTACGATTGCCATTGGACTGCTCCATAAGGATGTTTATTGATTTACTACTAAAGAACTAATCGGGTTTCTTAACAAAACTTGGGATCAAGACAAAGTCCAAGCGATTAACGAGCGCATCGATTAACAGGGGTCAATTTTGTAATATATTTAAATTTTTAACAAGGCTTTGCTGTGTTGAAATCTATTCTTCGTTCGCTGGGATTTCATGGAATGTGCTGAAAAGGGGAAGGGGTAGAACACTTTAAGGATTGAACTATCAAATCACAATCTTTCCTTTATGGGAAATCTTTTTTAGAAACACTTCTTTGAGTTTTACTTTATAACTTACATATGAATTTGTATATTTCGAATAAATTTATAACTGAAAACAGAAATCACAGCAAACACAACGAAAATGTTTAACAACAATAACAACTGTTTAATTTTTAACAAAATCCTAAATAACAGAAATCCCACATTAACGAAAAACAAATGCGAGAATTTCGTTTCAACAAACAAAGCCAAAAGATTGCGAACGCGACGCGACCGAAATGAAAGTTCAAACTTAACTGATCACTTTTGGGTGCAGAGGACTCTTCATTGAGGATGCTGCTGTCCAAGCAGAGGTTCATGTTCAGGTTCAGGTCCAGGTCCAGTCGAAGACAGGCTGGACTAGCTGCAAACCGGTTCCTTGACCGGTCATCTTTGAACTTTGCACGTCAAGTTAATGAAGGCCACTCTCAAAGGGGTAGCAGCTCTCACATATTCCTGCCCAGCTTTATACCGAATAGATAATCGTGTGCCTACCTCAATAATTGCGCAATTGTAGGAAGAGACGGAGCGACCAACCCAGAGAAGGCTGCGCAATATCTTTGCGCTTTTTAAGGAATGCCTCCAGTAACCAACCCGATACTCTCTCTGAAGCCACCCCTAACTCGGCAACGCATATTTTGCATTTTTTCGTAGCATACTTTTCGGCGGCTTGCGCTCTGCTTTGTCTCGAAAAATAGTCTACGCTCATTTTTGTTGCACGCCCTCCCACGCTGGGGCACAGTTAGACAGACACCCACTCCCACTCGCAGGCGCCTGTTGCGCCTTTTTGCCTTGAAGTTTGCATTGTTTTGTTTCATTTTTGTTTTGCTTTCGCTTTGTTTCTTTCATTTCTTTTGTTTACTTTGCCAACGTGTCACATGTTGCGCCAGGAAATACCAAATAAATGACGGCTTGTGTTCAAATTAATGTTAAGGCCTCAGGGTTCTAAGGGTTGAATGTGTTTCAAAAGGAAATTATAATTGCTGTGGTTATATTTAAAAATGCTCAATTAACTTTTTTCCTGTTTGGATCAATTTATTTGTATTTTGCAAAAACAAAGCTTAGGAAATAAATTAAACGATATATAGATTTACAGCTCTAATTTATATAACCTTTTATAACCTTTATATTATATTTTCAACGTAAATAAGTTAAATATTTAAAAGTAACTGACCATCTTTCAAAGACCTTTCCTAGGAATTTTCTGCTAGCACTCAAAAGTATGCTACATATTTTTCCAAGTACTTTCGCCTGCTTTGCCGGGGATGGGACTGCAGTTGGGGTGAGTCGCTTTTGTTGGTTTATCTCTTTAAGGGTTAGCTATTTGTTTTTATTATGCTTTATGTGCTGGAATTTCAAAGCAAGTAACTGGACTCCTGATTGGTCGTCACTGTCCCAGAACAAGCGGCACTTCCCATCCCCTCTCGCTTCCCTCAGTCACTTGGTTTGTTTATGTGACTTCTGTCTGCATCTCAGCATCTACAAACCAAGATCAACTTAATTGCTGGACCCTTATCGTTTTGGGCACAAAACAGGATCTTTTTGCATACAATATTTGCAGCTTGGACCGCCAAAATGTACAAGCGACATCAACGTCCTTAAATTATCGAGTTTTTACCGGTTTTTGTAACGTTTCTTTTTTAAATATTCAGCAGCTAGCACTAATTTGTGTAACGTTCACTTTGGTTGGCATTAAATGTCCCACAACGGTCAGCGGTCTGATGAGATTTAGCTGGAAAGTGACACAGGTCAGATATCATAATTAATTGCTTGCACACACACACACACACACACACACACACACATAAAGGTAAAAAGTTTTAATGAAACTAAGGTTCGCCTTAGGTAACTAAAATAGTTTGCCTTTTGGCAACAAAATTAAAAAGTTAAGAACATGTGTTAATCAAGTTTCACCTATGGTTAGTTTAAACACTTGCTCTTACAATTATAAAAGAGTTTAAGTTAAGTTCACCCAACCTCTAATTAAAGCAACGTTTAGTTCCTTTTTGAACTCGTTTTAGAATGTGACTTGCATCTGGTCGCTAAATACGAGTTGCTGTTAGCTCATTAAGGACTGTGTCTCATCGGCTATGCATTGAAATTTGCATTCACTTGTGAAAAAATCAATGCATGTCTGAGTAATCGATGTCGGCTAATGGAATATCTAAGCTAGTTAATAGGTCCACAACGGTCATCAGCGAGGAGAAGTCACGGAACTGACGCACCGCCACGTAGACAACGCCTTCGAGGACAATTAGTGTGGCGACTTGGAGACAAACAACGCTAGAGGCTTTTGACCATTTGGTAAGCTAATGTTTGGCAGCAAAGTCTTGGCATTTGGTTAGCAATTAGCCAAGTTGCCAAATAGCATGAATAAATCGCTCGCATGGGCTGCTAAGTGGTAAGTGGTAAGTGGACTAGGACTAAGACGATACTCAACTGGTTTCTGTAGGACCTTAGGGCTGCATCTGCAACAGGACATTAGACATAAACAAGTTTCTTGCAGAGCATTTGAAACTTTCTCACGCTCAGCATCCGTGGCAGGACATGAAACTTTTATAAAAATCTTCTGAACTTTCACATCAAAATTTCAACAGATTTCTGCCCAGAAACGATGTCCAGGCCAAGCCTAACTGATCCATAGCTAGGCCGGTTTTTCAAACTGGACACAGCATCAACGGCTAACGGGCAACTGCTGATGTCCACACGATGAACTTTGACACTCATCCCGGCCAAGATGCAACCCCTTTCGGCAACCAGTTCCCAGTTTCCCAGTTTCCACTGGCTTCTTCTGCTGGTCAAGCGGTCACTCACGCTCTGTCTTCGGGGTTGGTTTCGAGATGCTGTTGCTGATGCTATCCTTTTGATTTGCAATCTTCTTGGCCCGCATACTCTTTACATTTATCTTATGCCTTTTTTTATATATATTTTTCTTGTATTTTCGGCAGATAATGTCCAGTTTGTTGTGTCTCGTTGTGTGTGAATCTCAGACCATTTGAATGCTCAACTGTAGATAGGTTGCTCTCAGCGTTCCCTCCTTTCATGATGATGCTGCTGCTGTGCCAAAGGACACCAATAAAAAGTCCACACATCTCATATCAATGGGATTTCGGTATTGCATAGCAGAATTTTTAAGTATAACCAGTTTAATTTTAATGGCCTGTTTCTGGGCAATAATTTTTGTGGATTATTCAGCTGAGAATAATTTCTGAATACGCACAAGTTCAGAGGTCATTTTGAGATGAAACAGCAGATCCAAGAATATATTAAACTTAAAGTTAAAAGAATAATCAGAATGAAAGCAATAAATATTAAGGTCTTTTATTCATCAGTTGTATTCAATTGTGAATAAAATTCGCTCATTGATCAAAAAGTTTTTCATATTCTCCGATCAGCCATTAAATCTGTCGTCAGTAAATATCTATAAAGCTATATATATTTCAGATACCATTGGGACAGGGACATCATTTCAATATGGAAAAGGAAATAATGTTCGCAGCTCGTAAAAAATGATAGTTTTTTATTTTATAGCTCAGCTACTTGTGTAACTTTCAGATATATTTCGCTTGTACCTCAAACGGCAAACGGCAGGTCTATGGCCAAAAAACTAGATGTCAATCAGATATCCCTGGGGTTATTTCAATAAGAGTAAATACAATGCTCAGAATTGTATTTTCAACAGTTTAAACTTGTCATTCTGCATTGAATTCATTTTGGAGCTATTTGTAAGTTCTCTGGGGACTGTGTCGATTCGGTTTCGGTGTATCGCACGTTCGGGGGAGCGTTCGATAAATTTCAATTACTAACCCAATTAAAAAATGTTGTGCGCTTTTAGGCGCTCAAATGAAACGCGACAAAAAACAAAAAACAAAAAATAAAAAATAAATATGCAAAAAATTATATGCAGTATATTTTTGCAGAGCTTAACAAAAACAACAATAAAAACAACAATGAAAGTGGAAAGCACACACAGAACAGCGGTTCAAACAGTTTTTAATTTATTCTTTTTTATTTGCTATCGTTGTTGTTGTCGCTGTTGTTGTTCTCGTTGTTGTTGTTGTTGCCGCCGCTGTGACACATACGCACCATTGGCCCCGCAGAGTGTCGGAGGGTTTTTTGTCCATGGATACCTCAACCTCTGGCGAGTCCGACCCGCTCCCCTTCCATGTAGGAGAGAAGCTAGTGATGGCGGTGGCAATCAGTGCACCTAGTATATGCATGTGCCCTGATCCTGGTCAGGACTATCGCTTCGGCTCGTTTGCTTGCACGCGTTTTCGCATTTGGGCATCTCTTTTGCTTTTTGTTCACTTTTTTGTGATGCCCATCGACGAGGGCGCTGGGCAGGTTGAGGCACAAGCACGACGATGCCAATGGTGGAGGCCATAATGTGCGTGCGGTGCGGCGACATCGACATCGACATGGACATGGACATCGGCGTCGACGTCGACGCCGGCGCTGTTGGAGCGGTACCGTTATATATTTTTATATATTTTATTTTTCATTCGCGCACGCACACAATAAAACCCGTAAAAAACAGTAAAGCGGCCGCGGCGGCGGCTGCTGCACTCGCGAAAAAAAACGAAGAAGAGGTAAATAATGTACAGCGACTGGAACTGCAACGGCAACGGCAGCGACTGCAGCTGCAGCTGCAGCAGCAGCCTGACAGATAGGCAGCCAATGCGTTGCATACTCTTAGGCGCGGCGACAGCTTTTTACAGCACATGCAGCGGGACTGTAGTTGTTTGGGTGGCTATGAGACAAAGGGGTCATGGTGGGGGTGTATGTGCATATATCTGTGTGTGTGCGAGTGTGTGTGCGTGTGTGTGTGTGTTATGGGGCGTTGTCTGTTTTATTCATTTTTTGTGCGTGCTACAGCGGCAGCAGCGACAGCAACAAAAAAAGAAATAAATACGCTGTCCTGGCATTTTTGACAACAACAACAATGTTAATGATAATAACAACAACAACAACAACAACAACAACGGCAGCAACAACAATCAGCACAACAACAGCAAATAATTGAAACGTTGACGTCGCCGTCGACGCCAGCGTCGCTGCTGTCCGCTGCAGAATTCCATTCGCTTTGTGCGTTTTTAAATTGCAACTGAAATATGCGTTAATTTATGTTTCGTTGTTAAGCCACACAACACACACACCCATACTTACACACACACACACCCACACACACTCCTTTTTTTCTGTACATTACCGTTCCACCAACGCTCATTATCTGCCCACTTCAACTGGCCTCCAGCATCCGGTTCCAACCTTTTGTTCCGCAATCCTCGCTGTTTACCCAATCCCCAACCCACAACCCTCACCCCCAACCCTTCAGCCTCTGCTCCAGCCTCTTCTCGTTTATCACGTTTACCCCGTTTGCTCATCAAATTGTTTATTTATTTTCCTGAAATTTCCATCAACAAGCAAAGCATTGCAATACATATTGACTCCAAAACTATGATATATCATCATCTGATTGATAATTTTTGTTAATTTGATGGGATTTAATATGATCTCGAATTGCTTGTAATATGACAACAATGCCACTGCAGCGCAACGGTATAAATTCATATTAAAAGGAGAAAGCTGTTAAAAGTGCCTTAATTCTGGCAGATATTAACAGTAAGTTAACTCTTTTGACATGTTTCGCTTTAACGAAGCTTTTACCTTCTATTTTGGTAAGGAATATATTTCCTTTGCAGAGAATCGCGGGGATTTCTTAGATTTCAGCATAATTTGCTGCAACTTGAAGTCCTCTTTCCTCAGTCTGTATATAGTTATATATGACAGAGGCAGTTAAGGATTGATTGAATGAAATTTATATAGATATATTTATGGGTAATTGAGGGCTAAGTGGAATAGTATCTCATGCGCTCCAAATTCCAAAGAGGCTTAACTTAAGTGGCTGCCAAACTGTCATAACAAACTATCCTTAAGAAATAATAACAACATAATGATAATTAAATAATAATAATTATAATAATTCCATAATAATCATAATATTCAAATAACCATAGGCAAATCATCTTAAGCTCGTGGCTCAAGTTTATGGGATTGCTGCTATATCTCGTCCTACTAAGATCAGACTCTTGCAAGTCCAAAGCATTTCGCAGGCTTTCTGCTGCACCCTGGTATATGCTATCGAGGGACTTGGTATAAGATCAAGCAGTTTAAAAAGTCGAACACGTGACAGACTGGGAAACTATACAAATCCACTTTCAAGGCGACTGCTCAGAAACTGAGAAAAAATGGGAAATTCTAATGAGCAGAAGATTGCGCAGATCTCAGCCAACTGATCTCGTAGGTAGAATCTTGTTAATTTAATACTCTTACTATACATAAATACCTAATTGCAATTAGCCAACATACAACATACAAATTAGCCTTAATTTTCGATATACTTAAACTTATATTTCCCATATCAATTTCAATATAGTTGTTCATATAGAAAAATGTTAGGATTCAATAAGCAAAATAATAAGAAAAAGTATCGCAATGCAGATACCTTTACTTAGAGTATCGTCTATTGCTGTCAAATAGTTGCCAGATGTTAATCAAGATCAGATGTATAAATAGCAGAAAGTCCATATAAAAGAGTATATTAGCCAGCTCTTTATACCTTTTCTTCATTTATAGCTCTCAAGTCTTCTTCAAAAACTTTTTTAAATTTTTCCCTAAAATAAAAAAATTCTTAGAATTAAAAATGAAAAAACATTTATTTATAAATTGTTGTTGTTTTTTTTTACATATTTTTCTTAAGCCTCATTTCAATGAAATTGTCAAAATTGAAGTCAAGAATAATAAATACAAATTTTTCTTTATCTATCAGTTCTTTATATGAAGCTTTAGTTCAATAAATTCAGTGCAGAAAAAATTGTCAAAATTATTATCGCAATAAGCAAATATTTTGCATTTATTTGTCTTCGTTTTGAGATGTATACACAGACACACACACACGCATGCATACACATACACACACATATATATATATATATATATGTACATTTATAAATTGCAAAGGCATACTCATAAAAGCAAAGTCTAATTATTAAGATTCAGATGGAGTTAAATACAACCTTAAGTTAAATGGAAGAAGAAAAAATTATATAAATCCTCATGTATATCAAGGAAAGCCTTTGGTCAGCATTGTGTTTGTTATATAAATGGATGCTGTGCATATTTATTAATGCAATTGTGCATGTGTGTGCGTGTGCGTATGAAATAAGATACATGCACTGGAGGAGTATGCAGAAGGACCAGGTAAAGTATTTATGGGCTGTGTCAAATAGGTTTGAGTTTTCTTGAGAAAATTATCAAAATAACCCCTTAGAGAATCCAGAGGAAACACAAAACCGGTAAAGTGCAACAAAAACAACAACAACAACCACAACAACAACAGCAGCAACAACAACTACAAACACAAAAATGCAATTACTGAAATGATAACATGGCCTATGGATGCAAAAAGGATTCAAGACTATGGCTTCACATCTTGAGCAGGACTCTGCAACTCAAGATGTTGATATCCCAAAGTGCATGTTCTATACGTGTGTGTATGTCTGTGCATGTGCGTATGCGTATGTGTGTGCATCTGTGTGAAGTGAAGCATAAAATATATATTAATATATACTAAAAATAAGAAATAGCTAAGCAAAATCCGACGAATAAGAAATACTCTTGGAAAAATGGCAACAGCTGAGAACCAAGTCAAAAGTTTTGATAAGTTTCAGATGATATATAGAAAAATGTGATAGTAGCTTTATATTGTATATATATAACCTTCTCTGATCCTTCCTATGATCTTCCTCTATCAATGCGAATCTCCCTTTAATCTAATAGTAAACTGTCTTCAGATACATTTATCTTCCCTTAAGAACAAGGATCATAATGCTTGAGTTGCAACAAAGTACATATACCTCATATTTGTAGTGTATTGCAAACTCCTTTGCCTTGTTATATATATATGTATGTAGCTTATGTTTCTATATATTGTATGTATGTATATATATTTTGAGACAAGTCAAAGATTTTCTATTAAATTTTAAATAATTCAATTTTACATTTTACCAAAAACATTGCAAATGAGTAAAGTAAACTAAGACAAACACACATAAGCTGCAGTTGTGGGAGTTCGTGTGTGTGTATGCATGTGTGTGTGTGTGTGTGTAGTCGTGCGTGCGTGTTGCATCTTGTCAAAAATGTTTCATTATATTTGGTTTTGTGTTGCCTCTTGCATTGTTCAGTCGAAGCAAATCTTAGGCCTATTTGCTGGCGCCACAGTCTGGGCCCCAAAAAGCTTTGGCCCATTGTCTTTTGCTGCTTTCCAAAATGTATTGCATATGCTTAGGCGCTGTGGGGGGGCAACTGGGTCAGTGGTAGGTCGATTTTCAAGTGATTTTTCACTGCACTCGCCTGACCGGGCGGCTTCTTCTCCAACTGTTTGTATATAATTAGATGCCATGTGCCGAGTACAGTTTTCTATGTACTATAAAACTGCCAGCAGGCCATATCATACTTATGTATATACATACTATATATGGCAAGAAGAGTATATAATAAGAACTACACTTGTGTGTGTGTGTGGAGTTGGGGTGTGCTGTGTCCGTTTTGTTGTATGTTTGTGCATCGAGCATCGTTTGACCATTTGCCATTAGCCAAATTATGTAATTGCATAGTTTTTTACGTAGAATTTATAATCTGGGCGGAAAAAAGCCTTTTTAATTGCAACTTTTGATGAATTTCATTGCATTTCATACTTGTAATTAGATACTGTTTTCATGGCAAAGTGACTCTTGAAATTTAATTGAATTTTTGTGTTTACCAAAAACAGTTATTAAAACTGATTTACGCGATATTGTTTGTACTTCGACTGGCCCTAGGACAACTTGTTCAAATTTTATATGTGACACAAAGAAGTCAAATACTGTTTGGAATTCTCATTTAGCTGTTAAGTAAATATATCTCTGATTGACTGATATATCACCTGAGCTCAGTTATTAAATCATAAATAAATTCAGAATAATTTTGAGTCTATAAATCAAAGTAAAAAAGTGTAATTGATTTGGCCTGACAGCTTTATAAATGCATATTTAATATGCGTTGATATAAGTCTTATAATTCTACTTAGTCACAAATATCAGCATTTGTTTCCTACGCTTTAAGAACTGCTTAAACATATGTTTAAAATCAGAGCACATTTTCTGCAATGTGACGCCAAATGCATAAATTAAGACTACGTATAAATTTTGTTATAAGAAACGCCAGGCCAAGACGACAGACAACAACAACAACAACAACTTGGACAAGAGCTACAGCAACAACAACATGGAGAACATCGACACCAAGGATGACCCCCATGGAGGACAATCGAACACGAAGCGGAGCTCCCACGCTTAGATCCCGCTCAAATGCGTAGTCGTAATTTGTGCTTATTGTGCAGTCCTGTGCCTGGACCCACTGTCACTGGGTAACTAGCCGGTGGGTTGGGGGAAAAGTGGGTGGCTTGGGGACTGCGGGGGGTTTGGTTTATGGCTGGTTACGTCGGGTGGAGACAGTGCTCAAGATGCAAGCGTTCACGCTGGCCACAAAAGAAGCGGACAGCGGGTGTTCTCAAGCTCATGACAATTGCAAGAACAACAACAATACACAGCCACACACACACACACACACAGACATACCAATTTCGTTGTGTGTGCTAATATTGAGGTAGGCTCGCAGTGGACAGCAGTATTGAGTTTTGGGTTGTGGGCTTGAGTTGGGGCTTGGGGGTTCATTGGGGTCGCCATTTGCACTCATCATCAACTCAAACTCAATCAGCAACGGCTACAACAACAACAACAACAGCCAGACCCATTTGTCAGTGTGTGTGTGCGAGTGTGTGTGTCGCTTTTGACATTTACTTTATGTATTCCCTGTAATCAGTGGTGCAAGGGGCAGGCCGAGAGGTGGGCTTTGTTGCTTATGTACGCGATACGTTTGTCCGCTCGTATTGCACATATGTAAAATGCCGTTAATTATATACTTTACACTATCCAACGTGACATATACACGTACACACACACACACACACACACACAGGCAAACACACGCATTAACAGTAAGACAGGCGGCAGTTTTAATGTACAACAAAAGCGCGATACATTTTCCATTATGCTTCTTGTTGTTGTTGTTGTTGCTGGTGTTGTTGTTGCTGGTGTTGTTGTTGTTGTTGTTATTTCTGCTGGTGCAATTGTGCGTGGGTATTGCGTACATAGAAATCCGTTTACATAGGCAACAACTACAATACATGGGGGTCGCCTATGTATTACTTATATATACCACATATATACATATATATATATATAGTTTATATACATACAGGCTTAAACCGCTTTTGTTGTTGTCTCATATATATTTCCGTGTGTGTGTGTGTGTGTGTGAAAAAAGTGCATATTATTTTTTACACGCACAAAAGTGTGCGCTGAAAAAAGCAAACACAACACATCAATGCATAGGCATAGAATGAGCGAATTTCCACCTCCCCCTCTTTTGGCATCATTATCCACAGAGTGGCGAGTCCTTCCCCCCCCCCTCTCCTCTTCCCCTGCTGACCGCTCTTTGATGCTCTTGCTTTGAGTATTTGCTATGCAATTTTTCGCTACATGTTCCGGCAAAAGTGAATACAAAAAAAAAACACAACAAAAAACACTTTTAATGGTCAACTGTTGCTGTTGTTATTATTGTTGTTGTCCGATTACAGTTGATTTGCATTCTTCATGCACTCGAAAGTGCAAAGTGTGTGTGTTCCCTTGTTATGTACCATACACACACACCATACACCATAAGTATCTGTGTAGTTGTTTTAGCTGCAAGTGCGAAAAAATCGCAACATTATACAAAAAAAAACATCATAAAAACTGACAGGGTAAAATTTCCATTGAAAGGTTTAGAAAGGAAATATGATGGAAAATTTTGAATTTAACTGAAATTCTAAATATGTTGATATAAAGGTTAAAAGTCATCATCTACGTTAATATAAATTTAATATATATATATAGTTTTCTTTTATAAGATTTCTTTGAATCTTGTATCATCCCTTTTCCTCTGAAGAGGAAAGCTGTTTGCAGCTCGGATTTGAAAAAGGTTTTCTTAAGCTGATATTAAAATGACTATCTTTAGGCTATATGACATCACAGTATTCTATGAGCTACTACTGGTTCATCTCATCTGGTTTTTTTTTTTTTTGTCTTTCTTAGCATGGGAATTTCTTGTGGAAGTTTGTGACACTTTTCTTGGCGAGTTACTGAAACTACTTGAAGAACAATCGTCCTGCTCTCTGTGAGAGATATAAGTTGAGTCGTTTCGAAATCCACCAAAACAGCTAAGTTTTAACTATATAAAGGATGTCCTGTTGTGTATTGTGAAGTCAACCAAATAGCATCGTCAAAAAGAATATTAGTTGGAAGTTGAATGGAAACAATACTTTTAATGACTCGGAAACCACAATCTCGATTAGGGTGTCCTTTGGTCAGTAGATAGTGCCTAATTAGTCATTTTATATACAACTTACTTTATTGAATCTAACCTGACCATATTCTTGCAAGTTTTAAGGACATAGGGAATTTAGATCTTAAACATTGTCGTTGGATATTTAAATATGGGTTCTTGGTCTGTTACCCCATCATACACTGAGCATATAACACATAGATAGTCCTTTCTATGATTCTTAACTGCCTAGTTCTTTTTAGTATCTTTTTGATATGTAAATATTTAATAATGGGATCCCAATGGCTTTGTAGTCCGATTTCTCATATGAGTCTTAAAACTCTCGTTATATATCCTTTCAAACGGCTACCGATAATTACAAATTGCCAGTTGGGACGAGTTTTTAAAGCGCAGAATTTTCATTTAGCTTGTGTACCATATTATTGGGCTTGTGTCTTTGCTAAAGTTCATCAAAAGCGCTTCAGCGCAGCCAACTTCATGAGCAAAGGTCCTTGTCCCAGCTTCAAGTGAGTCGAGTCCTGCGTGCAGCCCACCTAACGTTATACACAAGTTTGCGTGCGGCTAACTTCACGTGGTAGGAAAAATCAACGCGACGTAAAGTTGTCTACGATTGAGCCAAAACTTTACTCCCCTGAAATTTATTGAGTGCAAATTTGCGACTCATTTGCAGTTGCCTGTGCATACGCTTAGGATTCCCTTAGTTGAGTTCGACGCTTATCAAAGACATACACCACCCGCGTTGCCAACTATTTATTGCCAAAAATAACAGCAAAGTGGATTCAAAAGAAGCTAACAGCAGCTAACATCAATTCAAAAAGTGATTTAACTAAAAAATTAAAAATAATTTAATTAAAATTATATGAAAAACAAAACCTATTTTATCGTAGAAAATGTCTATAGATTGTTTTTGGTTTTTTTTCATATAATTCTTAAGTCCATGAACCACAATTTATTTGCTTTCATTCTAAAGCCATTCGAAGTATACCCAAGATAAGACTTTTTAATAGAAATAATAACACAACTCATTTAAAACGTTATAAAATTTGAATTTATTTTACAATCTTTTGTAAGTTCATTGAAAAACAATAATTACATAAATCTTAAAAACAAATATTTTGACTTAAATATAGATTTTTATTGAAGTTCCTTGTAAGACTCGATGACTAGATGACTTCGCAGAGTAGATGATTCTTTCTGTATGCCAATGTTATCTGTGAAGAAAATGGAGTTTTATTTAATAAACAATGTTATTTATATAGCTGAAAACGCTTACCGCTCCGTATTACCGCATATTATTTCGAAAAGAAGAAATAGTTTCATTAGTAAATTAATTTTAGAGGATACCAAAGCTATAGCTACTCGTACTGTGAGGTGACTTTCGCATGCAGTGCAAAAATGTTAAGCAAATGCAGAGCTAAGTGCAGAATAATGTTAATAAAATATGTTTCTTTTTTTTGGTTTGGATTTGGTAAATTTTCAAATTTGTAATTTCTAATTGAAGGAGGAATTGGAAGAAAGTAGCAGGAGTAAGTAGAGAAATCATGCCGAAATATTGGATATAAAGTAGAATTATAGATTTAAACTGATTGTCAACGTATAAACTGGAGATATATGGATACATTTTGTTAAAATTTTGCTTAACTTTTATACATACACGCAGCATCCGTATTTTACTCTAAGGTTGATTCGGTTCTGGGGCTTGCTTGTGATATATTATTTTATTATATGCATATGAATTTATATATATATATATATATATGATGATTATGGTATTTAGCTGTTGTAAGAAGATTGTAAAGAATGGACTTGGTTTTTAATTTACTTTCAGCTGGCTTGTTGACAAACTGCGCGTGACATCAGAATTTTTGAGTAAGATTTGCTTTGAATGTATCAGAATGACGTGAGGCTTTACCTGAGCCGATGTGAAATTTTACCACTTTGAGTATAAATATTGAACTATGATGTTGTATTTCGTTTGCATTGATTGCTCTTTCTATATGTTGTTATTACAATAAATATAATATAAACTTATGTTTGTTTTTTACAATGTTGTTCGTTGAAAATGAAATGCATGAGTGTCAAATAAAGAATTATATGTACTCGTTGTCATCACAGAGAATTGCGGTTAGTGTTTGCAATGATCATGATGAATGTTAGTTAACGATATTTACATAGAGCTGTTCCTGTGATGTTATAATACATTGCATTAACCTTGGACTTAGACTCTAAGGCTGCACTCGATTTACCTTTCCTTTCCATCAGTTGAAGTTGTTGGGTCTAGAGTCTTCTGCATCGCACGATAGAGTTCTATCTCGGGCTTCCTCTAGTTGGTTTAGAAATGAAATACGAGTATTTCCAATAAAACTTGTTGGGCGTCAGCATTTTTTGTTATGTTCTGTCAAATCGTTTCATTTTGTATTTTTATTATTGAATAATAATAATTAAAATTTTACAATCGTTTTTTGTTTTCTGTCGGGGTTTGCTTTTAAATTTCTTTTCTTTTTTTTTATTATTTATTTTCTATAATTTACTATTCAGGTCAAAATGACCAATTTCAATTTTTCTAATTTATTATTTTATATTTTTTCCTTTTGTTTTTCTTCTTGTTCATTATAATGTTTTTTTTTTTTTTTTGTTTTTTGCTTGGATTTCCTCAAACCTTATGGTTTTGTTTTTTTTGTTGCAATTATTTAAATTTAAATACTAATAACGACATAAAAAATCAGCGCTTTCTTATTTTTGGTTTTCTCATTTGTTTTTCATTTTAAAATTAATTTAATTTCAATAATTTCTAGTGTACGATTCGCTTGACTTGGTTTACTTTTTCTTTTGTTTTGCCTCTTTTGACTATTATTTAATGTCTAATTAAGTATTATATTAAAGTTTTATGTTTTAGAGAAAGGAGCATGGTTTTTCTTTTGTTGTTTTTTTGTTTGTTTTTTTGTTTTTCATTTAATAAATATATACTTTTATGTATATTTTTAAAATTCATTTAAATGCAACTAGTTTTTAGGAAAAGTTTCATCATTTGCTTTTAAATATTTTGTTTTGTATTATTACATAGTACGCTAAGTATATATATATAAGTATATATATATATACGTATACGAATATACATATATATATATATTTGTTTTCAGTGTAAAAAAGAAATATGTGTATATACATATATACCACACACGTACTTGTGTGCATGTGTATATACACATATATATGTATATGTATGTATATATGACGAAAGAAACGTTTTCCAAACTGTTTTCTTCTTGTAGTTTCTAGAAATGTATTCAATTTATTTTACTTATATGTAATATTGATCGCCGAGCTGCGTACTTAACCTCAAAGTGATCATTGGGATCTACTCGGTTGCAGTTGGCGTCAGTTTATTCGAATTTTGTGGAGTGTCATTAATTTTTGTTTAGTTTTTAAATCTATTTGCTGTGTTGCCGACATTTCTTTAAAAATTGCTTATGTATAACATCAATCGGTAAGTACTCGTATTCAATTGGTAAGATTCAAATGTATTCGATTTGCTAAGCCTTACTTAGTTTCTGTATTTGTATTTGAAATTGAACTGTTTGACAATTTCGTTAGTTGTTTGCTTGGAATTAATCCTGATAAATGAGCTCAAAGTAATGAAAATGTATAAAATATTAAAATTAATTATTGTTATTATTTTTCATGCTGGCAGCTTTCTTGTTATATTTCATATTTCATATTTCATATTTGTAATTTATGTGATTATTTTCTTATGTTTTAGGATCGAAATTTGTGTTTTATCTACCAATAGCAAAAAAAAAATAATATCCCAAAAGGTTCTTTCAATTATGAAGGAAAAATCAAATTTGTGATTAAAGGAAAAAAGTAGAGAGAAAAAAAATATATTTTCACCTTTCTTTAATATAGAGATTTACGCAAAGTTATCGTATTAGATTCTCAGATTTTCTTTGTCTATCAAAAGCTAATCCTTAACTTTATTAAACTGTCCCACAAATTTTCGACATTCTTAAAAAACACTACGATTTCAAAATTGATTCAAAAATAAATAATGTACTCGTATTGTAGTTTCCAAAAAAAAACACAAAAACAAAAACCAAACAAAATCTTTGTATAGTCTCAAAAATGTACTTGCTTATAAATTGTATAAAATTTGTGTACAATAAAAGTGTTTATAAAGTTCCTCAAATGGAAAATTATACAAAAAATGCAAAAAACAAAAGGGGTTTCGATCCCTTCGCGCTATTTTCCTTCGGTTTCCATCGGTTTTCTTTGGTTTTTCTTTTACAATCCAATACAATATAGTACAAGGAGTGTTTCATAAAACTATTGCTAAAAATGATTTCTTGAGCTCATGGATAGAATCTTAATTATTATTATGATTTATATATGTGTATTTTTTAAGCTTATTTTATTTGTATGACAACATTTCTTGTATATTTTTTGCTTTGGTAATTTGTAATTTGTAATTTGTAATTATTTAATTATTTATTTAGCTATTACTCGTAATTTATGTATTTATTTGCCTTCTGGTTAATGCTCTGTTGCTGTGGTGGCTTTTGCTATTCATCATCTGATCACGTGTCATTTCCTTTCTCATATTCAAAGAAAAATTCTGATTGTTTTCAATGCACAAGATTTACAATTAGAAGCAGAATTGCTGTAACTTAAAAATTATAAAATAATGCCATTTCGACGAAAGTTTAGTTTAGCTTTGTTTAGGCATGTCGAATCATTTTTTGGTCTAGACTCAGATATGGATTGAAGATATCTTTATATATTATATATTATATACGGTAGACCACTCGAATGATTCATGCAGTTGTAATTTTTAAGATTTCGTTTTTCTATGTGTATTTTCCTTTATGTATAGAAATTATGTGCTTGGCTAGTTCTGTGGACAGTTCTATGGAAACATCATCTATGTATTTATTTGGGTAAGTTCCTTCGAAGCGAAGTGCAGATTCATTTTGATATGAATCTGTGTGTATGTTTAAGTCGTATTTAAGTGGCTTAATGATCTCTATAAGTAAGTTATAAAGCTCTCTCTTGTGGTAAGTGATTGGTGTATACTTATTTCGTGCTCTCTCGACTTGTAAAGCAAAGCACATAATTTGCTATGCACCGAACATGTTTAGTGTTCAATATGATGTTCATTGTTATTGGTATATTTTTGGTATTTTGTATAAGTATATTTTGTATTGTGAGTATATTATACTTGGAGTTGGGTGTTGAATCGCTTTCTATGCATTTTGGTGTTGTACAAAGTTATCGTATTCAGTTTTTGCTTGTTTAGCTATTGAATTTAATCTTTCGTTTAGTAACAAAAGCAGAAAAGAAAAATTGTAAAGAAAATCAAAAGATCATAAAAAAGAAGATATATATTGATATATATCTATGTTAAACTGTGTACATTTGCTGTTCTCAATGCAATAAAAGAGCGAAATCTTGCCAAAGGACCAACCCCAGGACAATAGATCGATCGATCATTGTTTGCATCACCAAAAAAATTATGCAATTCATCAACACGCAGATATTATTGCTCGCAACCATTTAATTTATCAATTTGTCTCATTAATTTCGAATAATATCGATTAATTCGAGTCTAGGCCGTTCACAATCATATGAAATACACTCGCTTGCATTTCACTTGTTGTGCACACTATGGGCTTGGTATCTAGATACCCCGAGAGATGGTCTTCAGTTTTGTTTACTCGTTAATTTTCTGCTCGTTTTGTAATATTTTTATCTTTTTTTTTGTTTTTTATTATTAATTCCAATTGGATTTCTTATCAATTCGATGGATGGGTTATTCTATTGGTTTTGTTAATGCGTTTAGCTATGGGATAGGTTTTCCTTTTAAATGTGTTGTTTAGTTGAAATGAAAAGTTATTTATGATTCAAGGAGTGTTACGTACAAATATTAGGATATGTAGGTCGTCATATTGGTTCTGTTGAGAAGTGCAGTTTGCTCTAGGGATGGGACACTAATCTTATGTGATTTATCCAATTCCTTTTGTTTATCATATATGTATTTGTATTAAGACTGTTTCTGGAAGCAGTGGAATCGATGATGATCTTATGAGAAGAATCTGGAAAACTACTCGTACTTACTTAAACCGACTTGAATACAGTGTAATATGCTCAAGAAAAGTTTTAGATTCAGTAACTCTAATGTATGTATTATGTTATGTATTCATTGCTAGAGAGCCAGGATAAAAAACGTTGGGTTTCGCCTACCATTTGGATCCATTTAATTTCTACTATATATATTTCCCTTTATAAAGCTCAATAATTTCAATACGAAATTGAGCGTATACAATGAAGTCTTCGAAAAGTTTTTATGTAATACTGCAATTTCGCAATTTCTTTTTAAAGTTTACCAAAAAACGTTGAAAATTGATGTCGATTCTATCATATATGAAAACTTGCTCCTAAATTGTAAAATTTACAAATCTTTAAAGAAAATATACCCGTTTCATTCTTGTTTTTTGTTTTCTTTTTCTTTTTTCTTTTCAAATACATCAAATGGAAGAAACTTAATTAATCGTACATGCTGGGGTCTAGCGTTTTGTAGGAAGGGTTTAGGTGTAGGTTTCTAGGGATTTTATTAGGCTTTAAATTTTCTTATAGTTTCAAGGATTTTTGGAATTAAAAATGTGTAAACAATTTTAGTTTAAGTTTTTTGTTTTTTGGTTTTTTTTAAGTCTCTTTTTATGTTTTTGGTTTTTATATTAAAGACTTGTTTAAACGAGTTTAAATTTTATGTTTAAATTATTGCGTTTTTATAGAGTTTTTTTAAGGTTTTTTTTGTAGTTTTTTTTTTCTTGGTATTATTTAGTCAATGGTTTTGTTTTTATATAAGTGTTTTTCTCTTTTTTTGTTGATTTTTTTTTGTTAATTGTTTTTTAAATTTACTTAAAAAGTTTCGTTATTAATTTAATAATTAACAAATTGATTTTATAATAAAACCAATAACAATAACCACCTCGCCCATATGGCTACGAGACAATAATATGTGGTGCTGATAGTAGTACAGCTATTGTGGCTAATATTGTGAACATTGTGAATATGATAAGGCACAGTCTGTCAACGACCATAGCTGCAAATTTCCAATCATTGGCAATGTCATTGTCCTCGTCTTCTTTACGTAGCTGTATAATTCATATTTGGCAATTGATATTGTATCAACATTATATATTCGATTATGTATTATTATTATATGTGTTATGGTTTCAGAGAGAAATGTAAGAGATTTGGAGAGAAGAGAAGTAAGAAATAGTAATACGTGTATTGATAATATTTGCTAATTCAACAATTTAACTTCAGCTAGTTCTTAAATTATTATAGTGAGTGCTTTGAATGTCCATATATATCACATATTTCCCTAGGAAAGTGGCATGCAATTTAATTTATAATATATATAAAACTTATGTTCAATTATATATCATTAAATAATAACTAAGGGAATGCCTGAAAGGTATTTTATCTTAAGCTCCTCATGGGTATTACAATACTTTCTGGGGTTAAAAGCAGTTGCAGCCTTCTATGTAAATTTCAGATAATTTTGTTGCTAACCTGACCTATGATATAGTATTGTATAATTTGCATATTCTAAAATAACATTTACAGTCGATGGGGACTTAGATTTAGTTGCATAAACTTGTATTCTTAAAATTCTGCATAGATTTCGGAAACTTTTCGATCCAGGTTGTGGTTTTTTCCTCATACAAAGACAGCTTTTTGCTATACTCAACTGATTCCATATAACTTCAAAACTAATATGACTATGATAAGGTTTTTTATAAGTTGAATACTCTAGAAAATATCAGTCATATTTAGATAGATTCTGCATGTATATAAATCTATTTTCCTGTTGATAGAAACTGCTTTTGATAAACTGAACTGATTCCATATGACTTCAAAACTAAGTTCAACATTTTGCATAGAGTTACAGTAGAAGTTTTATGACAATTTTTATACCCTGACAAAATATTAAAGAATACGAGCTGCACCTATAACATATAGTCATATATATAGTACAATTGCTATAGATATAATCAAATTATAGAGTACTGCATGAGTGCATCCCGCAATGGGAGCCTACGAGTTATCAGTGGGAAAGGGAAGCATAAGTTATTTAGGCTTCACTCCAATCTAAGAGTTTTCTAGGATGACAACGGAAGCACTTACCTGATCAGTAATAAAGCGAATTTCCTTTAAGATTAAACCTAATTCATATTCTGTTGATGATTTCATGCACGTATGATGTGTGACCGCATCGGGCATTCGTGTGCTGCCAATGGGCCCAATGCTGCCATCGTCGCCTTGTCTGGAAGATTGAATGAAGAGGGAGCGAGAGAGGGGGGGTAGAACGGAAAGGGATGTGGTATGAGTTTATTGGTATCTATATATATATGAGTGTACCACTAAAGTGGTAAGAGCTTAGCCTGTGGGAGGGCTATTGTATATAGATATATGTATAGTATATTGTTGGTGTTTGTTACCCATAAACCGTGCGATAGAATGCCGGATTGTGTGGCAGTGTTCCGCCCGGCGTCATGGGGCGACAATTGTGCCGAAAATCATCATCAATGTCGAGCACATTGGCCAGCAGTGACTTCGAGGAGCTTCAGTGTCCAAAAAGGGTAAGTGTGGTTTAGGGAGGATTTCGATGGGGCGGGAGAGGCATGACAGGGAGGCAAAAGAAGATTGTTTAGCATATCAACAGATTATTGAATTAGTTTTTATAAAGCATTTGTATAATAATATATATACCGCTCTTTCAGCTCAACATCGGATAGAATTTGATGCTTGCGCTCGGATGAGGTATCCGAGCAGGGCGTTGTCGGGAATTCCAATATCAGCGGTCGTCCCGGTCGACTCATGCGCAATATCCATGGCAGCCAGCACAAAAATACGATGCGAATCTAACGGTAGCATGTGTGGCAGGTGGAAATTGAAACGTTTAGTAGACGAACTGCAGGCTGACCCGACTCCAAATGCGTGTGTTACGAGTATATCTCAAGTTCAGTGTAATGAGATCTCTGCAGCTTGTACGTATGTGTGTGTGTGTGTGTGGCACAATGTGTGGCATACTTAACCGGGCAGACAACGATTTATGGCTCTTTTGCATGAACACACACACATGCACACACACACACGCACACACACAATCACAGAGATGCCACAAATATGATTTATATTGGATTTTGATTACAAGCAAAGCAACAATATGCCCCCATCGAGAATTCTTATGGGGGCAACTTGTTGTGGCTGTTGCTCTCAGTGTTAGTATTCGTGTTGGTGTCTTAACGGTTGTTAGTGTATTGAGAGTATCGTTTCGGTGTTGTAGTATAGTTGTGTCGTTTGATATGATGTCGGTGCGTTACTATTACACTTAGCTATAATAATATTTATGTGCGTCTCTCGATGTTGCTCTGCGCTTCGCCGGGGCAGGCAGCTGTTTATTTATGGCTATGATGCATGCAAAATTTATGATATACAACAAACACGACACGACACACAGCAACAGCAACAACAATAACAACAACAATAACATGTATATCAGCAGTAACGGCAGCAACAACAAGAACAACAATAAGCAGACAGACTGCAGTGAGCTATTATCACTCTGATAACATATACACAGATATACAAGCATATAAATACATACTGCCAAAGTTGGTAAGCTGCCAGTCGACCATAAATAACCATAACATTCACACCTACTCAAACTGCCATTCATTCATATATTCATTTGTTGTAAGCTGACTGGCAGCAAGCTTGTTGAAATTGTTGGCTAATAGCTAAAAACTATTTTAAACTGAAAGCTAAATTAGTTCTAAGCTGGTAAAAGTACTTTATGAAATTTGCCTCTAAGCTCTTTTCAGTTAGCAGTTAATCTCTCTCTATAATATTTGCTCTGGTAACACATACATAAATCTCATTTTAAGCCTTTGATAAATCTTAAAAATGAAACTTCTGTCTGATTTAATATTTCATGTCACATAATAGAAACTGTGTCACATAATCAAGACTTATTTTTGAAGGCATTGTTTTCAGCCTTCTTTTAGCTTTTAGACTGCATAACTTGGCATATCCTTTGGCAAGCAGTTGCAGCTTTGTTTACGTTTGATTAAAGCTCAAATCGAAAATGTGGCAAATAAATAAAAGGAAATCCAAACCGAATCGATTGTCATCCTAAGCTGCATTTTCATTGTGGCACTACCCACATTTTGCTAACTGAAACTGAAGCTGGTTAAAACCAAAGCCATCGTTGACATCTGCTGCAGTAACCGGCCTCCCACTCCTCCCCTCGCTCCTCCTGCTCCTCCTCCTCTTTGACGTTGGCGGTTTCGCTAACAAGCGACGGTTACATGGAAATGCGCTTGAGGACGTGGCATGAAAACCAAATGCAAACTTTTCAATGCAATCCAATGGAGCACTGGCATTGGCATACGAGTACCGAGTATCCATATCGTATGGACTATGATATGCGGCACTGCCACAGACCGCAGCTGGGTTCTCCCCTTTTTTATATTCTTTTTATATTCCTCTTTTTTTCTTTCCTCTTTTCTCTTTTGGCCGCTCGCTTTGTGCAAATTTTGTGCAAATTGATTTGTTGTTATCACACAGTGGGCAGAGAGTGTGGGGCATGTTGCAAGTGGCAAGTGGCAAGGGGCTGTAAAGCTGTCATGCCTTAAGCTGCACATATCTAATGCACCTGCGTTGCCAATTGGCTCAATTTTCATGCCCATGTCACGACAACTTGCAACTGGGCCAACTGTCGCCTAGCTGCCACTTTTTAGCAGTACCTCAGTGTGTGTGTGTGTGTGTGTAGATTCGCTGTGTGTGCTAAATTCGGGGTTTTTCTTCAATTGCTCCAAATTCAATTGCATGTTGAGGCAGTTCAAGCGCCTGTCCACATTCTTGCGCGGCGAAAGAAAGGAAAAAAGCGAAGGAGCCATAGAAAAGTTTTCATGTGACTGACTTCTTAAGAGCCAATCGACTTGCATTGAGCTTATCGGCCCAACTCTGGTTATGTACCCACTCTTCACATAACAAGTATAAAGCATTCGAAACTTTCCATTATGCTTCGCTCTTCATGCAATTGCAATAATCTGAAGAAATTGCTTTCCACTCGGCGTCTTGGGGCATGCTCGATTGTTTGGCGGAAGGAAGGCGCTCTGGATATATGAGTAATAGACGAGTATCTAAGTACATTGTTTGTTATTCTAACTTTGATGGGCCATAGATATGAGTACTTAAATGAAATTGCCTTTCTGAAAGCAATCTCGACTAGGAATCTTTACATAAAGGGAAACTTCAATCTCTCGATGTGTAATTGAATGGTAAGAGCTTAAATTACTTTCTATTCAGTGGCCAGTAGAGTTTTCATTCATACACTCACACACTTAAATATACTTGTATATAGAAAAGTTAAGAGTTATTTACATAAATTGTTTTTAGTTTTTAGTCTGCACAAAGACAAAGAGTAGAAATATATAAAAGAGTTGTGCAACTAGTTAGTTGGTTAGTTAGTTGATGGTTAAAATTGAAATTAGTTAGTTTTGTGGATAGGTTTACATAAAGGATTGTGAATTGTACAGAAAGTGACATTGCTTTTATATATCAAGGGGAAAGAGGGGAAAATATTGGGGCCCAACATCAACATTACGATATTTTTCATTACATAAATTATTTTATAGTAGACACGTTCAGTACTCGTCGTTAAATAGTTACAACATTTATTTCGTACTCTGTACATCCGTCCGTCTTTTTTGACATTTCATATATATTCGATTTTTGGTATATAATATGTTTGGGTCACACACACATGGACATAACCTCAACTGACATTTAGTTGGTAAAAAAAAGCTACTAGAACAACAAAAACAGCTTGCAGAAAGCGCCTCTAAGTAGGCTCAAAACTAAACGTTAAGAAACTTAAAAGTACACTGAAAAGGTGGAAAATTGAACAACATAACGACAGCAACAACAACAAACAAGCAATTGAACTATAATATTACAATCATTTAATAAATAAACAACAACAATAAGTACACACTAGTTGGTGCTGCAACTAGCTGAAAGGCAGATTTTTTGCATTTTGTTCCTTGATAGAAGGCTTCCAAGCAGACGCTTACACTTATTTTAAATAACATTCGAATTGATTTTTTATTATAGACACTTAAAATATATATAAATAATGTTCAAATTGATTGTTTATAATGATATATTAGTATGGATGTGTGTGTGTAATCGCTCAACCGGAAGCACTTCATTATTTCCGGCAGTGGCCGTAAAATATGTATAATATATTTGCTGATCGAGGTATGATAATAAAAACATATATAGATACTTTACTGAACAGCAATAATAATAATAACATACAACAAGTAATACAACACAATAACTAAACATCGAGAAAAGAAACAGGAGAGAAGCACAGAAAACATTTCTCTAACTAACACATAAATTATTTTTGTATGCACTTGTCTCTGTTTATTTGTGGCTCGAGCGATAAATCATATGGAGTAAATGCAAATGCTCTGCGACAGTGGACGGTGGACGGTGGACGGTGGACAGAGGAGAGTGAGGAGTCGACAGGAGAGCAGCAGCTGCAAAAGGAGATTGCTGCTGCTCCTGCGAATCCTGCTGCTCCTGGAGGCTATATGATAAGTGATGGTCGCATTTTGCAGTTGTTTGTTGTTTGTTAGTTGATTTTGGATACGAGTTGTTTGGTTGGTTGTTTGGTAGGTTTGTAGGTTGGTTGGTTGGTTGGTTGGTTGGTTGAATGACCCAGTTGAAACTTACCCATTCGGACATTTCGTGCGTATCAGCATTTCGATGATGATAATTTAATATTAAAATCGTTGACACAACGGATGAAGCTACCATAAACATTATGCAATTGAAATATGTACCTGTTGGTTGGTTGGGCGTGTTGTCAATATATATAATAAAGTTTATCGTTTATCGATATGTGTGTGTGTATGTGTGTAGTATGTATGTATTACAATCGTTTTTCAGTGTGTTTGTTGTGGTGCAATTGGTTTTTGTTATTGTCGTGGATTTATCGGTTCGTTTGGTGGGTTTGTTGATTTGGTTCATTGGTTCAGTTGGTTTTTCGAGCATAGTTTAGGGTAGCATATTTTGATCAGAGTTCATTCATTTGTTGGTATTCATATATATATGTATATACATATTTTTATTTGGATTCGAGAGTATTGGCAAAGAGGTGTTAATTTTGTTTTGAAAGAAAGAAAAAGAGGTAGAGAGATATATACAAATATTTTAGTTAGTATTTATATATAGTAAATGCAAATCTTGTCTCTGAGATTTTTTTAGGCAAAACAAATACTTTTAAATCGAAAAAAAAAACGTTACTCTTAAACACACACAATTTACTTTTTAAATTGATTTAGTTTGAATAATAGTTTATATATTAGAATTAGACACTCAAAAACTGAATTAGATAGATTACGTTTAGCAACAGAGTTAATATAAGTATCAGAACTCAGAATTGAGGAGAATTTTTGAATAAAATTTGAAATTTCAGACAAATTTAAAAGAATTATTTTAGGGAAAATTCGATCGTTTCAATTGTAACTTATTATCTTTAAGTTTATATTGCATATAGTATATTATGTTTAGGTTGAGTTTTCTTCATACATCAAAAAGTAAAAGGATACAAAAGGATAGAGCAGATATACAAGTCTGATATATAGCATAAATGTATCGAAAAGTTTAATATATATTTGATTTTGACTCTTTAACCTATACATAATATAACCATCTAGTAGAGTATATATTTATTTCCATTATATGATCTTAAGAACCCAAAATAAAGGATACAACGTGCAAGGAACTCGTTTAGTGTGTGCATTTATCAAACCAACTTGTGTGTTCTGTGTGTCATATTTGGGATTAATATTTTGTTCATTTTCTTTTTTAAAATTCTAATTTTTCTTTTTAGCTTTAATCGTTTCGTTTATCTTCCCTACTAATTATTGATAGTATTTTAATTTTTTCTCTACTGTTTTTAAGACTCTATTTTAACATCAGCAAGCGGCATTTTTTAAGTCGCTTTAAGGCCAGACATTTTTGGTAATCAAAATAGTTTGGCCCTAAAGCCAATAAAAAACGGCTTCAGCGATTTCAAAATCGTTTTGGCTGATATAAATTTTTATATATTTTTTAAATTGTGTGTCAAAGTTTTAATATTATAAGATCATCGGATTTTATTTGGTTATAAAAATCGTTTTAGAAATGCTTGAAATTGATTATATGAATACATGAAAACGAGTATGAATGGAACTGAAATAGCAAATATTACGATATATGAATACTATTTATATACTTGAGTAGAAACTGTAAACAGAAGAAGAGCACACGAACTCAAAAGCAAAGTTGAACGTGATAACAGCGAGATTATACGAGTATACGAGTATAGAATATGATAACAACAGGATTACAAGAGGAAGATATAATACAAACATATATAGTATATATATTTTTTATATATAAATGGAAGAAGCAGCAAATTTGGTAAACAAAATGATCTTACCTAAAAGAGGCACTGCATCAGAGGTGGCCGGCATTGTCTCGGCAACCATATTGAGGAACACGGTCAGCGAGAGCAGGATTGTAACCCCTATTGAGAATGATATGATATATAGGATATGTATATATATATAATATGGTATTAACAGATTTTATAGTCTAAGTTTATTACTATAGATAACTTTTTAGTCTACTCAAAAGCAATTCGAAATATGTCGCGATATTCCTGACGTAAAGCTGAAGCCAGTCAGGATAACAATAAAAGTAATTGAGAATTATATGATATATAGGAGATGTATATATATATATATATATAAAATGATATTAAGAGATTTTGTAGTCTATGTTTATTATTATAGATTTCTTCTTATGACATAACATTTTAGTCTAACCAAAACGAATTTATAGGATATTTATAGGATATTCTTGAGGCAAAGCTGAAGCCAGTCAGGATAACATTAAAAGTTCCTATATGATATATGGGAGATATATTATATATGTACATGTTAGGTAATATCATATCTGGAGATTTTATAATCTAAGTTTATTACTATAGGTAACTTTTTAGTCTACTCAAAACCTATTCAATTACGTCGCGCCTGTTATTTATAGGAAGTTCGTGAAGGAAAAACTGAAGCCAGTCAGGATAACATTAAAACTTCCTATCCACAATGATATGATATATAGAAGATATATATATATGATATGTTGTATGATATTAAGTAGAGATTCTATAATCTAAGTTTATTACTTTCTTTCTATAACTTTTAAGTCTACCCAAAACGTATTTATAGGATATTTCTGACTCAAAGCTGAAGCCAGTCAGGATAACATTAAATTTCCTTTTGAGAATGATATGATATATAGGAGTTATATATACATGTTATATGATATTAGCTAGAGATTTTATAATCTAAGTTTATAACTTCTTATGCCATAACTTTTAAGTCTACTCAAAACCTATTCAAATGTGTCGTGCCTGTTATTTATAGGAAGTTCGTGAAGGAAAAACTAAAGCCAGTCAGGATAACATTAACAGTTCCTATCCACAATGATATGATATATAGAAGATATATATATATATGATATGTTATATGATATTAGAGTAGAGATTGTATAATCTAAGTTTATTACTATAGATCTTATCTTAGGTCATAACTTTTTAGTCTACCCAAGACGAATTTATAGGATATTTATAGGATATTTCTGACCAGTCAGGATAACATTAAATGTTCCTTTTAAGAATGATATGATACTTAGGAGTTGTATATACATGTTATATGATATTAGCTAGAGATTTTATAGTCTAAGTTTATTACTATAGATAACTTTTTAGTCTACTCAAAAGCAAATTAAATATGTCGCGCCTGTTATTTATATGATATTCCTGGAGGCGAAGCTGAAGCCAGTCAGGATAACATTAAAAGTTCAATAGTTTGCGAGCAGTTCAGCTCTGGCGTCATCATCATCTCGCATCATCATCACGCCTAATGTGCGATGTCAGTCAGGCTCCAGGCTCCAGGCGGGAGGCTCCAGGCTGGAGGCTCGTCAGAACGCTCTTCAAATGGCATTGGGGGGGGCTTTCGCTCAGACAGCGGCAACTTATTTTAAATTCGAGTTGAGCGGGGGTTGTCGTTATTATTGTATGAAAAGTACTTGGCAAATGCTTTTCGAAGCGCCTCTTAAGCTGCTGCCAAGTGTTTGTATTACGTAAGTGAAAATTCGCGTAAATTTATTGAACTATTTCAGTAGCCGTCAGTTTATGGTACACTTTTATTAGCTTAACTTTAGTCTGACTATCGCTTAACTATCGCTTTATTGTACTTACCCAGCGATAGCTTTTCACCCGAATCTGGTGGCAAAGTGAAGCCGAGCAGGGCCATCGATGCGATTAGCACACAGGGTATGATCAGATTGAAAAAATAGTATAGAGTTCGTCGTCGTATGATAATGGCAAATGTGATGTCAATGTATGGTTCCGGGCAGCAGTTATAATAGATCTCATTCCGTTTCCCGGGTACACCTATCGGACGGGTTGTCATTGCAATAAATGATAAAGATATTAGTTAAATATGTTCTTGGAATATAAAGTTAATAAAGTTCTCATTTTGGTTTCTTCTGTAATTGTGTTCAGCTTTTACTTGGGCGTTTGTCTGAGCTTTATGTCTATGCTATATAGAATCGAGCATGGCATACAGGCAATATAGTATAGAAGTAAGTATAGTATAGTATATAGAGAGAGAGAGAGAAAGAGTAAGTATGAATGTATAGAGTTAGAGAGAGAGAGAGGAGAGTAAAGCGTGTGTTAGAGTTATGAAAAGCGTTAAGAAAGTTGAGTAAAATCGTTGACTATGGGAAGGTGTTAACCGTTTCGAGTATCTGTAGAAAATGCTTTAAGTATAGTTTAGTATGTGGTACAGCATGCTGTGGTTTCTCTAAGTGTAGTCGAAAAACTTGTTGTGTGTGGAGTGTGTGGAATGTGTGTAGTTTTGGCTGAAAGTTAAGTTCTATTTGCATACAAGCAACTAATTTGAGGAAAGTACCGCCGACTTGAGACGCTTCTAGACAAACTTTGCCTCTGCTGGAATGCAGTCAAAGTTAGTTAAAGTAATGCAAAGGTTTTAAATGTTTGGCTGGAAATACACTATGCACTAACCTCAATCTATTTTATTGAAGTAGCTGAAGTACTCTTAATTTACTTCTTAGCCGCAGGAAGCTGCTAATTAGTCTCAAGCTTCTGTGCACACAGGGAAAATGCTTTTCAAAAAACTATTCGCCATATGCTAAACTGCTTTCTAAATTATGCGCTCAACTTAGTTGCTGGATTACCAAAGGAATTATGAAGATACCTCGTGAGAATTAATGCAAAAAAGGAAGAGAAAAACTGGAGCTCTTTGAGCTGTCTGTATAAATGGAAAAACTAGTTGCCAAAGGAAATGAAAATGCCGCAAATGCGCATTGAAAAATGTTGGGAGGAAAAGGAAAAGCAGAGGAACAACTTAAGGAAAACTCCCGAAAAATTACGCAGTAAGCAAAATAGTCGTTAAACCAAAAAACAAAAGCAAAACTGAAGCTGAAATCATAAAAAGAAAATAATATTAAACGGCAAAAAAGTTGCAGGAAAATGCAAAAACGCAAAAATAGTAAAACGCCGGAAAAAAATTTAAAAATAAAAAATTTTTGTTGCACAAAGTTTTCCAGCACTTTTGTGTGTTGTGAACTTTTGTGGCCAGTGTTGAGTAGAGAACTTTTCTGCTTTTGTTTTTTATGTGTGTGTGTGAGTGTGTGTGCAACTGCTTATTTATAGAGTTCTTTGTGTGACTGTGTGAGTGGGAATGTATTTGTATTTGTCTTTTAATTTCTTAATTGGTTTGGTGCGTGGTTCCAGCTAACTAAAGACTATCGCTGTGTGTGTGTGTGTGAGTGTGTGAGTGTAGGGTGGGTGTATGCGTGTGAGCAAAAGTTTTAGGTATGTTTTAGTGGTCTCCTGTGAGGGGCCCTCGCAGTTTGCTGTCTCAGCTATTTTGGTATGTGGAAAAGTGCAATTTACGCTTTTCTCTACAATTGCTTTTCGTTTTTTTTATTTCAATTCGATCTCCGTTTGTAATTTTGCTCTTTGATTTTGTGTTTCTCGTTTCCACTTTGTTTTTAAACTTTGCCAAATTCCAATTTCTTGCTTCCCACTCTCTGTGTGCGGTAATTACAGACAGCATGTTAAAACTCTTTGAGAATCGGAAGCAGCAACATAAAATGAAAAGCGACAAAAGATTGGGAATAGTATTTGCTAAGCTTAAAGACTTCAAGACTTCTTCAAGTTGGATAAAAAGGACGCTAAACAAAATGCAATAGGATAGTTTAAGATATTTTATTAGCATTCATCATAATCTTTGAGGGCAGTTCTGTGCCGCCTTAACATGCCTAAAAAAGTATGAGAAAGTGTGAAAGATTTGGAAATTTTCTAATTGGTTGCACAAAACACGGGCCGAGCCTTACCTCTTGCTTAGGGGGATTCATTTTTTTGGTTTTGCTATCAACTATAGACAACACGCAGTGGCAGCAGCATATTTTGGACTCTCACTAGCCCATAAATCATGCTACACCGCTGACATGTACTTTATTCAATAGGTTTTCAATTGGTTCTATGCTAAGCGAAACCTTTACGCGGCTATTTCGGACTTGAAAAGTTAAAGCGCCCAAGTTTGGATGATAATTGATTTGAGTTGAAAGTATATATTGATGGAGTTTTGTTGAGAGTAAGTTTAGTGAGTGGGAGAACACTGGATAAGCGTGTGGATTGATTGTGTGTATACAGAACAGAACAGTTGTGAAGTAGAAGTAGTAGAAGTAGTTGTAGTAGTAGTAGTAGTAGTAGTAGTTGTAGTAGTAGTAGTACGATAGTTGAGGGTAAGAACAGGGTTCATTAGGTGCCATACTTTATTCCGTATTCATTGGCATCGAATTGGAAAATGGAAATGATATAGAAAATATAGTATGATGATTATTAGATGTGAGCAACAGCGATGAAAAACTAAAACGCTCTCAACAGCCGATTGATTGACCTGGCGATAGGTGATTCATACGATATTAATCGCCTATGCAGGTGCCAATGGATTCAATCAATTGTTGAGCCAAACGCATTTAATACAGTATGAGTTTCGAACGGAACGAGTTCGGAACTTTAGCTCGCAACCTGAACCCTGCTTCAGTTAGAGAGTTGAGTGAGAAATTTCGTATGCCAACTTTTTATATTTATAGACGAGTACTTGAATGCTTTAAGGCCTCACTCGTAGATAAGCCATTGTGTGTCCTTATGGAAACTTATTGAAACATCTCTGCGAAAGATGAGAGACAAGTTTTCTCGTTTTTATTCTCTCGTTTTTATTATGTTTTTTCTTTTTGTTGTTGTTGCTTGTTGTTCATATATTTTATTTCTTTCGCCTCGGTAAACGAGTTTTCCACAGACACAGATACAAAAACACGCACACACACACACACATATATATATCCATATATATGTATATAGTATACTGTGTATTCAAGTACATATTGTCTGTATGTATTTAGTGTACGAGCAGCACATATACTTGTACTATCACAATGACAATGCCAAAGCCAATGCCTCGGCAGAAGCAGAAGCAGCAGCAGCAGCAGTAGTCATTTCTCAATTTTTCTAATGTGTATGTTTTCGTTTCATTTGTCTGAGAACGTGAGTTAGTTACTTAAAGTAAGCAACGGCTGCCTTCAGAGCGCAGCCCGCTCCAGAGCCAGATGGATGGATTTGGTGCTGGCATTGGCTTACTCACCCAGTAGTTCCCACTCGCCGTTGAGCACGTAACTGCTGATATCACCGCCAGTTTCATCTTGTAATTGCAAATCCAGCTTTAGTTATATATATATGTAGGGGGGGAGAGGGTAGAATAATATAAATATATCGCTCCGCCTTCTCCACCTTCTTATTCTTCTCTTTGTTTTTTTTTTTTCATTTGAATAAATCAACCAAAGCGAAATCATAAAAGTTGAAAAATGATTGACACATAAGCATAACAACTACGAGCTGTATATACTCCCTGCTAACTCGGGCGACTGAACCAAACCTGAAATCCATCATAGGTCCAACTGCCGAACTTCATCTCGCAGCGCTGATCGTCGAACGGAAACCACGTGATATCTATTTTGCACGTCGACTTGAAGATGCCCGGAGGCACGTAGAGGCAGGAGCCGTTGTTCCGTACCACCACATTGGTCTGATAGGTCCCATCGAATCCCTCGTCCGCACTGTTGTACATGAGCACGTCGGGCTTCCAGATGCGATGCGGCGGTATGCGCAGATCCTTGACTCCGCCATAGTCCGAGGTGTTCCAGCGCAGATTCATGTCGTTCCACTCCAGTTTTAGCCACACATTTGTGACCAACAATTGATTTTTCTCGTCCTGCAATCAAGCACAAACAGAAAACCAATTTTCAATTAAAATACAAATAATGGAGAATTGCAGCAAACAACACAAAAAATTTCTCAGTTGAATAAATATGCTTAATTAGCCTTTGCAGAGGTTAACCGAAGTCCCTTTGCAGCAAATAATAAATATAATTTAATTAATTAAAGGCCCTGCAAAATGGAAAATAAATTCAATTTTCAGTCTACACAGCAATTATCCTGCTCTGATAATCAGCTCTGACAGTTTTCACCAATAGGCTCAGCATACTTAGAGATTATATTGCAGCGCAGAGAGACCACACTGCGTATACGTGATCTATAATTCAATGAACCAATTACTGCTATGCAAAACCTGTGCATCGAGTAAGCAGTTTAACGGCTTACAAATCACTTTGTGCCAGTGCCAGTTCTATGCACAATGGGAGCCCTTAGGCTTAGCCCTTTCGTAGGCTCTTTCGACGGCCAAAAAGCTATTGCATAATTGAAGCATATGCCGTTTCAATTTAACGGTAACTTTAATCAAGCGAGTTAAATTTTTAAAGAGAACAAAAAATGAACGAGTTTAAATCCATTCCCAGAGCACGTGGCCCAATAACCAAATCCGCGCATTACAATAAAACGAATACAGCGACAAACTGGCCGTGCCAGCAACTGGCAGCAACTGGCAAACAATAGTAAAAAATGCAGCAAGTGCACACTGGGCGTATGTGTAATTTACAATTAAATGCCTGAAATATTCATGGACGTCCAGGCAAAAGGAATGCCAGAAAGCAAATCTCTGGGCGCTTAACTAACGTAAAACCAGCAGCATGTGTGTGTGTGTGTGTGTGTGTGTGTGTGTGCTGGGTGTTCTTTAAGCCGTGCCTGGCATTGCACAAATATTTTGACCGAGCAATTTCCGGCTATGAACTGTATGCGAGCTGGAAGTGCAATCACAAAATGCGCCAAACGCCACCAACAACTCCAGCAAAATTGCGACAGAAATTGCGGTAAAATGAAATGGTGCATTGCCCAGGCCAATACGACTCTATCCCGTGTCCTCTGCCCGGTAGCCTACACAACGAGCTCAACCGAAGCTGTCAATATGCTTTTTCGGGTGGCCAAACAGAATCGAACTGCCGGCAAATAGAACCGGACTCGCCTTCAATTCAACTCTCCAACAAGGAATGTGTACAGGACACGTAATATTGCGGTCATAACAACACAACACACCAAAGCCTCTCTGCCTCCCTGCCTCCCTGCCTCTCTCCTCAAATATAGCCATTACATTATTGCACTTGACTGCAGCTTCCATTACACTCCCTGCTCTGGCTGTTACTCCAATGGCAGCTAAAGTATTTTAAAATGCAACCGCAGACAAACAAAATGTGCGCGCAAAAGTATGCTACACTTTTCCATAAACCTGTTACTGCTGTGTGTGTGTGGGTGTGTGTGTGTGTGTGGGTGTACCTAA
Source organism: Hirtodrosophila trivittata (assembly GCA_035045065.1). Lineage (NCBI taxonomy): Eukaryota > Metazoa > Arthropoda > Insecta > Diptera > Drosophilidae > Hirtodrosophila > Hirtodrosophila trivittata. The sequence continues at coordinate 4,376,656 of JAWNNK010000856.1, forward strand.
TCAAATTCATTTTGAACAAATTAGCACGAAAATTGGTTTCTCTATGGCATAAGCACTCACATAATTTTGTGTTAAGTGCTATTATGCACTTGCTACAGATTTAGAGAGCATCAAACTAACAAATTGTTTTCAGCTTTTGGAAAGCGGAAAATCCAAATGATTTTCCAACTTTTCTGCGTTTCTGTGCTTGCAACACATGTTCATTAGCAAAGTTTTGAACACAATTATAAAGCTGAATGCAGCATAGAGGAAAGTATGTTAAGAAATAATAAAAAGACCAAAAATACAAAATGAAAAAAAAACATTCTTCAAGTTTAATTAAAATAAAAATGTTGCCACAAGGGGCAGAGGCAGACGCCAGAGAAATTGTGGCGCTTATTTGTCGTCGCCTGTGTTGGCCTTTGCAGTTGCTGTTGCCAGTTGTTGTTGCTGTTGTTGCATGCATGCAAAACAGCAGACAGGAGCAGGAGCTGGAGCTGTGGCTAGAGCTGGAACTGGAGCTGCGGCTGGAGCTGGGTTTGAGTTGTGGCATTTGGTTGCTGCTTCTTTTTCTTTTTTAGTGGCACAACACACGTAACATAACATAAACGAAGCTTATTCGCATTCAAAAAGTGCGAGTGTGTATAGCTATTCTCACACCCTCTCATTCGCAGATAGTCTCTGTCTCTTTCTACTCAATTCCACACTCTTTCTGTGTGGCAAAAATGGCAGCAGCGGCGGCAGTTGTTGAATTTGAAATGAGGAGAAAAGCAAACGGCAAAATTATTACAGTCAAGTTGGTGTTGCTCGTTGCCCAAAGACAAGTTTCGGCTGGCGTATAATTTGCATATATTCCCACACTTTCAACACACACACACACACACACACTAACACACACTCTGACACGCACACACTCGAACTGCAGCAGTTCATTGACTTGCGGTGCGTTCGGGGAATTTAAAAGCCGTAGCGAAACTCACAAAAACTGTAGCATAAAACGCGACGCGCATTCCCAACGCACTCAACACACACACACACACACACACACAGAGGCAGGCCTAGTTTCTTATTGTCCTGTGGATGGATATATAAAAAAGAGAGAATATAAAAAACTTAGTTGGCTCCAGCTCGAGTTCATTACTCATTTTGCCTGATATCCGTTGATATGCCGCAGCCTTTTGTTGACTGCCACCTCAATGCCAGCCCCATTGACGGTGTCTACTTAATCATTTTACGTCCTTGTCCTTTTCTTCGCCTTATCTCCCTCGCACACACACACACACACACACACACTTACACTCTGCGCCTCTGTTTGTCTGTCGCTCATTGACGCCAATTAATCTGCGTTCCGCTTTGTCTGCGCCCTTTAATTAATGCGCCTGGGAGTATTTCTTTTTTTGTTGCTTTTCTTCTTTCTTTATCTTTTCTGTTGCTTTTTATGCCTACTTTCATTTATCTTCGGCTTTTCCTACAGCTTCCGCTTACTTCTTACTTCCCTGCTTAATTTGTCATACTCTGAGTACAGCTTCTTTCGAATCTACTTATAAATTAATATTTTATGTTTAAATTATTATCGAAACTTCTTTTTTTCTCTTGATAATAATATTATTTTCAGTGTACCGTTAATTCTATTGCGAGTGATGAATATTTCTATATATATATATTTTTTTATATATATTTTATAAAAGTTTATAGCGCTGCGGCTTGTGCAAAGTTTTTCCCTTTCCAGCGGCAAAAAATATGCTCTGCTTGTGGCATAAGTTTTATTTTGGTGTTTGTTTTTATTGTGGAATATGGATCGATAGTTGTCAATAAAGATCGAAATAAAATTTGCATTTAATTAAAAAACACTCTAGAGTTTGCGGGATGAAATTAATTGAAAATGCCAGCGAGAAGTTCTGCTGCGTGTTGGCTGCTTCGTGCGCTTTTAAAGTGCAATTAAAACGGAACGTGGGCGGCTCAAGGCGTGGCCTTTTTACATATTTTAAAGGCAACAGTACATGTCCATGTATGCGGGTATGTGTGGTGTGTGTGTGTGTGTGTGTGGCTGCTCTCATAGAAGGCAAACACAGATGCCAAGAGAAAGGCAAGCAAGAGCATGGGGGCTGGTTTAGGAGCTGGCACAAGGCTTACCAACATGTATTTATGAGCATGAATAGCAAACATTTGAAACTCCATTATCAAAATGACAGCTGCCGGCAAATATTTACAGGGCGACACACATATTACATATATATATATGTACTTACTTATGAGTATAAGTATATAAAATATACATTATATATAGTATCGCTCGATATCGAGCGAGGCCAAAAACAAAGAGCTGTATCTGTATCTGTATCTGAATTTGTATCTGAAGCGCGCATCGTTCGCGTTCAGTTAATTAAATTGCGCTTTTATCATCATACTCATACTTCCACAAAGATACAACACACACACACATTCAGCACATTGTCGCGTTGTTTTTCAAGGACTTTCGACAACTTGACTTCCATTGTGAAGTGTTTACGTAATGCTGAGCCACAGTGTGCCACAAGCTTAGCTGCTAAACCAAAAAGCCATTGTGGCCCCATGAAGCCCATCAATTGGGCCAAAACTGAGAATTGGGTATATGGCTTCATAGACAATTACAGCCATTTGTTCAAAGGGGAGGGGGGGGGGGGATATCCAGGCTAAACTACTACATATACATCTTCCTCTAGTGCAATCAATTGTAGCAAAAACAAGAGTTTTAAGCCAAAGATACCAGAAATTAAAGACATCAATTTCGAGTCAAGTAAATAAACCAACAAATTGTATTAAATGAGTTGCAATTTACTCAACACGAATTAAGCTTGTGTTCAGCTTAAACTAACAAAATGAGAAGAGCTTCTGTCAGTTTGTCAGTTTGATTGATGGTGAGACAAAATTCAGAGAAGAAAACTGTTTAAAATATGTCAATTATCTAATTGAAACTGGTCAATTTTATAGTTAAGACTCGATTTAATGAATCTTTTCTTAGCATAAATATTTCCTTATATTTCGCTTAAGTCTTATTCTGAGTTCTTTCCTCCATTTCAATTTCAATTTTGTTTTAGTTCCATTGCTTTTGAGTACATCTGAAGTCCTTAAGCTCGCTGCTTTTTACATTTTCTGGCTGTTAGGTGAAGTTGTGTCATTTCTTGTCCAAGTGCTGTTCCAATTTTGACAAACACTCGTTCAGGCCATTGAGCAATGTCCTGGACATAGAAGCAACTATCCCTGTGTGTACATGTGCTCATTTGACAAAGTTTTGCCTTTGAAGAGTCCTGAAAACACCACACACACACACACACACACACACTCGAGCCGCAGTCATTTGCACATGCAACAACATCAATCAAAGGGAAAGTGTCTATGGAGCTGCAGCCCAAACGCAAAGCCAAATGCATTGAAAATGCTGAAAACTATGCCATGCATGTGCGTGCGTATGTGTGTGCGGTGTGTGTGCGGTGTGTGTGTGTGTGTGAGTGCGAGGTGTCCTGTTTAAGTTGATAAAATGCATGAGGCTCTGAAAAATATCTGTGGTGCCTTTGAGCCTAGCAGGCAGGCAGCCAGGCAGCCAGGCAGCCAGACTGCATAAAAGCTGTGAGCAAAAACGAAACCAAAATTGACGGAAGTCTCGAATTAGGCGAGCATTGCACATTGGACATGGACATGGACGGAAGGCTCCTGTGAAATAGGATCAGAAAGAGAAGCTGCCTGTAAACAAACTGCAACATGATAACATTCTAATTTGAGCGTCGACGTTGCACAACGTGTAAACAAAGGTGTGTAGTAAAGTGCAAAAAAGATAGCATACTTTTCAGGGCAGCTTTGTTTCGACGCTGCTTTTCATTGTTTGCACTTCCCTTTATGTGTGTGTGTGTGTATGAATTGTAGAGCTGTGTATTGCGGCACAATGTGGCGCATAAATTGTGATTTATTCAAATGCAATTTTCAGCTGCTCCGCCCACACACCAACACACCAACAAACACACACGTATAGAACAGAGAATTCCTCGTTTTATTTTGCAGCTTTGTTTGTTCTTGCCTTTCGCTTTGCCGTGTCCTTTTACAGTTGACCTCCCAGAGGCACAATTATGACATGCTACCAGCATACGCCTATATAAATCACGTGCAATAGAAACGCATTCTTATAGCACCACGCGGCGTTTATCCTTGTGCGCTTTAACAGCTCCTTTTGGCATCCTTAAAGCTTAATCACTTGGCAACTTGACAGATAAGAGACGTTGACTGTCTCACTGATAAGCAACTGAATTGATGATGCTTTACATTTTACTTAACACCCAAGCACCCACACACACACACACACAGCCATAGTCTATCGTTGTGAACCAGTTTTCGTGCAGCTCAAATTGAATTGCAGCTGCTCTCGGGAAAACGTCACTTGGCCTTTCCTTTTGCCTTTCCATCCTTATCCCCCACCCAACTGCCAACAGCAGCAGCTGTCAGGTGTTAAATCTTCAAATTGCTTTGAGACCAACCCCTCGAGCCAGCGGGAAAGCGGCGAATACGTAAAATATGCAAATGCAGCTGCGAGTGCAGTTAACAGTTAAAATATTGCCAGTGTCAAATGCCTCAATATCCCGGGGGGGAGGGGGTGGTGCTGGCGAAGTAATGGCATTGGCGACTCGGATAGACCAAGTGCAAGCTGTATAAATATATTTTCCCTTCAAGTATAAATAAGTTTGAATTATTTCGAGTGGCCATAAGGTATTCACAAATGGAAATATTTATTTTCCTCTTTGGCTCGCAACCATTTCTCAAAGTCAGCTACTCAGTTGGCTCCTGGATCGAGGTCAACTGTAAATGCCTGGAGAGTGCTCTGGATGTCCTTTATGAAGCATATTATAGAAGGAACACACATACCTCTGCCTAATTTAGCAACTTTTTGTATAAAAAGCTATGCGCTCTTATCAAGAACTCATTAATGAATAGCTCTGTTCGCAGATTTCACTGCTCAAAGAGTTGCAACTTTCTACTGATCTACACATAAGTCGTAGGTTATAAGAATCCTTTAAATGTATCCTTATATAACATTACTTCTCAGATTTAACTACTGATAAAGGAACTTCGAATCGCAGCACAGAAGTTGCGGCTTCTACGGATGCAAAAAAAGTGATAGGTCAGAATATTCCATAAAGTTTTATTACTATTTAACAGACTCAACAAAGTCAAGGATTTAATACAACAAGGACTAAAAGAATAAAACCTAATATAACTCTATAATAACTGCCTTCAATCGTTTTCAACTAATCATAATACTATTTACTCCACTCTCCTAAACTCTCTTCGCTACTTCCAGCTTCTTGTTTGAGAAAATTCTCGTCCTCTTCGAACATCTTATGCAGCTTCATGCAATCATCGATGGACACAATTCTCCAGCCGGCCTTAGTTATATGATAAAGGCGTATTAAGCCTCCTGTGTAGATGTCCAGGAGTGTCGCATGATAGACAGCACGCCGTGCCAGGGCGTAGGCCTCCTCGTCTGTCATATCCCAGTTGTAGTGGGTGTCCAGTATGCCCAGAGCATTCGCCGACCCGCTGCCAACAGAGAACAAGTTACCTTCAATGCGCTCCCCGTTGGAGCCCACATAAATGAGCTTGGGTCCCTCGGGATCATAGCCAGCGAATAACATGCCCATGCAGAGAGCCATGCCCTTCAGCTTATGTGAAATGTTGCACATGATCCGCGAGGCGGAGGTCACCGGCAGGTTTCGATTGTTGCGAAAATAGTAGAGGCGGCACTCGAGCGAGAGCACCCGGTTCCAGTAGACGCAGTCGGCAGCTGCGCCGGCAATGGTGGCCAGCGTCCATTTGTCCACCTCTATGATCTTCTTGAGCTCCTGCGAGGTAACAAAGCCGCCACGGGTGCCCCGCGAGTCAGCGCAGAGCACAATGCCGCCCTGATACTTGAACCCCAATGTGGTAGTGCCATGTGTCTCATCCAGCTTCAGGTTGTTCAGGGTGAGCACCCTATCTATATGCTGCGCAGGGTTCCTGAAAGGAGGCGCCATCAAGGTGTAAGGATTCTGGAAAATACTCTGGGCCTTGACTACCTCAAGCTGTGCGTATTGCTTGTTGCAATCATCGTACATAAAAGGCAGCTTGTCTATGCCAGATATCTTCTCCAGCGCCATATTAAACTTATAAACTGAATATGAATATATAATGTATAGAAATGTGTAAAGATTTATTTGATAAACATTTCAAAATGCTGAGAGAACTCTCTATATCATATATTGAATATATTATGTGAGCTTGGGAAAACTCTAAGATTTCTTCATTAATTTCCCTGCTTTTCTTCAGCTTATGTAATAATCTTATTGTATGTTTAATTGCTTTGATTTTTCCAGCTGAGAGTTGAAGCATTATTATGCATTTAGGTGTTGCAGTTTATGGATTCAGTTAATAAGTTGCCGCATTGATTGCTGTGGCACAGCCCCAAAGAAGTTGCCACACCTTGGCAATTCGCGGGTTATGCCCTCTATAAACAGCTTTAAGCACCGTTAGCTTTGGCGCAAGATGACGCTGACACTTTGCACAGAACATAAACTTTACGGCCAAGGAACAAGAGCTGATCCTGCGCTTTGCTCCTCTCACCCAGTGGGTGGGCTGCGACCCGATTTTTGGTTTTTATGCCTGGTAAACCAACAATAATTGCAGCTGTTCCCCTTGTTGTTGTTGTTGTTGTTGTTGTTGCAGTTGGAGTGTGCGTGCTGCAGTTTTTAGTATCAAGAATTTTTGCGCAACACGAGAAACAACAACGCATTGTGCCCCATTCGTTTTCAACTTCATTTTGCAGCAGCAGCAGCGGCAGCAGCTGCCGCTGTGGCAGCGACAGCAACTCGCACTTCATTTTCTGCTCGACTTTTATGTGTGCCTTGGCGGTAGGTGTGAACAACACATGTGCAAATTTTATTTATTCATTCTATTTACATGCCACGTTTGTGTGTTCGTGCGTGTGTGTGTGTGTGTGCGTGTGTGTGTGTGTGTGTGAGTGTATTGTGAACAGCTTGCAGTATTTTCGCAGTGTGTGACTTTTAACGCGCCACTGAATGCGCAGTTCTAGGCCTGCTTTATGCCAGCAGCAACTCCCCACCCCTACACCACCCTTCCCCCCGCTTCATACTACCCTCCTTCCTCTCAACGAACTCATCCTGCGCTGGCAAAGCCTTTGGCTGCTTTCAGGCACTGTGTCTTTTGTTTGTGCGCTCCATTTTGCTGAATCCCAACTTTGCTCGGGACACTGGCTGGCAGGCAACAAACAGTTCACACACACACGCACACACACACACCCATAGAAATCTAATATGAATTGAGGTTGTCTCACTAACAAAAGCAAACGCTTCGCTCTGTCTTGATGTACTCGTATATAGTACAAATGTAGCCACCTTTCTGCCCTCTACGCAAAAAACTTTGCCCCAATGAATGCATCATGCAATTCCGCATTCCCCACCTCCGCCCTGTTGGCTAAGGTGAGAATGAGCCAAATGCCACATGCCACATGACGTTGCATGTAATTTGCTCGACACTGTCAGCTAGACAGCTGGGCAGGTAGGCAGGCAGCCAGGTAAGTTAACAGGATGTGTGTGTCCTGTCTACATCCAGGCCAGTCAGCCAGAAGAGAACTCAAGCCAAACTGTCATTCAGGGAATAGTCACACACAAAAGCACACACGCACACACTCACACACACACAGACACATATGCAAATAATTAAAATTTCACTTTCTTGGCAATTCACTTTTCACATGCGCCGAGCTCAAAATTGTGTCATCGGTTTTTGTCACCTTCGTTTTTTAATGCAAACTTTCCAGGAAGTTGCTTCCTTTAAGACTTCTTCAAGTTTCACTTTAAATTAGTCTTAAGTATATATACTAAAGGTAGGATTATTAATAGCTTAGTCAGAAGAAAGCAGTTTGAACTTCGCCAGAAGCAACTTTCATACAAAAAAGTGAAATTTATTGAAGGATGATTTGTACATAATAATAAATATATGATATTAAATGTATAAGAAAATATATATAATAAAAGTTGAGTACTTACCACATCGATAATTTGCATTAAAGTTAAACCAAAGCTTAATTGTAACGGGTCCGATTCGTTGAGAACCGGACGTTCTAGTGTATTATAAGGATCCAAAAGATCATGTAACAGTCTCTTTTCATGATATCCTGCTAAGCAAACTGCAAATAGATACAAAATATACATATATACAGAATTAGTTTCCACAACTTTGAATGCTGCACTCACAAAGATAAAGGCGTATTGTTAGGCGGGAAGGGGCGGAAGAGGTGAGGCGTGTAGCATATGGGGCAAAAGGACATGGGGTGGCTGCAAGTGCTTGCCGCAAATCAACATCAATAATTTGTGTGGCAAATGGAACAAGAGACACAAGACAGAATAAAGAGGGCGAGGGACAGATGTGAGCTGTGAGGAACAACTAAAATTTATTGATATGCAAAAGTTTACGAGTTTTTGGTTCGGTTTGCAACTTGGCCAACTGATTCTGTTCCTGTTTCTACATTTGAGTATGCGGGCTGTAAAAGGAAACTTTTCCTTTTGGTTTTGCTCTTTTTGTGTTCATTCCATTCACTATTTACCATATGTCTTTCTCTCTCTCTCTTTCTCTGTCTCTATTGTTCTGCCTGAAGAACATTCGTAACAAAGGCAAAACTTTTATTGAGCCAAAAAGTTTTGAACATACAAAATTTTCTTGGTTTCTTGCCTGGACTGCTCGACTTCTTGGTGATAATAAATTAGCCCAGGAACATGCACACACACGCACACACACAATACATACACACAATATATAGAGAGAGAGAAAAAACACTTATACGCCCTGTTGTTTGTCTGTTGCTTTGCCGAATTATTTATGCATGCAGCAAAAACTACGAGAGAACTGCGAATGCTTTATTTTTACTTCTCTACTCAGTTTGATAATTTCTTAAGAGTTCTTTGCTGCCGAACAATCATATAACGAGCACTGCAGCAAACTTTCTGCTGGGGCATGCAACAATATATATATATATATATATAGATGGAAAGCGAGAATCAGGACGTTAAGTGCCGGATTTATATAGAATGAAAAGCAGACAAATAAAAGCAAAGTAAATTCTGTCTGTGATTGCATGAGGATTCATTTTTAATGATTGCCACTTGTGGCATCTGCAGCAGATAGAGCGAGAGAGACTCTTAATATCCTTTCTATTCTGTGCGAAAAGTAATGAATTTTCATGAAGTCGCATCTAGTTGAAGATTAATGGCATATTGATTGCCGCATTTGCTCGAAAAGGGTTCGATAATTGCACTCGATTTAGACCCAGTTGCCGCATTGATTGACACTCGAATAGAGCTCGGAAAACGAAAAGTATCTGTGACTTTATAGAGCTGCGGCTTCGTTTTATTATCATATAAATTAGTGCAAAGTTTTCTAGTCAGAAATGGCGATGGAAAAAGTTTCATTTCTTATTAAAACTACAGCCTCAACGTTCGTTAGTGGAGAATAAAATTATCTTTCAGTTTTTCCACCTGTTTGGCTAGCTAAATGTTATACCACAAGATTTGCATACAAAATGAACACCTCAAAAAATATGTACATATATTTCATATTTCTTCTTTTTTCTCTTCTCTTGTGGGTTTTAATTCGCTTTTTAGTCTTTTGGCAGGCGGGGAAGATTCTTTTATTTCAGTTTCTTGCACGTTTGCATATTTCATTCTCTTTTCGCGCGTTTGCGTTGCATTTAAAATTAAAAAATTCTTAAACAATATGCAGAGCCCGCAAGCGTCGCAGCTAACGAGCACAGGCTGGCTGACAATGAGGGGAGGTGGCAGGGGTTTTGGGGTTGTGGGCGTGTCAGTAAAGCCTTTAAGGCAAAGCATTGACATCACACTACAAAGCAGAGAAACAGAAAAGCAGAAAAACAGAAAAAACAGGGCCAACGTCTGATGAAGTGTCAAAATGAATGTAATAATAAAACAAATACTTCAAGCAGTGCAATAGAAAGGAGAGTGGAAGGATGCGAGGGGGCTATTGAGTGGAGCAACAGGAGCAAAGCATTGTTTATTTTCCATTGTGACTTTTGTGTGTTTCTCTTTTTATTTTCAGCAGCAGCAGCAGCAAATAACAAATCGGGTCAGAATATGTTTTTGAGCGAAACTAATGAAAATTTAAATGTAACTCTACTTAAATCCTTTGGTAAATAGTTTGAAATATAGTTTATTTAGTTAAGAACTTCGCTTGGACAGTTTAATTCAGTTGTAATCGGCTGTTTTGTGGCCTTAACTTTTGGTAACTGTTGTCCTGCTTGTTGCCGCCATTAAATGGAGGCCATTTTGAAATGGCTTTTCAATGGCTGCACTTCCGTTCGGGTTGTTTCGCTTTGTTTCTGCTCTCGGCTGTTTGGCGGCAGGCCGCATAAAATTGCAATTTTATTGCACTGAAGCATGAAAAAGTAATTGCTATTTCACAAAGACAGCGAAGCCGCACAACAAGCACAGAAAATGCGGCAACAGCTGCGATCTTGGCCAGCTGTGGCCTCGGCCAAAGTCTGAGCATGAAGCGAAGTCAGTTGCCTAGGACGACCGCAAAGCAAAAGCCAATTTAATGTGCAAAATAAAAAGCAACAATATTGGTTAAAACATGCAGCCCAGTACAAAAAGCAGAAGCAACAAAGGGAATAACAGCACACAGAAAATTCTCAAGCACAAATCGCACTTCAAATACCCTGAAAATATCTAACACATACTTCTGTATACTAAGAAGCCAGTTATGTATCTTAAACAAGGCTTAAAAGCTTTAGCTTTGCTTTTATGAGTATCTGACAAGCCTCATTGGACAGTTAATGGACCCCGCTTAGGGTATATACAGAGGCTGTGGGCCTGGCGCTGCTGCTGTCCGTCGATATTAAAAATTGAAAGCGAAATGAAAACTGACGCGGCGCCAAACCACTTAAGCTGCTAAAGCCGATACAAAGGAGGATGAGTGGAGGGGCGGAGAGTGCTGGAGAGGGGAGAGAGTTATATAGAGTGGAGGTTACAGCTCGACTCGTTAGTCTTGATGGCCTGTCTGAGCAGCAGCCACGTAGCCTGACCTCCACTCCACACACCTCGACGGGGAGCACCTGCTAATGGCTCTGAGAGAGAGGGGAGAGAGAGAGAGAGAGAGAGAGCGTTTTAATAGCGCCAAGGTGACGCTTAACCATTCAAAGCTTAATTCTTGCAATAAAAATTCCAGCAGCACACACACACACACCCACACACACACACATTTGTATACCTAATTGGATAGAACTCTCAGAGAACGAAGCATTTAATTGTCCATTTTTCGTGCTTAAGCGTAACCCGAGACGAGACAAAGTGCCTCAAAATTGGATACAAATCGAGAAAGGACAGCGCTGGGTGGATAACCTGGTAGCTGACAAGCATCCTGGGCAGGCCATCAATCAAATGTCCGTGTCCACTATTCAAATTATGAATGCTATCATATTCGATGATTGATTTCAGCACAGAAAACTTTTGACTGCTGTTCCCCCAGCATCCGTTTTGTGTATGTGTGTATTGTGTGTGTGTGTGTGTGTACTAATGCAAATGGCTGGCATGACAGTCTGTTTTTCTTTCTTGTGTAACCCTTTAGCTAATGATGGAAAAACCATGTGACATTTACAGCAAAAGAAAGAGAGAGAGAGAGAGAAAAAAGCGTATAGATTGATAGAGATTCAGACAGTGTGGCACATGTGGAGCGTTACATAAAAGAGTTTGAAAAATGGTGGAAAACTAGTAGCTTTTCCGGATTATGGTAATGGATATATAAACGTATTAGTTTTGCATAATATGGCAGACAAAATTCATAGTTTGCTATTTATTATACAGAAAGTATATCACACATTTTTTAACTTAATAAAATTATAGTTCGAAATATTTAATTTAAATTGCAATAAAAATAGTTTTGTAAATCTACTTCTATGGCTTCTGCCTGCATAAATAAATATATTTTGCAAATTGAATTTCCAATTTCAATAATATTTATAACATATTAAAAAAAGAACCAAAAATTTTAATTGGAAACATTTCCCGATGTGTGTGTTGATTCCAAATAAGTTTGTGTGTGTGTCTTTGTTGAAAGTTGAAAGTTCTCCCACCCTCTGGCCTGTTAGCCCTGATGCTTTTGGGTCGTTAGTGAATGGCAAGAAAAGTAAAAAGCATTAAAATCAACTTGCTCGCTTTATTTTGCTGTCAAATGGCCAAAAGTCTTGAAGTTGTGAAGTCTTGAAGCATGCCAGAAAGCTTTCCGTAGCAATAAATGTCATAATAGGGGCACTTTGCTGGCCAACGGGGCGTATGAACGATGTCATAGGGCAGCTAACACACACACACACACATACACATACACTTGCATGAATATGCAGCGATGTAAGCCATGTTGACGTTGTGCAAAGTTTAAATCTGATTATTGTTGGCAGCGCTAACTGTATGGAATGGGTAGGAAGGAAGGTAGGAAGGGGGGAGGGAGGAAGAGAGAGTAACTTATATAGTACAATATGGCATAGCGGAAACGGAAGTGCTGCCATAAAATCATAACCATGCACACACGCACATGGACAGCAACGTTGCCTGCATGAAACATGAACTCGCCCGAGCGACAGACACAACCCAAGCAGAAAACAACAAGAGGACGGGACGACGACGACGACGACGACGACTGCAGAGACAAAGACTTTGCCCTACACACAAGCTTATGTGTGTGTGTGTGTGTGTGTATGGTCATATGTTTTCATAGCTGGTAACAACCGCGACACGCAAAGCCCAACGACTTATTCAGCGCCAATGCGCACAGGCGGATGATGGCTGAGGGGTTGATGGGTTGAGGGGTTGAGGGGAGGCGGCAAATCAACAAGGCTTTACTTTGAAATTGCTGCCAATGCGCTGAAGAGTACGTAGAGGCACCCCAACTACTTCTTCAACTGGCTTCTTAGCCAGAATGTGCCCATTAATAACCCCAATAGTCGTATGTGTAAGTGGCTGGCATCGTCGTCAGGTGTGCTCTTAGCCATTAGCCTTGATGGCTCTGGCTCTGGCTCTGGTTCTGGCCTGGCCCAGAGGCGCGCGGCATTAGAAAATATTGTTGTCATGGCAGGGAATTTGTAGCCATTAAAAGGATTTAGTCAAAACTGCATGCAAAATGCATAAAAACAACTAAAAATAGCAAAATAAACGAGCATCCTGCGAGCTGTAACGTCTTCAACAACCAAAGGGGGAGAAGGATGAATAGAGCTGCAGGGGTATGGAGGGGAGAGGCTTAAATATCTGTGCAGAAATTGCTTGTTAAAAATATGTTATACCTTGGAGATATTTTGCAGGTAAGGAACGCAAAGGGAATTGTTTGTGCAAAATAATCTTGCAAATATTTTCAAATACTTTTTTTTACTTTTCTGATAAAAATGCATATTTTTAATCTGTATTTTCCGAGTGTCGCCTCAATTATGTCAAATGAAAACTAACTGCAAAGTTTTTCTCGTATTTTTCTTATTTGTGTGTTGGGATCCTAAGCCCGACTAAGTCTCTCTTTGTGACTGCTTTGGGTCGGCAAAAGGATTTCCATTTTATAAAGAATATTATAGTGCACTCTTAAGCGTTTTAAACTGTCTACAATATTCATTCAGGTGGCTTGCCACATTTTGTTGCAACCATAAAGGAACTATATAGAAAAAAAAAGATGAAAACTCAGCCCCAGGCGCAGACGCTTTCAAGTACCATAGACAGTCAGGCCTCAACCGAGGCCTCAACAGAGGCTGAGGTTGTCGCTGAGACAGAGACTGAGGTCGGCTCTGTCGTTGTTGCTGCTGTCGTTGTTGTTGTCGTTGTTGTTGTTGCTGTTGTTGTTGTCGACATGCTTCACTTGAAGCTGTCGTAAATGTCAGAACTAACAAACGACAGCAAACGCCCGCTAAAAGTATTTCCACCCTTGAGTGGTTTTATGTGTCAAAGTGACAATATGTTGCCGGCGTGCATTATGAAGTTGCTGCTGGCAGCTGCAGCTTGAACAATGCGGCAACAGTTGCTGCCACTCAAGTGTTGCACTTGTTAGGGATTCTGCAGCTATAATCGGTTAATTGAACGACTCTTACCTTTAGCAGATAAATTCAAGTATATCAATAAAAATATCCATGAGTGTTTATTAAGTCCGTTTATTATTTGTGTGCTGCTGCTGCTGCTGCTGTTGTGATGGTTGTTGCTGCTGCTGCTGCTGCTGCTGCTTCTATTGCTATTGCTTCGTCTATAACACAACAGCAGATACAGTGCGATGGCTTGGGCGTAGGAAATAATGGCGGTGGTGCTATCAGCAATAGCTTTAAGCACAGACGCAGCTCGCTGTTGCAGTTGCAGTTGCAGTTGCCACGGGCTCAGTGCTGGGAGCAACATTTGCAGCCCGATGCCAAAACTAACTGGCCAAAGGCTGTGCAATATGTTTACGCTGTTGTCGCTGCAGCGAGCTAACCAATATGTTGCTGCTGTGCTTTGATTGCTGTTGCTATTGCTAAACGTTGTTGCTGCTGCTGCTGTTGTTGGTTTTCTTTTTCGACGCCGACGTAATCTTTGTCGTTTGCGTGCGCACAGTCTTATGTTTGTATGTGTTGCTTGATTGCTGCCGGCTCTGGCCGGGGACAACATGTTGCTGTCTAGCTGCTGCTGCTGATGCTGCGAGGCCCGTTCAACATATTGCTGGGCGCTGTCACTTAAAACGCTGACTACATTCTGTCTTGTGGTTGTTTCTGTTGCTGTTGCTGTTGCTGCTGCTGAGTTGTTGCTGTGGTGTTTTGTACTTAAGCTCTTTAGTTGCTGTTGAGTAAGTTGGTTGCTGCTGTTGCTCTGGGTTTTTTCTGCTAATCTAAAAGCTAGTTGCTGCTGCTGCTGCAGCCACAGCTCGTCATCATCAACTTCACTCAGCTTCAGTTGCGCATTTTTCATAGTCTCTTTCGGTGTTTGTTGTTGACGTTGCGTATATTTCTTCTTCTTCTTCTTCTGCTGCTGCTTCTCTCCTTGCAATCTCCTCTCTATGTGTGTGTGTGTTTATTTTCTTTTGCCCTCTATTAGTTTTTCTGGCTTACATTGTCTCTCCTTTAGTTTCCTTGTGGTTTCTGGCTCCGCTGGCAACTTTTCCTAATAGTTCTTAATTTTACAAAAATTTCTCCAACGTTTCTTTTGCTCCTCAGATTTTCTTTATCAATATGGCGAGTATATGTTTTATTGTTTGTTTTTTGTTTTGTTTTTCTGGTTACAACCAAAAGAGTGTTTATTCCCTTGTCTTATAGTTAAAGTTCCAACTTCAGCTCGGGTTTAAGTGCTTATTACTTGTCCTTGTGCTAGTTTTAAGAGCCTTATTGTAAATGTTTTATACCATTCGAAACTTTTTTAGTTGCTAAGATGATTTGCAACTTTCTTTTTTTGCTCTTGTGGTCAGCTTTTTGTAAAATTTTCTCCCTCTAAGTTTTCTATATTTTATGTAAATTTGTTTATGTTGCGCAATTTAATTGGTTTTTGTTGCTGCTTTTGTTAAATTTTCTTTTATATTTTCCTACTTCTCCTTCTCTTCTCCTCAACTGCAGTTTTATGCAGTTTTTGCTGGCAGTGCTTTGTAGCTCTTTGCTATTGTTGCGGTCGCTTCTTATTGCTGGCGGAAGAACGAACCTGAAAAGATGAAAAAACAGAAATTTTATGGATTAACTTTAAGTAGAAATTAAACACAGAAATAATATCATTATATTGCTGTCACGAGTAGCTCTACTCATTAATTAGTCAGATAATACGTGTGACTATATCTATATATATATATATATATATATGTGTTTGTATATGGATAATTAGCAATATATCTGTATGAGTCCATTAACTGCATTGGAAACTAAATATGGGGCAGCAAATTGAGCCAGAAGCCAGAGTTGGTAGCGAAAAGCATGCAAATTGTTGCAAAACTAATGGAAATCGCTTCCAGTTTCAGCAGCCACAGCTGGGGCTGGTCTGAGAGGGGGTTGGGGGTGGAATTTGAGTTTCAATTACTGCTCAAACTAATTAGTTCTGCTATAACAATAAAGCTAAACATTTTGCATGCTAATCACTTGTAGAAATTTGTGCAGCTGCTGCTCTTGTTTCTGGCTGAGCAGAGAGTGATGCGAATAGACAGGTCCTTGCCCGTCCTTGTTTGTCAGAATGGTCAGCTTGGAGGCCTACTTAATGCTGCAGCAGGAGCAGGAGCAGGAGTCTTTGCTCTCGGCTTTCATAAATAATGCGTATGCAAAACGATAAATACACAAGCGCATCCTGGGTGTCCTCTATGTGTGTGTGTGTGTGTGTTTGTTTGTGTTGTTGGCAGCCAAATGGCCAGACAGGAGCTGCAGCATGCAAATCAAAAGCGTACTGCAAATGCAAATTTGCAAGAAATGTTAGAAATGTGGCACGAAGTTGATGGACACACGGGGCGGGGCAGTTGTGGCAGGACATTTGACATCCCAGCCAGGCTTATGCATATTTATACCACAACTTGTTGTTACATTTTATAGAATAAAACCTAAAACCCAAACCTAACCGCAGACCTGCAAAGGACCTCTGACCCCAAAGGATGAAAGCACACAGGCAATATCCAGAGTCGACTTACTGTCAATTGCTTTTAAATATCCACAATTTTCGGTAGATTTTCCTGCCCCATTTTAAAATCGAAAACAAAAGGCCAGAAAGAGATGCAGAGAGAGAGAGAGAGCGGGAGAGCTGTCAGAGTTCAGTTTGCAACTGTCAGTTGCATTCGAAATTGAAAGAAATGGAAAAATAGTTTTCCCCTCAGATAACTCCGAGCTCTATTTGTGCATTTACGATAAAGTTTTGCTTCTTTTGACATGTAATATGGTAAACTTTTCTGAATCTAATAGGTTGACATGGAGACAGTTCGGAAAATACGTTTATTCTGTGAGAGAAAGAGAGGGCGAAAGGATGGGTAAACAATCCGATTGACTGTCAGAGTTTTATGCAAATGTCGAATATATAAACGTGTGCATTCAAATTGTTGTGAATTGTTGAATAATTTGATAAACATTTCATTGACGTTGCCTGCTGATGATAATTATTCATGAAATCAGATATATTCAATTTGTTTCAGCACTTTTGTAACTTGTTAACTTGTAACTATGAAAGGAAAAACTTTAAATTAGCTGCTCCATTTGCTGCTCGGCACTAAATTCCTGTCACATGCAAAAAATAACTTGAAAACTCGACGACAAATGGCAAATTTTGCGCAGTTTATCATCAAGCTTTTATTTATTTTTGCGTTGCGACAAAAAAATACAACCCAAAATCCACTTGAACAAATATTAATTTTCCGCCACTGTCGCCAGTACTCGAAAATATGCCAAAAAGCAGCAACAACGCAGCTAAAGCCAAATCCAAACATGACTAAGAACATTTTCCTCATAATTCTTGCCAGCCGCAAAATAAAATAAAAAAGGAAACTTAAGAGGGAGGAAAAACCAAAAAATAAAACCAAAAGTGCCTCTGCTAGGGGCCAGCAATGGTGGAAAAAAGAAAAGTTTTGCTGCTGCTGCTGCTGCACCCAAAACGAATTCATAATTCATTGAGAGAGTCCACACGGACTTTGCCAGGCGCAGAGTCCAGGCCGAGGAGCGGGGCCACAGGAGCAGGCCCCAGGCTGGGACCTTAGCTAAGAGTTCTGCCACTGTCCAATGTATCATTTACACCATGCAGTTCACCCATTTTCACACACTGAGTGTGTTTAACCCATACCCTGGAAAACTGATAGCAAAGGGTATGCCTAACCTCATAGATAAAAACAAAACTTTCTATGGATTGGTCATAGTTTCCCTTAAGTTATATCAGAAGGAAAAGCACTTAAAGATTTTCTTTATTTTCTACAGGGTATCTAGAAGTAAAGCAAACTAAACACAAGCTTTGTTGCTTGTTTCTTTTCTTTCTCCATTTTTTGTTTCGACGATGAAAATTAATTTGCTCACGCGCCAGACCAAAGGAGCCTCTGAGTCAAAAATGGTTTCATCTGCAATGCGACGCGGCGGCCAGTTACCCGGAGTATTCACAGTTCCAACCGCTTCCCCTCACTTGCTCCCTCCCCTTTTGTGGCAGCCATTCTAACAGCAGCTGAACACGCTGCGCTATGAATGTGCGAAAATGGCGTCCGTTTTATGCACACGACTCGTGCGGCGGCCAACGCATAAATTTCATGAAATTTCATGAAATTCCATCCATCAATATAACGCAGCTCGAATACCGAAGGAATCTTCCCTTTTTATATGCCCTGCGGCTGCCACTTCGACTGATTAGGACCTCATGCGAAAAAATGCAATAAAATTATCTGTAACTGCATTGAAACATGCGGCGTATACGCAATATCTATATATGGAAGCTAAACTCTCGCTCCTGCCAAGTAATTGTTTCAACCTCAAAATTAAATATTTATGTCTGCATTCTGCAGACAAGTGAACCATAAAATGTCTGCCCTTTGATCAGATTGTGCCATTAGCCAGACAACTCGAGTTGCAACAGTTGAGAAAACGTCGCGAACTTTGTCCCTCTCTCTGTCTCACTTTGCCTGCCACTTGCCTCATTTGGCTATCTCCTCGTGCATTTTCCTTTTACATTTCCTTTGTGTCTGTTTTTTTCTGACTATTTTTCGGCTGTTTCAATTGCAGTTTAAATGTCGCTCTGTGCATTGTTGTTGCCGTTTATGTGGCACACCAAACTGTCCCTGGACTCGCCTGCTATCTGCCTGCTCCCAAAGAGTTTTGGCTTGGCATCTTTTCAAGCTCAGATTTTAAAGTGAGATAGGAGAGTATATAGTTATATTTAATTTAACAATTTGAGTTCCAGAAATATTATACTTTAATATTCTATAATCAAAACTAACTTGAAGCTTGTTGAAGTCTTCGATTTCGAAGCTCTTACAGAGAATATAACTAAAAACCAGATCGAAATTTAGATTAAAATACAAAAAATTATATTTATCTGATTTATGCCGAAATTAATATAAAATAATAGTCATATTTTTGAGTTCCCCATCTCTGAATCTCCTTTATTTTATTTTGTATTTTATTTTATATTTTATTTTATATTTTATTTTATATTTTATTTTATTACATTTATAAATATTTTGTATCCTTTTATAGTTTTAAATAAACAAATATAATAAATAAATTAATAAAAAATTAAATAAGAAAAAATAAATATAATTATAAATAAATAAAAAATAGGTATAAAACAATATATTTGAAAATCAGATCATAATTTCTAAAGTAATCTTGATAGAAATATAAAAAAAAGACCCTAAATGAACTGATTTATTTTCCCACATATATTTTCTTCTAATTTCAAAGCAAAATATATAAACATAAATCAGCAATCATTAAGTTCTCTCTACATCCTTAAGTTCTCTAGAAGATAAACGTTCATGTCCTTTGGAAGTGTTAAACATCCCCTGCCTGTTCAGTTGCTTTAAGCCTATATATAACTGGCATGTACAGAAGAAAAATGTCAACGTTTTAAAAGTTCGCACAAAGCAAAGGAACAGCAAACCCTTTTTCCATTGCTATCGTCCTGTCGAATTAACAATAAAGGATTATATTAGCAATATTTTATGTGATTTCTTAACGGAGACGTGTGTGTGGACGGCATTCAGCCAATTGACATGGAACCAAGCACAGCGTGTCCTGCACAGCCTGTGCCATGTCCGAGATGGAGAGAGAGTCCTGATACCATCTTCTGTTGTGCTTGGCTAACCGAAAAAAAAGGGAACGAAAATCCTCGGACTTTGGCTATTATGGCATGTAATTTATATCTCGGCTTGGACTTTACTCTGGCCAAAGAGAATGGGCTAGGACTCCCTGATATTGTCAACTGTCCTTTATAAGGATACCCATGCGAAGGGTGTTTCCTATTGTATATACCCTGTAATATAGATATATATCTATCTCTCTGCATTTACAGTCTAAGTCTAAGCTAAGTTCAGGGATTAATTTGGTTTCTCTGCGTCTGCTTGGGCCTAGTTTAAGTCAGTCTCTGGAGGAGTTGAAGAACGAAACGAGTAACAGCCAAATCTTCTACTTTTTCCAGGGTATCCTTTAGCATATACTCAATATACAACTAGCTGCCTTCTTTTTGGTGTGTCAGTAGTTGTTTTCGGCTATAATTTCTTGAGCGTTTTATGATTTTTAGTTTCATATTTTTTCCTTCTCCCAGGCGATACGTTGGGTTATTGTTCTGCTGTTCCTGCCGCTGCTCAGTTGCATTGAAAAGGGTTTTCCTTTTTCTTTTCCTTGGGAACTTAATCCTGGAGTGAGTCAGAGTCTGTGCCTCCCCTGGTATGTGTCGCTTTATGGCGCTGGCCTGGTCCATTAAATTGGCTCTATTTCAGCACATAAAGAGACGCTGCAACTGAGAGCCCCCACCCCAACGCTGGGTTAATGCTGGTCAATGAGCTGTAAATATATATATTTGCACATTTTGGCCCCAAATCGTGGTTCAACTATCAGTAATAGGTGTAATATCTGACAGTTTACGTCGACACCTCCGAGAAATATGAGCTGGTGATAAATTTTGGGGGTCGCAAATAAAATTTAAACTGCATTCGCTTAAAATTTAATTGAGCTACAGTTTTGGGTTTCAAATTACTTTCTGTGCACTCAAAATTTCCTTGAGAAAATAGAAATTGAAGATAGATTTGCTGTTTATCTTCCCTGTGTGTAAGGAGAGCCATAGATTATGGATAACTGAGATATATTTTTGATAAAATGACGTTTGCTTCAGCTTGGAGTCAAATCTTTGTTGACTTTATCCCTAACCAATGTCAACGCACTTGAGTATCCTTTTTCCGTTGAACTTCTATACTCGGTTAAACCGAGTGCAGCTCCTTTAAGACGTACATTGAACTCAGAACTCAGAGTTCAGGCATAAAACAATTGCTTGGCGTCGCCTTGCATTTAAAATGCAAATAAATTATTTTTCATCGCAGAGGAATAGCAAAAAAAGGTTCCTGGACAACATGAAGGAGGCAAAGCTCTGCCCGGCATAGCTCTGCTGCTCGCATCGTATGAGTGCTCGTATCTATGAGGCTGTAACATGACAAGCTCATGAATATTTGCCAGTTGTCGTTGTCGTTGTCCCTGTCGATGTCGATGTCTGCCTGGAATTTCTGTCAAGTTGTTGTTGCTGCTGTTTATGTTGGCCTCCTGCTGTGTGTGTGTTCAGTGTGGCTGCCAGCTATCATCAGACATGTTATGGTACATATATTAAAAACTGGCGACACTTCTCGTATTCGAGCCCTTTCTCACTGCCAACTGCCAACTGGCAACTGGCAACTGGCAACTCGAACAAAATTGCATTGAATTTGTCCCTTTTCGTCTGTCGCCTGTCGCTTGTCTCCTGTCGCGTGCCTCATGCCTCTTGCCTCATGTTGCCTGTTGGCATAACAACATAAATCATTGGAGGCCCAGCGCATAAATAATGAATAGTCCTGGCATGCATTATCATTATTCGATTCCTGGCTCTTTGACTCTTTGGGCTGCTCGGCTTTTATCAACAATATGACAGAATGCAGCCGCCCAGCGGGATTCTGCGTGAAGTATGACAAAAGTTATTAAACCCATTAATAAGAAACGGAAAAGCAGTTAATTACTTTGCCAGGCTGCAGCCAGCTCTTATCTGCTGAAAATGAATCGAATAAAAAGCACGTAGGATAATCCGAAAGAAATTTAAGCGGGAAAAATTAATTAAGTTTTTAAAGAGCGAATCTGAAAATTGCTTCAAACTGGAACTTAACTGGTTTCTTTCATATGGGAATAAGCGTTAAGTATCTGCTGATATTTGAATGTCAACTCAATGCTAAAGTGTAGGCTGGTATGCCCCTTCCCAGGCAGCTGCATACTCTGCTCAGAAGTTTAGGTAAATGCAATCATAAATAAACATATTTTATTGGCGATTAACTGGCCACAAAACGCCACAGAAAAAGCTGGTCAAGAGTATAAACCTTTTCGATACTGGCTTAACATAGCCACACACCCAACACACACACACACACACACACACACAGACACACATGTGTGTATTGAAATTTATTTTTGTACTCTATGTGTGTGTGCACACTCTATATAAGGCAATAGGATTAACCCTTAATGCGCAACAGCAATAATTGCCATGACGGCGACTGCGACGCTGACGCTGACGCTGGCAGCGACTGCGACGGCGACTGCGAGGACTTAATTTTTAGCACAGGCGGCAACAACTTGACCCATATTTTCAATGCTTGACAAGCAGCCGCCGCACTGCCTTCCCCACCCCTCATCCTTTTCCTCCCCCCTCCCCATCCCTTGCTGCCACTTAAAGCTGCTCACACACTCACACACACACACACACAGCACTTCTGGCTGTGACTACACCTACCCCCAGTGCTAGAAATCCACAAATTATTTGTACACCTTCTGCTCTGACCCCCCACCCCCGCTTCGGGCAGTGCAGCTCATGCAGCGCACATTAACGGAGCAAAAGCTGAAAACTGAAATTTTGTCGTCGAAGCGGCAAATGAGCTGGAAGCGTGTATCGAAGCGTAGGAATGAAAGGTAGCAGGAGTATCGGAAGGAGCAGCAAGGACCTGGGGGATGCTGCAAAATAAATATGTATGTATACAAATAAACGAAACGAACGCAAAAGCGAAAGCCGAAAAAGGCAGCCAAATCTCGATGTGTGTGTGGGAGGGAGGTGGGGAGCAGAAGATGCGCAGAATGCCAAAAATGGCCAAAAAAAGAAAAGAAAGGAAAACTCTGTGTGGAAATTTGCAAAGCAACGGCGCGAAAATAAATTAAGTAAAATAAATGTCACGATGCGAAAAATAAAGCGAAACGAAAATTATGGCAAAAAATAAGAAGTATAAGAAGCAAAAGCAGATACAGATACGAAGCCATTGCGGCCTAGAGCAGCGCTATACTAAATATTACACATACGCAGCGTGGGCCACACTGGCAAAGAGTCAGTTGATACGTTTCGCGTGGGTGTTTCGTTGCTTTTTTAATGAGTTTTATTGGGCAGCCCCAAAGCCGAAAAACACACGCATAAACAAACACTTAAAGAGCGAACTGTATACACACACGCACACACACACACGCACTCACACACACACACTGCCTACTGACAACAAATCGAATTAGTGTTGGTGCCTTGTTACTTTTACATCAAAGAGAACAGCTCGCGTTTTGCTCGCTCTTTCTCCGTTCTTATCTCACGTTCTCTCTTACACATATTCGCTCTCTCTCTGACTGTCTGTCTGTCCGCCCAAAGAGACAACGTCGTCAGTCACGAGTCTGGCAAAAGCTCGCCTCTGAAATTATCCCTGGATGCTGCTGGAAATACCTATTCCTGCCTGAGTTTCGTTTTGTATCTTATATATATATATTCCTCTTTTTTTAATTTTCTGTTGCCTACTTATAGGCTGCGTAGAGCGCATAGAAATGTTAGTGCTTGTCCTCCATGTTCACTTTCGAGGGCAACTTTCTCTGTGTGTCTGCTTGTGCCTGAGCTGGAAGCTGCACGCAATTTCATTTAGATTTTGATTGCTTTTCTAGTTATCCACAAACACAATTCAAATATATTGTGTATATATCTTTTATAGAAGCATATTTGTATCTTAATGCGCTTAAGATACAAATTATTGTACGTATTATCAGCTGATATTCTAATATTTCAGCTTCTTTTCTGTGTTTATCTCTTTGTATCTTTATAGAAAAGATTGTAGCTTCTGTTGATGTTGATTCTATTTGACTAAACAAAGTGCTTGCAACTCAATTTGAAGCCTGCCTGAGATTGAATTTCCCTGCAGAAATTAGATTGGATAATCGAGTTATAAAGAAAATCTATAACAAACTCTCTTTTTATGTTGAGAGTTTAAGTAGAGTTTCAAATAAAGTTAAGCGATGCTTTGACAGCGCTGCCAAGTTTCTACTTCAATTGAAAGGTGGAACAGGATACAAATAGCTTTTATTTTCTCAGTTTTACTTCGATATACAACTTTTCTTTTCGGTCAACCCAATACATATATACCTTCTGGAATAGGAATATATATTACAATAGCTAAAAGTACATATTTTGATTGCGACTAAACTTGCTTCAGTGCAACATTAAGGACCTACTTAAGAGTTAAAAGCAACAATAGCTCTCACAATTCTCATCCCAAAGCATATTAAGTTACAATGACTGAAGGCAAAGTGGATCTTAAAACGGTGGGCGGCAACCCTAGAGCCACTTCTTGAACAATAGAAAACGCAATCAGGCGAGTGAAGTTAGTAATCGCTATTTAACACAATAACCTGCGTAATCCGATCAAACGTTTGGCCTGAGGCGCTCAAGCCCAACCTCTGCCCCAATATTCGAAGCTGAACTGTTACATTGTTGCAACATTGTTGCAGTTGAACAGCAGCAGCAGCAGGAGTAGAGAGGTCATTGTTGGACAAAGCAGCTGCTGTATATCATTCAGGTTTTTCTTTTCTTGCAGCTATTTATTTTCCAATATGACGCGGCTCGCCTCAAAGTGCATTAAAACTAATTAACGCTGCCCGGGGGAGCTAATTTAAAAATAGTTGCCACAAAGTGGAATATCGTACAAAGGATGGGTAAATAGTATTAAATAGTAAACAGCATTATGATGAACATAAGTTGCACACACACACACACACACACACAAAGGTAGAAGGCAGCAGCTGCAGCTCTGCGTAGCTAAGTGTGGGGTGTTTGGGCGGGTTGCCCTGTGGCTGCGCTTCCTGTGAGGCAATTGACCAACATTTTCAATTAATTTTTGCTCCAATAATCAGGCAACATTACGTGGAGACGCAGAGTGAGAGAGGGAGATGGCTACAGAGGGAGCGAGAGAGAGAGAGAGAGGTTGTTGTGCCGTGTAAATGCGCGACATGCCCCTCAGAAAACACTCAGCCCCAACTGCCGCAACTTACCGCTAGCTGCACAAACATTTACTTCAGCTTTGGCTTAAACCAACCTGCCACACCCCCCAATACCCTGCAGCACTTTGGGCCCGCCTTAACGCACAGTTGAGTTATTTGACGCGCAGCTGTTGGCCAAAGCCGCAGCAGCAAGCCGGCACTTCACCGCTCGGAAATAATCTACATCCTCCTCCAGCTCCTCCTCCAGCTCGTACCCCTCCGCTGTCTCCTACAGTTTTTATAAAATATTGCAGCATACATTTTATATGCACGTGTGTGTGTGTGTGTGTGTGTGTGTGTGTGGGACTCGTTAACCTTTTTTTTACCATAGCAACCATACAGAGAAGTCAGAGAGCTTCTTGCTTCATACACAAACATTTATCTTCTAATTGAGGCAGTCGCTGGGCAAATTGTTAATTTGAGTGCGGGGACGCATTCCGGGGAACGAGTATGGGATTCGAGGAGGCTTTGAGGAGCTGCAAATGCAGTTGAGCTTTAACTTTATGACAGGTGTTAACGGCCACATTCAACCATTATGACCGCATTAAACATTCACTTAACACACACTCTCTCTCTCTCTCTCTCTCTCTCTCTCTCTCTCTCTGTCTCTCGATTGGGAATAACCAGCCGAAAGCCTTTTACCTCAATGGTCCACAACGGCCAACTAACAGGGCCAACTACCCTTAGAAAGAGACAGCCATACAGAGACTGAGTGAGACAGCAAGATTTGAAGCAAAAAGTAATCCCAACACTTGGGTAAATTATGCGATGTATAAAACTATCAACCGAAGCCCAAGATGCCAATTCTAAAACTGATTT
This sequence comes from Hirtodrosophila trivittata, assembly GCA_035045065.1. Taxonomy (NCBI): domain Eukaryota; kingdom Metazoa; phylum Arthropoda; class Insecta; order Diptera; family Drosophilidae; genus Hirtodrosophila; species Hirtodrosophila trivittata. The sequence continues at coordinate 4,402,469 of JAWNNK010000856.1, forward strand.
CACCCAACATCAAATATTTAATCCGCTTTTCACAGCCAATTTCTATAACTAAGCCGCTTTCCCCAGTCACAGCCATTTATTACAGGTGTGAAATGATTCTGTTTCGTTTACATTTTTCTGGTCAATAAGCCGATTTGCATTTTGTCACAAAATTTTGTTCGAAACTCTATCGATTTTTCACTCTCAAACTAATTTGACAGCTTATTGAGATTGATGTGTTAATTAAAAACTGAAAACTAAACTGATTTGTTAAATAGTTTAACTACTTTTCAGTCCAAAAATATATATATTAGAATGCGAGTTGAGTAATGTTTTCGCAGCGTAAACAAGACACGAGCCGCGTTTCGCCACCCCCAAAGACCACTTTTAACCCGTCAAACCACATTTCGAGAAAATATATGTACACAATATACTATGCATGTCTGTGTGTGTTTGTGTTAGTGTGTGTGTGTGAGTGGTACGTGCATTAACTTAAATGCTTTGTGGGTTGGGCACTTTGGTCTCTAAAAGGCGGCACACACGGTCGGGAAGCAGAAGAAAAAGCGAAAACGCTTTTCAAACATTTAACGATTTTTTTTAGGTCAGACTGCAAAAATATTTTAGCATAAAAATGTGAATATTTTTCTGACTTACCCGCGGCAGTTTATGAATGTCAGCACACACACACACACATACACCTATATACGGCCTAATATAAAGTGCAGTTTATGAGCATTTCCCGTAAGAAGGAACAAAAAAAAAAGGAGAAGGAGATGCAGAAGGAAAATACAAGCAAAGGCGCATTTGTAATGCGAAACTTATTAACATACTTCAGGGCGCATGCATTAGGACACATACATATACACATGTGTATGTGTGTGTGTGTGTGTTTAATTGCAACGGCTGCAGCCCTGCCACAGCTTGACAATAAAATGCAGGATACACGACTTGCAAATTATGAAAAATGCCTGCAACGTTTGCGATGGTTATTGAAATCCATCGCCAGCAACGCACATGCACCTGACTGCACACACACACACACACACACAGACAGAGAGCTGAGTGTGTATCTCTCACTAGCACACGCTGTAAGTAATTTGAAAATCTCTGTGTGTGTGTGTAGGAGAAAAATAGGTCAGCTGCTGTTGCTGTTGCTGTTGAAATGGGCGTGACAGCAAAAGTGAAGCTGCTGCTGCAGCTGCAGCTCGAATTTCCATCAGTCGGAGCTCCAACTTGAACCCATAAAGTAGCTGCCAAACTGGCCAGTTAATTGGCAGTCAGTGGGCGTGGCAGCTGCTCACACAGCGAGTGCAACTAGTGGTTAATATTTGATGGAGGATACTCACTTTTTGCATATACTTTTTTTTTTAAGCCCGTTGCAGCAACAGAAGCTGCGACCTACTTTCTGACAATGCATTGCTGCAGCTGCAGCTGGGTGTGTGTTGGTGTGTGGGTGTGTGTGTGGGTTGCATCAACAAGTACAGACACCCGAAATATTCCCCAGCTCGTAACTTGGCTATATTCTTTTTTATACTACTTCATCTCTATAAGTGAAACTTGCAATTGCAGCGCGCAACTTCTCATAAAAACAAAAGAAAAAAAGGAAAAACTTTGGGGAATTTTCTTTTTGCTCTCGGAGTCAGCAGAGTCGCGTTAATAAATCAATTTGAACTTCATAAAATAACAATAAACTCGCAGAGAAACAAACATATATACAACATACTACATATATACTATATATATATATATATACGGGTATAGCATAAATATGTTTTATAGTTTTTGGCGATTTATCATTTTATTTTTTCTACTTTTTTTGGCTGAGTTTAATTTACTTCAGAGAGTGAAACTTGTGCCAAATGCAGCTGAAGTTAATATTGTATATACAATAACTACTTTTCCAAGAAAAGCAGTTAGTAAACGAGTTTTTGTCAGACTCATAATAACTACTTTAGCTATTAAGCGATTGGAAGACAGTTAAATTGAAAATTGTTTTCTTGCTTTCAAATAGAAACAAAAATCTTTGATAGCATCTTAAACTAAACGAGTCTCTACTATTATTCTTAAATAAGGAGTTAACCTACTTTTGTTACTAACTTGTTAAGTCTAAGCTTAAGATTTGGCAACCATTTTTGTTGCTTTTGAAGGCCCAATTAACTGAAATGCAGTTAGACAATTGGCAGTTGGCACTTCGAGTTTGTCAGGAAAATAAAAATAGGTAAGAAAATAAAATAAATAAATAAATGAAGAAGTAAGTGAAAGTGAATGTATATATATATATATATACATATATATATATATGTAGATATATATTTATATATAAGAAAAGTTCGTTGAAGAAGAAGCAGCAACTGTAAAAGCAATAGTAAAGCAAATGGCAAACGAGTCAACGAGTCCATGTCCTTGGGCAACGTCCCACGCAAAATGTTAGCATAGCCAGCAAAGGTTACCAATACACACACACATACGCAACACACACGCACAAAAGCAATCAAAGAGAATGGCTGAGACACACACCAACACACACACACACACACACAGCAGACGCACTCAACGCGCCGACAAAGAGAAGAGAAAACAACATAAAAATTAAAGAAGCTTTAAGTATCCTTGTTGCTTGTGAGGGCAACGCCAACGCCACCGAAACTGAGCAGGAGGGGGGAGGGGGTGGTGATGCTGGGTGGGTGGTTGGTGTGTTGGCTGCTGTCAGAAATTGGTTGCTTGGTTGTCTTTGTGCTGACGCTTTTTGCTTGTTGTATTTTTTTTTTTTTGTGTATTTTTTTATTATTTTATTTTCATTTTTTTTCCTTCTAAGATTTTGCACGCCTGCCAAAGTTTACGCACTCTCACGCACTTTGCTTTGCTCTCACTTTTCCCTCTCTCTCTCTCTCGCTTTCTCTCTCTATCCCTGTCTCAATCCATCTCGCTCTTTCTCTCCCTTTCTAGTGCGCACCTTAAAGCTCCCGTGTGTGTGTAGCATTTGGCTTAGTGCGAAAAATATATAAATGTGCAGCGATTATTGCTAAAAGATCTTTGTGCCGCTGTCACAGATACACACACACACGCACACATACACACACAGAAATGTTTATATACTTATATATATATATATATCCGTTGGTATCTGCAGCTGATAAGAAATTGCTGTGGATATTAAAGCGACGACTTTGAGCGCTCACAAAGAGCGTTCAATGCCAATTCTCGTATATTTTTAGCCATTTTTAAGTTTTCTTTTCGCTTTTCGTTTTCTTTTTCCCTCTGTGTATGTGTGTGTGTGTGTTTTATGAATTATTTATTTATATACATTTCCCTGTAATCGGCATATGAGTGCATATGACGGCCTGGGGACGCCGATTCAGTGGCTCTTTTATGCGAAATATTGCGAGAAATTTGCGGGCTAATATTGGTAATAATTTTACATGAAATCTGCTAAGTTATTTATGAAGAATGCTCGCAGCTCCTAAGAAATAGTCCTCAAATGTCACGATAAAACTGAAAACAGAAACACTTTCCATTGTATAACACCACTTCCTGTCCAACTGCAGATATGCCACATATATATGACAAGTTCTGATTGTGTTCAGCTGCAGATAAAACTATCTTCTCCCTTTTTTTCTGGGGCATATGAAAGATAGTTGCCTTTGTCTCTACATTTATCTTTATTCTTTCTACTTGTCCTTGGATAAGAGTTCATGACTCCACAAGCATTTTGGGCTAAAGTAAATGGAACTCAAACATTTCTATCTCAGCTCTTATGTATCTATAAAAACTTCTGATGAAAACTTAATGCAAAACTTCTTTCAGGTAATCGAAGTGTAAAGCAGAGAATTCTAAGACTTTTCTTTGAATATTTCTATTGTACATATATCGTAGATCAATCACATTTATATAAAATGGGAGCAGATATCTTCATATATACTTCTGAAGATAAATATTTGCATCTTTATATAGAAAATAAAACAAATGTCTGGGAACCTAATAGATACACTGCTGGTCAAAATAATAGGTACACGCCTATAAGGTAAATAATCTTTTTCAACTTCATAAATTGAATATTAATGTAGAACGAAAATAATCTTAGGCAGCAGTTAAATGGGATCAACGCAGAGTTTCTCCAAGTTAAGGAGAATCTTTCTCAAAGGAATATAATATTATCATTATATATTTTTATTTATTTATTTAATTTAAATGAATTGACTACAAACTATCAACTAAAAGTTGAATGCTTAATATGCATTTTATAAATTAAATGAATCCTACAAGTAAGCTAGAAATTAAAAAGGTAAAAACTAAAAAGTCTGGGAGTATTTCTTAAAAATGATTTTAAATTTAAATTGATCTAAAATTTATGCAAAAGAGTTAGGGAAAATCCAGTGTAAGCCCAATAAGTGTTATTGTTAGTATAAAGATATCACCGAAGCTGATAGAAAAGTGAAAATTTGAATGAACGAAGAAAATGTGCAGAAGAAATAAGAGTTGTAAAGTGAATGTGCAAAGGATAATCAGAGATGCATGTAGAAAGAAACAGAGGCAGATAGTTCCCAGATGGTCTACAAGAATTAGAAAGAAGTCGAAGAATCTATATAATCTTCTATAGTAAGAAACTCTGTGATAATTAAAAAGATTATCAATGAAATCGAGAACCCTCCAAATTACCTCCAACAGAAGCCAATTAAAAGACATTTTCTCTTAATTTTCTACAATTTTATTATATTATTATTATTCCTACTCAGTTACAAACAAATACAACTAACACAGTCGAACTAGAGCAATCTCTTAGGGCACCCACTCATCCACGTCGTAGGATTTCTGAGAATATTCACATTTTAGCACCGGCTCCTTGGGCTGCCCTTCGTTCTCCTTCTGGCCACGACGGCGGCGAAGTCCGCCAATTACGCCCACAATGAGCAGGACGAGCAGTGAACCAGTGGCAACGCCCACAATTGGAATGGTCAGAGTATTCAGCTCGTCCTCATCGTCGGCGGCTTCATCGATGCTCAGCAGCTCCTCGAGAAGAGTGCGACTGCAGGAGAGAGTTGCGTTCCCCTGCTGGACCTCGACGTAGCCCGAGAGACAGATGCATCTGCCCAGCTCATTGCAGTCCTGGTGTGGTCCACAGCCAGTCTGGCGGCAGTCCGTAGAGATGGACTCATTGCTGGCAAAGAACTCGGGACGACAGACACCTGAATAGAGCACAAAGCCTTCGGCACAGTCGGCGGGCGTAGAATTCGCCTCTGCGGTTGTGCTGCCCAGGTAATCCGCCAGATCTGTGACATCATCCTGGAGCTGTTCCTCAGTCTGCTGCACACAGCTGTGGCTGTCCAGGTTCCACACATAGCCAGGATTACACACACAACGCTCCACATCAACGCACCGGCCATGCTCACAGCCATTGCCCAGCTTGCAGGTGGGCTCACAAGGAGCGCTGACAGCATCGCCGATGGGCGTCTGGGCGCGGTAGCCCTCCTTGCAGGCGCACGTATTGGGCGCCACACACTGGGAGCCACCTGTACAGGTGCGCTCGCAGACCGGCTCGCAGTAGTGGCTGCCATCGCGATGGGCCACAGCCGAGACATAGCCGCCGGTGCACTGGCAACGCTGTGGCGCCACGCAGCTGGCATGAGCCGGACAGCCGCGCTCGCAGACGGGCTCGCAGAGACCCGACTCCATCTGCAGATAGCCCGGACAGCATTCAGTGATGATCTTGTAGCTGATCTGCTCCTCGTGCGTATTGTACGGCTGTGTCGTACGCTCCGCCTTCTTCCAGAACTTCCACTTCGAATACTGCTTAACGACCGTGCGCTGCTTTGTCACGGGCACCATGCGGCTAACGGTAACATTGCGTTCACATTGGTTTTCCCGTAGAGCCAGGCTGCCGCTGGCCAGGAGGCACAGCCACATGCAGAGACCGAGAGACACTTTAAATAGTTTCATGCTTACTTTCACACAGCACAACTGATCGAATCGATGTTCGCTTGAGAACTAAAATACGCAGGCGATCGATGCTCGCTGGAAACCCTCGAATATCAACGACATCCGCAGTCTAGATAAGTCTGCCCAGCGACCCTTGGGTTGGACATGAAAATCTCTGGCGACGCACTGATAACTGAGGGTTGAAATGACACATATTACACTATGCAACAAAAGAGAAGTATGCCTCGAGGAGTTACACTCAATAGATTAAACACGCTTCCAGCTGAGTTTGAGATACACATGGTCTATCTTTAGATACAACTTCTATACACAAACCTTGTTGCATAGTGTCATAAGATCTCACAGACAGTTTATTATATGTATTGCCCGCTTTATGAGTCGCCCGCATAAAGATGCTGATACGCAGCAGAATAGTTTGTATCTGAACTGCATTCAAGCAAAAGATACATTTGTTTTTCATTAAGTCGACTCCGAAATGAGTCAAAGCGGAACCAAATAGATTGCCTTGCGGGCTGATTGTTACACAGAAGGTTTTGCCTTGCGGAAAATATAGCAATTTTCACTCTTATCAAATGAAATTCTATATAGGAAAAGATGACCAAGGTGCTCGCAAGGTCGTTATGATATTTCTCACGGCTTCGACTCACTTTGTTCTTATCGCCTAGAAATGTCATCTACCTGTGCTGTAGCCTGGCTCTTACCTGCTTAGAGCTAATAAATTCGATTCTTTAAGCAGGCACTGACTTTTTAGTCAGGTAGCTAAAGAATTTTCAAAAGGAATTGCTGCCTTATCATCGTAGAGGATAAATATTTATCCAGGCATTAATTAAATAGTCTTCTAATGATGCCAAGCAGAGCTGAGATACATTTTTGTGACAGAAATCTCTAGGCTTATTAAGTATCTAAAAAGCAAATGAATATGCTGCCAACAGCTAGACTGAATATGAGTATAGTAGTATGGCTTTAAGCCTATCAATTGTCAGAGAGAAGAAGAAATATTTGTTAGCTGAGCTCAAGTGGTTGTTAAATTTTTAAAAGCAAAAGTCAATAGAGCTGACAACTTGATGTGAGCTGTTTGGGACTATTTTTCGTTTTTGTTAAGCACATTTACAGCTACACACACACCCACCCACACTCACACACACAGCTGACGCAACAACTGTCAATGCAGAAGAAGCAGGCGTCAGAGGGCACGTATCCTGCGTTTTGTCTTCCAATCTGCCTGTCGCTCCTGCGAGCCAACAAAATGAACATATGAACGGATGAATGACAGCTGACATAGAAACAAAAGTGTGTGTGCGTGTGTGTGGATGAGTGTGTGGGTGTGCATAAAAGTGTGTGGGGTAAATGTGCGTGTGTGTGAATTTGTTACACGGTCACATTCTAATCTAAAATAATTGAATTGAAGTCAGATTGCAACTGATGCCCTGCGCTCTGTATACAACAGATACAGATACAGATACAGATACAAAGCTAAAGATACAAATACAGTTACGGATACAGATACAGTGAGTGTGAAAAGTGTAACTGTTCAGGGTTCAACTTGCCTTCCTGTCCCAAGAGTTCTTCCTTCAGACAAGTATCTGTATCTCTATCTCTATATGTATCTCTATCTCTATCTGTATCTGTATCTGTAAGTGTTAGTTTGTATCTTTTGGCTTGTGCTCCAATTTGCTACACATATGTGACGCGCCGCTTTTGATAATTAATGGTTAGAGCACTTGCTAACTGAATTTTAGGCCTGTCATTGTCTGCATGCCACGCCCCACCGCTGGCCGAGATTTTGCACGTTTGCCAAGTGCAATTAGGCCGCAATTTTGGGCTAGTCGAAGTTGGCTCGCTAGAGTTATTACCGGGGCCTTCGGTTAGGATTCGCGACCCACTAATTGCCAGCCATAAATTTGCATTATCTCACGTAGAGAGCGAAAGGTACATCCAACCCCCCGACCACCCTTCCACCCTGCCACCCACTCCAAGTGAACCTCTGCTTAACTGTTAAATTATCTAAGTTGCGAGCAGCGAAAAGTTTTCCCAACCCCAAGGTGACATCTGGTGCTCAATGCACAGACACGTACAAGCTGTGCGTGTGTGTGTGGTTGGGGTGCAAGGATTGTGCATGTGAACAGACAATTTAACTACCAACTGTGTACTGTCTCAGGCTCTTGCCAAAAACTAAGTAAATCCCAGATGAATAGGCAATCGTTTAAATTATGAATTAGCAACAATTCACAGTTGAGCAATAAAAACTCGAAGATAAGTTAAGAAATTCAAGAATATTATATACCAAAGTGGAAAATAGAGGGAAAAGCTCGACGCCTGACAGCAAATATAATAATTTTGGGTATTATCAGGATTATCCAGTAGTAAAAAATATGACATGAAAATTTTCGACTAATTTATATTTCCAGCTTTTTAGTTGGAAATTATATCGAAAATATAATATAAATATAATATAAGATAAGGTAAGCACTCAGATTTGTGTGAGTTGGTCAAAAGCAACCTTTATGTTGGCCTAGTTTTAAATTAAGTGGCACAACAACAACAATAATAACGCGGCGATATTTTAACCTTTAATTTTTGTCTCATTTCTCTTAATTTTTCTTCTCATTTTCGTGTTGCGAAGGTTATGAGAAAAACTACGCATTGTTTCTAAGCAGTTCCTAAGTTGCGAGGCTGACAACAACAAGTAGGACTACAACAATAAGGATGTTTGGCACACGTGAGAAACTTTACAAATGGTTGCTAGGAAGCTGCGTCGCCGTCTGTGATTAAAAACCAGCAGCGGCAGCGACAGCTTCGCCATTTTGTAGCATTATTTTTTTTTCGCTTTCATCATCTTCTTGTTTCTGCACGCGGCCATTTTCATTTGCAACAAAGTTTAAGGTCCTTCATACATAAATAAGCAGTAAGCAGGCGGCGTCGCCTCAAAGTGCCAGGCAAACAGCAGCAGCAACAACAACAACAACAACAACAACTAAACGGACATGACACCCACTACAACGGCGCTCTTCAAAAACGACCAACAACAACAGCAACAGCAACTGCGAGGCGACAACACTCATCAAGAACGGCCAAACACGAGCGATAAAAACAAGCGCAACAAGGACTTGAGTTTCGAGTCCTTCCCTCACCAGCAACATGATGTGTCAGGACGACGACAAGAGTCGCGAGCTTCGTCGTCGTCGTCGTCGTCGTCGTCGTCGAGCCTGACAGTTGTGCCTACGAATACGAATACGAGTACGAGTACGAGAACGAGTATGTCAATGTATGCGTGTCCTTTCAGTCAGTGTGGCACTGTGGCAGTCAGTCATGGCTGGCACATAATTAAGGACGTCGGCCAACAACAGTCAACAAATAAGACTTAACCCCACAACGCCGATGCCTAAATACACTTTAATTAATAAGAAAAACGAGGTGAGAATTGAAACTTTTTATATTAAAAAATCAGATATTATAATATATTAGGCAAGTGTTATAAAGTTAAATTTAATAATAATTATTTAATTAATTTATGATTTATACTTTTTTAATTTATTTATTTTTTTTTATTATTTATATATTTCTTTATATATTCATTTCTTTCTTTCTTTAGCAATTATTTTGTTATTTCTTTATTTATTTACTTTTATATTAATTTATTAGATTAATCTATTTATTCAATTAATTATTTATTTATTATTATTATTTTTTTATTTAATTTAATTTTGTATTATTTTTTTAGCAAATTCTTTTTAATTATCTATTTAATTATTTAATTATTTAATTATTTAATTATTTTAATATTTTTTTTATTGTTTATTTAATTTATAGTTGACTAAAATATACAAATTTTAATTATGAAAGAGAATTTAAAGTTTAAAGAAATATCAAAAGCTGAGTAAATATAACAAAATTCTTAGGTTATTTTGAAATATAAGATAATGATTTTAAACTATTGTATATTAATTAAATGAAAGCAAAACATGATGTTTATTTAATTATTTATTTATTTTTTTTAAATAGGATGTATTTTTTTTATAGTCCAACTCTTTATGGTAGGACAATTTTCACTTCATAGAAATTTAATCATTTTGATTGTTTCAACATGAAATGTTTGCAGTTCGAGCAAGGGTATCTGAAATTTGTCAAGCACACAGAACACACACACACATACACACATACAAGCACACACACACACGCACACAGATGAACGCACAGAAATATTGCACTTTTGTTTTGTTGGTCGTCCCGTTGCCTCTGTTTGCATTTGAATGTGCTGATGTATTGCGACTCGTATGTGTGTGTGTGTGTGTGTGTGGGTGTTTGAGTATGTGTGTGCTGGTGCTGCATGAATGAATGATGAAAGAAAAGGCAAAAGACGTTTTGCTGCCAGTGCGGGACTAGAAGACAAAGCCTCAAATGAGCATAATGAGCATAAGGAGGCGTCAAAGCCAAAAGTGCTCTCAGGCGCAGCTGGCCAGGACAATGCTGAAGGAATTGTGTCATATTATTAATGAAAAAAGCCAGAAAAAGCGACAAACTTGGCCAGATGAGAGAAAGAGATGAGAGATGCCAGCAGCCAGGAGTCAAAGAGAGTGTAAATTCAGATTTTAGTTTGCTAAATGAGCAGCGCGTTGCAAGAAATAAAAACGAGAAGAAAATAACAGGAAGCAGAGGCACTTTTAATATGCAACAGTCTAGCAACTGAATGTGTCTACGTGTATGTGTGTGTGTGTATGTTTTACGAAATGAAAATGAAAATGAAAATCAAGCTCAGGCCTGGGCACAAAGCAAATAAACGCGCGCTGAGCGAGCGTCAAGTTATTTATTTGGCAATTGTTCGCTGCTTTTTATTGTCGTCGGAGCTGCGGTGGATACTGTTAGCTTTTGGGCATTGCCCAACCACCAAACTAACCACCCAAGCCACCCACTTCACCCAACCATCTACGATCTACCATCTACCCACTTAGCCAGAGCAACGTCTCTCTCTATTTGTATGTCCCATTGCCCCACTGCAGCACGCTCCTCTAAGGTCAATGGAACAATTTCCAAATGTGAACCCCAAGCAGAGCCAAAACCGAATCAAAGTCGACCTGTGGCAGCTACTTGGGGACACATTGCACCCGCAGGCATCCACAGAGGGGGGCAAGTGCAACATCTGGCTAAATTATGCGCTGTCAGAAGTGTCTGTAGTTATGGTTTTGGCTGTGGCATTGAAGCCATGAATTATGACCATCGAATTGAGTTGCATGCAGTGATAATCTTTTCGATAGAAATAATCTCACAGAGTTGCGATATGTATAAATAAATGTCTATAAATAGTATAAATAATAGATAGAATAATATAATTTCTGGTAGTATTTAATCTGTACCTTAGAATGTAAAAGAGTAATAAATAAATAGAAAATATTTGAAATCTTTTCCCTTGAAATCAAATAGAAACTAGGAAAAAATATGCAACATGAGTTTAAATAGATCTGTATAAGACTTAGAATATAACATGAATTAAAGTAAAAGACTTTTCACCACATTTTAAGCTAAAAAAATGATAGTTAATGGTTAACAGCTACAAGGACGCAGCTGATTAATAATACTTAATATTATTAATATTATATTAGACACCCTTTTCTATGGGAGAAAAACTCAAAAATAATGAAAGTAATCAATTATATTTCTCAATAAAAATAATAAAATATATTTATCAATAAAAATAATCATAAATTGTATTGATCAATAAAAATAATGAATTATATTTTTTAATAAAAATAACCAAAAATTATATTTATCAATAAAAATAATAATTAAATATATTAAGAAAAATAATTAATTATATTTATTAATAAAAATGATTTTTCTTCAACAGTTTCTAGTATTATTTGTAGATTTAAGACTCCATCTCCAAATTATCTATTTGTAAATAAATCCCATCTCATGCTTCAATCAATTTAATTGAAATTGTTCATAAAAATAGCAGTAAGATTAAATGAAGAACCATTTTTTTTTTATATGAACAAATAATAAAAAATCAGGTAAAAAAAAAATATAGCAATTATTTAAATTTGTTTATATTTTTATTTATTTTTTTATATTTCTGATTATTCATAATTAAAATGCAATTCAATAAGTTTTATATTTTATACATATAGTACTACTATTTTGTTGAACAGCCACTCACCTCTTGTCTTCAATTAAATCAAGTGATTTGCTTTCGAAATTGTTGCTTGTCGTGTATAAAGATTTAGTTGAGCCTCCGTTTTGTTTATAAATGTTCCATTTATAATATTATTTATGTATTATTTTTAGTTATTTATCAAATTTGCTGCACGTTACGCATTTGCGATATAAACTCGTATATTTGTGAATATGAATAGTTAAATATTCATAAAGGTGAATTAATGAGTGTTTATTGTAATACAATTGTGATTATTATAATAACATTTATTAGTATTATTATTCGTAATATTATTATTATTATTATAAGTTCTTTATTATTTTAGTTAGATAGTTGCGAAATATGTCTATTTGTGTCTTTCGAATGAATCTGATGTCGCTTACGAGTATATTTGAATTATGTGAATAAACTTGAATGGAAATATTGCATCCTGTACAATATAATGTGTACAATCTGAATGAATGCAGATAGATTATTATATCTTTGTATATATATTATCAATGTATATATGTATATCAATCGAATCAAAACTTGTTCAATCTTGTGCGTGTTTCAGTTGCTTATTTGATTTATTTGATTTAACCGTTGGCTATAGTATATATATGCATATTAATTTTCTATATAATAGAAATCGTATTCAAATTGATTTTGGTTATTACAATTAATATTTAAAACATCTCATTCCGCTTTAAGTCTGGCCGTCCTTTAGTTGCTTTATAATATTTTTAATATATACAATAAATATCGAAATTTCCTTTTGAGTATTTAAACATTATTTGATTTTTGTTCTTGTTTTAGAAAAATTGTTTCGTTTAAGCCTTTTCAATTGCTTCAGTAACAGATTTCTTAGTGTTTCGCCTCGCTCAAAACTTTCAAATTATTTATACACATTTTGTTTATGATATTTTCAAACTAGTTTTCAAAGTACTTTTCAAACACGATTTAAGTTATATTTATTTTTTTTAGATTAATGTTAATATGTTTTGTTTTTGTTTTGATGCTTCTCACTCAATCAAATTATGTATTGCTTAGTATTAAATGAGTATATTATTTATTCGCGCTGATTTTTTGTTTCTTTTTATAGTTCTAATATCCTTTTTTTTGTTCTTTTTAAACTGCAAAGAGAAGAGAGAGAGATGGAATATAATATAAATATGATAAAGATCTTTTTTAATAGGAGTTAAACATATGTTAAGTAAATACCCAAAAATATACCATAATTTTATTCATATATATTCACACTATTCATAGGCAATTTTCACAATTTTCTCAATTTTCAATTTCCTCACTTGTTGACACAATTTTCTAGAGTTTTATTTTATGGCCACTTTGTTTTGTTGTTAACATAAAAATTGCCTATTTTATTTTTATATATTTATATTCTTTTTTTTGGCACCTGTTATACACACACACACACACACACAGAGATTGAGAGAGAATGGAAGAGGGACAAACAGACACACACACACACGACCCACACAACCTTGCACTTGACATGTAAAAGTATCTTTCAGATACTTATTCGAGTTGAGTTTTCTTTTGGGCCTGTTTTTTGTCGCTGATGAAATTTTGAAACATTTATTTGATGGTCAATTAGAAATTTGCCTGCCATTTGCAATTCGTTTTTCACATTTCGTTTTTCCGCAGCAATAAAAAACCAAGAAGAAGAACAGCAATAAGAAGAAGAAAAGCAACCAGTAAATAAAATACATAGATGATGAGATAGAGATGGCAGGAAGCTGTGCGGGGTGTGGGCTGAGGGGTTACAGGGTGTAGATGGTGTGGGCTCTGGGCTGTGGGTGGGTTGCTGGCGGACAGAAGAAGAAATATGTGTACAACAATGTTGCCACCGAGAACGATGATGATGGTGATGATGATGATGATGATGATGATGGAATTTTCACAAACACACGCACACATTGCCAGAGAGCGAGAGACCCGTACCGTTACTTTTTTTCTTATATATTTTTTTTTTTATTTTTTGCAAAAGCACAAGAAGAAATAAGAATATCAATTTCCTCCTGTTGGAAAGCGCACGGCACGCACACAATGGCAAAAATGTTAAATTCCACGCACACACACGCATGTCTGTCTGTGTGTGTGTTTCTAAATATGTATGCATTATAATATATAGGTTCCTGAATAGTTCGGCCGATTCTCAAAATTTACCTGCTAGTGGGTGATACGAGTAGGAGGAGTATATGTAGGTATACTGATCCAGCGTTCTGCTGGTCCCTTCAATGTTGCCATGTGTATGTGTTAATGTATTAGTATGTGTGTGTATGTGTATGTGTATGTATTGTATATTGTATTGTGGTGCACAATAAACGCACGCACATATACATATGGTCACACTGGCTTACAAACACACGCAGGCACAGGCACACACAGACGCACACACATACAGTGGCAAACGCGCGCGCACCGTTCGCTGCGACAGACAACAAGCACACACACAACTACCCAAACACACACACGCAGCCACAGGCACGACACCACGACCACGACGCGACTCCGCTTGGCTCTGCTTTGCTGTGCAGGAAAAGGCAACTAACAGCACAACCCGAAACCGGAACACCAACTGAATCCGATGCCAGCCCGCAATTGCCAGCCAGGCGACGCTGGAAGTGACTGCAGGAATACCCAAACGGCACCAGGCACAACCCGAGAGCTCGCCAAGCTCCCGCCCGAACATCTCTTGCAGAAACCGATTGGATGCGAACCCTTCGTGGGGATGCTAAAAATTTCGAACTGGAAGCGACGAGCTCGACAGCTCGGCACGACGCCTCTGCTCGTGCCTGGAACCAAAGCTGCGAACCTTGGCTGGGGAAACTTTAAAAACGAGAGAGACATGGAAGGAAAGAGAGAGATAGACAGAGAGAGATAGAGAGAGAGAGAGAGAGCGTGTGTGGATAGCTTAAACTGTTCGCTGCTGGAGGCTGCGGAAGAGAGCGCATTGGAGCTTTCCTTGAGGTAGTTCAGAGAGTGCTGCCAATATACAGGGTGTGAGTTTCGAGGCTCACTCAATACGCTTTGAGTTGGTAGCTGACAGTTTTCTATTTTCCTTAAGCTCAAGAAAGCGCTTTCAGTTCAAAAATAAGTTCTTTTTTTCAGTCTTTCATTTGATTTAAAAAGAAGGTTAATATAAGAAAAGAAATAATTATATAGTTTAATTAAAAGTTTGTTTAGACTTAGGCAAACACATTCTATAACAATTCAATTCTTACAGCTGTTAAAATGATAAAATTTATTACAGGGTGTTTCAGTTTTTTTTATAATAAAATTACTTTAATACTTTTACTTTTTTATCATAAGAATATTGAAATTTTCATATTTTTTGAGCTGTCTTCTGCCTCGTCCTTTACTTCGTTCTTCTAGCTAACACTATTGATACCAGCTGATATCATATCACTTACTTTTTACGCACTTATAAACCTCATAATTAACATATCAGCTACTTGAGTTAAGACAGGATACTTGACTTAAGATAACTTCAAGCAGTTATGGGGCCAATTATAGTTACTTGACCCATTTGTGCGTTTTCCAAGCGTTTAATGCAATCGCAACAAATTCAAATATATTTCAAATTTCACGCACGTTCATTCATGCATAAGAGCATGAAGAGAGAGAGACACACGCACATTCTCTCAAGCAGCGTCCGCTGCGTTGGTCCAGAGTCAAAAATGATTTATGGCCCCACAAAAAAATTAATTTAAAGTAAATTCGCATGAATGAAAAATGGCTTTTACAAACGGAAAACTACAGGGCGCCTACAAAGGATTTTCAAGAGCGGAAAACTGCTCACGGAAATATCAAAGAGAGTTTGCTAAGCCACTTGTAGACAGTCAACTCTCTTAGGTTAAGCTTAAAGCTCGCTCAGACACACTCTCTCGCTCTTTCTCGCTCTCTCAGCTGCTGGGACTTCCAGTATGCTTATCCCTGATGGCGCTTCCAGTGGCTGTCAAACTTTTCTCGCGCACACACGAAGGCCATAGGAAGCTGCTCCAGCTCCAGCTCCAGCTCCTGCTGCTGCTGCTGCTGCTGCTTCTGCTCCAGGCTATGTTCGGCTGTTCGGTTGGGCTTCGGCTCTGCCATCGGTTGGTATCCATGAATGAAGGCTGATAATGGCAGCTGGCGCAGCATTTGCGCCTCGCACACAGCGCCGTGCACATGTCTCAGACGCGTGTCCTGTGAGCAGGACTCTGTCTTTGGTGATTCTGCAAACATTTTTGCTAAATTAACATTTTTGATTATCCTGCTGCCAGGTTGTGTCCTTGGTTAAACTTTACACACACGTACGCACACACAAACACACACACAGAGCTTATGCTGGCTGTTGTGTTTTTTCGCTGCATACTTTCAGGCGCTTTCTTTATTTGCCTTTTGTTTTTCTCTTTTTTCTGTTGTTTCAAGCTTGTTTATACGGTCGAAGGGGTTTAATAACTTTGTTATGGTGTTGATAAGGCCTAGAAGGTTTATCTAGGTATGGAAATTAGCTACAATTCTGGGAAATGATCAAATAAATAGCAGTTCTATTAGCAGATATTTACTTTCATTTCTCATTAAAAGAAAACTTTTAAAGGCTTGATCAGCTTTGTCAGCTGCATTGATTAGTTGATTAATTAAAGTTAGCTTGTGGGTTATTTATATTGGTGGAGAACTGTACCCAGCTACATCCTTTGAAATGAATTGAAACAGAATCTCCTTTGTGCTTTGAGCTGTTGCCTAATTAGCTTATTAGATATCAAAATGCACTTATGCTTCGGCTTTGAAGCAGTTATCCCGTTTTATTGTTGTCATCGCTTATCCTTTGTCGCAGGCTGCTCAATTGCTTAATTTATATTATCCTTACACACACACACATAGGCACTATAAGCCGCAGCATAAGTGGCCTGCACTGTGTGTGTGTGTTTGTATCTGTTTGTGTGCGTTGTGCCTACGCCGTGTTGAGCTTTTATATTATGACTTCTTCTCCTTCCTTTCCTTCTTCTTCTACTGTTTTGCTTTGTCTCTGTGTATGTGTTTGTGTGTGTGTGTGTGTGCATTTTATTTAATTTGCTTGGCACTTTGTTTGTCTGTCTGTTTGCTTATTTGTTTTGATTTTTCATGTTTCCTTCGCTCTGTTTGTGTGTCTGCTTCGTCTGTTCTTCTCTCTTTAAAATTGGGCATCGGCTGAGGTGAGTCCTCTTGGAGTCCTTAAGTGTCTTTGAACTTTGCCTTGCAGGATTTAACCAATTGCGTGCTGTAGATACATTACGGTTAACTCACAAACTCACAAGCTTATCACACGCGAATTGAGCCATAATGTACTGTATTTACCTTTATAATATCTGCTATTATAAGGCTAATCATAAAAGCCAAGTTATATCAACATGAACTTTGACTTTGTGTTGTAATTCTGCCGAAGGATTCAATAAATTGAACTATATATAACTGAAAAGTTTCCTTCGATCATCTAATTTAAATTCTGTGAGTGGTTCAATTGAAATGTGAGTTTCAGTGACCCATTTAAAGCGTGTCGTCCTTCTCGCAGAATTCGCTCCACTTGGCATTTGGTTTCAGCAACTGCTCAAATATTAATTCATATCAAGGTTTTGGTATTCATTCTCAATGTTGGTCGCTTGCTGTCCTTAGCCCAAACTCTCCAGTCCCTCTCCTCCTCTCTCAATCGCTGCTCAATCTGGTGCTGTGGTGGCCGCTTCGTTTGGTTCGTTTCACTGGGATCGTGTAATGAAATTTAAGCAGAATTGTAAACAAAGTTGTGCAATAAAATCAACAAACCGCAAATAAAGTGCAATTTAGAGCAGACTCCAGCCCTAAAATAAAATACGAGAAGGCAAAAACGGACTTTTCGTTTTATTTCAACTTTGCTTTGCTTTCTCCTCCCTCTCTCTCTCTCTCTCGCTTTGCACTTTTTGTCAATACGAGTATATATAGTGTATACCGTTCGACACCGAAGAAGAGGCGAAGCCAAAGGCGTCCTTTACACTGGGTGGGTGTGACTGCGCTGATTTCACGAGCCATTTGCAAGGGTCCTTCACACACAAATGCAGCGCAAGTGGAGCTGCAGTTGTCGCAACGACGCGAAAATTGCCGCAAATTGAAGCAAGCTCAACGAATTTTATACCAAGGGACCATTTTTCGGAGATGCCTGTCAACTCTGGAGACAGAACAGAAGAACACAGGAAAAAAAAGAAACGGAAACTTTATTGTTTCAATTTGTGCACTTCGCCTTCCAATTGCCAGTTGATAATTTATTCAAATTCCGTATAATTTGATACTCTACATTCTATTCACTATTCACTTTATTTGTCGGGTTGTCCAAACCGAAATCTGTGTATGTCGAGGACAATTGAATTCTCTTTGAATTTCCATATAAATTGGCTGCTCTTGACTTTGTCTGCTGCACTTTCGATATTGCGTATACGTCTAGTTGGCCAGTTGGGAGTACTCTATTCTATATGCATATGGCTTGAATTGAAATACAAGTATGATATTTGAATTGATCGATGGTTATTTGATGCACATGCTCTATCATAATTTGACTAGTTTCCAGTCCAAAGGCAACGCAGGATTAATGTTTTCGTATGCTTTAAGTCCTGGTCCAAAAATTGTTGACAGCTGTACAGGAGCTGCCGCAGGACCTGATATTCCAGCTGTGTGTATGTTGGCAGCAATTCTCTTCCTCACACTGCAACCATTTAAATGCCGGACACACACACACACACACATACAAACACACATATGGCTGTATCCTTTTGGGCGCATTTCGTGTTGCACGCCAATAAATCATAACGCGCCGGCTCAGCCAGAGCCTTGGCGTCGAGTGTTGGCAATTGCAACGGCAACGGTAATGGTGCAATCGCTCATGTTATTATTATTTATTGTTGTTGTTGGTGTTGTTGCTTTTACCCGTTACCCGTTACAGTTACGCCTGGGCAAAGCTCTCAGTTCCATTGGAAAGTTGAGTTGTCATAAAAATTGAAATTGTTATCAACTCGTCCGTGCGTTCGACATTCAGGATTATTGCATTAAACTTGCCTGCGTAATGGAAAATGCAGCTTGGCTCAGGTGCCACACACACACACACACACACACACACACACATAAGAACGCTGTGAGCTGCACTTCCTGCCCCCCGCCCCATCTGCTACGTGAGCTGCGGCTTAAAGTCGACAAACTGTTGCCTGCTGCCCTACAAAATGTGACGAAGCGAGTCCTTTGGGTCTGTCTTCTGTCAGGGATTTATCAACTGCGTCCAGTCAATCGAGCAACCATATCGACGCTTATCCAATAAATTTACTTGAATTAAAAATGACGCACAGCTTCTCTCTCTCTCTCTCTCTCTCTTTTATCTCATTTTCATCTTTCGCAATGAGTAAATCATCGTTAATACCAAAGGAACAGGCTTAAAGCATTCGATAAATTATCATAGGAAGCATTCATCGGGCTGTAAATAATGCCTGAATGAAAGCCTGACTTCCCATATGAAAGATATATACTGGTTCCGTTACAGTGTAAGAAAACAGCAAATAAAAAGTAAGTTTCTGCTGTATTCAGGACAAAAAGTAGTTTTCGTCTTTAAGTCCAAAATTCTTTATTAGAAAAAGGCTGCTTTCAACAGCTTCAGTTGAGCTCTAGAATATCTCTTTTAATGCTCACCTAACGCATATCCTAATGGACAGGATGTCATAGTTCGAAAGGAAAGAGAAAATATTTTTAAAAATTCCTTTTTGCTAACAACGGAAAAGATGCTGGAAAACAAATCTTCTTATTGAGCTCTTGGACAGCTTTTAGTAGCTGTACAAGGGCTGATTCGGCTTTTAATGCACATGAAGAAGTTTTGTAGGTAAAGCTAAGATAGCTGCACTCAAACTGATTTCAATTATTAATTTAACAAGGAAAAGGCCTCAATTTAACTGCGATTATTCAATCAGTTGGAGAACATGAATTTAAATGGATTTTCAAAGCCGTTGCGAACACGACTCTGATTTGTTGAAAGTTTCGTTGTCAGCAGCAATTAAAACAACGCCCAAAAACTCACAGGAATTACACTTCTATAACAACAACCACGAAATATAGACAGCCCACTGGAAAGGAAAAACAAAAAATAGAGAAAATCTCTGGAAAATGGAGCAACAAATTTACAGGCAGCAGGCAAAAAATGAAATTAAATGCAAAAAACTGTGCGGGCGGAACAGCGTCAGCAGCGTCTGTCGGTCACTGGGCTCGCACTGCAGTCAGTCAGCCATCCGGTCAGCCGCAGTCCCTCCCCCCCCCCGCCCCTCCTTTTCGAGCCAACTTAACCATGTCCAAATCCTGCAGCTCGTCCTCGTTACATTTTACGTCTCACATTCTGGTTCATTGTTCACATGCCGAATTCTAGCAGCACTCCAAATAAATAAACACACACATGGCAATATTCACACTCGCTACACACATGAACACACACACACACACACACACATACACTCGCAGACAAAAAGGAAACACAAACTAAACGCAGTCCTGTGTTTCCTGTAATGAAAACTTTAGAAATTTTGTTGCTGCAAGAAATCAAACAAGAAATGAAAAACCCAAAAATGGTAAAACGAACTTTAAGCAAATTTCGTAAAGTTACTCAACTTAAAGATACCCTGTAAAGGTTGATTTTCATATAGCTGAGAATAATTAGGAAATATAAAAAATTAAAGTATAAAGTATAAATAAAAAGAATTTCTTGCTAAAAAAATACATTAAAAAATATAAAAAAAATATAAAAAAATATATAGAAAATAGAATTTTGAGTTATGAATCATAAACTATAATATACTTTGTATATATTCTTATAATATTAAATATATATATAAACCTTTAAAGTGCATTTAAATCCTTTCTTATATTTATCTGCTTAAGCCACATTCAAGATCTTTTCCACAGCAGCTCAGCATCCTCTCCAATAAAGGACATTCTATATTTATGCAAAATAACTTTTAATTTTTCCTTAAATCAAACTACTTTCCATTTGATCCTTTTCAGTATCCAGTCTAATGAGTATATATCCTTGTTATAGTATACTTTTCGCTCAGCTGCTGCCGTTTTTTGCTATTGTTGTTGCAGCAAATAAAGCAAAATTCTATTAAAATTGAAAAGCCAAAGGAAAGCATCCTGCAGGAGCAGCGAAGAGTCTGGTATTTTGTTAGATTTGCCAAGGGCGCAATGGCCAACATTGCAATTAGAGGTTAAAGCAACATAATACGAGAAATAGCAGAGAGCTAGAGAAGGAGCGAGAGAGACCAAAGGACACAGCTGGCCACAAAAAAGCAAAAGGACAATGCACATATTAAAAAATTCATTGAGAGCGCAAATAGAGACGAGAGGTCCTACATTTCTGCAGCTGGCAGTTCATTATAAAACCTACAAATTAATGTACAAAAAGTCCACTCGGTTAGAGTTGAGCCCTGGGATGAACCCGTAACACAAACTTAAGCTACAAAAGGCAAAGCGTGGAAATTGTAATAAATATTTATACAAAAATAGTTTTCAGATTTGGCTTTAAGACTGGTTAAGATCCTTTTCAGGTGGGAGACAAACACTATTATAAAAGTCCTGAGCTCGTTATGCAAGTAAAAGTAGCTTAAAAGTTAAATCCAATCAAAAAACTTTGACATATCCTAATTTGTAGAGGAACTTAAGTTAAGTCTGCTTCAACATAAGTAAATATTATGTCACTTGTGTTCATTACGAACCCAAAGCGGAAGCACTCACAAATAATAAGAGAATAAAATATAAAAAAGAATATACTTGTATATATAAAAGGAGACGAAGGAAAATTTATTTTGCGGAACTAAATTGAAATAATTTTGGCAGCTGAAATATGCACAAGGATTTTTTAATACTAGACCCAAACATGAAGCCAAAACGCAGACACAGACGCTGTTGAGCATCCCAAACACAGACGTACTCGTCCTTCCACAATAAACTGTGCAAATAAAAACGATTTGTAAGTGTGGAAGCTGCAGCTTTATACCGCTCCATAACTCTCCTGAAGTTATTCAGAAATATGCTGTTGGTCGGGACTGGCTTTTGGTCTGGCATTTGGCCAAGTTTGTGTGTCTTTTTTTTATACGGTATATATATAATTTTATTGCTTTTGGCAAGTTGCAACTGCAGCTAAGGCGTTGAGCAGGCAAACAAACAAGCGGCACATATTAAATTTGTCATTTTGACTGAGGCCAAGCGGACTTCAGTCTGTCTTCCCTCAGAGAGAGATCCGTTATCCTTGTTCTTGTAAAAGCTGCTGCTGTCAATTGCAGCGCAATTTAAAAACGCATTTCGCATTCGCCGGCAACGAAAATTGAATCATCATTAAAAAATAAACAAACGAAAATTTAATCAAGCAACAGCCTGTAGGAAGCAGTAGCTGAAACAACATACGAAATATTATACAGCCAATGCGGCGTATGCGCAATTTTAACAGAATTTCATCTGCTGTGTAAATTCTTTGGAATTCAATACAATGAAAGTTGCTCGCAATGAATGCTCAATAATTACCAGCCAAAAAAGACCACGAAATATGATTTTTTAATCAGATTTAACCATATATTTATTATACGATATAATAAAAATGACACACGAGGCTGTCATTTGATTCACATGATTGAAAAAAAGACATTTTAAGCAGCTCCACATTTAATATACCGTGAGATATGCCGCTGTCAGTTGCAGTTCCATTAAAAAAATCAATTCACATCGCATATTGAATACCAGGATATATATTCATGCTCCAGTACGTCCATCAACCATCGCTCAATAATTGCGATTGCAACGGCAGACGCAATATCAACTGCAGCACAAATATTAATATAAATATTAAGAATATAAAAAAGCAGTCAGCAGTCGCTGCGGCAAACAAATACAGTCCTGTTGCCCACATGACGTATGCGTAACTTTCGAACAACATAAAGATTGCCAATACACAAAAGAAAAAACGAAATTCACTTTAACAATAAAATGTGAAAGGGATACGGATTGAGCTGCAATCAAAGCTAAACGAGAGGCAAAATCTAGCAAGAAGACAAGTTATTAAACGCAACTTTATTATAAGGTTATTGAGTTCAGCGCTGATATATACAATACATTTTATATAATACCATCAAAATATGTATATTATATAATTTATAATAATTCTTTTATACTTAAACTTCAACTTTTCTCTTTGAGTCGTTTTTAAATTAAATACATAAAAATAAATAAAATAAAATAAATATTATATATAACATTTAAAGGCTATGAAGTGTTAGTAGATAGAAAGGGAACATCTGAATATGTATAATAATAGAATATAGTATAATCTGATTAATCTTATTCAGGAAAAGGTATTAAGAATCTTTACATAGAAATGTTGGAAGTAAAGATAAAAGGAGAAAACTGCACAAAACTTCCAAAAAGCTAATGCAATCCTCTTAGGACTGAAATATCCAATATATTATGTATGACATTTAATACTTGAAATATAATATCTAAATATATAAAATGATATAATATGATATAGTAAGTTTATTCAGGAAAAGGTACTCACAATCTTTGCATAGAAATGTTGGAAGAATGGGTAAAAGTCGTACATTGATAGCTGAAGTGGAAATATCTTAGCGCTGGTAACCAAAGAATTATATATGGCATTTGAAGAGTAGGAAGTATTTACAGATTAAAGAGCTTCTGATATAGTATAATCTGACTAATTCTATCCACCAGAAGAAAGTCCTTATTCCACATCTATAGAAGACTTTAGGTAGAAGCATGCACAAAAATAAATTTTCATTTGAACTTTGTATTGTGTGTCACAAAATTAAATAATATATTTTAATTTTTTATGTAGTTGCTAACCGTTCATTGACTGTCCGCATCTATCATTGGCTTTTGCTTAGACATAGCTCACATATATATATATACATATATATATATATATATCTATAGAGTTGTGTATAGGTCAATGAAAGATGTGTGAATCCAGCGGATTTTTATTGCTACTACTTGTCGTGTACATCTGTCTGGATCTTAACTATTTTATACGCTGTGCTTTGACGTTCTTTACATTGCGGATGCTCAAGATTGAGCGGAAAGTGACCGATACCACAACCATCTACGGTGTGTGCACACCTCAGGATGTAGACATCTTTCTGCGGCATATGAACAATGCACGTTACCTGCGCGAACTCAATTTTTCCAGCTTACACTACTACTTAGTGACCGATTTGTATTACCGTGTCCGGCTGATTGGTGGCTCCGTTGTCCAGACAGCTTGCAATTTGAGATACCGCCGTTTTATACCCTTATTCCGACCGTATAAGGTAACGACAAAGCTCATCTGGTGGGATGAAAAGGCCATTTATTTGGAGCAACAGTTCATCACAATACCCGATGATTTTGTGAACGCCGTCGCACTGTCCAAACACACATTCACGGATTGCAATGTTCTGGATTTGTTTAAGAACATACCGGAAACGGAAACGCGCCCGGAGATACCAGAGGATCTAAGGCATTGGCTGAACTCCATCGAAGCGTCAAGCAGCAAATTAAATCCTAAAATCTGACGATAATAATAAATTTCTGTGTCTAAGAATATGAAAAAATATCGTTACAATTTAATCCTCCTTTAGTTTAACTGATAACAGATAAGCTGAGATAAGCCTAAGGCATTGATTACCACTAAGCTGCATTAGAAATTCAGTTTTATCAGTAAACAAACTCTCCCAATACTCGTTACATACGTGTAATACTTAAATACATTCTTAGTGTATGTGTATGTGCGTGTGTGTATGTGTGGGAGCGCCGAACAGCAGCCAAGATATCAGAGAGTAAGATCCAATCAACTAGCTGAGCAGAAAGATAAGAGAGTCTGTTAATAACAGACGTCAGGCAGAGCAGATCCACAGTCTTAGCTGCGCCTGGTAACAGCGGGAGAGAGAGAGATTCTGGGACGTTGCTGTTAACTTGCTATGTTCTGTTATGTTAACAGAGAAACGTCAGACTTAAGAGGATAATGAGTCTGTTAAGCGCTAATCGGCCGGGGCAGAACAACAGTCTTAGCTGCAGAGCGCCTATTAACAGCGAGAGAGAGAGACTGTGTGTGGGACACGCTGTTAGCTTAATATGTTCTGTTAAGTTAACAGAGAAGCGTCAGGTTTAATGTACTGCAACTCAAAGTAAGCAAATGTAAGCCGAAGGTAAGACAAAATAAGTAAGAAATCAATAGTCGAGTATGCCCGACTACAAGAAATCTTTAACATATGTAAAAACACACTCATTATAAGCATTAATGTGTAAGTGGAATGCTGCTGCATTATATTAACATACTTGGACAGGATTTGCTTTCTTAGGTCTATTTCATAAATTCTTTTCAATATATAACATAGGTATAAGTGTAACTATTAGCCATTGCCATATTTTCTATGGTATCCATCAGTCGCACTTCTTAAACGTTGAAGTATCAACTTAATACGAGTACTATTAGTCAGTTCCTATCACTTCACAATATGAAACCACATATGAAAGTACACTTGAATTTTCCGGCTTTGGGCTAAGGAGAAAAACCACAAAGCATGGTTCATATATGAGGGCTGTGCCTGGGTTCGATGCTTTCAAGCATTTGTTTTTTCTGTCCCATTTATAGTATATATCAGATTCAATTTGTCTGTGGCATAGTTTTTGTTGCCTGCTCCGGGCTGAGCACTGGCTGCTCCGGCCGGCAACTTGGCACTGGCTCAAAATCCAAATTAATAAACATTACAATTGTGGCAACAGGCAAATTTGTATGGTCATAATCTCTTCAGATTATAAAACACTCCGCCCCAAACACTTCGCTGCATTTCCGTCCCATTACATTGGCTCTTTGCCTGGCAGAGTGTTGGCCAAGTGCATTTGAGCCTGTGGCTTTTCAACGAGCGCCGCATGGCCGAACACGATAAAGTAGAGCTGAAATGCAGGTAAAATCCAAACAAGCAACCAAATAAACACAGAGATGTGAATTTAATTGAAAAACATTTCACATTTTTGGTTAAATTCCCTTACAGTATTTGCAAATGGAAAAGCCTTACTTTGTGAATAAATATTATTTGCTAAACATATATTTCCTTTTCAATTTAAATTAAATTATAAATTACTAGAAACAACGTCATTTATTTTCAACTATTACTAGACATCGGAAAAGGACTCCATAGAAGCTGGCGTATTCCTGCCACTTCTGCGCTGTTGCTTTCTTTTTATGATCCTGAATCTTATGACAATAGCAGCAATGATAACGACAAACGTGAGAATAGAAAACAGTAAGCTATATATAAGAATAGCCAAGGGAGTAATATAACTATCCATATCTAAGAGAAGTAGTTAGTTACTGAAAGCAAATATTAGAACTGAGTTCAGTTTGTTTATTATAAATTGAGAAAAGAAAGAATACAATAAAACTTTATAGAGGTAAACCACAGAGTTGAATCAGAAAATCAATTAAAGAGTGAGCGAGAGAAGAAATTAGATGATTAATATATATATATATATATATATATATATATATATCGGCTATGTATTGCTGATATGATATTATAGTTTTCCGCTTTCATACACATTATACGATGTCGTTGAGAAGCGCCAAGCGTCCACTCCAGTCTTTCTCAATTCTGGCTCAGTTTCAGTTACCTGATTATTTTTTCTCTTTATACAGATCACAATGATAACTACTATAACACATATTAAAGCACAGACCACAACAGTGTAGATAACAATATATAAGGCTTTTGAATCATGCTTTTTTATCGCCTTGCAACTCTTCAGACTTGGCAGCTCATATTCGTTAACATTGTCTGGTTCGTAACCCTCATTGCACTCGCAAACGTCGTCAGTCACACAGTGACTATTCTCAGGACATTTTGTATCGCATTCGAGTCCACAGCGTTGCAAGCTTGGCACTGCATAACGGTTGATTTCTTTGGGTACATATCCAGGATCGCACTCACATTCATTTGCCTTCTTGCAATTGCTGTTTGCAGGACAATTGGAACAGTCGGGCACACATATATGAGTCGGATCCATTACACAGCCTTCTCTGCAAAGATTATGCTCTCGATACGTAACCTAAAGGAGAAAATATTAAGGATATATGGATATATATACATTTTATATATCGTACCGCATCGTATTCAACTTTGTTGCAATCGTTTTCTTCACCCAAAGCAAATCCTGCGAGAAGCAACACACCGATGCCGATATATGGGAACATCTTAAGATCCATGTTATATGCGACTTCTACACTTGAGAGCAGGAATTGAACTAATTTCATATATTGATGAAATCATTTTTTTATTATAATTCTGAATTGGTTAATTTATGATTAAGTATACAAAGAGTATTAATAATTATTTCATATCAGCGAATCAAAAAACAATATAAGCTTATGACTAAGATAAACATTTTATACAAATATATTGAAAAAACAAATGTTATATATATTTAATCGGAGCGGGGAACTTGGTTAAACTCTAGTGGAGGGGAAATAACCGCTTTCACAGACCTTTTCCACCAAAGACAACCGACAAAACAAGCG
Organism: Hirtodrosophila trivittata; assembly: GCA_035045065.1. Classification (NCBI taxonomy): domain Eukaryota; kingdom Metazoa; phylum Arthropoda; class Insecta; order Diptera; family Drosophilidae; genus Hirtodrosophila; species Hirtodrosophila trivittata. The sequence continues at coordinate 4,430,107 of JAWNNK010000856.1, forward strand.
ATTAAAAGTAGTGTTCCAATTACCGCTATAATCGTAAGATAAACGTTAACGGAACTTGCTCGCTTACAACTTTTAACTGCTTCGAAGCCATAATAGGGATACGTTGCCTCTGTTTCATAATCCGGATCACACCTACAGATATTGGGCGCAATGCATTGACTGTCCGCAGGACAACCCACATCGCACCTGGGCACGCACCTGTCCTGGCCAGCGCTCCTATAGCCTGGACAGCAATGCCGTATCAGCTGGGGCAAATAATCATTCTACGGCAATCAGAACAATCGCTTTAATATCGATCTGGCAGTAATACTATATATATATTATTCTTACCGGGGGTCCATTGATCCATTTGGTACACAGTCCTTGTCCCTCAGCAGATTGCAGGAACACTGCGATAACCATTAATAGTATAATCGCTTGCATTCTTAAATTAATCACTTGCTTCTTAGACATAATCGGATTAATCAATATACAAATACACTGAAAAGCTGAAATATTATCTGTTATTTACTTTCCACGATAACTTTTCCCTCAAATGGGGGCTAAAATCTGTGTGTGTAAAGTCTTACTTAATCGAAGTTTGTGTGTGCCTCGTTGCAGAAACCTGATCGAACTATATACTCGTATATGTATAAGCTTAGCCTCACATATGTATATTTAAGAAAAAGCTTTTCAAGAAGCTTTTATTATTCATCAAAGAGTCATAAAGAATATAAATAAATTAATCTTGAGTCAAGTAAAGCAAAGTTGGTTTTTAGTTCTTTAATTAGTAATTTATTTACCAGCTTTGATAATGCACTTAAAAAAGTATTATTACACATTTATAAGAATAATAATATATTATAAATTAAATATTATTTCAATTTTATGAATTATTAAAATATTTACATTTATTTTTTTATGTTATGTATAAACTTTAGGCAAACCCAAACAATATGAATTTATTAATAAAAAATTTAATATAAGATAAATATTAATTTAATTTGAATTCGTTAAATTATATATTCATATTAATATTATATATAAATTTATTTTTTGATGAGAATATTTTATAATTATAATTTAATTCTAATTTATTTTGTTATTTTTTTTTAAATATTTTTTTAAATTTTTTTTGTGAGTTTCAATTAGTTTCTTTCGTTCTTGTTTTTATGTCTAATCGAATCGCCTCACCTGCACTGAAAGATCTGCTGAGCGCTGCCTTTCGATATTTGCGGGCAGTCTACTCTGATTAATCATATAATTATATAATAATCAGCTCTAATTATAGATCTAGTTTTGCGACTGGTTTCTGATTTATTTCAGTTATTTCACGCTGAAGATATGCAAACTGTGTTCGAAAGTATCTTTAACATTCAGATGTAGGAAGCAGCCCGTAAGACTCTCTGAGGTCCGCTTTTTGGACTCTCATTGGGCTTCCCAGTTGTCCACTTAGGCCACAACCACCAAAGCTTTGCTTAGGAGTTAGATAATTAACACAGACAGAACAATTTGAACTCCCAGACGCGCAGTTAAGATCCAATTGCATTTGGTTGGGTTAGAAGGGTGGCAGGGGGCGGGCAGAGGGTGGATAGGCGACACAGTAGACGGAATCAAAAGATGTGGTGCAAATATTTAATCAAGATACGCACACACTCACACACATGTACACACGCTGATTAACTACTCGTATCTTGACATGTTGACAGCCGCGGTGAGCAGCTGCATTGAGATAAAGCGAACTTACGGAAACCCAAAGATGAAAAGCTTTAGTCTTAGATGAAATGTGCCACGCAACGTTGTCGCTACTCCTGATGCTGCCACTGCTCCAGTGTGGAGCATTCAGGACACAGACACTGCAACTGAGCCACTGCAACGAGACGCAGCTGAGCGGATTGCGCGATGCGGAGACCCTCAGCTCGTTGAGTCTCAGAAATTGTAGTCTGCCACAGCTGAAAAACGCAATCTTCTTACGGTTTAGTCATCTCTTGAGCCTGGAGCTGCGTGAGTGTGATCTAAGAGCTCTCGAGGATTACGCTTTACATGGCCTGGCACGTCTGCAGATACTTTCCCTGGCCCACAACAACATCACTGAGCTCAAGTCCTGGTCACAGGCGCCCCTAGCTGCGCTCTCCTCCCTCGACATCAGTCACAATGGAATTGTGCGGCTGCCCTCCAAGGGATTCGAGCGTTATCCACAGCTGCAGCAGCTCAATTTGAGTCACAATCTCATCGAGCGCTTAGAGCTGGACGCCTTCTATGGTCTGGCACATCTGAAACACTTGCAGCTCAACGGCAATCGCCTCCAGCTCATCGCGAGTAGCTACTTCCATGGTCTGCATCGTCTCTCCAGCCTGGCACTGCAGCATAATCTGATCAACCAGGTGGAAGCTGCCTCCTTTGAGAGCAACACACATCTACGCACTCTGCGGCTGGAGCATAATAAACTGAGTGCCATAGAGTTCCTTAGGGAGCGTGGCCTGGCACGTCTGGTACACTTGAATCTGTCTCGGAATGCGCTGGAAAAACTGGAACCGCTGACATTTTCCAAGAACTTCGAGTTGCAGCATTTGGATCTGAGCCACAATCAGCTGAACCAGCTGGAAAACGATAGCTTGAAGGGCTTGGAGTCCCTGGAGGTAGGTTGAACTATGTATATAGTTATCTATATATAGCTAATCTTATCTAATCTCTCACCTACAGCGCCTCAATGTCAGCCATAATGCTATAGACGATATCGAAGCGCTCTGCCTGCAGAATCTGAGCACTTTGGTCCAGCTCGATGTTAGCTTCAATCGCCTTAACTCTTTGCCGGAGGAATTGTTTACCTCAAACAGTCAACTTAAGGACATTAATCTCTCACATAATGAGCTCCTTGATGTACCTGTTAATCTGCTCAAGCAGCTTACCCACTTGTCGAAACTGCAGCTGGCGGGCAATCGACTCCAGAGTGCAACCTGGTTGCAGCACTTGGCGCCGGCTTTGAACCGCTTGGCGCTTCGTGTGGATCTCAGCTCGAACCAGTTGCAGTCGCTGAACTTGAGCAGCTTGCTCTTCTTTCAGCACGTAGAACTGGCGGACAACCACTGGCACTGCTCCTGGCTGACTCGAGTGATGATGACAGCGCCTCCAGCAACACTGAGCTTCGGCCGTTCCTGGCCCATGTTGACATCCTGGAGTGAGGAGCTGCAGGACATTCCTGGCATCGATTGCTACGATGGCCAACGGAATCGTTCCATTGTTTTGCTAGATGTGGGCACGGCTAGACAGGACAAGACTTCTGACTGCGACTGTCAAGTAAATGTACTGAGAGTGAGGAATAGGAAAGGATTCTCATCGATTTCCTTATTTGCAGGGGAACAGCGATGATCTGAGTCCTTTGACGCCGCCCTTAACTTGGCCCAAAATACGCACAGACCGCTTCGATTCACGTTCTGTGATCATCTGGATGCTGGTGGCCATTGCGATAGCCTTCGCTGGACTGCGCTGGGCTCAACGTTTCCTGGACCGCAAGGAGCACCTCAAGAAATTATTGAGAACGCAACCAAAGGTAACTTTTGTATAAGAATATAAGGAAGAATTATAATGTATATCAATTCCATTAACATCGAGGGTAGTCTGAAAAGTAAGAAACATAATTTCACTTGTGTCACCCTGTGCCTAATTCGCATGTTCGCAAAAACCGAAAACCAAATTAATAAAATTTAAAATTCTGCACTTTATTTTGAGTTTGTATTGGAAATAAAACAAAAGTCGTAAACTTTTCAACCTGCCCTCGTATTTCCTTTTGCTTTCTCTATATCATACTATATATATCCTCGTTCTAACCTTTGTCTCTTCTTACAGTGCGTCGACAAAGCAGAAGAGGAAAAAGTGTTCATAAGAAACGATCGTCAACGATCATAAAAAAAGTAAACAGGTTTTATCCTTTTTCGACATAATTATCCTAGTAACTATTTTCTATTGTGAAAGTAAAAGAAAAGTATATAAAATAACTGTTGAGTATTAAAACTTAAACTTAAAGGAAATATGCGGTGTACTTATTTGTAGAGTCGCTCGATCACCGGCGCGTACTTGGCATGGACAATGTTCCGCCTGATCTTGAGCGTGGGTCCGAGCTCTCCGGTGAGCAGGGAGAACTCGTGGGGCAGCAGGGCGAACTTTTGGACCCGCTGAGCATTGGAGATGGAGAATTTGTTGGAACGCTTGATGCCAGCCTCAAGGGCTTCGTAAAGTTTGGGCTCAGCGTTGATCTCGAGGGCGGCGGACAGGGCATTCGCATCGTTGGGCAGCTGCAGGTCTGCGGGAATGTTGAGCAGCTCCGAGAGATGGGTATGGTTGAGTCCGAGTTCGCGGAGCCAGTCGACGGTCTCCTCGCGCAGCTCATCGAGTGGTTGTCCTGTGTGGGGATCCGACTTGGTCTTGAGGGCCAGCAGCACTGTGAGATACTTGCGATGATCTCCAACCAGCAGGACATTGCTCACACAAGGAAGTTCCTTCTTGATGAGCTCCTCAATGTGGACGGGTGGGATGTTCTCGCCACCCGCCGTAATGATGAGTTCCTTAAGTCGGCCAGAGATGATCACGTTGTTCAGCTTATCCAGGTAGCCCAAGTCGCCGGTATGGAACCAACCGTCGTCTGCCTTGAGCACCTCCTCAGTCTTGCCCGGCTCGTTCAGGTATCCCATGAAAATGTTGCGTCCACGTATAATAATCTCCCCCTGACCGCTGGAATCTGGTTCGTTGATGCTGACCTCCATGCCAGGTAGGGCCACACCTGAGCTGTACAGGTTGGTGATATGATCGTGTATGGTTATAGCTCCCGCCGTCTCCGACATGCCATACATATCTCCCAGGGGCATGTCCAGGCTGAGGAAGAAGTGCTTGAGCTCGGGGGAAACTGGAGCTCCGCCTGTCAAGAATGTCTTGCACTTGTCCAGGCCCAGCATTTGCCGTATGGGTCGGATTAGACGAGATGCCAGCCAGAACTTGGCGTTGGAGTAAATTGACGTTTGGTCACTGGAAAAGCCAAAAGTTAGAACTGAACAATATCAAAGATATACCCTGATTCTTACCCAGCAATTGTAGAGAGGCGATGCTGCATGATGGATTCCCGGGCCTTGCTTAGAAGTATACGGGAATAGGGCTTGGCGTTGGCCTCGGCGGCCACAAGACGCTCCTGGAACTTCTCAAAGATGCGCGGCACACCGAACATCCGTGTGGGTCTCGCCTTCAGGAAGGTGCGCACCAGAGTGCCCTTCAGTGCATCCTTGTCGGCAAAGTACACACAGCCTCCATGGTCCATGGCCAGAAATATGTCAAAGATCTGTGCAGCAATGTGACTCAGCGGCAAATAGCTGACCAAACGCTCCTCCCCCTTCATCACACTATTCATGGCACCGGCCACAGTCTTCGTGTCGAACACAACGTTGTCGTGGGAGAGCATCACAGCCTTTGGCATGCCCACAGTGCCGGAGGTAAAGATCAGCATGGCGCATTCATTCACACAAATCGCACGTTCCCTTCTCAGCAGCTCCTGCTGCAGTTGCTCGCCATAGCTCGCCTGCTGGTCGAGCAGATGCTGCCAGCTGTAGTAGCCCTCCTCCTGGTTAACGAATGGCTCGAAGGGACCGTGTATCTGTATGACGGCTTTGAGACGCGGCAGCCTATCCTTGATGGCTCTCAGCTTCTCCATTTGCTTGTTATCATCCACGACACAGACTGTAGCATCGCTGGTGATGAGCGCATGATGCACTGCCTCCGCCGAGTTGCTCGGATAAATGCCGGCCACAATGCCGCCAGCACGCAATGCACCCAACTCCGCAAAGAACCATTCGGGGCAATTGAAGGCCAATACGCCCACTGAGCTACGTTCCTCTAGTCCGACATGTAACAGCATCAGCGCCGCCTGCTCCACCTTGCGACCGTATTCCGCATAGCTTATTGTCGTCCAGTCACCTTTGCCAGCGTCCGTTGTCTCCCAAACCAAAGCGGGCAGCTCCGAGTACTTTTCACAGGCCTCATTAAAGAATTCCGGCAGAGTCTGTGGCGTCAAAGTATCATTCTCATTTATCCGTAAGCGGACAGCCTCCAAGAGTGAGTGGCTTGTATAGCTCCCAGCTGGCTTCAGCTTGTCACTGCTCCGTTCCAGAACCACGTTGTTCATGTTGAAAGCGTTGCTTGAAGAATAAGCGCCCATCCTCCGGGTCAAGCTCTATTTATGCCATCTCGAGGCTTCGGATGAAATTGATAAGACTGCCAATGCCGTATACGGTTCACACACCGGCTTTCAGATTTCATAATCTCCCAAGAGCTCATGTCTGCTCTTAAGTCTAGCCTAATTGTATGCACGTCCCACTTCCATTCACTGACCTTTAGACTCTTTCTTGGCTTATCACCAGAAAACTTTGATAGTACTAGAGTCAAAATTGTGAATATACTTTGGACCGGTCGCTAAGGGCGATTAAGATTCGAAATGCTTAACCCTGCGAACTGAATTTAAGTTTTAAGCCAAGCCAATCAGTCATCTGTTATCTATATACACGCCTTATCACTGCCCTGAAAAGTGCAGCCTATTTCCCTTACAACAATTCAATTACAGCCCAAGAAAAGCGACCTAATCCTCTTCTACGAATTGATACGAAATATCTTAAAGGAAAATGCTACATTCCATGTAAGTATATAAGTATATACATACATAATCTGAATAGTCTATGATTGATTGTATTCTTTAAAAATGTTCTTGTTATTTGTCATACCAGAACATAAGGAAGGCAATATCTGTATATAATATAAATATAACTATATTGATTTAAATTTAGAGAAATAAAATATAAGAGAAATTTAATTTATAGCTTAATCTCCTAAGGGAAATTCCCTCTGTATATAGTACATACATACATTCTATGCACATGCAATATATAGATGTATAGATTGTATGTATATCGTTATTTCAGTGCTGTTATATACTTATTACATACATACATACTTATTTACATGCCAATAGGATTCATTATCATACATCTTATACAAGCTTACTTGTCCATGCATGCAAACATACATACATAAATACATTCATTTATTCATATGTATAATACATATGTACAGATAAGCGAAGAGACAAACTTAATCAAGCATAAAACGTTATGTTAAGCCTGCACAAATACTATTAATCCTGCTCGTGCATATCATAACCATTGACAGGCCAAAACATAACTGACCTGAGACAAACACCTGCGGCCGATCGAAACGTCACAGCTGAGCAGCTGCCCTTGGACGGAAGCCAAGAGACCAAGTGCATGGGCAGGCCAGACATTTGATTGCTCACCAAACCAGGCACGTCTCACAAGAGGTAGAGTGAGTGGATGAGTGGGAGCGAGGAGGCGAAAGAGGGAGAAAGATAAAGTGGGCACACTACAAAAACAGAAAATATCAAGCACACACGCATTTGTCGGCTGCGGCGCTGCTGCTGCTGCTGGCTGCTCTGCTGCTGCGTCTGTACATAGAAACATAAATTTGTAACGGATCTCGGACAAAGCTTTTGCTTTTGCGTTTGCTTTGCTTTTGCTTTTACTCCCTACCTTCGCTCTGGTCACTTGGCCACGCGTTGCTCTCACATTACACGCGCCTGGTGCTCAAACATGATACGCACAAACACAGACGCACACACTAACGCATGATATACATACACATATGTGCGTGTGTATGCATGTGTATACAAAGCATTGGAATAGAAGCAGCAGCAGAAAAAAAAAAAACAACAACTCAAATACTGTGGGCTCGCCCCAACAACACCAAACAAAAGCAACAGAAAAACCGACGCCTGCGTCGCAGTCGCAGTCGCAGTTGCTGTTGCTGTTGCTGCTGCTGCCTGTGCATTGCTGCGCGCCTGTTCGAGCAACAGTCATTTTTTGTACAAATTTATAATTTATTGTTTAATTTATTTTATTGCAAAATGTCAAACAGTGTGCCAAGTGCACAGACGCACACACCAACACCAACAGAAGTCATTCGTTTGTATGTTTGCATACATGTATGTAATTATGTCCATATGTTTGTTGTGTTTGCTGCAAAGAGGCAGGTAACAACAAAAGCTGTGATATATTATTAACTTAATCGAAATTGTTGCAATTTGTAGCTGCGGCTTATCATTTGTCATGCCGCAACAACAACATTATTATGAAATTATTTACCAGTGAACAGCAGCTCATGAATGCCAAACAAGTGTAAACAGTGTCATTTCTGTGCTGTGGATGGCAAGGGGCTGGGTAGGGGAGTCCGTCGGGTAGGGTAGCTTGTTGGCATTAAAACTACAATACAAATGAACGTGTATCATTGCATAGTGCAAATGCGCATGTATTTGTACATAGTGAGGTGTCTGATATGTAACGGTATACAGCAGATAAATATATATATATAATAGAGCGTAAGTAGCAGGTAAAATAAATACATATGCTTATGTATATAATAAAAAACTCCTACCTTTTTGTGCCCTAGCAATAAAATCGAACAGGCCATTAGAGTGGACCTTTACTTGATGGACAGAAACTGAGTTTGTTTCAATTCCAATGAAGTTTGGGATACTATCATACAGTACAATTTTTGCATAGGATATTTATAAGTCGTAGATTATACACATAGTACATATATTTATTATGCTGGAATTATCTGTAGTATGTACTTTATGAATATAATTCAAGAATTATACGATAAGTTATCAAAGATATTGCCTTTCGATAGTTTAAAATAGATGTTATGAATGAAATGTATAGATTATTTTCTTATTTTGTGTATATTATCAATATGTTATACTATGTTCTATACTATATAATACATTAAATTTATAATTTTATATGTATAAACTAACATAAGTTAACATAGACACTCATATGCTCTCTAACGAGAACAGAAGGTTCAGCCTAAAGCCTATTATACACGTATGATAACTGTTTGATTTGAAACTTTTGACTACATACCTATTTAAATATATATGTGAAACATATATATATATATATTTGTATATATTACCCACATATTATATTCTAAAACGGAAACCAGTCAAAGCCCTGCATACGCTGCCCCGCTATCAGAAAGACTATCAGCAACAATTGTAAAATCTTCCCAACCGTACAATTGGCTGGCTATCGCAGTGTATAGTTAAACGTACATACATTTATTTCTATACATATATGTATGTTAATACATATAAACAACAAGAATATAAGCGCTTAATGCCATTCTCTATATTCACTATAACGGAATCGATATGCATGCTCATGTTCGTGTATTCTTTTTCTTACTAATCGTATGTGTAGTAACATGTGTTGTACATATTTACACGCACGATTCGTGACGCTTTGTAGGGGGGGTAATGGGCTGGGGTATGCATGTGCATGTCTGTGACTTTTGTAGATTTGTTTGTGTACATATAGATATAGCAAAAAAACCAGGCGCACAGCATTGATTAGCAGGCGTAAAAAGAGCCCAACCAAAGTCAAAGCAAAATGTTCATGCGAGCAAGTGAGTGAGCTGCCAGGCAAGGCAACAATAACAACAATAACAGCAACAAGTACACACAACAATAAAGAAACACACATTCATACACAACAACACCACACAAAGCGATACAACACACACACAAAACTACCAAAAGAGGCAGAGACGAAACCGACGGACACCCGAGACGACGGCGGCGACGACAGATAAACAACATTTATATTCATGTACCCGCCAGTAACAGAACAACAACAGAAACAACAACACAAGAAGTGCGCCACATACATACACACACACACACACACATACATATATACACGAGCGTACACAAACATAAAAGAAGGAAAAAAAAGCTAAAATCAAATAACATGTGTACATATTGACAAACAAGTGAATATACGTACATGCATATATATACATAAGTATGTATGCCTAAATGTATGTACCGACATACACACATGTATTGCACTGCTCACGATTCATCCACCACACTGTGCGCCCCCCTTTGCAACTCATGCAAACTCATTTCTACACACATAAGAATAGCGACGCCAACGTCGACGTAACATATCAACAGCAGCGTAAGCAGCAGAGTCGTTACATGGGTCGCGACGGTAGACAGGAGACAAGGAAACGAACGATAACAAAAACATATTCACACATAACATACATAAATACATACATACATATGTACGTATGATAGTGAGTACATACTTGGATGTTAGCTGACACCGGTCTCTTAACTCTGCTCTCGCTAGTCTCTCGATGTTTATACAGTCGGCTACATACATAAATAGCAATTACAATAACAACCGGTATTTAAAACTGTTTTTAATCCCATCATTAACACACGATAAAGACTAACAAAGCAAAACTGGTAGAGTCTCAGATAACTCAACCCTCAAAAATTTCGAAAGCAAAATAAATTTATTAACATGGATATAAAGACAAAATTAAATGTAATATACATTTTTACATGGCTAGTAAACTTGTTGAATGAAAATATTTAAGATCGAAAAAAAATATATTTTATTCGGTTTACGTTATTTTTGTCGGGTGTACACAATTGACAGCTTGTTAAGGAGAGCAGAATTTACAGCAATACCAAAACAATAACAATACGGAATGCATAAATAATTAAAAAGCAAACCTCAGTTGAGTATGCGGTAGTATAGAAGGTCGGCCGATTTACTATAATCGGAAAACGTCAAAATGACGTCAGATGCAATAAAATACAGTTGACGAATGTTTGATAATTAAATCGCGTAGCCGACCGGTTAACGGCCCAATTGACCATATACTTGTATGTACGTGTACATTCATATGTTTGTATATACGCATGTGTTTACAGTAATCGTATTTAAATTACCGCATTGCTGTCATATTCATAGTTCTTATCTGTTTTCCGCTACGCATCAACTGGATGATTCTCGATGATGCTGCATTTTCTTGATGGCCAACGGTCAATGGAAAATTCTGAAGGCATTCTACGGCTGTTATTGGCGTCGCGCCTAGATAACTCTATGACCCCGTCATGATTACATGACCTGTGATGTGGATGTATGAATATAGTGTATGTACATTTAATACACAAACGTAGACATCGAACGCAGCCCAGAAAATTAAAGGTAATTGTAAGTCAAAACTATGGTCTATAGTGTAAAGTGTAAAATTATGATTCCTGTCAAATATTTATTATAAAATATATAAATTTGAATAATAAATGAATTATTTTTTAGTTTCATTCGTTACAGTCTTTCAAGTTTTCATACCTCAATCATCTGTTTGTATATTTTACGCATGTGACTAAATTTTTTAACTCGTGAGCGTTAATGTTAAGTTCAGCGTGTACTCATTTCTGATCGCCGCTGCAAAAAGAATCAGTGGATGTTACTTTAGTGAAGCGCCGATAATCATACGAATTAAGTTGTTAGTGCTGGGCTCTGCCTGCATCGCTGCATTAACAGAAGCAGCAAAGCCGATGTTGACGCTGACGCCTACGCAGGCTGACAAGCTTCTTTAAGTCAAGTGAATGGCTCTCAATGGTTTTGATACGTCATTATGCTGACGAAGGGGTAACTCAAGCTAAGTCTTTCATATATATGTATGTAGGTTTGTACATATGTATATGTGTATATATGTGCATTCGTAGGCATATAAACATACATGGTAACATATTTAAATGCTGTCGCTCACCACGTGCTTCTTGCTGTTGCCCATTACATTTCGTTTTCATACCATTTCTGGTTTTAGCTTTGGCTCTACGCTCTCGCTCATTACAAACGTATGCCTGTATGTTTGTGTGCGTGTGTTTACGTATTAAACATGTATGTAGACAAATACATATGTATTTTAACATAACATACAAGCTACATATGGGCACCAACAAACATAAACACAATTTGAGAACGACAACGTCGACTTCGACGCTGACGCCGCCGTTACCGTTTTAGCCGTTGCCGCAGCTGCGAAAGCTACTTCTACCCGTAGTACATGTACATGTGCACAACAACAACAGCATAAAAAAAAACATCACCATACACATTCGAGTATTGCCCATACGCTCTCTACGTTCGCCTGCGATTCATTTCTGTTCGCCTGCTTTCCGCTCATGTTTATTTGTATATATCGAGCAACACAAACGCACAAAGCTCATATGCAAAGATTCACGGCACATACTAACTAATTCTTGTATGTCTATACACACGTGAAAGCATACATATTAATGTTAATACTGTAAGATATAATATATAATACCTTTGCTTACATATGTATTTACATGCAGTCATACCTACATAGACACACACAAACACACACACGCACACAAAGTCGGAAACAGTACTACGTGGATGACGTGTATAACGTCTATGTATGTACATACATAGTAGTATCTATCTACTCGCCTGCTAGTGGCTGTTGTACCTGGCCCCATGCTGCTCTGTTTCAATGCAATGTAGTTAAGGTTGTTTTTTTATCTTATTTAAAATATATATGCATACATATATCTGAGTATATAATATTTTATATTACAATATGGCAGAACGTCGTAAGGATTAGTGTACACTCAAATGTACATACATAAGTAAGCCTGATGATGTGAGTATGTCAAAACAGCTAATAGAATGTTATCTTAGCATTATTATTATAAGGTTGAATAGAACTAACTGTTGTTAACGTAATATTAAACATTAACATTAATATTAACGTAATATTAGAAATAATCAGCCATATTGAATAGATAGGACACAACATATTTTGAACATATTCAAGGGATACCAGGCTTTAACATAGAACATAAAAAGTTGATGAAAGCTAGCTGTTATTAACATAAGATGAAGGGCACTGTTAAGCGACAGCTCTTAAATATAACAGAAAGAAATAGCCATATTGAATATGTAGGGCACAACAGATCTTTAACAGTCCAGGGATGCTTGGTTCATGTTAGGAATATGATTTTTATAGCATTGCTGCTGTTAACATAAGATGAAAGGCACTGTTAAGCGGCAGCTCATATACCTGTATAAAGTATAATGTAATCAATTAACCATATTGAATAGATAGGCCACAGCAATGCCATTCAGATAAATATAAGATAACAGTTATTATCTATACCATATGTAACATAATCAAGTGAAGTAGGAACAGATGCTGAAACGCACTGTTAAGCGGCAGTTCTTGAATACTATGTTATAGAAAAAAATAGCCATATTGAAAAGAAAGTGGTACAACAGGTCTTTAACATAGGCAAGGGATATACGGTTCATGTTAATAACATTATTATAACATTGGACAGAGCCAGAAACGCACTGTTAAGTGCTAGCTCTTAATGTGTATAACATAAAACCGGATCATACAAAGCATGTGTAGGTCACAGCAGAGCCATTCAGATAACTGTTAAGATAACAGCTACTTAATATCTGCAAGATAATCAAGGGATTTTACGTCTTAGTTAAAAATATATTATAAAATATTTCATCTAATTTGATTGATATTGTTGTGTTTCAAAGAAAGACTTAAAATTAGGCCCAATAAAATGAGCCAAATGGAACAGCTTAAACGTTGAGCCTTGCCTGGAACAACTTTGAGCGCTGCATGCCTTAGCATAGCGTTAAGGTCATCAATAGCCTTATTTATTCGATCGCCCGGAGCGTGTATGTGCTCGTGTATTCCCGTGCCAAATCCATCAGAGACATACTGGAAATCTTGTTTGCACGCATATTGCTGGGGCCATTCATTCTCTTGGCTCTGGCAGACCAACAAGTGACTAACACTATTGCAAAGGCATTGGCTAAGATTCAGATTAATACAATTGGCAGCCACTGTCACCAATGGAGTCCGGTATGCTTTCACTTGCCAACATTTGCAGTTTCTTAGGCACTTTTCCGGCGGCTGCAGTAGCTCCGGAATGGGCTGACAGCCTTTGTTTGGCTGCTTGAAGTAACCCGGCCAACAGCGACAGATGTCGGGTGCAACGCAATCTCCATAAAGACAATCAGAGCACTTCGGCTGGCAGCCCTCCAGGCCATCCAACGTCTCATAGCCCTCGATGCAGGTGCACTGCTGTGGAGCGGTGCACTTAGACTTAACGCACACGGGATTACATACGGGCAGGCAGTTGCTGGGCGTCCCTACATAGCCGGGACAGCAGACCTCTCGGGTGAGCCACTCCTAATTAAGGACTAGGATTGTAGTATATTAATGCAAATCTCTCACTGAAACCCACCTCATTGTTCCATTCATCCAGATTTGTTGAATTCCGCGCAATTGGCTGACTCTCCAGCAGAGTTTGAGGTTTCCGTATAATTTCCTTGCAAATGCCCTCACTGCCAACCCGTATCCAAAGGCAACAGGTCAGAGTGAGAGCTATCCATGTCTGAGTCATGGAACTTAATATCAATCTTATAATTTATGCGGGTAAATAGTTAATTTATTAAAATTAGCCATTTCATTAAAACTTCAAATTAAAATAACGTTAAAATAACATTTATCGTAAGGGCAGCTGAGAAAAGCAGGAAAAAAAAGAAAAACAAGAAAATAATAAAATAATTTTCCATCGAAAGCGAATCATATTTATTAATACAGATTAAATTTAAACAATTAATCAACAATTGCGGTCGTGTCAGCGTAGTTAGTATTTGGATAGTAGCTAACACTGCGGCTGCGTGTTACAAAATAGCATATAATTCCGCCAACACTGCCTAAAACAAAGAGTACTATTAGGCCGAGAATTAGATACACCCACCACTCGAGCTCCGTAGAACAGTTCAGACTCCGAATATCCTTGGGCTTGAATCCTTTGAGACACTTGCACCGGTTGAGCCCTGCACAGTAGCTGTTCCTGCCGCACTTGGGGTAGCATTTGTGAGTGCATTTCATCGCCTTCTTGTCCCAAACGTAATCGCTCGTACATCCACATTTATCCGGCGACATGCATATGCCATGCAGACCACAGTCCGGCTTACACAAAGGACGACAGGTTCCGTTTACCACACCAAATCCTTCCTTACACTGACAAACATTATTCCCAACACAAAAACTATTCAGCCCGCAATTGGGATCACAAACTCCTTGACACTTGCTACTCTTCTGTTCCCACTTAAAGCCTATATCGCATTCACATTTTTCAGGAGCTACGCACTTTCCATTATCACATCCTTTCGAGCATATAGGCTGGCAGGTTTTATTTTGGGAGAATCCATATCCTTTCATACACTGACAAACATTATTCCCAACACAAAAACTATTCGGCCCGCAAGCAGGTTTACATTTCGGGAGACATTTCTTATCCTCTTCATTCCACATGTAGCCCGGATCACAATCATCACTTCCTGGAGCAACAGGTTGTATATCCATTTCAGACTCAGACTATTTAAATGGGGAAAATCTTATTTGAATTTCCTTAAGGAAACTGTAACTTTAGATCTTTTACCTTGCAGGTGCTTAGACATAGAAGCAATGCTAGGCTTAGGCCTAGGAGTGCTCGAATTTTATCCATTTTATGTATATTCTAGACTATAGAACTCAACTGTGTAGAGTTCCGGATCAAACTAAGTATTCCTGGAGCTATTCAAGGGCTTTTATTAAGTCGCTGCCGGGGAAAGAAAATAAAGTGAAGTAAAACTAAAAAATGATTAATAATACAAGCTTTATGCGGGACTAATAATAAAATCTATAATTAAAAAAAATATAAGGGTATATTAATAAAATAGACGGATATGTAAACATACATCATTGACTATAAACCTTTCAGAAAATATTACAATATTCAAATAACAATATATACCCACCAATAGGTGGCGCCACCAGAAACAGCTATATTTAAAAAATCCTGTTTCCCTTGCGACAGACCTTGTATATATATATATATATAAATTTTTTAAAGAATAAAATGCTGGAGTATTATGGAATACGATTTTAAATATGAATTTATCCATATAACGTTTCATTTATAATATCGGCATTATATTGGTATTATTTCATGATTCTGATATATATGTAAAATTCTGACTCTACCCAGTGACAACTTTATTGTGTAAGTATATAAATATATATATAAGTATATATTTATTGTGGG
Organism: Hirtodrosophila trivittata; assembly: GCA_035045065.1. Lineage (NCBI taxonomy): Eukaryota > Metazoa > Arthropoda > Insecta > Diptera > Drosophilidae > Hirtodrosophila > Hirtodrosophila trivittata. Next base: position 4,446,155 of record JAWNNK010000856.1, read on the forward strand.
GTTAACTTATACGCTTATGTAAAAACTGTAGAAAGAGTAAAGTTCCTGATATGGTAAAGAGAGTTATCCTCGAGATGAGGAAGAAAGAAGTTTAACCAACGCAAAGGATTGCAATCTGAATTTATTTATTTTATTTATTTTATTTATTTTATTTATTTTATTTATTTTATTTATTTTATTTATTTTATTTATTTTATTTATTTTATTTATTTTATTTATTTTATTTATTTTATTTATTTTATTTATTTTATTTATTTTATTTATTTTATTTATTTTATTTATTTTATTTATTTTATTTATTTTATTTATTTTATTTATTTTATTTATTTTATTTATTTTATTTATTTTATTTATTTTATTTATTTTATTTATTTTATTTATTTTATTTATTTTATTTATTTTATTTATTTTATTTATTTTATTTATTTTATTTATTTTATTTATTTTATTTATTTTATTTATTTTATTTATTTTATTTATTTTATTTATTTTATTTATTTTATTTATTTTATTTATTTTATTTATTTTATTTATTTTATTTACTTTATTATTTTATTTAATTTATTTAAATAATAATATGGCATCGCTATGGCCTTATCAAACATGCTCGGGCGAGTCAGTCGACGTCGCAGTCGCAGTCTCAGTTGCAGTTTCAGTCGCGGGCGGCAGACTGACTGGCGATAAGGCAATAAAAAACAGTTAGTTATCGTACGAGTGGAGGCGAAGAACCCCGAAGAATCGGAAAACAAAGAATTGTGCTTTCTCTTTTTATCAGGAACGGAGCTGTGGGATTGGGTTTAGTGCATTTGCAGCGTGCGACAGAAGAGCACCGAGTAGACGAGCAGGATAAGTGTAATCAGTAGATAGGAAGATGCTGGCGCTGCTGATGATTGCCCTGGCGCTGCTCACGACCCAGACGCTGGGCATGGCCATAACCAATGGTCATTGCCAAAAGAACATAAGCGTCAAGTACCAGGTGCCGGTAACGAAGACAAAGCTTGTGGCCAATGCAAGCAGCTCGGATGCGGAGCAGTATATTGTGTACGAGGAGCGGGTGAGGTGGGACACCGTGCAGATGTGCTGTCCGGGATATCGCACCATTATCTTTGGGTTCTGTGAGCCCATTTGCCTGGAGGCGTGTCCCGCCCATAGCTACTGCCTGGAGCCGAACAAATGCCGCTGCATGCGCGGTTATGAGCACTCGCATCATCCCAACAAGCAGCATCAGCTAATCTGTCGACCCATCTGTCAAGGCGGCTGTCCGGAGCACAGTCATTGCATTGCACACAATGAATGCGAATGTCGTCCTGGCTACAAGGATGTGAGCAGCTGGTTCAGCTTAAGCCTCAGCTGTGAGCGCATCCAATGTGGCCAGGAGCAGCGCTACGATATACAGCGGCGTGCCTGCATCAAGATTGAGATGAGCATGGAGGAGCTGATGCAACGCGTCGCAGAGCGACTGGCCAAGGGCCTAGAAACGGACGCTGACCAACCCACAGACGATCCATTGGACTGAAGGCAGCTCAACATTATAACATATATACTCCTATACATATAAGTAGGTATAAGTTCTATAAGAGTTTAATAAAGCGACAAGAAACTGGATGAATAATGGATGAGACTACTCCTATCTCAGACTGCTCCAAGTACATAATATGCTATCAGCTCTGAGAAGTAGTAGATGCTGCGGCTGTCGCATTTTAAAGATTAATTATGGCAACACCAGATTGGAGTATGAATCCCTCTACAAGTTGCATCTTTGAGTTAGAGGACAGACAGACGAGGGCAGCTTGAAAACTATTCGCATATATTTATCTAAGTTTCAGGCACCTGTGTCACCCTGTGTCTGCTTTCGAATGGAACTTAGAGCTAAAGAATACACAGGCTGTGGAATAAAACGAGAGCAGCTGGAAAAATATTCGCATATACTTTAAAATTGTACAAGTCTAAGTTTCACGCACCTGTGTCACCCTGTGAATGCTAAATTATTTATAAAATTGAACTTGAAGCTTAAGGACAGACAGACTGTGAAGTAAAACGGGGGAGCAGCTGAAAAAGTATTAGCATATATTTTCCCTCAACTGCTGCCTATGTTTCTTTCACTTGTGTTACCCTGTGATTGATTTCGAATATATTTATTAAATGGAACTTAGAACTTAGGGACTGACTCATATATATTTTGCATCAACTTTTGTCTAGTTTTCTGGCACCAGGGTCACCCTGTGATTGGTTACAGAAATATTTATAAAAATTAAACTGAACTGTTCTCCATATAGAACGGAATGTTTATGGGGATTCCCCTGCGTTGATGTGAAAAATGATTGATAAACTTTTTATAAAATAATTTTAAGTACTCCATTTGGCGAAATATAGATATATATAAAAATATATAAATCGGAAACTATTTGCAAATATGTTTAAGAACTCAATGAAAAAGTCTTTGTGCAATGTTTTTTTTATTATGATAATTCAAACAGTAGGTTGATATCCTTGCGTTTCAGTAAATAAAACATTTGTAACATATGATAAAATTTAAACTAAGGCACTAAAAATATACAGTTTTAGGAGGGGGGAGGGGAAAGCTGTAGGCAAGCTACCGGAACTCGTTAAAGATAATTAATAACTTCATCATTATCAAGATCAGCATCATAAACATCATTATTAACATCATCGCACTCATACTAATTGAGTGATAATTGGGGAGTGAGGAAGTAGGAGGGATAAAACTTCTAAAATTTCTCTATATATGTATATATATGTATATATAACACCGTATGTATATATATATATATATGTATATGTATAAGGCACTGATTGGCTTATAAGTCCGTTAAATTCATTCCATATTAAAGCTCAAGTTGCAATGCTCTCTCGTAATTTTTGGTTTCACAGCCAAATGATATTGGGGCCTATGCGTAAAGTTTTTCGATAGTTTCCTCGTACATTTTGTTGACGACGTTGCGCTTGATCTTCAGGGTGGGTCCCAGCTCGCCGGTGTTGATGGAGAAGTCATGGGGCAAGATGGCGAACTTTTGTACTTTTTGGGCATTGGAGATGGACTGTTTGTTGGCACGTTTGATGCCATCCTCGATGGACTTCCAGACCTTTGGACAGGGACCCGCGTTGAGGATGTCTGTGAGTGTCTTGTGCTCAACGCCCAGGGCTTTCATCCAGACTGCAGACTCGTGTGTGAGCTCATCCAATGGTGCACCCGTCTCTCGGTCCACTTCGGTCTGTGGGAGGATTAAGATTAGACTCGGACTTAGATCAGATTTGAGTTAAGACTCACCTTGATGGTAACCAGCACCACTAGATATTTACGCTGTTCACCCACTAGGAAGGCATTGGAGATGCCATCGAGTTCCTTTTTGATGACGTTCTCAATGTGCACGGGTGGAATATTCTCACCGCCAGCGGTGATGATGAGCTCCTTGGAACGACCTGTCAGACAAACGTAGCCCTTGTCATCGATGAAGCCCAAATCTCCGGAATGCAGCCAACAGTCATCGTCCAGCGACTCCTCGGTCTTCTCCTTATTGCCAATATAGCCCATGAACACATGACGTCCACGGATGCACAGCTCACCATGTCCATTCTCATCCTGGTTAATAATCTTCGATTCGCAGCCCTGCAGCGATCGGCCAATCGAATTCAAAGATGACGAATCCTGGGCGCAAAGTGTATGACAACCGGCAGTCTCGGACATGCCAAAGGCATCCAAAATCTTCATGTCCAGACTGAGGAAGTATTTCTTTGTCTCCGGAGACATAGGTGCAGCGGCGCTCACCAAACTGATCACTCTATCAAAGCCGAGAGCTGCTCTCACCTTGGACAGGATGAGGGATTTGGCAATCCTGTAGCGGAAGCCACCGCTGCTCTTGCTGCAAAAGTTGCAAAGAAAAATAAGAAAAGTTTAATTAGAATTGTTAGAATTAGTTTCCAACTTGATAATTGCATTGCATGGTCCAAGGATAATGCGGACATGGCTCAGCGACATGGGACCCAAAAAGGAGTCCTGCTGCATAAAAATAGAGTGTGAAGCCTTAAAGAGCTCGAAAGAGCCTCAAGGCACAACTGAGGACGGAGTAAGAGCTGGCTAATCATGCATCTGAGCGAGTTGAGCTAACGTAATCCTTTGCATGTTGAGTGTCCTTTAAAGCCAAGTTAAAAGTACTTTAATCACTCGCAAAGTTGAACTCAGTTTGGTGCACGCTGTGCAAATACCTGAGACGGATTTCCTGAAGCCTCCAACCCCACGACAAGGACGTGCCCGCATGCAAGGGATGTACACTGATTTGGATTTTGGTCCTGTCCCCTCTGCTATTCACGCTATTCTCGTGTACAACCTGGCGTATGAGTAATGTTGTTGTCTGTGATTTTCGCTTAAACCAGAGCATGCCACAGGCAGCCTCTGGCCGCTTCGCTTGCATAATTTAGTGTCAGAAGCGCGGCATTGCCTGACAGGGATTGCTTTCAGCTAGGATGCAGGCAACCAAGGATGGCACCAGATAGAATGTAGCAACGTGTAAGGATAATAGAGTGGGGCTAGCTGCAGCCACTTTAACTGTGCATCCTTTTTGCATAATTTATGCGCACACAAAAGTTAAAGTTGAAGTATTTCTTAGCTACAATCCCAACGGATTAGGACTTACCCTTGACTCTCCATGTAATGCTTAAGTGAGATGCCCTTGGCCCAGCCGGCAAGCATTCTCTTAAAGCTGCCACTGGAACTGGCAACGGCAACCATGCGCTCCTGGAACTTCTCAAATACGCGCGGCACGCCCATAAACCGGGTGGGATGTGCATCCTGCAGTGTCTTAACCAGTGTACCCTTCAGCGCATCCTTATCCGCAAACCATATGCAGCCGGCCATTGCGGTAACTGTATAGATGTCCACCGTCTGGGCAGCCACATGGGACAGTGGCAGATAGGAGACCATCGCCTCCGCACCCATAACAACCTTTTCCAGGGACTTGGTTATGGCACGTGTATCAAAGGCAATGTTATCGTGGGAGAGCATCACACCCTTGGGCATGCCCACTGTGCCGGAGGTGTAGACCAGGCAGCAGCACTCATTGATGGCGATGTTCTCGAGGCGACGCTTGTACTCATCCTCCACATCGCTGACGTTCATCGATTCGATCTCTGCCCACTGGATAAAGCATAAAGGGATATAGGTTTAGTGGAACTGTTCGATAGGAAGTGAACGACTAGGAAACATACCCTGTAGTAGCCATCCTCCTTCTTGAGGTAGGGTGCATAGGGTTCCTGGATTTGTATGGCCGCCTTAAGGTGTGGCAACTTGTCGCGTATGGAATGTATTTTGTCCATTTGCTTTGAGTCATCGACGATGACAATTTGTGAACGGGAATCCTCAAGCACATGCATAACCGCATCCGCCGAGTTCGTCGTATAGATACCAGCAATTATGCCACGTGCATGGATGGCGCCCATCGCCGAGTAGAACCATTCGGCGCAATTAAAGGCCAGAACGCCCACCGAATAGTGCTCCTCCAATCCCAGTTTGATGAAGGCCTTTGCCGTCTGATGCACCTTCTGTTCATATTGCCTGTGGGTTGGATGGAGGATGGTTCGAGGTTAGGCAAATTCAATAAGCGATAGGGGTAGTTCGCAGGATCGAAGGACCTCTAATTGCAATCCTCTGTTACTCACTTGTAAGTGACTGTGTTGTAGCCGTTACTTGGCGTCTTGGTACGCAGCGCCGGATAGTCTGGATAATTGTTAACAGTGCGCTTCAGCAGGCCGGGTATGGAGATGGGCTCCTCGGCGCCCAGGCCCTCTTTGCTCAGGCGAATCTTAACCGCATCCTCAGGATTTGTGGTGCGATACACCTCGGCTTGCCTCAGGCGATTTGGGCCTGGACGATTGTACAGCGCGTCGCTTGGATTCATGGCCATTGCTGAAATCAAATTAACAAGCCATTAGCCAAACCAAATTCATTTTCACTTTAAGCCAGGCTAACTAAACATGCAACTGCCATCGATAATCGTACGACCTGCGAGTAAAGTACATGAATTTATATCAAACAAACTGCCGATAAGGTGTTATACTGCCCGTATAATGTCAAGGCTATCTGTACAGTTGCTTATCGTTAAGTTTTAAGCTATTACCTAACAGCTGATTAAAGACGACAGAGAAGTCATAGAAACAATATATATATATGCATATTATCGTATGGATCGTATGGCCTGATCTAAGTGGGATTTACTAGGGAATTTGTTGGAAAGAAACTCCCATAAGATTTCAATCAAGTTTCGGTGCACGAATGGGGTTTGCACGCAAACTAAGTGCATATATATCATAGTTATTATCATTATCATTATCATTATCATCTATCTTATATGACATGCCATTAATATTTGTTTAAGCAGTCATTTCTTTTAGTCTTATCGTACACGATAATGCCAAAGTACAGAAGTCTTGCCCAACTATAGTAACTGCTTCCCGTTCCAATAGAATTTTATTTTCTATATATTTTTTGGGTACAAAGGGCTTCGATATCTATCGATGTATACACATGTTTTATACGATGTTGCTAAGAACGTTCGTAATATTTTATTAATCAATAAACTGACAAACTGCTTTCGCATGGAAACTTATCATTGATAAGAACAGAAAATGCCCAAAATAAACAACAAACGATTTTAAGTTAAGAATGAAAAAAACGAAAACGAATATCAGAAGAAAAAAGTCAAGTCCAAAGTTTGTTTCGTGTTAGAAGTGAAAATATTATATGTAAAAACGCCTATGATTACCTCTGACTGATTGATTGATCAAGCCACTGGCTCTCAATAATGGAATTGAATGATTGACACTTCAGTCTAATGTACAAAAAGTGAGTTGCGTTTCTTTTTGATAGGGAAAGTAATAAAGTTATTAAGATTTCTCTACAGATCTTGGGAATAAACTGAATTGATACGGAAAATAATTAATGATATGAAACAATTGTCGATTCTAACGACAAGCACAGAACCGTTAGTTAAGTCATATAACTGGTATTTTGATGGAATTTCCAATGTTTAGGAAGTACAGAGATAAATACCCCTAAGGCACTACAAACAGGTATTTTAGATGTAATACTGCAAAACATTCGCTTCCTCAACAAATGACAATGAACTGCGTTGTGGGAGAACAAGATTACAGTACAGACATATATATATATGTATATATATACGTAGTACTCGTTTTAGAAATAAATGGAAACAAAAACTGTTCAAATATTGCTTTTGTTTTTAATATATGTGCTTATACGAGGTTATGTATACAGTATATAGTATATAAAATAGTTGGAGCGAGTAGATTTTTAATTTTTAGCTTAAGCTTCGATGGGAACCGGCTTTATTGATAAGGAAAAATGGTCTAGACTAATAGTTTTTTTTTTAGAAAAAACGAATAGACCTTTGTACTTTGAATATATATAGAGAAAAAAACATATTGGTCAATATCCAAAAAAAAAAAACATAGATTGCGTCGTAATGTCGACCTATGAAATTGCGTGTAAAAACAAAACAGATAATAGCCAGATCTAAAAATATATGTGGCAATATATGAGATGCTAGCAGCCAATGAGAAGAGAGACTGCCATGTCACATAACTGAAGAATTTTGTATTGTATCGCGGAGGAGGAGAGTGGAAAGAGTGGAATTAGAAACATGGTCAAAGAGGTGGATGGCAATGCAAAGCGAAACTAAAGAGAAGATAAACGAAATCCAAAAAGAAATTGCCGTCAAGGTGACAATGAACTCAAGTACAGTGCACTGACCTACAAAAAAATATATCAGAGAAAACTACGAAGAAACAGAATCAATAAAATAAAAACAGCCGGTAAATGATGATGATGGTCTTCGTATAAACCAAAGCCAGAGCCAAATATTATTGGGCAGCAGCGCACGTGTTTCTCACGCATAATTTATGTATTTAATATATGATTTGTTGCCAACTTACATAATTTATTTGAATTGTTTTGGTTTTTTAGAACTCTGGCGTTATTTTTGTTATTTAGCACAAACACTTTCTATTTTCTTTCTGCTTCAGTTTCTCTAAATTTGCTGCTCGACTTGGAGCACGAAGTAAAACGCACACGACCGCACGCAGCGAAGGCAAAACGTAAACTGAAAGCAGAACAGGATCGGATGCTATAGAAATCGTCGATCAAACGCCGATGGCTGTTAATGTTGTTGCTGCTATTGTTTCTAATATTGCTGTTACTGTTATTGTTGCTGTCGCTCCCGCTGCCGCTGCCTCCGCCGCCGACGCCTCCGACTCTGCTGCTGTCGATCGGCTTTGAGCGAACGTTAGACGAATTACATGTGTGTCTGTGTGTGTGCGCTGCGAAGCTACCTGCTAGCGCCGTTTCTTATCAGCTGTGCGCCCTCGCCCTCTCGCAGTTGCGACACTTTGGGTAATTGCTGAGACATCGAAATAACCATAAAAAAACGGTATCGACTGATCCTATGTAAGGGACTTTAGTGAAGAGAAGGAGGGGTAAGAGAGAGAGAGCGTGAATAAGGGAGAGCGGGAAATAAACGATATGCTCTTATCAGTTGAGATTTTCAGAGACGTTTTATGTCGCATTCTATATAGTATATACATGTACATACATTTTGCTATATATGTTGTATGTATGTGTATATGTATGTGTTGTAGTATATATATATATACTGGAATGTAGAAAGGAACTTAGTTTTATCGTAAGAATAAGAAGGAAATATGTGGTAGCAATCGCTGCTTGTGTTTGCATTTCTATTGAACATAACTTAAAAAGACTTTAGAATATACAAACAAAGTAAATGTTATATATCTGTCATTGTTTTATCGGGTTTTAATACCAGACTTGCCCGATAATTAAAATGCAATTAAACAGAAATTATACATAGTTTGCTTTGATAATTGAAAGCGCAATTTTCATACTTAGTAGATGAATTTCTACGAAAAAAACAGAGATAATCTCTATGGAACTGCATGTAATCAGCGTAGATTAGCTTTGTTTTTGTTCCTTCACCTTAGAAAGTTCAAAATAAATATACTATATATAAATATATATAAATTTAAATGAAAAAGAATAGTGCTTCTTATACTATTTATAAACGGAGTTGAGCAATTGCTGTCTCTAATCTATTTTCGTTATAATTTGTATGACTTTTTGATTGGAAATTAATCAAAACTTTTGTTTTTACAATTTATAAAATGAATCATTTAACTGGATATCAGTTTGAAGAATTTCCATATAAATATACAATAATTAGAACACAAAGAAAATATTCAAGATTATATTTATATATAGATTAACTTGTGGGTTTTATCGGGTATTTACAATAATTTCAATAATACGATAAAAGGGTTATAAATTAATTATAGGTAGAAAATTCTATAAATATTTGTGTATATTTTTATTACTATGTAAGCAGAGCCTCAACTATTGCTGCCTAGTTTTTATATTACTTAGTTTTACTTTTAGTTATAGTTTCTTTCTTTGATAAATCGTAGAATATTTTCTATATAGTATTCCCAGTTAGATATTTCTGCAGGCAGCCTATCTACTGATTGATTGAAAGTATCTAAAATAACGCTAATTTGACTGTTGCCAATTGTTGTAGTTGCCGCTTATCAAAATTTTCTATAGCTGTTGGCACCTTTTATGATTTGATAATTATAAACGTAGCAGTAGTTTGAGCTCATAAACTGCAGTATTTATAAGTGGTCGGCAGTTCTTTTTAAATTTATGCCCAGCTTGGGCACACTTCCGTCGTTACCTAATCTTGGACAGCAACATGGGAGGCCAAAGGTTCCCTCGGGCTTGGCAAGTACCCTGAATTCCTTGGGCGTTAGTTCTTTGATAATGGCTTTTGGCCTTAGTTCTCCAACTGCAGCTGATCGATAAGATATAGCTAACGAATTGTAGTACTCCTATATATATTAGTAAATCACATTTTTGTCATCTTAATAGCTCGAAAACCTGAAGTTTTTCTTGATTATCTCTAGAGCCGAAAGCACTCAGAATCTTAAATCATTTGTTGTCAAACGCAAAATATATGTTAGTAGATAGTCAAACAGATACCTGTAAAATAATGTATACTATACCTTTATAAAGGCCATTGTGACTCATTAAAGATAGCAGTGAAAATATATATATAACTTCTTCAACTGGGGATAAACCTGACCTAATCTATATTTAAATATTTTATTTCTCCATAAATTTAGGCATGAGCTGATTAATTATTTTAATCATTCTTTTTATTTATCCTCCTATTTAGCCCTGACATTGACATAGATTATATTTATATATTTAATTAAAATGTCTGCAAGTGTATAAATAATTCGGTTACTCATAGAAACTTTTTGTTTTCTATTTTATTTAGCAGCTGCAACGATTTGCTGCTAATCTACGACTCTGACATAATGTGCAATAATTTAATTGAACGTTGATAATATACATTTATATTTATTAATTAATTTCGCAATTATGAATTTAGGCAATTCAGTATGGCAGACAACGAGATACCCTGTACTAGGGGTCTCAAGCAGAGGAAAATATAAAATATAAAAGAAAAAATAAAATAAATAAAAATATAAAATAAATTATGCTTTCTTCTGCAGATAGAAGCCGCTATGCTGTTTGAGGTATATATTTATATATATCTATATATTATATATGCTTTGTCAGGTTAATGAACACGTCCAACTGTTCCATTTACAGGGTATATGAAGAAGACGTCAGATGCTTGTCCTATGTCTTATCAATGCCAAAACAAGTGTTTTATTCTAAGCAATTTTTGCCTATACTAGGTAAAACGATCTGAAGTACTTTAAGTTCCACGCGTAGAATCGTAAACCCAGTGACAACTTGGGTCAAAGTATCGAAGTAACTAGATAACGATAATACGCTCAAAGGTGTTCTATAATGATTGTGCACTTTTATTAATAATAAAATTAAGCTGATAAAAATGCAATAATAAAAAATGTTATAAAAAATATAAATTCCTTTTAAAATCATTTATGAACTAAATTCGAATATAAAATTGAATTATGACTTGTTATAAAAACAAAATTTTAATTTATAACTGCAGTTCAATAAAGAGTTTCATACCATTTAGCTTTTTATCGTGTGTGCTTACTCTTTCAAAAGCTTTTAGATACAGCAAAGTTTTCAACCTTTTAATAGCTTTGTTAAGCTTTCTCAATTCGCCGTAGAGTTGGCTCACAGCAGATATCAACCGATAAAATTAAAGTGTACAGTGCCAGGCATAAGTATATCTATAGCAAGTTTATGTACCTTTCAAGGAAATCAATTTGCCATAGCCGTAATACACTTAAGCAGCAGCTGAAAGACAATTGCATTGGAAGTTTGAGAGCATAAAATGTGCATTGACTCTGCGACGTAAATGAGAGTGACAGTCAGTCATTTAAGAGTTTGTGTCCTCGATTGCTGTTTATGGGAGACCATAATCCTGTAAACAGGACGATATGAATACCGAATGAACGCCCATTTCGATGCTGATGCTGCTTCTGATGCTGATTTTGATGTCATGTTAATGAGATTGTCGTCAAAGTTTGTCGCCGACGGAATCAAATTACATGCACAAAGTTGCTGTTATTTACGCCAGCCACGCCCACCCTAACACACACTTATACACGCACACACTAAACGCATGCAAATGAGGTAACGCTGTGACCCTGTTAAAGCGGGCGACAGACTGAGGGGTACACTCTAAGAAAAAAGCGCTAAAAATAAACTCGAAAAGCATTTAAACACAGGTAAGCAGGGCGATAAACGTGTCCTGGCATTGTCAACAAGTTCATAGCGTTTAGCAGCAGGACGAAGCAGGACCTGCTGCTAAAACAAGTGTTTGGCTAATTAGCACAGTTCAACTGTGCGACACACACACAAAGCCAGACAGTGAAAGCTCGCAACTAAATCTGAAATGAACCTAACTGCATATAATTGACTTGCCACGCCCCCCTTTCGGGGTAGTGTGGGCAGCATAACAAAGCGTAAAGTTCAACTGTTTATAATTGACCATAAAAGATCTGAGTTTATGTCCCTCCGATGGGATTTGACGTGATGTGAATATGCCACTTGATACCCTTAGCTTAAGCTTTAATTATGTTTATTGAGCGCAAAACTAATGGAAAACGATATTATGAGAGCGCAAACAATGGCCAAATAATGAATGGATTCTATGTAACAAATACCATATAATTTATCTGCTTTTCCATTATATTAAATATGGTTTAAACTGTTTATTAAAATTTAACTTAAATTCTGTGGGAAGAGTGAAAACAATAGCATATTTTGACTTTTTAGTTTAGTTTAAACGTTTGTGAAACAAATCCACAGAATTATATTACAATTTCAAAGCTATTTCTTTAATCTGGCAAAATATGGAAAAACCCATTTATTACTTCACTTAATTATCAGTTTATATACATAGTAATTAGTATATTAATTTAAATTTAAATATAGAAAAGGCTCAAAAAAGTAAAGAGGCTAATTAAAGCTTTAACAGTGCAGAAAATCCCATTGAAAAGGCTTTTACCTAAAACGAGTTTTTATTAATTAGCGTCAATAAACCCATAAATTAATTGAATAATTAACAATTTTGCAATTTGAGCTACTTTATTTGATGTAGATATTGAAAATCTAATTTATGTGGCTCAATATTTCTAATTAATTAATTTATTATTAGTTGTTTTTAATCAACAATTATTATCAATTATTTTATACTTGTTTCAACTTTAAGTAAAGGAATTCGTTTTTCTCTAATCTTTATTTAAAATCATAGAAGCTAAAAATAAGTTGATTATTCTAACATTTTACCTAATTTTATTTACATATTAAACATTTAATTTATATTAATATTCAATATTATTAAGTTAGTATTAGTTTCTCTTAATCAGAAATTCCTTTTTTATACTCATTTCAAGACAAAATAGAAGAGTTCATATATAAATTTAGCTCTAATCTTTATTATATATATATTTATTACCACGTAACCTACAAATTAAATGAATATATATAATTATTGATTTATTAAACATTTAATTTATATTAATATTTAATATTATTAAGCAATTGTCAGTTGATTTTATTCAAACAATTATTATCAACTATTTCATACTCATTTCAACAGCAAGTGAACAAATTCATGTTTAAATTTAGCTCTTTTCTATTATTTACATATATTTAGAATACACACACACACACACACACACACAAACATGTTAAATCTTTGCTATATTTAAATAATTTTGTGTATCAAGTGTTCTCTTTAATGTCGCTTTAATAGCTTTAACATTTATCTAGCCTCGTCGATTCGGTAAAAGTTCGGAAATTGCCGCGCCGAAGATAACCGGTTCTATGGTGTAATGGTTAGCACTTTGGACTCTGAATCCAGCGATCCGAGTTCAAATCTCGGTAGAACCTGAAGTGGCATCCCCTTCTTTTTTTGTTTTTTTTTTTTGTTTAACTTTTTTATGGTTGCCACAGTTTCAATTAGTTGGATAATAAATTTAAAGCTGCTCGAACTGGTGCAATAGCGAAAATAAAACGGAATTCGTTTCCCTTTTATTTCTATGTAACAGCTACAGTATACACACACACACACACACACACACACACACACAGCTGCATTTGCATGTGCTGTGCTCAGTTTGGGTTTAACTAAAGCAAACAATTTGCTGGTTCTAATAAAGTGGTATTGGCCATAAAAGCGAATAGAATGAAAAGGAGACTGCTGCCAGCTGAAAAGGGTTAAAATAGAGGGAGAGAGAGATAGAGAGAAAGAGATAGAATGCGATGTAAGCAACAGAGATCTGTGCAGTTTTATTAGCCAAGTTGCAGCAACTTTGTTTTGATTAATTTTGCTAAAGTTTGAAATGTATCTGTAAGATACATTTGATGCGATGCGTTGCGACTGTTTAACGAGCTTATCTGACATTAAGCTGATTGCTGGCTGGCAAATTCAACAGGTTTTCAAGCTGATTGTAACTGTTAGCTAAGACTGAAATCTGTTTGTAAGTTTGTAGTTAACTTTATTTTCCACCCTCCAAGCAGATGCTACAACTTTCTATATATAAACTTTGATTAAACGTCTGCCGTGCTTAACTATGCCAAGGACCTTGTGCTCTAGAGGGTTCAACTGCTCAAATACTTAGTCAGCCGCCCACGTAAGACTAATAATAACAAATAAATTGAACGCCGTTGCGAGAGCAACATAATCAATAATCGATAATTGACAAATTAAGCAACATTTACGAGCTCGAAAACGCTTGAATTTAGTTTCATGCTTCAAGTGTCGCAATGTCAAAGCTAATTAATTGGATTTCTTAACTCAAACTGAAAAGCTGAAGTTGAAACTGAAACTGCAGCTGGCCAGCTTGGCTACTTGGCTACTTGACCACTTGGCCCAGACTCTATCAAAATCTCCTCAGTACTCGCAGTTCACTTGGACCAAATTTCAATAATTTAGCACACGAATTTGTCCAGACAGAAGCTGTCAGCGATAAGCCAGACGAGCCACAAAGACAACATGAGACAACAATTTGCAACAAATTTAACTTAACCCTTAGAACAACACTTGTTTTTCTTTTTGTTGTCCTTGTTCTCGTTAGTGTTGATTTTGCTTAAGGACACACACTGGGTACATTTGCTTTGTAAAGAAGTTTGAGAATCGTTTAGGGAAATAAAACTGAAAACTTAGCATACTTTATTTTTACTATGAGATTTTTTATCTATTTTTTAGGTAATTTGTCAGAAGTAAACTCAATATTTATAATTAAGTATTTGATTTGTGGTATTTTTAGTATTTTAATTGCATATTCAAAGTATTTTTAGTATTTATTTACATTTTTATAATTTAGTAATTTATTTGCAGTATTTTGCCTCAACTATAACTTTTTTTTGCTGTCAATTTTAAGTTGAGATTTAACCTACTTTATTATATTATTTATTATCATTAAAAAGTTGTTAATTATTTATTTATTTATTTATTATATTAATTTTTAATTATTTAACTATTTATTTATTTATTTTTTTCTTGATTTATTTCTTTAGATTCAACTAATAGCAGCCGACTATATAAAAGATTAAAAACTAAAATATATTTACAAAATTTAAATATAAAAATATTAATCTTATATAAATATATTTAAATATTAAAGAAATAAATTTTTTAAAAATTATTAAAATAAAATATATATTATAAATAGTTAATAATAGTTTGTGTCATATTTAGAAGCAGTTTTTTTTTATACTTTTTAAACATTTTGATACTAAGAATTAATTTTTATACTGAAAATCCTTTAGTTCTTTACGAATTCGTTTCAAAGTGCATTTGGTCTGCGTACTCGAAAAAATAGTTTATTTTCGTTGATTTTCTTTTGTTTTGGGGGTTTTCTGAAATTGTAGACGTTAAATTAAATGGAATTCGTCTCGTAGCGTTTATTTAATGCGCCTCGTTGGGTTTTCCTATAAAAAAAACATTCAGCTGTGGCGCATTCTCCACACGCCGCAGAGGTGACATCGAGGTAAATTGTTATGGCATGCCACAAGCACCTCCCCCCTCCCCCCCGCAGTATATAACCCAATAAAGATTCGCGGTTGACTATCAGAGATGTCGTATAGTAGCATTAAAGCTGGAATAGCTCAAACATCACATGGGTTATTAAATTTAATCGTAAGGGTAATCCAGTTAAGAGAATGCGATGGAAATGGGAAAGTGCAGAGGATGCTACGGGATTGAGCCCCAATCCAGTAAAAGAAAGGATACAGATTATAGGCTGTTTAAATAAGGTATTATTTGGTCAAATCTAAAAGATGTTTTACAATCATAACTGGATTAATTTTGATTGAATCGAAAGAATAGTTCAGTATTATAATAACACTCGGTACAGATTATTATTGTAGTAATATCTGCCGATAATCGCAGTCCAAGTGAAAACGATTCCTTGTTTGAATTGGGGCAATTGCTTTTGATGGCAATGCGACCATTAGGGGCTTGTCTATTGGATGTTGCCAACTTCGTGTCTTCTCTAGAGAGGATCTATATTCATGATTCATCGGCTGCATGCGGATGGAGGTCGGGGCTATGCGATACGCGTACACTTGCATATCGAAAATAAATTTCCAGATTAGTGCGAGAGGCTTATTGATGAATATATGCTTCAGTCTGGGCAGGATATCAATGGAAATGTAGTTGAATCTGTAAGAGAAGCTCTCGTAGAGCTCATCAATATAGCAATACGCACGGGTCAATAGCTCTCGTCCTTCTTCTCCTCCTGTAAATATGCTTCCTAGCCATTTCAATGAGTTCAGCAATCCTCTAAGATAATAGTCAAAATTAAAGCTGGCAAACTTTGTTGTCAGGTTATAATAAAATGGCGATCGGACAACCTCGTCTTCCTCCTCAGAGCTATTATTATTGGGCTTATCATCGTCCCTGGGTACACATTCAAGGACCTCAGTGCCCTTTATTTGTGCCAAGTTGCTGCATATTCCATTCGGGAAGGCCAAATTCGATGCATCTTCAAGTATTTCGTTATAATTCTGGTACTGCGACACAACATCTGACTTAAATTGGGTAAACGGAGTTCTCCCACGTGATACGGTTGTCCTGTTCTGAGCTTCTTTAACTGAGAAATATTCGTTGAGAGCCTTCGACAAGTTCCGTTTACACTTTCGCGTTCTTGCGTTGAATACGGGCTCCTGACTCTCATGTAACATACGTCTTAGCAACTCAAAACTATTCTGGGATCTCCTCTGCTGTGGGTTTACTTCATTTTGTAAACTGTAGAACTTAATCTTGGGCCTTGAATTAATATGCTGGTACACAGGATTATTGAATGCCGATGCCATCGATACAATGTACTTAGTTTATATAAAAGGAATATCACAAATATGTGCACAAACATAAAATTTTGATGGAAACAAAAAGCGAATGCTCTAAGCGTGATTTTAAAATAAACATGTAAAATTTTCATAGGTCTAGACCCTTTAATTTCTAGCTTGTGTTTGATATAAATTCCTGCCAAGGCAATCTTTTCAAACTTTTCACAAGTGGCCTACTACAAAAAATAAGTCAAGAAATATCTTGATCAGATATTATATATATATATATATATATAGTTTACAAAGAATGCAACTGTCCATTCACTTTGCATAAAGAAAACATTTGTGTCCGATTTGTCTGTCAGACAAAAATTGCAGTTCTCTTTTTGTTCTTTCTGTATCTCAAATTGATAAATCGTTGCGATTTTCTTTATGAAGCGCAGCCAAACAAACATGAAAATGGGCGAGGAAAAGTTCCCAAACAAAAGTCAATATCAACAACAAGAACATTAAATTTTTTACGTCAATAAAAAATGAATGCCAAAAATTCAGTTCGAGTTTTCTCTCTGCTGGCACTTTGAGTGCATTTAAGTGAATGCAGCATATGAATAAATATTTGTGCGATTTTTTATGCAAATCGCTGGACACTGAACTTTGATTGCCAGCACAGGCTGTTACATATATGTAAGGGTTTTTCCATAGAAGGAGATCCAGATCAAACAGAAGTATCTCTCGGCATCTTTTATGAGCCCATTCATACAATATAGAGATACTTATTTGGGCTATCTTCCAATCGAATACTAAACATGTCAGCAGCTTGCTCCAATTAATTAACTCAAGTTTTAAGATAAGAAACGTGACAAATTAAGAGCCCAAAAACATTGACCACATTTAACTTTTAAGGCTTACAAAGTAATCAAAAAATTAACGCAGAAATTCACTTATTCTTAGCACTCGAGAGGCAGAAAGTAACAATGTCGGACAATGTCATAAGTTAAAGTGTCCTCGGGGCTAGGAAGAAGGTCAATGGCCAACGGTTAAACAAAAACAGAATTGACCAAATGCTCTAAGCTGGCTCAAATCCGCGGAAAGCTCTGCCACAACAAACAATAATCAATATTCCTGCTGCCAACTAGGACTAAAAGGACCCTCACGTCCACACACACACACACACACACAAAGAGCATTAAGAGACACTGCGTACAGTTGCGTGTTTGACATGTCATTCGAAGCCGCCAGGACTAACTCCGGACACGTTTCCCTGCCTCTATGCGATGACTACGTCAACAGGAAGTACATTAAGCATCAGATTGCCAGAGAGAGACAGAAAGAAAGAGAGAGAGAGAAAAAACCAACGTTTGCTTTGTGTTTGACTTCAAAAGGTCTCTGGGTTTGGCAGCATTATCAGGGCTGAATGGCTTCGAGTCGAAAAAATCGAGACAGGAATCAAAATGTATATAAAAAGTGTTAGAAATGCAATCAACATAAGCAATTTTATTATTATATAGCACTGCAATTATATATAGTATATAATCAGATTATGCTGAGTGAGTTATAAGTATGGAAAGGAGTCGAATTCCTATCATATAAATTATCATATAATTTATGCTGATTTTTCAAGTAGATTCTCCAAATTTTGAGTCTATCACAAACCATTTTGTTTCTTCAGATAAATTATTACATTTTTATATAATATACACTATAATTTCAGCTGCTGTTTTCCAGTATATCTTCCAGTTTTTACTCTTTCAGAAGACTCAGATTATGCTGAGTGAATTATAAGTATGGAAAGGAGTATAATTCCTATCATAGAAATTATCATATAATTTATGCTGAACTTTCAAATATATCTTCCCGTTTTCACACTCTCAGAAGTCTTTCTTTCTATATACTTTTATATATAATATAAATTTCAATATAAAATATACCTTCAGCTGCTGTTTTCCAGTATATCTTTCAGACTTTAGTTGATATACAATCAAATTATTAAGTCAGATTAAGCTGAGTTCGTTATAAGCATAAAAAGGAGTATTATTCCCATCATAGAAACTATCATATAAATTATGCTGATTTTTCACATATATCTTCCAGTTTTTACACCTTTTTTCTATATACTTTTATATATAATATAAATTGTAATATAAAATATAATTTCAGCTGCTGTTTTCGAGTATATCTTCCAGTTTTTGCCACTTGAATAACAAAAAGCAATTCAATTTCTAATCAGCATAGAATATATGCTTAACTGACATATTTCATAGATGTTCTCTGCTTGTTAACAAAAAGAAATGCTAAATCATAGTTATTTATATATATCTAGTGCAGATTTTGTGGTCTGGGACACCGCATACAAATACTCTGCCTGTGTTCCGTATTAAATATAAATCTCTGTTGGTTTTTACTTCGTTTTTTTTTTAGATTTTGCAGGCAAAGGGCAATTTATATGTAAAATGTTTTGGGGGCATTTCTAATGGTTATCTCGATTCGTTTGAGTTTTCCTTTGCAGCATTTTCTATTTCATTTTCATTTTGAATTATGAGCAGCCGAAATTGCCAAGCACGCAGAGAAGTAAATTAAAAATAAAATAAAATATGAAATAGAATGGAAAACATAACTAAATAAACCACAGGACGAAAACTAAATGGAAACTACAAAAAGGCTCAGCCGTGGTCGGAGGTCAAACTTGACATGCGTGGGCTCTGATAAAAGTGTTGTAGCTATACGGGTTCCATATTCCTATAGATTCGGGTTAACTATACGAAAAGTTGGACCTAAGCAAGTTTTGCGGTCATTGAACCCGACTCCGGCTATTAATGAGCGCGATTTGGGTGTGAGATTTGATTGCGGCAGTTCGTAATGATTTATATACTTGCGTGTTCGCTGTATTCAGTGGGAGAGGTGTGTGTGTGAATTGACCTTTGACTTAACTTTAAGTCCACATAAGCTAATCGCAAGTTGTGTGTGTGGATACCATGTCGTATACTTAACGTGCCGCAGCAATGGATACCAAACTCGCAGTTAATTTGCATATTTATCTAATACCCTTAACTCGGCCAGGCAGCGGCAACAGCTGGTGACAGCGCGTAGTCCTTGTCGGATTTGCTAAGGGCAGAATAACGGCACTTTGATGAGTTGGTTACGCTCTGGGAATCTGCGGGTGGATACGAGTATCCCAGCAGTAAGCGAGGGTCACTGGTCCACAGAGTCAAAGGTGCAATGCCAGCGTGAAAGCGCTCATGGATTATGTCGCGCCAGTTTCGTGTAACTGGCAACTGAACCAGAGCACCTAAGCGCCAATACACTGAGAGAAATTAATGACCACTAATGATAGACTTGTGTTAAAATATAAACGATTGAAAAGGAGCAAAGCAAAGATATAAAAAATAATAAATAATAGATAATAAATAATAAATAAAAAAATAATAAATCATAAATAAAAAAATAATAAATAATAAATAGAAAAATAATAAATAAAAAAATAATAAATAAAAAAATAATAAATAAATAATAAATAAGAAATAATATTCAATCAAATAATAAATAATAAATCGAAAAATAATAAATAATAAATAAATAATAAAAAAATAATAAAGTAAAAATAATAAATAAAAATTAATCAAATAGTAAATAATAAATAAAAAATAATAAAATATAACTAATAAAAATACTTTCATTGGAATTTTAAGGAAATCCTTAAAGTCTGCTGATAAATAATGAATATCTTTCTTTAGAAGTAACTGTGATTATTTTTATAGTGTGAAGATAGCAAAATATTCAAATCAAATATTTGTGCTACGGCTCAGTGGACTCCTGGAGCTGGTGGAGCTGGCGTCGGCTGCGGGAGCGCTTGGGGATTGCAGCGACAATATTCTTAGATTGGTTTGTGCTAAAGCGCGCCAGGAACGTGGTACAAGAAATTGGCACACAACAGACATGACAAGCGGCGAGGATAAGGGGGAGAGAGGGGGAAGGAGGAGCTGCTAACCCGTCTACTAAATGGCAGGCCATGCACATGCACATGCAGTGGCATTGGGAAACAGGATCAACAGGAATTTGCATTTTATGGCGTCTGCGAATGTGCTGCTCCTTTCTCTCTGCCGCTGAGGTCCTGGCAGCGTTCTGACTGGGCGTTGTAATTGTTTAAATTAAGTTGGAGGAGAAATACTGGTTGGAAAACGGAAAATGGGAAATGCAATTAAAGCCAAGCGAGGCGAACAGCCGCAAATTATATACGTCATTTGAGCGCGCGAATGATGATGTCCTTGTGCGTGTGTATCCTTATTGTCTTTGTCACACGCGGCTGGGCAATTAAAATGTCAAAAATATTATAAACACCAAACAGACAACAGCATCAGAGACGACAACCACAGGGACAACAACCAATGTGGATAAGGATGACGAGAACAACAAGGACAATGGCTGGTATCGCATTGCTTTACAGTTTTTAATTGTCCCTGACATCGCAGCAAGTTTATCTTCAGCTCCAAAATGTGTGCGAAGTGTGGCAACTGGGCGTGAGCGTGGGGCTGGGCGTGTCCAGAGAGTTCACTAGTCAACAGGATGTGACTGATGGATAATGTGCAATGTACTTAATTTATGTGGACACAGCCAAAACTGAAAGGACTCCACTGAAAGAAACATTCTTTAGATAGAGAAAACTGTCAGATCTAAGACACAAAATAGTTTTTAGCTTAAAGTTTAATCGATACTTATGAAAATAATCAACTTTTGCTCAAATTTTTCATTTATTTTCATTTAATTTTCCCGGGTTTATATGTCTCAGAAAAGTCGTTGGCTGACTTCTGTCAGGATCATAAAATAATTTGTCTAATAAAAGTGAAATGTAGTTCTGCTTTGGCTTGTTTAACGACCAACCTAAAGGCAGTCCACAGTCTACAATACATATATATATATGTATGTATGTATATGTATATATTTATATGTAGGGTATATTTGTGTGCATGTATCCTGCTGTAGTCGTAACTTGAGCCTGATGCAGCACTCGACATGCAATTTTGTGCGGCACTTTCTTGTGGCCGGATCGTCTTTAGTTACAGTTTTCATATTCTCAGTTCTTCCACCCACTTTCAATGCCTTTTGTTGTGGCAACTGTCGCATGAGCAAACCAACTTATATATATATCCATCGATATATCTTCTCCAGGCGCAACTAACTGAACCATCCAGCCATCAATATAACAGACATTCACAACTAGGTCGCAAGGACATTAATTCTCGAGTTACGAGTGCACATTTCACAGCCGCTAAATGAGCATTGACATTCCTCAAGTGGGCATGTGCATTCTTTGGATACCCTGTAAAATACAAATGAAACGTTTAGGAATATATATATATATATATATATATATATATATATATATATAACCCACGCACATATAATATATAAGCTTATAAGCAGCGATAAACATATTCAATAAGGTGCGTTGCAGAGTATAAAAGCACTTGAGAAAAACTCAATCAATTTGCAATTTTTGACCCTTTTAATATGCTTAAGATATAGCTTATGTTTTTTATCAATATTTCTTTTTATAAAATTAACTGTTTTAATACTTGGGAACACACCTTATTTCAGCTTCTACTTGGACGCAAATTATTCTTATATCGTTTTCTGCTTTTGATTAAACTGTATAATTTGAGCATTTTAGCTCAGTTTGTATGCAATATAATCAGTGTAGAATGAGCCGTTACTCCAGTGAGACTTATAATGTTGATAAAAGATCTTATATTACTCGGACTCTTCCTGATTGCGAATGCATTGCCTCTATGTCCAAATGGAGTTCTGTATGGAAGCGGATTACATCAGCTCAGGTTGTGCACACAATTTGTCCATCGCAAAATATAACTGCGTCTGTGATACTCCACTCATACGCAATGAACTGGGAACATGTTCTGTGCACAAGTTGTATGATCATCGGGAAACTATCGAAGTACCACAAATTGAAGTTAAGGTCAAACCTAAAGGAGTTCTCCTTATAGCAAAGGGAGCTATATTGCTAATTGCGTTATTAATGCGTTGCTTGTGTTGCATGAAAAGTTGTGATGAATCCAGTGAAAACAATGTACAAGATGTTTAACTCTTAATATTATCAATTCATATCCAAAGTTTGAATTATATTCGCAAATAAATAAAATATATATAGAAATATATAAACAATTCCGTATCAGCAATTTGAGAGAGGTTAAGCCACAGAGCGGAAGAGAGATAGAGCTGGGGATAATCCAAAATATATTGTGATTAATTAACAGTCGCTAAAGTTTCGTCAGATTCATCGGAGGTGTTCAAAAATCAATAAATAATGTTGCTTAAAAGTCTTCTGCTATTCGGGATTTTGGTGCTTTCGAGTGCCACAGATGAAGCCTATTTCAACCTTTGCCAGTTAAATATGGACAGTGGATTGTGCTTGTGTCAGAATGGATTTGACAGCCTGCATAGTAAATATTGCCTACCCCAAAGAAACTTGACGTATCCGGAATTGCTTAAAAGGGAATACTACGCAATAGATAAATGCGCCTGTGATGGTTCTACCAAAACTTGCCAGATGAGAAAGGATCCATTAATTAACAAAATATTATATATAAATCATACACTCGACGCAGAACTAGCCCGATTTGGAAAATACAATTCCGGCGTGAGAACTCGTAACATGTTTCTAGTTGTTTTGGGAGTTATCATTTTTGTTGTCCTTCTTTTAAGATATGCTTCTAAACAAGATAATGAAACTAAAGGCAATATACACACAGTGTAAATTCGAATAAATAAAATTCCAATTAAGTATGTTCACATTATATAAACTTGTTCAGAATTCTAGCTATGATGGAATCCAGAAATTTGGCGATAAGAATGCGAATTTAAGCTTTTCGCTTTCGTTTTTAAAGATTCAATTCAGTCTGAGTTCGACATTCAATTCGCAGTACTGCTATTTCTTTGCTCATCAGAATATGTTGTGCGATAACAAAAGTCTTGAAACTTGTTTTAATCAAATATATAAATATGTTTTGGAATTCATTTTCAATTTTGTCAACAGCCCAGAAAATGGATATAGAAACTATTGCATAGTTACTTTTGGTTGTCTACTGATTTTGTTTTTGCTTTTTTTGTATCATATTCATATTGAACTCGAACATAATTTTGAATGCGCTATGAAGTCGAAAAACTCTATAGAAAGTAAAGAAAATATTCAAAATGTCTAATGAAAATGTTAACATAATTTTTATAATTCTGCTAAATATATTGTATAAATCAGACTGAAATACTTCATTGTGTTTATTTTATTTGTGCTCAGCTTATCTTTTGCTATTTTTTGGGACTTTTTTTTTGCAAGCATAAAGCGATAACCGCAAACAAACTTGTTGTGTGTAGTGTGTGTGGGAGCATCAAATAAACACAAAATTATATTGTATTGGTTTGACCGAAAAGAAACCGCTGATTTTTTAAAAGAAAGTAAATACATTTTTTTATATTTTAGAATGAACTTTAATCAATTATTGTAGATAATAATAATACATAATCAAAACAGCGATGTTTTATATACATACTCAATATATATATATATATATATATACAAAACATACATATATAGGTAAAGTAATGCTCAGTCTCAGAGCGTGTGTGCATAAATATACATACACATATGTATAAATGTAATAATAAAATTTCCCTAACCAAACATATACATACATACACTTCTGTACCCTTCTCGAAATTAGGTACAACTTAACGAAGGTATTGTTACTGATCATTAACATGTAACAATAATGTATATATATATAATTTATTAAGAATTGTTATAATTTTTTTAAATAAAAGGAAAGTTTTATAAGTAAAAATTGGTCATAATAATCTAGCAATAAATAAATAAATCTTAAAATTAAAAATATATTTTTAAGGCTCACCCTACTGGGCTCAACTTGGTTTGTATAGTTCGTTTCTTAAGAGAGTGCAAATGGGTTCTTAAAGGCCTTGGAGTATTGGACTCCTCTGCAGAAGATCCAACAGACTATTGCAAATTGACGAACAGTCGCGAAAATTACGTCGGATGCAACGGACGTAATGAAACTTCGATTAAAAATGTTCGTGAAAATTCTGTTAATTTTATTTGGTTTTTTTGTGGTTCCGAATGCCGCAGAAAAACCGTTTTTCAAATACCTTTTGTGCAGTGACATCAACCTCTGCCAGGCGAATGTGGACTCTATGGATTGCATCTGTCCTGTTAATTACGAGAGGCTGAGTAACATTTGCATACCCAAGAGCTGCTGTTATCCTGAAGAGCTCCCTCATCTGTTCTCTTTATCACAGAGCAAGTGTACTTGTGATATAAATAGTGATTCTTGCGAGGCGAAAATAGATGAATTAGCTGATTCTATTACTGATCTGAAGGATTGGGAATATGAAAACCCATTAATGAAAACAATACGAGTGCCTGAGCAAGGAAGTGAATCGTATTCTAATATACTAATTATACCTTTTAAATTGAAAGGTTTAATTGCTGGATTCTTCGTTGTTGTTTTATGTATAGTAAAATGCTGTCACAAACTTTTTTGGAATTGAATTTACAGTTTGAATTTTAAATAATATATAATAAATAATTTAATCAAAAATATGTTTGTTTACTTTATAATAATTAATAGATAACTTATAACAAACGAAACAGGTTTATAATGTCTTTCGTGTGGCAATGTCTATACCAAATATAATTGTGGTTTCTTTTTACACCCTCAACTCATTTAAAATGGGTAAAAGCAGTGCAAATTTGTGCAACCGGCAGAGGGTAAAAGAGAATTTCATATTTTTAGCATTCATAGTAAAGTTTCTGATCGGCTCTCTCTCTCTCTTTAGAATAAAAGATAAATATGTAATATAAAATGTAGTAACATATACATGTATATTCATATGTATGTAAAAAGTAAACATCCCAATTGTCCAGCAGATTAGTGATACCTTTCTAAGAAGAGAAATAGTAAGAATAAGAGAATCCATGCCTTAAGAGAGTGCGGGCGAGAGTAAAAAAGCACAAAGTGAAAAGAATCCGCAAATATAGCAAAATTCAAAAAGAGATAACAAGTAATTGTATTGTAATTTCGTGTAATCACTGCCAAACGATAATTAAACAACGTATTTTAAATATATTTATAATGCATGATTTCAAAAGTAATTATATTTCTTCTGTATTCTTCTGAATCGGTATTGTGTAGACATTCATCCTCTGTATCATTCAGATGATAACCCTCAGGACATACGCAGACAAATCGATTCAAGGTACTGTTATAAGTTTGTACGCCACCGAAGCATTTCGTACATTCACCATCGAAAGTCCGGGAATATCCTTCGCGGCATCTACACACTTCAGTAAGTTCATAAAACTCTTCGTTTTCCCCACAAGGTTCGCAGAAACCGTCATCATTACGTTTGTGCTCAGCAACGCATTCACATGCTGACAATCCATCAGATTTTTCGTTTTCTCCACAGGGAACGCAGAGATTCTCCGCGTTGCGGAAGTAGTTTTCCAAGCATATGCATTTCCGGAGGTGTTCACACCATCTCTCGTTTGCTTTGGGGCAGTGGACACATTCGTGATTCATGTTTTGGGCATAGCCATCGCTACAGCCTGCGCATCTGCCAGTGTCATCTGATTTACATTGTTGCAGTCGTCCACTTAATATAAGCAGGAACAACAAAACAATACTAAATTCACAGCCATTTCCCATCACGGAGATATGTTTACTAACAAAAAGCCGTCACAGCGAAAGCAGTTTCAAAATTATACTAAACGCGTTCAACAAAAGTAGCGTCACCCCAACAAATACGAGAGAGTCATATATTTCGCTCGATACAAATGTTTTTTTCAACCGCCAATCGTGACATCAGCTTACCTAGACACCAACTAATACAACCGTAAGAGCGCTGCTCTCTCTCTCTCTCTTTTTGCTAGCAGCGCTTGCTCTTCTTTTTGCGCTCTCATTGCGAACACGTGCTTCTGATTCACTAATGTTGATCTCTTTTGATTTCTAGCGCTGAAATTCGTTCGTCAATAAACACTGTATGTATGTATATGTGCACATTCATGCATATGTACAAATAACTATACAAAGATACATACAGACAAACTGGCATTACATTTTGCAGTGCAAGCAGAAGTGAGTAGAACGCAATTATACACGTGTGTATAAATGTATTATTGTTTTCTTTTTGGCTTGCAAGAGTATGAAACATGTCTGGCCCATTGTTGTGGACATTGTGCACATTGTATATGTATGTATGTATGTACACCCTATAATATAGGGCCTATATAGTGAACACTTTGATATGGGGACACCTAAATTTTCCTACTAGTTTATATTAATGAGCTCTTGAATTTATAAGCAAAGTGTATTCTTTACCCTTGATACCTTGATCAACCTCAATATTGTGAACAATAATTGCGTCACTAAATCCAGACACGAGTGTATGTGTAATATACATGAGTATATGTGTGCAGAGGTCCAAAAGGGTATCTCAAAGTCGAGCACACTCGAATGGAGCTTTCTTACTTGTTTAAAGGTTCCTTCTGAAAGACTTGATAACAAATTTCTTGGAAATGTATTCAGGTGTCTTTAATAAAGAAAGAGAGAGCGAGAGAGAAAGGATTTTAAGTTAATTAAGCTAAATAATAAGATTTATTGTAATTAAAGATTTATTATAAATTATAATTGAAATTGTAAGTAAATTATTAGCTAATAAAGAATTATATTCCCTATTGATTAAATCGCTCTGGGCATGTTTAAGACCTGCAACAAAATGTAGTTTAATGGTCATAAATAAAGTTGTCAAAGTGAAAACATGGAAACTACTGGACAAAGGAGTTAAGAGCAACGATTTTTCTTGGAGTCAGTTAACGTTTTTTCAACCTGATCGGGTCACTAATAAGGGCGGGCAACATGCAGAAGAACTTGTACACAATACTTCAGAGTTGTACATGCGGACAAAAGCAAATATCCTTACAGACTGATAATAAACATAGAAACACACCCACACACACACACAAACACACACAGAGTGTAAACTGATTTAGTATGTGTAGATATTTTGCACTCCATGCAAAGTCCAAATGCCTGGAGAAGCAACCGAGCGAGGACCCTTAACATGAAAGGTCGTAGTTGTCGTTGCATTTGTCCTTAGTGCTGGCTGGTCAGTACTCATGTTACTGGGACCTCCAGGAAGAACTTTATCCACCTCACTCCCTCTCTCCCACTCTCGCTGTCTCTCTCAGGCTCTTTTGTGCAAATCATGGCATGTCCCATACTCCGACTCACGCGCCATTTGCTGCAACTTCCGTTTCCGTTTTGTGGGTGGCTCAATGGTGCACCCTGTTGCATATGTCTCAGTGTGTGTGTGTCCAAGTCTGTCTACGTGTGTGTGTGTGAATGAAAGTATACAAACTACTCAGCATAGCAGGCTTCTGTAAAATTTACGACTGTGCCACACGCTGCATTCCTCAAATTACCGACACGCATATTTTATATTGGGCCTGCATTAAGGTCCAGGGCGTTCATAGCTCGCTGCTCCGTCCGGGTCCATTCCGCGCTTAGTGCCGCTATCTTTTGCAATTTGCGGCGCTTTTAATTAACGGAAATTTATGCATAATGCTACCAACCATTTGTCGCCCAACCACCCTCTCTCCTCTCTCTGCTGGGAATCCTAGTGCAACTTATGAGCAGTTAGCGAAATGCGAAAATTGCAAATGGAAAATCAAATAAAGAACATTTCTTTTGTGCCACAATTTACGGAAAAGCACAAGGGACAATTTAAAGTAATGTAATTTTTAAGCTACTCGTTTAATGATTCCAACAATAAATTAAACAAGCTGCAGCTTAATTCCGATCCCTGTAAGCGATATAATGTGGGAGTCGTAATACTTGTAATAAAATAAAAAGGATTTAACAGAGTTGCGGCTGGGTCTTAATAGTGCAACCAATCTGATTATAGTTATATATATATATATATATATATGTGTGCATCGTGTCCAGAGCTCTTGAGCATAAAGTTGGAATAGTTTCTCCATAGCCACATCAAGATTTTCCATAGTTTTAAAATAAACCAAGAATTCATTGGAATCTTTGCGCTTTTCATTATAAAAGATAAAAATAGAATTATGCGAAGAAAAAAAAGAATCTCCCCGACGGGGAATTGAACCCCGGTCTCCCGCGTGACAGGCGGGGATACTAACCACTATACTATCGAGGACGATGCACTGCTGCATCCTGAAAGCTGCATATCTGGGAAAATAACTAGGATACATAAAGCTAATCATAAAAGTTGTGCCAATAATAGAGTATATAAAATTTGTGAGACAACCTCTATAGGGTGTATACCCTAAAGGTAGGGTATCTACTCCATAGCCTCGTTCTAGCAGAGATTTCTGACTCAATAAAAACATAATTGTGAAATAAATAATAATATCTTAAATTAAAATATTCTAAACGCAAACCAAGCAGAAATTTTTATATTTTTTTTATTACTTTTTATTTAAAATTTTAATTTTTTATTAATCTATGATGATTTGTTGAGCTTAGAATAGTTGACATTGACCTAACCTTTTTTTTAACTTAATTTCTGTTTTAATATTTAGTTTATATAATTTCATCAATTTTCATATTTTTAAAACCGAAAAACTATTCAGTGACATCATCAACTAATTGCTATATAAATCAGCACATATAAATATTATTTTAATGAGCAGACAAGACAACGAAATGTTATTTCTTAATGAGACATTTTTCGTTGCTTTTAGTTTTGTTTTTCCACATAGCAACAATTATAATGCCACCCCCACCCACCCAAAAGAAAATTATGTATTTCAATTACCGGCTGTCATCTCTTCGACATTTTTCACATGGAGAAGCGTGAAAAGTTTCTCAGAAGTAAAAATAACTAAATACATTTTAAAAGAAACATTCCACTCAAGTTAGGCACAATTCTAGTCCAGTCCATAAAAATAATTCGTTCTAAAATAAATATAGTTTCCTTTTGTGTTTTAAGCTGCTTTAAAAATTTTCCGAAAAAGTGAAAAAGTTTTCTTAGGGTCATAAAAGTTTTCATTACTGGTGGGGATAAGGTGCAGTAGCTTCAACAGGTGTTCAGGGCCATTCGATGAATGGAGGCGTAAATCTTGCATTAAGCATGCCTCGTTAAAGAACCTGAAACATTTACGAACTGAAGGCAACTTCTGCCGCGCAAACTCTGCAACATGTTGCAAGCGAAACTTTTATGCAAACTGTTTGACGTGTGCCAAATTTGGTTGCTAATCTAATTACTTTTAACTAATTAGTTGGCATAGTTAGTGAACATCATGATGAGATTGCGGTTATGGTTTAATGAGTCTTATTAGATTTAAAATTTGAGGGCTTAAATAGAAAATTATCAGTTGAAATATTTTTTATTTCTAACTTGAAGCTGTGATTTAAATCACTTAAAACTTTGACTTCTTTTTAGTTCTATTATGTGGTACCTTAACATGATTTTAGTATATATATTATTGTAATGATCTATAGCTAAATCGATCGTAAATATTGCAATTTTTCTCTCATATTTCAACACCCTCCTCTGAGCCACCAAAGATAAAGTTAACAATTAAAGGACATTTTTTTCAAGCTGACAAATGTTGCTGGAAAAAACATAAAATGAATTGCTAAATTTCTTAATTAATTAAAATATATTGAAATTATTTTTAAAAACTATCTGTACTTAAGTTGTAAAGTAAGCGATTTACTCAAAGAAACTTTAAGGAAATCCGCAAAAGATAAAAAGTAGCTTATCAACATTTCATGTTGCTGGCAACATAGAAATATGTTGCCGACGTTGCGGTTGCCGTTGCTGTTGGCGCTGTGTGAGGTTCCTCCGAAAAAAAACACTTGTGAGTTCAGTACGCTTTGTGCGTTCGACGCGTGCGGTTCATATTGACGGATAACTGGATAAATAAGGCCGAATTGGCAAACTAAAACAACTCAAGCTGGTCAAAACGGATAACTTGGCTCAAAGCATTTCAAGTGTTGTTACTGTTTGTGCGAAAAGGTGCCGTAAGATTTGTAGGCGCGTGAGCTCGTTACGCATAAATTACACTTTTGACCGAGTTTTTATAACAGATCACCAGCGACAACAGCAACTCCAACAGCAACAACAGTTGCAGCTGCGGCAGCAGCAGCAGCAACAACAACAGCTTCAACAAGGCGTGCAAATTGTTGCAAGGAGTCGCCAACGTTGTTGCGGCTTTCCTCTTGTTGTTGTTGTTGCTGCTGCTGGTGGCTGTTGCTGGTGTTGTTGTTGCGGTTTTTTATTGGCGTTAAAGGTCGTTTACTTTTTGGCGGCATCAACAACTTTTGTTGTTGTTTTGATTTTCATCTGCCTCTGTCATGTGTGCCCAAGTGTTGTGCGTGTGTGTCTCTGCCTGTGTGTGTGTATGCGTGTGTGTGTGTGTGTGTGTGTTTGTGTTTGTTTTTGCAATGTGTATTAAAACACACTTTCAATTTTCAATAAAAGTCGCGCGGTGCTGCCGCTGATCGATGACGTCGATTTGTTTGCTTTACTCGTGACGATTTTATGCCAAGAATCGTGATTGTGATAGCCTATAAAAATATTATATATATCTGCCATATTTATATGGCAAACTATTTATATATCTATGTGAACGAGTTTTGTTTGTGAGATTTCATATTTAGTTAGTTACTTTTTCAACAAACAAATCAAAAATTCAAATTTATCGGCAATTAATTTCACAAGTGCAAAGCAAATACTCAACTTCATTTAAGCTGATATCTTACAATTGTGTCAATAAAACTGAGAAAATGTACTTATTATCTGACTGGAGTATCATTCAAATGACTAACTAAACTGATCTTAATATAAGTCTGTGAGTTACAGAAAGTTTCCCAAGTGAAAAGTTATCTTTATACTCTTCTATTATAAATAGAAAGTATTGTGAGAAAAGTTCTATTTGAGACGAATTTAGTTAAGACATTGTTCAAATTTGAGTAGCTATTCTATTTAATTGAACTATTAAGTAAGTATATAGAATATAATATATCGGTTAAGTAATTGCCAAACTCTTAAGAAAGTGTATATAAAATACATACTGAAGCGAAACTAAAATCTAGAGAGAGCGTGAGATTTGAATAAAATATAGACCTAAAATGTATCTGATATCGATCTGAAAAAGATACAGCTAATTGGATATCAGCTAACTTTAAATTTATGAATCTTAACGCAGCCTTTTACTCTATTTTTTGTAGTTAAACTATAAAAATTAAATATATTTAGCTAAAAACTAAACTAAATCAAGAGAGAGCGTGAAATATAGGAAAAATATAGACCTAAAGATAATTGGAAATAAAAACTACTTGCGATGCCTTCTTTATCGCCTTTTTTTACTTAAATTATAAAAATTAAATAAAATTGTTTATCTGATTAAAAACTAAACTAAATTAAATGAAATATAGGAAACTACTTGAGCTACCTTCCATATTCCTTTTTTTACTTAAATTATAAAAATTAAATATATTCAAACTAAATCAATAATGAGTTTTAAATATAGAAAAAATATAGAGCCAAAGCTAATTGGAAATTAGCTATTTTTGCCACTCCTTTATCTCATTTTTTACCTAAATTATAAAAATAAAATATATATAACAATTTCTTGTGATTAATTTATTTCCCTTAACAACATAAAAAGAAAGTTCTGTTTAATAAATAAAAATAAGACAATTTCCATGATTTATTTCGAACGTAGAAACTACACTTTGAATTAGTGTTTTATCTGAGAAACTACGAATGAATTTAATTATAATTAAAACGCAGCCAGACTTAATTTGCAATAAAGCAAAAGACAGAAAAATAACTGCTAAATATATCACTAAAAATGTCAATGCACCCAAATAAGCTGAAGTCTTCCCATGATCCGGACTACGGACCTGATTGCAATGCCCAAAGCGTAATTATGTATGCCAACGTGGTAACAAAGTGTCCAAAACACTTTGCCAAGGCAAAAGAAAACAGAAAAATAATAATCTTATGCATTCCATGACGATTGACCAGAAAAAATACATATCCAATAGGAGTCCAGAGCCACCCACTGGTCAGTCGAAGTGTTGACCGAGTGGCGCGTGTTTTGATTTTGATTTTGATTTAGGCCCGATGAATATTCGAGTTTGGGCAACTCCCCTGCATATTTAATCGGACCCTGAGAGCAGTCAGAGACTTCGGCTTGACTTTTGCTTTCCAGTATATCAATTACGTCTTCATTTGTAATCCATCAAGGAACCCTTTTTTTCTCTTTCCGTGTCCCAAGTGCTTTTCGGGGCATCATCAATTT
Source organism: Hirtodrosophila trivittata (assembly GCA_035045065.1). Classification (NCBI taxonomy): domain Eukaryota; kingdom Metazoa; phylum Arthropoda; class Insecta; order Diptera; family Drosophilidae; genus Hirtodrosophila; species Hirtodrosophila trivittata. The sequence continues at coordinate 4,479,361 of JAWNNK010000856.1, forward strand.
TTGTCAAATATTCAACAGCTGTTGCGGCCTGTGCCAAATTGCAGTCATTTTGTCGTTTTTAAAGAGTATCGAGTATAGAGTATAGAGCGAAATATGTAAGCCTAAGTGCAGTTCCAAGGCGATCCGGACCCGGGTTCATTCTATGAATTCTTAACGAGCTCTAGAGGAGGCGTCTTAGCGACGATTGGCGGGGAAATACGCTGACGATGACGACAGTTTATAAAAATTACGCACAGTCAACTAATTTTCATTATGAAAATCAACTGGTGAAGTCGAACAATTACAATATACGACCGTTTAATACTCTCTCTTACTTAACTTTGCTTATAAGCTGATCAATTGATCAAAAGATTTCTGCAGACAGAAATCGCATATCGAAAATCCCACTTAATTCCACTTAATCTGCTTTTAATTCCTGATAATCCAGAGGATCAGCATATATCTCTCAGCCTTAACATCTGCTGCTTGGCTGAAGTTGTTGAGTTTATTTAATTTTGTAGAGTATTTAAAATGGAAACGAGTTTAGGCGCAAAAATAAACATTTTCATTAAAATTTTATATTTATTGAATGTCTGGTGACATCTCTTTGATATGATATTATATATATATATATATTATATGGTGCGACGATAGGCCCGACCGATATCTGGAGACAAAAACGTGGGCGTCACAGCGTCTGAGGCGTCTGCGGAAATCGTTCTGAACTCGTGCATTTTTTGCAAGCAATTGACATGATTTCGCAAATATTCACGAGAATCTATAGAAATATTCTACATATACTCACATATATATATATATGTATATATGTATATATGTTTATATATATATATATCTTTTGTGTTGCCTTGGTTTTAATCAAAGAAGAGCTGTGCAAGTTTTTAATGATGTTGCCACTTTGGTATAATTAGGCAAATGGGCCAAGGGAAAGGTGCGGGTCTATATGGCCGGATGAGGGGATCGGTGGGAGGTACGAATGAAAAAGGGAAAATCGCTCAAGTTGAAAGCGAAACTTTTGCGTTAATGCAATTTGCGACAGTTGCCGCAAATGGAAAATTTTCTGCTTCGACAGCTCCTCGGGCTGCCGTTCGAGGTGTGTGAGAAATGTGGCTCTCATTGATTTAAGTGAGATTCAATGCTAGATTGATTGGAAAACAGGAAAGGTACTCCCTATTTAGTTACAGTCTTGGGTTACACTCAGTAACAATAGAAACTGGACAAGGTCCTTGTCAGCTATTAATGTCAAAAGCAATGGCAACCCGCAGACACTTCAGAGACAACAGAAATGTGGCAACAATACACAGCTAACAATTACCCCGAAAAATATTCTCGAAACTCAATAAAATAGCAGAAAGGACAAATGTATGTCCTGTGCCGCTGCCTCTGTGTCCTGTGTGTCCTGTGTGTCTGTCGCTGACACTGAGCCCACCCATTCTACATTCTCTCGTGCTCAATTGGCCGGGCTCATAAAAATGTCTGCAGAAGCGAATATAAAAAAAGAGAAAAGAGAACAATTTTCATTGGCTTTGCTTAAAATTTGCCAAACGAAACGTTCATCTCCCACAACTATTGTTATCTATATAGATAAAGAGTCGTGGTCTGCGTGTCGTATACGTAATCAATTGTTGCAGCTGGTCCAGCGCCTGACCTCCAGCACAGTTCATTGAGGTGGCGGCACCTACCTCAAACCTGCCCCAGTTGCCTATTATTTTTGGCTTCTGCTTCTGTTTCTCGTTCTGCTTCATTTGCGTTGCTTTTATAGATTTCTTTTAGAATTTTTCTGCTCTTTCATTCATTTATATAGAAAAAATATATATATTTTTTTGGTTTCACTTTTGTCACAATTACAATTTACTTAATCGACTTTACGCACACATTTTCAGGTCAGTTGGCAGCCTTTGTATGTTCCCTTGGATCATGCAACAAAATTGTTGCCAAAATCAGGCAAATAAACAGATTTCAGCTTGCAATCCATTTACTTGTTTATTGAAATTGTAGAATTGCCAAAGTTATGAGAAGCCCAAAAACTGCTTCAAAATTGAAAATTGCATTTCAATATTGAAAAGCAAAATATTTGCCTTACGCCTCGTTTGCTGTTCACTCAGACGTATAAATTGAGAGCTTTGTGTTTCATTCAAAATAAAAAAGAAAAATACATGAAAATTCTATTTAATCGGTTTTCTTTTCCACTTCCCATTGATTATACTAAGAGTCTATTCATTCACTTTAACTGCCTTATTATTCATCTTTATGAGCTGCTTGTTTCTACTCTTAACTAAAGCTGGAAAATCGTAAATAATATTTGAAATTTTCAGCGAAAATTACCTTGGCCGAACAAACATTCCCTTCGACTGTTATTCTCGCACTTGAAAGCCGAAAAGAGCGCTTTCAGACACATTTCAGCTGGCCAGACAATTGACCCAAACTGCCAATAAAACTGAGTAGCATGAAATGTAAATAAGAAGGCTTCGCTAATAGCCCGATTATGATGAGTTCGATGTGTGTCGATGTCGGCGATGACGTTGCCAATTCGAGCGAACTCATCGACCCTATCAATGTAATGAGAAAGCCATAAAATAAACAGTTGAATAATCAACAATAATGCGATTGCCTCGGGCACAACACGAAATCGATTCCAACTGAACAGCAACAATACTTAATTTCTACCATGAGCACAGAAACAATATAGAAGAACAACAGGAACCGTTCAGTATCAAGATTCAAAGATTCAAAGATTGAAGATTCAAGATCAAAGCGAATAAAAGTGGAAACGAAATGTTCTATTTAAATAGCTGCAAGGTGTGAGCTTTGATGTGCCCCTTGTAGGAATTCAAATCCGATTTGAATATAGTTTTTGATTATGTTTGGAAATTGTAGAGAGAAAACATTAGAGAATGAAATTCTTTCATTCATATTTCAATAGTTTTCAACGATAACTGCTTTCATTGAAGTTGAAACGGCAGTCTTATAAGTCCATGTAGCTCGTTAATTGAACCGGATTTTCAGAGATGTTTAATGAAGCTGTTGATAAACAGGTCCTTAAATTTAAAATTAAGATAAAATGATCTTGTTACAGGCTATTAAGATTTTTCATTAAGATATACAAACTATCATAATTTGGGTATTGTTGAAATGAGGCTTCAATATTTTTGGCTTAAATTCAAAATTAAAGTATGGAATATATTAGATTAATAAGAATTTTTCAGTTAGATTAATTTATGCTCTTTAAGCGTAACAAATTTATTATTAGATTTCTCTTAAATAACAATTCTTCAACACTTTCCCGATAGTCGAGTTTGTATTTATCGTAAAATGATTGCCCAAAAACAGAAATCATATTTAATTATTTAACTCCAAAAAGTTTAGCTGAGCGCGCCAAAAAAACAAAAAACCAAAAAAAAAAACGAGAAAAAATAAAGATAAAATTAAATAAATTATGCAACAACTGTCATTAATAAAGTCGAGCGAAAAAAAATCCCACAATGAATGAAGGTCAGCATAAAGCAGCATAAATGCAACAACAACAACAACAACAACACAAACAACAACAACAACAACAACAACAACAAAATTAAAGTTGCATTTTGTGTTGAAATACCAGTTTTGTATTTGGTGAGCTGCACTTGAAATAAAATCTCAAAAAAGTTGCAAAAAAATCTTTAAAATTGACGTCGTTGATTTTCAGTGCAACAATTTTTTTTCGATTCTCCTTTTTTTTTTATTTTTTTGTAAAAATGTTTTAATCAATGCGCCAAACCCCAAAGCGTTGCGCGACACCTTTTTATTTTTATTCGAGTTGTTTTTCAGTTGCTGCTGCAATTTTCCGAGCAATATAAGAGTATTTATTCGTTTATGTCAACAACAATTTTCAGCTCGATTCGAAAAAGTTTCGAGCAGAATTTCCAGCATATTCACATATTTTTCTGGGCGTGGCTGTCTCTAAGTTTTTTTCTTTGTAATTAATCGCTGCGTGTGCAACAATTTATGAGAATTTCATGAAATTTTGATGGGCTTCTGAGTTATGTGTGGGTTGGGAATTTGAAACTAGCCGCGTCGAAAGTTCGCCTAACATTGAAGTGTGTCGAAAAATATGAAACACACGTGTGTCTACACACACTTTCAGAGTACAAATAGATGTGGTCATATATCAATTACAGTCAGAGTCACAACAAATCGTGTGACAATTATAAATCGGCATGTGTTCAGCTATAATAATTTGCATAAGCCATGAGAGCGGCTTAGACAAAGAGCTCAGCAACTCAATATGATAGCTACTAGTTTATATAGAAGCTTTAATTTCCACAATTAAGAGATATATCTATGACAGTGGCTCTCAATGTCAGACCAAATATGGCAGACAAAAAGAAGGAAATCTGGATAAGATTATATCGAATGCTGAGATGAATTTAGAAAGCAAAGTCTGCTTAAAGCTGGCTGATATACCTTCGTCTAACTGAACTATAGCATTTATTATTATTATCAATTTATATATATTTATATTATATTCTATCAATTTACCCCCTCATAGGCCAACTACATATACTCAAGTGTAAATGCTCCACTTGAAGACGTTCTACACTTTATGTCTAGATTCCTTTGCCCTGCTGCCACATCGATTCAGCTGAGGCGAGATTGAAATCTATGAGGAAACCTGCCAAATGTCGAAGTTTATGTGCAACTTCTGCATATATTATCCAAAGTAAACAAAATCCTTTCGGTTATTGTGGCTGGCAAACAGTTTGCCACAGCCGCTGCCGCACGAGTTATGGAAAACGTTTTCAGAAAAAATGAAAACCGCCAATTGGTAGCAGAAACAGGACCCAAAGCCCAAGACACGTGTGTGCGCATTTTTCCGCATGTTTTCCCCTTTTCCCCGGCATTTTCACACCCAATCAACAGCAGAAGTTCTGGGCAAATATTTGCATATTGCCTGCCTTCGTTTGAGTGAAATTGGAAAAGTATTTATGGCCTTTCACCTGGCAAATCTTATTATCTGATTATAGAATTATTTAGAAAGTGAATTAGCTAAACATTTGCCATTAACTTTTCGACACCTTGTCCTCAGGCTGGGCAAACTCTTGCGGAATCTCATTAAACAGGAGAATAAATATTAAGAGCTTATAATCAATAATCGAAGCAAATAAATATACAATGATATTGTTTACAATTAACAATTAACAGAACTAGAAGATTATTTATTGAGCGGAGATACTCATAAATACTAAACAGATTCCATTCATTTGAAATCATTCGGAACGAGTCTCCTTGCTCCATTCACAATGATACCAAAAGAGACTACGAACTATCCTTATATATAAACCGTATTATATATATTATTGCTGATGCTGTTTTTGTTGCTCTTCTTGCCACGATTCCCAGTGGCGAGGTCAGCGGCACATAAACATGTCATAAATCATCGGTGAAATGTGTGGGTTAAATGGAGGCGCGTGCTACAGATTAAAGCCAAGGCAGAAAGGGAAATGCGGAGGAGGAGAGGAAATGTCTTTTATTTCCGGGTACATTTAATATCGTGAAATATTTGCAGCTAGTTTTCGTATCGCTTGTCGGCATTCAGCTCATATTTATCCCTTTTCAAAGAACTGTTTTCGTTTCTTGCACAATTTGAGGAACATTTCAAAAATTCAAAAACTGTCAGCAGCTTCATTAATTACGTGCGGCGAGTGCTGGGAAATGGGAAATGGGCGTGTGAGTCTGTCAAATTTGTCATTCATCAGTTGCGCCTTTGTGCCTGTCCTCGATTCCTTTTGGCCCTTTTGTTTCTGACAGCCCGATGAGATTTGGTCACTAACCGAATCAGTTAAGGCTCTTTGTGAAGAGGTCAATTCCACACCCATCAGACACTCATAAGTTGCTTCTTGTGGTGGGAGCTGAATGTAGTTGGAATGCGGAAAAGGTTCTAAGACTCATTAAGAAATTCTTAGTTGAAATTCCAGATGATAGAAATACTATAAATTTCGATCTGCAAAACATATTCCTAAAATTCCTAGCTTCCGACATGTTTGTCTTGGAATGAACGATTCGATATGAGACTGCAAAGCTTCGATTAGTTGAGAATAATTAAAATTTCCTACTTGATAGTATAAATAAATAGAACGTTGATACTATTTATGGGAACTTTAAGTATTGTTAGGTATTTTATTTAATTTTATTTATTTTTTTTATTAATCTCAACTTATGGAAGTTTACTAACCAGAATTGATTTAACAAGATAAATGTATAATTAATAAAAAAATGTCTTAAAATAACTAAAATATATTATATAATATAAAAATAAAATAGAAATAATAAATATATTAAAAAAAAAAAAAATTAAATATACAATAAATAATAAATATATAAATAAATTTGAAAAACTTTAATGGCACAATCAAAAGTACAAAAAAATTAAATAATATAAAAATGACTGATTACTTAAATTCTCTAGTTAGATTTATGTTTTTATATATTCTATATATATAATATTATTAAATAAAAAATATTTAAATAAATAATATCAAGTTATAAGACTATACGTAGTTGATTAAACATTTGTTACATTGATTGGGGATAAATCCAATGCTTAATTAATACTTTAAGCATTGGGTTCTAACGTCCTATTATTGAACTCGCTATTTCTATATTAGTTATATAATTATTTACATAGTTTTTTTAAACTTACACTTAACCTTATTTTATGAAATATAACGATTGCTTTTATTTCATTTTAAACGTATAAATATTGTAGAAATACTCGATTAGTCATGCCCAAAAAAGTCATTTGTTTTTCTCATATCAAAATGCACACATAATGTTTGCATAATAAGTTACTCTTATCTGTTACATATATATATACATATACACATACATATATATACATATGTATATTCGGTTTCCTGAACATTTCCATCATCTGCAGACAGCATCAATCACAGCAGAACTGAGAACTTTCTTAACTATTGTAAAACTTGTAGCCAACTGCAGAGAAGGTATCAAAGAGTGAAATAAACAAAAGCAAAGTAAACACAATGAAAGTAAACGTAAAGTAAATACAAAAAACAATCAAAGTGAACCACAAAAAAGTGAGTGAAAAACGAAAAACGAAAAACGGCGGTAAAACGTACGTGCAAAAAACAACAGCAGTAAGAACAACAACAAGAGCGATAACAGACGCAGCCGCGACAGCCACAACAAATAAAAAAGCAAAAGAAACAACAATAAGAAACATAACAACAACAAGAGAAACAACAACAAGGAGAGCAGAAAATCATGAGCGAGAAACGAATTGCGCACAAAACTGTCATCAAATGACAAATGCTTGACAGCATCAATCAGCAACTGCGACGAGAGCGACAGCGACAGCGGCAGAGGCAGCAGCAGCAGCAGATTCGACGGCAGCAGAGACTGAGACGAAAGCAGAGACGATGGCAGCGCATTGCCGGCGCCGCCGCAAACGACGCAGCGACGCCGGCAGAGCAAGAGCAGCAGTAATATCGGCCGGCTTACATTGCCTGCGGCTGCTGCTGCTGCCGTCGCTGTTAGCAGCGCTACTTATGCTGCCGACAGCGACGTCGACGTCGACGGCAACGTCAACGCACTTAAATGCAACGCTTAACGCTGCCAGCGTACACGAAACCAAAGAAAATATCAGCACAGCCAAGGAACTTAGTGAAATAAGTGTCAATAATATGACAGCCCCGCCCACAGCCCCGCCCTCAAGCACGCCTGCGGGCATAAGGGAGAACGTGATGCTGCCCTCATCAGATCCGGAGCGGGAGGCCCAAATTCTCTACGAGAAATCGCTTCAGGAATATCACGGCAGTCAGCGAGCAACGGAAATGGCAATGTCCAACGGCGCTGGCACTAACATTGATACCACTGGCAGTGGCAGCGGCAGCGGTGGCGCCACCACCAACAACAACTTCAATGCCAGCCGCACCACAACACGCACCCTCCACAGCGTCTGTGAGCTCTGGCTGCAGAAGCACTGCCACTGCAGCGGCACCCTAGGCAGCCTCAAGTTGAGCTGCCGCAGCATTGGCATCCTGGCGGTGCCAGTCAACTTGCCCAGCGAGGTGCTGATACTGTGAGTATTCCATAAATATATATATAGTTGTATATAGGTTGAAGAGGGTATATAAATGTGTAGGGTATATAAACGTGTCATAGAACTTGTAAAAATAGACGCACAAATTTCTGACCTGAGGCTGATATTAAAGTATCTACGTGCTTAGCTTTCGTCTAGCCAAGTTTGCCGATGCCACCTGCTGTCTGACTGTCTAATCCTTAAAGATAATGAGTGGTTCCCTGTGCAGATATAACAGTATAAACAGAGAAAAGGGCAGGATATATCCTTTTGCAGTATATTTTACCTGTTGCTTTTAGAAAGTTGCGAATAAAAACAGATTCTATTGTATATTAAAAGTTTGTATTAACTGAACAAATCCATTTTTAATCTATTGTGGAATGAATAATACCTAACTTTCAGATAGTTAAAACAAGATAATATATAACGAGTAATATAAGGTTAATTCTCATATCTATTTCTGCGTCTTAAAAGTTTTCCCATAGAAGTAGGCCAAAATTCGATATGAGATCAATTCATAACCGATATTAATGGTTATTAAGCGATTATCATTGGACTATGAGTAGAAGCATTTGTTGCCTGAATTCCTCATTCATTCCCCATTCGTATAATTACAAGTCAATTTCGCAGTGTTTCGCATATGTTGGGGATCTGTTTTGGCATGCGGTTTAATCTAATTACACATACGCCACGTTGTGCGAGGTTTCACAATCGATGCCGTCGCGTCGTTTGACTGACTCGAGTTGAGTTTCAGTTGAGTTTTGTGTTGTATTTTAGTCACGTTTTGTTGCCGCCAGGCCAGACCTCTCAAAGGAGTTAGAGCCCGTTTTGGGTAAGCGAGCAGCACCAAAGTTAACCACTGATTAATGGCCAAATCGAACTGGCCATAAATAAATAAATTATTTATTAATTAACGCATCGCTTTCAGATACGCGATACTCAAATCCCACTTGCTGTGAAATATATGCCGCAATTTACAAAAGTTTCCATTGCCAATTCTTGCCGCAGTTCATCTTCATATTTTTGCAATCTCTCTGTTGCTGCTCTTTCTTTCCCTCTACCTCTCTAGCTCTCCTCTCTTCCTACCACTCCTCCGGGCAGGTTTTAAGGTTAGTTCAATATGTCTGTGTTTTTTCTTATACGTTTTCGATTTGATTGATGGCTTACGGAAAGTTCTGGCCTCCTGCGCTGCGTTTGGCAACGTTTAAGCATCGTTCTCTATTCATGATAATGTTTATAATGTAGCTTATTGAATTTGATCGATGGCATTGGGAATGATTTTTGAATAACTGGGCCAATAAAACTTATTAATTTGTTTATTGTTCTCTTTGATTGCTATTTCCTTCACAGCGATTTGGGCAACAACAATTTAACCAAACTGGAAGCCAACTCATTTTTCATGGTGCCGCAACTCGAGGAGCTGTAAGTAAAACATATACAAATATATATATTTTCTTCCATATAAATCAAAGTATAAAAAATATCAATGAAAATTACTAAAAGTTATAGAAAATTTCTCCAAGTTTTTCAATTAAAGCTCTAAAATCCTCTTTTAGCTTCTATGACAAATGTTTATAGCTCTTATACTCACAAGGACCTTTACCTAAATACTCGCATTTATTTAAGATCCTGTTAAGGTGTTCATTTAAATGTTTCCAGCTATTTCCTTAGCTTCGTTTATAAATGTGCAGCGCTGATATGAATCCATTGGAGTTTAAGCTCTGGCATAGCCACAGGATTATCCACAGGAGGCAAGCCCCAGTTCCTGTTGTGCTATCACAAGCCACAAAGTTAACACTCCGCCCAACCACAGCCTGCCCCCTCCCCCTGTCCACACTCTAGCTAAAACCATCCTATTCAGTTTTTTAATCTGTGTACTAAGCATCCAGCGATTGTTTGAAAAAAAAATAGCAGAAAATTATATGAAAACAAAAGCGACAACAACATGGAAAAACTTTCATTGTTGCCTGTCATGAGCGCTGCGGCTCATTATTCAATTTCACAGCAACATACACCACAGTCCCCACTCCCTATGATGGAGGAGGAGACAAAATCACAGTGGTTCACATGGGACAGGGGCAGGACGAGAGGTCCTGTTGTGCCCCATGCCAGAGCTTTTGAAGGCGGGCAATATAAATTACTTGATTACGTTGTATATTTCAGCGAGTTTGCAGGATTAATTACTCAGGCTGTTATCCTTGCAATTTCCTGCACTTTCGACTTTTGTTGACCAAGGGAAGGTTTCTTTCTTTCTCTTCTATTTACAGAACTTTGTCGGACAATAGCATCATTAATATGGATCCGTATACGTTTTATGGTTTGGCCAAATTGAAACGTTTAAGTTTGCAAAACTGCGGCCTTAAATCGTTGGCTCCGCATTCGTTTCAAGGACTCAGTCAACTTGTCAGTCTGTAAGTATGCAATACAACTATAATTGTTCTGAGTGTGTGTATGAGTGTGTGTGTGTGAGAGTGTGTGGATGTGTGTGTGTGTTTTAATGTTTGCTTTTAAGCATTGCCAGCGCGTTCAAGAAAGAAGTCGAAGGATGCACCCGAAGCAGAAGCAGAAGCAGAAGCAGACGCCTTGCAGGATCAATTAGTACGCTTGCTGCCATTTAGTTTGCTGCCTTGTCACATGTACACACACACACACACACAGAGAGAGACTTATGTAACAGTTTTACAGCACTTGCCAGCAATTACACGCTATTTTGCTCATATTTTCGCTTCTCTATTTCTTTCTACACACTTCGATTTGCAATCGTTTAAAACTCGTACTTGAAACCTACTCGCTAACCTCCCCCTACCCCCGCCTCCACAACAAACCCCTCCAATCCCAAACCAGTCAACTGAATGGCAACGCCCTGGTCAGCCTGGATGGCAACTGTCTGGGCAACCTGCAGAAGCTGCGCTCCTTGCGTCTCGAGGGGAATCTCTTCTATCGCATTCCGACAAACGCTTTGGCCGGACTCAGAACACTCGAAGCACTGTGAGAGTTTTTCCTTTTATTTTCCATTTCATATTCAGTTTTAATGCTCGTTCGTACTACTACAACATTTTTGCATGTTCCCTATATATATATACTCCTAATCCCTTCCCAAATTGGCGAAGCTTTTCAAATTTATAGCCCTCTAATTATGCATAGCATTTTATGCTTTTTTTCTCTGATTTTCGACATTTTCAGTTGCCGCTTTGCTGCATAATTTAACATGTGCAATTGCAAATTTGCTTCAATGTTTCAAATTCGTATTTTATGTGCGGTTTGGCTAAATAATTTTGAATTCTAATTGAAGTGCACGAGCCTAATGAATCATGTGAAACTTTAATATATTGACAATGTGCTGACTATTTTGTTAGATGAAATTTGATATTTAACAAGCTGAAAATTATACTAAAAAAATTAGCTAAAATTATATTAATTATAAATTAAATACAGAAAATCAAAAGAGATCTTAGGGTATACCAGAAAAATCAGATGAAATATCTTAACAGATGCATTCCCTCAAATTTTACTCTTTCCCTTTATAATTCTGCGATTTCTGAAACTATAAAGCCTAACTATATATAATTCTATATCTATAAACTAAACTTATCTCTAACTATATAATTTTTACTACTAATATTCTTCCTAATCCTATCCTAAGTCTGCCTGCATTTAACTTAATTAACTCTTTTTACTACTCTAAAACTTAAGCTCTAATATTTCAGCTGTTTTATTAATGTCTTGCGATTGTTTTTATTGAACTTTTGAACTCCTGAAATAATCTCATTTACAATTTTTACATAAATAACTTAAGAGTTCAACTATAAAAAGAAAATCTGAATTATTTGGGGCCATAAAATATGCGATTACTCATAATTCTTGCTTTCTCCACTTTACTTCATAAAACGACCTCATTAACGATATACAAAATGAACAGCAATTTGGGCAGCAATTTGTTGACAATAATAAACGACGAGGACTTTCCCCGAATGCCAAACTTGATCGTCCTGTAAGTAGTAGTCGCTGAGACCCCGAATAATGTATGAACTTGTTATAAACTGAACTGTTTCTGTTTTCTGTTTCTGTTTCTGTTTAATGTTTGCCTTACAGTTTGCTGAAGCGAAATCAAATCATGAAAATCTCTGCGGGTGCTTTCAAGAATTTAACGGCTTTAAAAGTTTTGTAAGTAACAAATACCTTAAGAACTTCATACACACACGCACACACACACAACTTGACAGGATACTACAGGACTGTCTATAGATAGGACTGAAACAAGCCACGAAGCGTTCCACAAGCTTCAATTGATAGCGATTCGTATTGAATCTTAAATACTCTAGGCTTAACTGAAAGGTATAAGATATAGGGAAAGGTGAATAGAATCTTATAGATAGAGTTTCCAATAGAATGGGATTCGCAGGTAAGGGAAGATATTGGTGTAACCCTAGCTTCAGGTTGTCAGAAGAAAACAGACTGAAGCATTTGTCGGAGCATTTGATATCACAGAAAAACATATCTAAAGCCTAAGGTGTATAAATTGTGTGTGATACGTTCAGAAAAAAAAGAACTAAAAATCGAAACTGTATTTTAAAAAGAACTTTTAAGAATTCGCGTTGCACCACAAACGTCATAGGAAAGTTTTCATACTTGAACGCTCGACGAGAGTGTAAACAGAAGCAAGTTGAAGTGCAAGTGGAAATGGTGTTTATCCGTTTCAGTATTTTCCTTTGCTTTTCTTTTTTTTTTGGGGCATGGAATAAATTTCAATTTTTGCTGCAAAGCGCGGTAAACTTTTACGCTTTGCGACAGCTTAAATTGTCGTCGTTGCGACGCCGCCGCTGGCTTCGCTGCTGGCGTCGCTGTTGCTGTTTACCGCAAAATTTTGGCTTTTGCGTTGCATACTTGGTGGCATGCAACGTAAAATGCCGCTGGCCTGCTTCGAGGGCTGCAGACGATGACAAATATGCAAATTTATGTTGTGGCTGACAGACGTGGGAACCAAACTAAATAGACAAACTACCAGGGGATAAGCAAACGTGCAACTTGCAACTTGCCACTAGCAACGTGCCACGTTCAACCATACGAGCTCAGCTCAAGAATGAATGCATCAAGTGAAAGTGAAAAACTTTCACCGTACAACGCGTAAATCTATGCTGAAAGCATAAAGGAATTTTCCGTATGCATTTGCCTTCAGATTTATGAGCTTTTACCCCAAACTCTTCTGTCTTCTGTCTTCTCCCGCGTGTGTTCATAATGTTTTCCACCAGGTGAAAGCTGTTCTAGTTTATGTTTCTTTATGCCAGGCACGCACATCGCAGGAGGGCTCAACGACCTTTCTAAGGATAATGATAATGATAACACATCAAAAATAATTAATATGAGACAGCATTTCGTCTTTTGAAATACTTTAAATATTAATCTAGAATTCTATATAAACTAATATAAATAATCAAAAAGAAAAGTAAAAATAAATAAACTAAAAAAAAAATTAAAAAATAAATTAATTAATTAATTAATAATATAATAGAATGTAAATAAATTCATAAATATATAAATCAATAAAAAAAGAAATTAAGAAATAAATAATATATTTATTAATAACTCTTAAAGATATTATAAAAAAATAATTAAAAAGAAAAGTATTCAACTTAAAGATAGAATGAAGTAAATAAATTAATAAATAAATCAATAAATAAATCAATAAATAAATCAATAAATAAATCAATAAGTAAATCAATAAATAATATAATATATTTATTTAAATTTCTTTATAAACCAAAGTAAATAATCAAAAAGCAAAATATTTTATTTAAAACAACAACTGGTAAAAAGAGTCTCACAATCACTTCAAGTACTTTATTTAGAACCCTCAGAAATAATTGAAATAAATATATTAAGCATAATATAATATATTTATTGAAATTCCATATAAACTAATATAAATAATCGAAGAGAAAAGTATTCAATTTAAGACAAAAAGTGGAGGGAAAAAAGAGTCTCACAATCACTTGAAGTGGTTTATTTAGAACCCTCAGAAATAATTGAAATCAGTGCACTTTGTTTGTGGGTGAAGTTATATGCATAAATTTGCAAGCCACACAGATGGTGGAATTGGAGTTCCAGACTCGGATCCAATCAGAGTGTGGCATCTACGTGCGGACACGTACGGAACTGACCCTCGGAATAACCGCAGTGCGAGCCATATGCAAATTTGCATGCAACTCGCAAAAGAAATCACAATATTTATAAACTATATTTGAAATGTGCTTCAATATAAAATTTGATGTTTGTTGCTTCTTTTGCAGAGAACTGGATGATAATTTGATAAGCAGCTTGCCGGAGGGACTCAGCAAATTGACGCAGCTCCAGGAGCTGTAAGTATCCTCACCAGGTGCTGCCCATAGATTAGCTCAGCTGAGGGTAAAAGCTGAAACTGGCACACTTCGCTCCTTTCTTTAGTTGGCAGCACAACATTTCCTACTATGTCAGGCGGCTAACAGCCGGAAACCAAAAATCATAATGCATCATTACTTTGCGAATTTACGAGACACCCCCAACGCCTCGAAAAAATAACCCCCCACCCCCCACCCCCCAAACACCCAACCGATTGCAGTTGCCGTTGACTGGAGCAACATCCTGTAGCCATTGCAGTTGCTGCTTGTGTTTTTTCTATTATTTGTTATCCTTTTTCTTGGGGTATTATTGTTTGTTTGCGCAGTTTGTAACGAAGGGCAAAAGATCTGTATAATACCCCAAATACATGGATATGGTTGGAGTGAAAGAAATCTCAGTTTTGGCTTACGTTTTATATAAAAAATACAACCTGATTGCTGATTTTCTTTATAGCGATTAATATATAATATATTTTTTTATCAGAGCTCTTCAATTCTCTTTGAACATCTTGAAATACTTTCAATGACTCTCAAGCTAATCTTCTATATATTTTCTTATTTCTTTTTCTTTTTTTATTAAATTATTTTTTATATTATTATTTTTTTAAATTTATTTTATATTTTTTTAAATTTATTTTATATTTTTTTAATATATATTATTGTTTTATTATATTATATATTAATTTTTATTATATTATTTATTTTTATTTTATTATAATATATTTTATTGTAGTATATTTTATTATTTTATAAAGTATTATTTAATTATATTATTTTTTTAATATATATTATTATTTTAATATATTATATATTTATATTATACATTATTTTTTTTATTATATTATATTTTTTAATATTATACATAATAATTTTTTTGTATATTATTTTTTGTTATATTATATTAATACTTTTATTTTATTATATTTTATTTTATTATATATTATAATTTTATTATTGTATATGTTATTATTTTATATATTATCATTTAATTATATCATATTTCTTTTATTATATATTACTATTTTATTATATTATACTTTTTATATTACACATTATTATAATATTATATTATATTTTTTAATATTATACATTATAATTTTTTTAAATTTATTTTTTATTATTTTTTATTTTTTATTATATTATATTAATACTTTAATTATATTATATTTTATTTAATTATATATTATTATTCAGAGAACATTTCAATGCAGGCTCTCAATCGCCTTAGGGTTACTTTCCCATAATTTTTTATACATAATTTTTTGTAGAGTATAAATAAGTTGAGTATTTCAGCGTAGGGTATATCATATTTGTTGTTTGCAGTTATTTCTATAATCTAGTCGCAGTTGCATTTTGTTTTTGTTGTTCTTTTTTCTCCACGCACTTCCTGCGAGTGGGAAACTGTGTGCAACTGGCGACTGTCATTGGAATCGCTGACATCGTTGCGAGTTTTCTCTCAACGTTACACAAATGTCTCCCAAGGAAATTCAATTTCTGGTAAACAGGATAATTATGAGCATGTTAAATGTTGCGATAAAAGCCACGCTGCGATGCACTCGCCATCCGCAGCCGAAGCATTTCTAACCCATGATTGGGGAATTAAACTGGAAAATAAATTTCCTTGGGTGGAAAAAAGAGAAGTTCTAGCACATGTGATGTGGTATTTTCCACTCGATGAAAACAAATTTAAAAGGATTACAAATATATTGTAGGAATTGCAGTTTGTTGACTGTAAAAAGTCTTCAAGTAGCAAATGAAATCCAATCAAAGAAAATTGCTACAAACTTAAGACTTAAGACTAAAAGATTTAGTTAAGTAATCATTAAAATTATAAAAGAAGTTTACTTTTTCTTTAAACTTTAACTTTTGCCAGTGCTGAGTACCAACATTTCCTGAATGTTGGCCAAGAAAAACCAAAAGACGATAACAAAGTATGTGCCCAAAAAGTATACAATGATTTTATGCGTGGCCGTTGCAAGGGGTTCATTTCCTGTCTTGGTTCCTGGCCAAGATGACTGTCAACTGCAGCTGCTGCAGAGTCAAGGATGCAAGTGGCACTTGCCAGCATCTTATAAATAGATATTTATAACTTCAAGTTAAATAAATACATACTATATACTCTCCGCAGTTCTATGACAAGCAATCGCCTGCGCTGGATAAATGATACAGAGCTGCCGAGGAGCATGCAGATTCTCGATCTTCGAGCGAATCCCTTGTCCACGGTTACAGCTGGCGCCTTTCGTGGCATGTCCAAGCTGAGGAAGCTGTGAGTACCCAAATCTATGAATATATAATTTTATAACTGATAAATTTAATATATCTCCATCTAGTATCTTATCCGATGTGCGCACCTTGCGTATCTTTCCCGAACTGGAGGCCTGCAATGCGCTGGAGATACTTAAACTGGATCGCGCAGGCATTGAGGAGGTGCCATCAAATCTGTGTCGTCAGACGCCAAGACTGAGGAGTTTGTAAGTAGAATAAGTAGAACGATTTGGGGCCCGAATATATTATAATCTAATAGGAAACTGCTTATAGAGAACTTAAAACCAATTCCCTGAAAAGCATCCCAAATTTAAGTAGCTGCAGAGACTTAAGGCTGTTGTAAGTACGAATAGAAATTATATATACAAGATCTTTGGATCGGCTAAAGTCTGGCTTTAACTTCCAGAGATCTATCGAGTAACCAAATTGAATCGCTGCAAGGACGACCTTTCCATGGACTCAAGCAGCTGCACGATCTGCTGCTCTCCTACAATCGCATCAAGTCCTTGCCGCAGGATGCCTTCCAGGGCATTCCCAAGCTGCAGCTGCTGTAGGTGTACTCAAATCCCATTAGAAGTTTGATTAATCCAGATTTCTAACTATTCGCAGTGATCTGGAGGGCAATGAGATCGCCGTTATACACAAGGATGCCTTTGCCGCTTTTACAGGCCTGGAGGATCTCAACTTGGGTAAAAACATATTTCCAAAACTGCCGGAGGCGGGTCTGCGTGGTCTGCTCCACCTGAAGACCTTTAACAATCCGAAGCTGCGGGAGTTTCCACCGCCCGATACATTTCCACGCATACAAACACTGATCCTGTCCTATGCCTATCATTGCTGTGCCTTCCTGCCACTGGTGGCCATGTCGGCTCAGCGCAAGCCCACCCAGGTCCAGGAGGCGGTGCTCTTTCCCTCCGATGCCGAGTTCGATATGACCCTCTGGAACAACAGCATGATGAACATTTGGCCACAAATGCGTGCGTACAACTTGGCCAAGGAAACTATAGATTCTATTCATTATATATATATGTATCTTGCAGATAATCTCAGCAAGCAGCTGGGTGCCGCGATGCACGATCTGTGGGACACGCCGACCTACGTGAACAACTACAATCTGAACGAGGATCAGCAGCTGTTGCCCACGGGCAGCCAATTCCCCAGCAGCTACATGGAGGAGTACTTCGAGGAGCACGATATGAGTGGGCCCGGCACTGGGTATGGCTTTGGCACGGGTCTGTTCAGTGGCATTACGGCGGATGATCTGCAGCCGGGCTCGGTGCAGTGTCTGCCAATGCCTGGTCCGTTTTTGCCTTGCGCCGATCTCTTCGACTGGTGGACACTGCGCTGTGGCGTCTGGGTGGTCTTCCTTATGGCCCTGTTGGGCAATGGCACCGTCGTCTTTGTGCTCGTCTGCTCCAGATCCAAGATGGATGTGCCCAGGTTCCTGGTCTGCAATCTCGCTGCCGCCGACTTCTTCATGGGCATCTACCTGGGCATCCTGGCCATTGTGGATGCAGCCACGCTGGGCGAGTTCCGCATGTTTGCCATACCCTGGCAGATGTCCCTGCTCTGCCAGCTGGCCGGCTTCCTGGCCGTGCTCAGCTCCGAGCTGTCCGTCTACACCCTGGCAGTGATTACCCTGGAGCGCAACTATGCCATCACCCATGCGATCCACCTCAATAAGCGTCTCACGCTGCGTCAGGCGGGCTACATCATGAGCGTTGGCTGGATCTTTGCGCTGCTGATGGCTCTGATGCCGCTGCTGGGCGTCTCCGACTACCGCAAGTTCGCCGTCTGTCTGCCCTTCGAGACGACAACGGGCGTGGCCAGTCTGACCTACGTGATCAGCCTGATGTTCATCAATGGCTGCGCCTTTCTGACCCTCATGGGCTGCTACCTGAAGATGTACTGGGCCATCAGAGGCAGCCAGGCCTGGAATACGAATGATTCACGCATTGCCAAGCGCATGGCGCTGCTGGTGTTCACGGATTTCCTCTGCTGGTCACCCATTGCCTTCTTCTCCATAACGGCCATCTTTGGCCTGCAGCTCATCTCGCTGGAGCAGGCCAAGATCTTTACCGTGTTCGTGCTGCCCCTCAACAGCTGCTGCAATCCCTTTCTCTATGCGATCATGACAAAGCAGTTCAAGAAGGATTGCGTGACCCTCTGCAAGCATTTCGAGGAGACGCGCGTCGGCGGCACAACGGCCGCACGTGCCGCGCGTGGCAAGCGTGGCGGGGAGCTTCCACCGCCCTTGCTGCCTGCCGCTGCGGTGGCCCATCCGCCCGGCTGCCGCTGCCTGCGCATGTTGCCCAGCGAGATGCCCAACTGGCACAAGATGGAGCAGGCGCCCTCTTTGTGGCAGCGGCTCAAGCGCTTCTGCTGCGGCCAGCGACGACGCAAGCAGCGACGTCAGCCCCAGCAGCGACGTCAGCGCGCCTACACCGCCGCCGCAGCCAATCCCTATCAGTATCAGTTCGCGGAGCTGCGGCAACAGCGCAAGGCCCGTGCGAGTTCCATTTCCAGCGAGAACTTCTGCAGCTCGCGCAGCTCCAGCTGGCGACATGGCGCCAATTCCTCGACGCCGGCGCCGCAATCGAACTGCAGCATGCCGATGAAGCTCATGGAGCCTGGCCAGGGGCATACGCATGGCAGGCGACGCCACTCGGCCTGGTTGATTACCCGAAAGACCTCACAGGACTCGAATCTCTCCAGCTCGCGTAACGATTCTTCAGCATCTGCCACAACGGCCAGCACCTCCACATTCCGGCTGTCACGCTCCAGTGCCAGCAGCAGCACACCTCTGCCCTCGATTATAGGTAAGGCGAGATCAAATATATCCTGATTGGGGTTAATCCTTTCCATTTAGCAGCTCACAATGGGAAGCAGCAGCATGAGGCGCTGAGCAAGCCACGACTGGTGCGTCAGGAGGCGGTGCAGGAGGAGGAGGACTCATCGCCGCCGCGTCTGGGCGTGCGCTTTCTGCCCACCATTCCCTCTGCAGCGGACAGCTCGGTTATTATGGAGGATGGCGACTCGGTCAATGCAGCTGCCTCCGCTGGCGTCTTTCTGGGCATGCCGCTGCCCGGTGTCTCGAGCGGATTTCTGGTCACCCCGCAGGCTCAACAGCAGCCCGAGAAGCCACCACCAGCGCCGAACGATGAGCCGCCATGACCAGGCAATTGCCAGGGATTCTGGGGTAGCTGGAACAGACAGGAGGAGACCTTCTTGTAAGGAAAGCCGAGAAAGGGAGGGAACAGAAAGCTCACTGTGTTCATAGATTCTATTCGTGGGTCGGGAAAGGTACAAGGATTAATACTGGGCCAGGCTCCATTATGCATCTTTATACACATAAATATTATTAAGTAGTCAATTTGTTGGGTTTGAGTCGAGGGTTCCAGAGCTAAAAGAATTGATGATGGTACCAGCTATCGCTATAGTCCAAGAAGAAATGCTTTTCGACAAGAGTATTATAAACCAGATATAACAGATATATATATATATATATGTATGTAACTTATTACTAGATGTAGATTTGCCCTAGACTAGATCCGTACCCATAGGTAAGTATACAGATGCCACACAAATATTTTAGCTTAGCCTAGTTTGTATGTCTATATTTCGATATATATATATATAAATATATATACACATAAATATATAGAATATATATGGAGAATGCTAAGCATTTTCCCAAGTAAATGTAAAAACATATATATATATACACATACACACATAGAAACTATTGATACAAATCGAAACCAAGCCATAAATATTAAAGTTACTTAACAGTCAACTATCTTTGTCTTTGTCTATTTAATAACTGCTTAAGACTCCACTTTAAGGCCTTCATTTTATTTAATAGGTTTCTCGGATTATCAAACAGCTTTTATATGACACTGGATACTAAATTTCTACTACATTAATAAACGTTTATTTCATACGATTGCATAATGTACCATAATGTACCATATTTGTACCAAATCTGGCAACACGAGTTTGTGGCTGCTGAAGTACTTATTTTGGTACCTAAGTAATATGGCAACTGAGATATGACAGCTTCACTTTCTCACTTTAGCTGTATGGCAACTCTTTGCGTAGAAATGTCATACAACAGATGAAGAGTTATGGTCTTTGATCTTTGTTTAAAGTTTGTACCCAAATCTAGTAAATCCTACTGAATGTTACTAAACAGAACAAAATGCTACTAAAAGGTACTAAATTCTGTTAAAAGGTATTAAATTTTACTAAAGAGTAGTAAATAGTACTAAATAGTAGTATATTCTACTACTAAATGGTACTAAATGTTAGTAAATAGTACTAAGTGATATCAAATAGTAGTAGATTGTAGTGAATACTACTACTATTAAATACTACTAAATGCAATTAAATTATACTAAATGCCTTTAAATTCTGTTCTATGTTGCTAAATGGTACTAAATAGTATTAAATGCTGTCAAATCCTACTAAATGGTATTAATTTCTGCTAAATAGTAGCAAATTGTGTACTTCCAAATGGTACTAAATTCTACTAAATGATACTAAGAGGTAGAAAGTGGTAGTAAAGAGTACTAAGTCGTTGTACTAAATGGTAGTAAATGGTACTAAATGGTATCAAATGCTATGAAATCCTACTAAATGGTATTAAGTTCTGTTAAATAGTAGCAAAATGTGGTAAATACTTCCAAATGGTACTATATTCTACTAAATAATACTAAGAGGTAGAAAATGGTAGTAAAGGGTACTAAGTCGTTGTACTAAATGGTACTAAATGTTGCTAAATGTTGCTAAATGGTACTAAATAGTACCAAATGCTATCACATCCTACTAAATGGTGTTAAGTTCTTCAAAGTGGTAACAAATGGTACTACCTAAGGAATATGTTGTTACGATTTGAACGAATTCGGTAGATTTCTTCTCAACAACAGGCTAAAGTTTATAGTATTTATTTAAAGCGAAATCGCATATGAACATATATAATATATTATTTCTACCTTCTTTATAGTGTGATAAGTGGCAGTATAGGTGTTAAAAGTATAGTTAATAATTGATGTGGACTTAAATCGTATATAGTATGTAGTTAGTTAAGCTATAGGGGATATTATGTGGATATTATGGGTACTTATTTGCTAGTCGTCCAGGCCGATCTCTTGCTCGCTGGGCACCTCGTCGCTGGCTGCGAGGCAGACATTGTAGCTGGGATTCTCGAAGAGATGCACCTGCTGCTTGTCGTTGAGGGCACGTTGATGATGGATT
Organism: Hirtodrosophila trivittata; assembly: GCA_035045065.1. Lineage (NCBI taxonomy): Eukaryota > Metazoa > Arthropoda > Insecta > Diptera > Drosophilidae > Hirtodrosophila > Hirtodrosophila trivittata. The sequence goes on from JAWNNK010000856.1 coordinate 4,501,336, forward strand.
TCGCGCATGACCAGGACTGGAATCATTACAAGCAGCGCACAGAGCAGCACGGCCAGGCCAAGCTTAGCCCAGCGTGGGAATCCAACTGTTTCGGCGAGCGCCATATATGGCTGCCCATCACAGACTTCTGGCGCGATGCAGAGGCGTCCATTGTCGCATCCCTGGCTGCAGAAGGGTGCGCATTCGGTGGTGCTGCCCTCGATGAAGCTGTAGCCAAAGAGACAGGTGCACTCGTCTGGACGCAGGCAGTTGGCATTGATGCAGCGCTCCTTGCACTGTGCTCGACACGCATGAGGCTCACTCGTGTTGGTCACTTGATGGCCAGCGTTGCACTCGCATTGTCCTGGCGCGACGCAGCGTCCATTTTCGCAGGCAGGGCGACAGCTGGCGGCGCAGAGGTAATGGAGCTTGGTATCCTCGTAGCCCGGCAGACACTGGCAGCTGTTGGGCTCCACGCAATTGCCGTTGACGCAGCTGGGCGAGCAGACGGGATCACAGATGGAATTGGAACCTGCACGCATGCGAAAGCCCTCGTAGCAGCGGCAGCGACCGGTGCCGCCCTCGCAGCGGCTACTGATGCACTTCTGGGTGCAGTGGGGCTCGCAGGAGCCGCTGGGCCAGCGCTTGGCATAGCCCGGATCACATTCACAGATTTCCGGAGCGATGCAACGGCCATGGGCACAACCCTCACTGCAGATGGGCTCACAGACGTAAGGATCCGATGCACTGGGCCGGTGTCCATTGAAGCAGCGACAGACATTGGGCGCCACACAGATGCCGAACTTGCAGGATCGACTGCAGCTGGCCGCACAGTAGGAGGAGGTCAGCGCCTCGTAGCCCGCCAGACAGGTGCACACGTCCGGACTGCTGCAGATGCCATTATAGCACGACTTGGTGCAATACGGCTCGCAGAGTATGGCGCTGCCATTGACCTTCACATAACCCTCATTGCAGCTGCAGGTGTCCGGTGCCACGCAGCGAGCGTTGTGGCTACAGGCGGGCTGGCAAAGTGGTGCACAGCGATGAGCAGAGATCTGGGTGTATCCCTCGTGGCACTCGCAGCGACCGGGAGCATTGCAGAAGCCGTGCTCACAGCCCTGGCGACAGCTGGGCACGCATATGTGATGGGAGCCATTGAGAGGAGCATGTCCCTCATTGCAGAGGCAGTGATTGGGCGCTATACAGGTTCCATTCACACAGCCCGGCTCACAGACAGGCTCACAGCCTGCGGAGATGCTACTCTCGATGTGAGCAAAGCCCAGATTACAGGCGCAGCGTTCAGGCTCCATGCACAGGCCATTGCGACAGCCACTGATGCAGACGGGTTCACAGCGATTATAGTGATCCAAGTGGGCCTCGTAGCCCGGATGGCAGCGACACTCGTTGGGACCCACACAGTCGCCGTGCTGGCACTTCTCCTGGCAGATGGGCTGGCACTCGCCCAGCGTCTCGTTGCGCTGGTAGCCCAGGTGGCAGTTACACTTCCTGGGCCCCACGCAGTGGCCATTGGTGCAATCGACGCCACCGCAGACCGGTTCGCAGATGCTTTGACTATCGTTCTGAAAGCGATATCCCTGCAGACACTCGCAGACATCCGGCGCGGTGCAGCGTCCATTGATGCAGGACTCGCTGCACTCCGGCTCACAGATGCTGGCATTCCTTTGACTGGTATAGCCCTGGCCACAAAGGCACAGGTCCGGAGCAAGGCACTTGCCCTTTGGGCCACATTCCAGACACTTGGGACGGCATTCGCCTCTGAAATGGAAGCTTTAACGTGCTTAAAAGAAGTTTACGGCAAGAAATTTGGGTACTCACAATATTCCAACGCGTTCATAACCCTCACAGCAGACCAAGTCAACGGACATATACGTCTAATTGGAAGAAACAGATTATAGATATATAATAATTGAATATAGATTAGATTCATCCAAAGCTTATACCTCTTTCATGGGTCTCGATACCAAGGGTCCACAGTCGTGGGTGCAATTTCGTGTTAGAGGATATTTTCGCATCGTGACCAAATTGACTCTCACCTTCATAACCCTATAAATAGTTGAGAGTTACGTTGGATCCCAGGAGATCTCTGAGAAATTACTCACGGCACACGTTCTACACAGGCATCGATATGCATCCAAAGGAATATGGAGCTGGTTAAATATAATAGGATTAGTCGCCACATGTCTTTTTCTGTGTTTTCCTCGATCTTCTGCCAGTCGCTTTAAGGCACAAATTGCAAATGAAAAATGCATAAAACTGAGCGGACTTGAGAGCTTCTTATCAATATACATAGACAGATATATATATATATATACAGACCTGTCTACTATCTACTCGTATGTAAACACAATATGTGTTTGTTGAACCCAGACTCTGCCAAGACAATAGCCTCTTCATCCTCTGATAGGAAATGCAGCCAACGCAACAAGTCTTAGAGGTCCTTAACATTGAATATGACATATGAGCTCAGAGATTTCGCTTATCAACAGCTTTCGAAGAGAGAAAAGACTGTTCCACATAAATGTTATATTAATATATTAGATTATTATATTAAAGAAGTTGATTTATAATTAAGAAAGATATTTTACTACAGATATTTCTTTTATGTCAACTATTAACAGACGATCATTAATCTGGGAGTAAAAAGATTAAGGTAGAATTATCATATTTTAAATTTAATAATGGGAGGTTAGTCGACTGTGCTATGAAGGCAAATCGGTATCTGGAACCCAATTTAAACGACGAAGATCAAGTAGAAAAAACTTATTTTGTAGAAGAAGACTCAATTCTGTCCTGGAACTGAGATCCGTATTCCAGAATGGGTCAAAATGCAGAGCAGTTTAGTTATATAAAGCTCATCAAATTCCTCAGAATCCAAGAGATTGAGTCGCCTTATAAGTCGGTGCAAAACTTTTGGCATCCATTTGAGAATCGCAGAATATTTATCTGGAAACATAATGAATCGCTTTGTATATAGTATTTATAAGCGTTATAGTATTTCCTTTAAAAACTGTCTTCAATCCAAACTTTGTATATAAAATGGAACGTTGAACTTGATTCAAATGAATTTGATTGTTTGGGAATGCAAGCCTATATATATATATATATATATGTATATGTATAATTGATTTTAGATTTTATTTGAAAAGTCTTTTGATGAATTCAGAATGAAAATTTGATCTCGCAGTAACTTTCAGGCAAGTTGATTCGAATTCGAGTGAGCAAGAATAATCACCTAGGTCGCTTATCAAAGTAAACGATTATATATATCTGGCTATATATATATATATATATATATATGTATTATGTATGCTGCTGCGGTACTTGCGGTTCTGTGGCAAAACATTACAAATTATTGTGTTTATGACTATAAAAGGTATTTGCAGCGCCTTTAGGAATTTAGTTTCGTATCGAACTTCTTTATAAGAACTACAAATATTACTTAAGGATTAATCCGGATCATGGACACTGTGGGGCATACGCTGGCCTTGTTGTGCGTGGTCCTTGTGTGTTTCGATTTAGCTGCTTCTCAAATCGTGAACAACTCGTGGTGTATTCCTGTCATAAAGCAGCAAGATCAATGGTATGAAATAAATGTGATCCACACTCGAATCAATGCACAAGGTGTTTTAACGGAAGTGCCAGTAAAGGAAAGGTTTATGTCCAAAAAGGTAATATAACTTGTTATAGAAACATTTCGATAGATGCTTAAGGAATTCTCTTGCCACAGGCTGTGGAATCATATTCTCCCTGTAAGCCCAAATGCGTTCCAAGGTGCGGCTCCAATGCGAAATGTGAAGGAAAGATAAACGAGCAGCCGCAATGTATCTGCGATGAAGGATATGTATCTAATTCCACAAATTCCGTGAGATGTTTTGCCAAGTGCGATGGGAACTGCGGAGCTAATACTGAATGCCAAACACCTGGACCTTGCACCTGTCGAAAGGGTTTCCAAAGATCAAATCCGAATTCCTTCGATTGTGAACCAGTTTGTGAGGCAGGTTGTAGCTCAAATGAAAGTTGCATGCAACCAAATCAATGTCAGTGCAATAAAGGATATAAAAAGGATTCACAGGGACCCTGTCAGCCCGTTTGCAGTGAAAGAGTTTGTGGAGAGTTCGAAGTATGTGCTTCCCCGGAGAATTGTGTGTGTAAGGTGGACTACGTAAGGAACAATGTTACGGGAATCTGTGAGCCGTACTGCCAAAAATGTCGCTTGAACAGTTTCTGTGCTAAGCCTGGACTATGTGCCTGTAATATTGACTACGTGGAAGATGACTTGGGTGTTTGTAGGCCAATGTGCGGCGTCTGTGGAGCTCATGAAGAATGCATTAAGCCTTCGGTATGCGAGTGCAAGGCCGGCTATCAGAGAGTCCGGGGAGTCTGTGAGCCCATTTGCCAGATGGACTGTGGTCCGCAAGGCTTCTGCTCCACGCCGGATACGTGTGCCTGCTATAAAGACTATCGGATGTCTGGGAATGGAACTTGTGAGCCCATCTGTGCAGGATGTGGCAAGAATACCTTCTGCTCAAGTCCTGGAAAATGTGAGTGCCTCGAAGGTTACCACCAATCAACGCCAGAGAGCCCGGACTGTGAGCCCACCTGTACCAAGTGTGGCAGCAACGCTTTCTGTCGCGCACCTGAGGAATGCGCGTGCAACGAGGGGTACAAAAAGAACTCAGGTACGGAGATTTGCGAGCCGATCTGCGCTCCCCAGTGTGGGGAGAACAGTTACTGTTCCAGTTATGGTAAGTGCTCCTGCAGGGATGGCTACCAAGGCGATGGTAGCCACTGTTCGCCCAAATGCGAAGTGGAATGTGGCGACAATAGCTTCTGCATCGGGCCAAACAAATGCGAATGCGTCCATGGCTACAGGGCGGATGATGACTACAGTCACAGCTGCTCCAGTCATGCGTCCATATGGTGGATCCCTACTGCCATCGGAGGATTCTGCATTATGGCTGCCTGCTTATCCTTGGCCTTCTCTCGGTACAGGACACGTGTTAAATTGAATAACTCGGATATGTACAATGTCGATCTACGCGTATGCGATACGGAAGTTACGGAAATCAGTACTGGCATTGAGAATCCTTCATATATAGATAGTCATATATGAATAGAGAAAAAAACTATTTATATTAAGTGATTTCGTTATATTCTTTGTTTCATATACAAAGCCTCAACGTAACCCATGAAACAGATTTGAAATCGGAAGAATAAATATAGCTTATAGGATGAATAATTTTGATTCATATTGTGTTCATAGCCAATACCCGTATACTCTAGCAAACAGACTTCAAATGTTTTTTATTATTTATTTTCTTATTCAGTAGTTTCTGTTACTTTAAGAGCTTCAGTACTATATTTATCTCTATATACATTGTGAATAAATTATGCTTATGATTTTCATATTATCATTGTGTACATTAGTTGTAGTCGAATCAAATTTCACCGTTCACAGATATCAATTCAAGCAAAGCTTATATAGTTAGGAGGATTTTAGACTTGATGAATGTTGGCCAGACTATGAGAAAACTGGTACTGAAAAGCTTGAAGAAGACTTCATAGTAAGGCTAAGTATACCTCGAACCAAAGCAGATTATCCTTGCTGGCATCAACTGAAACAAGGAAAGCCAATAAACTATTGCGAATATAGAATTCAATATAGAAATAACTTACATGAGCAATACAAGTATTTCAATATCGGTTATTGCCAGTGTGATTCATTCAGCGGTCAATTTGCCTGCGATTATTTTGCTAATTTATGTTTGTTCTGTAAGACCCACTTTATTTGTAATCGACTTACTACTACAGTAGCTGCAAATATGGTGGATTTGCTTCAGTTTGGTCTAAGTCTTGGGCTTATAATATCATTGATTATTATATATATACTCGTATATATTAAAGTAAGACAGACTTAGCTAGAAATCAGCGTCGAAGAGAGTAAAGTTAAGCTATAAATTATAAACATAAACATAAATTATATAAGATAAGTTTCTTAATATTATTAATTTATAATGCTTAGCAACACAATTTCAAATAAAAATTAAATTTTTTACTCATTCCTTTGTATATATAAATTTTGATTTATTTTATTTTCTCTCCGGGTTCGTGTTGATAACTAAAACAAAATTCCAGACCAAGGTCTTATTTACTTGAACAAAAGATAATGCTATGGATGTGATTCAACACTTCTAAATCTGCATATGTATTAGTAGAATAAAATGATTATTTTATCACTTAACTATTTACGTACGAAACAAACTCATTTTTGATGAAAAATTTTCTTAAATTAAGCTGGGATTAGTATTGTCTATAGGAATATCGAACATCTGAATAATATATATAAATATCCATATCTATATATATGCCGACTCACACATTTTATTTAATATCAAATCTTGAGTCATCATAATTATTATTTATGTTTACCACAAAAAGCTTATGAAAAAAATTCCATTGTAAAGGGTCGACCTTCAAATACCCTTATTATAATTAGTCAAAAATAGATATTTTATAGAGCTTTAAATAATTTTATATGTTCTGCATTAAATGTTAGTTATTTATTTATTTAATTTAGAGTCGAATGCCAACAGTAACGAACGTGTAAAAAATAAGAATTTAGTTTTAAAAGAATTTTTATAAATAATATGATGACACTCAATTTATAAAGCTAAGAGTACGAGTATCTCAAATTAGGCGGATGTGTTTACGCGATTTAAACTAAAGCATGTCGGGGCTATAGCGCAGTTCGACTCGGATTGCAATACTGAAAAGTGCTTGGTTAGAACACATAATAATACTAAGATACAATATATCAAGGGTCTCAATTTCACAAGCTATGCGGCACCAATATATCTGGGCGGGGCTTTTGATCGTCCTACTTGATTCTTATGCAGCCGCCCTGGAAGGTGTCTGTTCTCGACTGCAGCAAAAATCCTATAATGAACAGCTTTCAAGGCTGGTGGAGGTGCCCTACCGAAAGAGGAAATGGTTGATTTGGAGGACTTACTACCGGACAGAGACCCGTTATTATACCGAGGTAAGATGATATGTGATGATATATGATATGAATAAGTGTTAAAAAGTGAAAAAAAGTCGTTCAGTTGGTGAAAAGTTCCTGCAGGACTTTTAATTAAAATGTTTTACATAAGAAAGCGTAATTTATTTAAATATCAAATTAATTCCACTTAAGTTCTGCCTGATAAGAAAATCAACTTTATTATCCACTTTTCTTCTGTCTATTTATTTTTATGAACATAATTTTTACCCTAATTAGAATAGTAAAAAAAATAAAAAGAATATTTGAAAAAGTGATAACAAACTGAGGAAGGCGTACACAAAATTTACAAAGATGAGCGAGAAACTGCAATAAATAATCCAAGAAATTATTAAAGAAAGACTCTCGCAAGTAATAATTTTCAGCAATAGAAAAAAAATATCATTTTGGAAAGATTCTTTGATGAAAAATTATTAAAGCTGTTGAGCGGACATAAATTTTAGATTAATATAAAATAACGTTTCCTTGATCATTTGCTTTCATTATTGTACAAAACTTAAATAAGATTTGATTAAAAACTGGAAACAATTTACATTTACAGACCAGATATCGATACGAAACTGAATATTATTGTTGTCCTGGATACGAAGGAGTGTCAACAGATTGCAGACCCATTTGCGTAGATGTCTGCCCCTTGAACCAGCACTGCTCCGCTCCCAGTCAGTGTAGCTGTGATACGGGCTACTCCGGCATAGACTGCACTCCCGAATGCACTGCGTGTGGCAAGAACAGCCACTGTGAGGCACCCAATGTCTGTGCCTGCAACACGGGCTACGGGCAGCTCGACTCGAATAATAACTGCGAGCCAGTGTGTGCCCAGCCCTGTGAAGAGAACAGCTTTTGCTCGGCTCCAGATGCCTGTGAGTGTCACAAGGGCTACACTAAATCTTTGGCGAATAGTTCCTTCTGTCAACCTGTGTGCGATCCTGGCTGCGGTGCCAATAGCTACTGCAAGGAGCCCAATGTGTGTGTCTGCCAGGAAGGCTATACTCCTACTTCTGGGGATGGTGAATGCAAACCCATCTGCAGCTCAGACTGTGGACTATTCAGCAGGTGCATCAAGCCGGAGCAATGTCAGTGTCATGATGGCTACGCCAGCTCCGAGGATGGCAGCTGTCAGCCAGTTTGCAGTCAAGGATGTCCGGAGCATAGTAGCTGTGTAAATCCAGAAGAATGTCGGTGTAAAGTGGGTTTCGAGATCACTCAAGATGGCAGCTGTCTGCCGGTTTGCAGTCAAGGATGTCCGGAGCACAGTAGTTGTGTGAATCCAGAAGAATGTCGGTGTAAAGTGGGTTTCGAGATCACTCAGGATGGCAGCTGTCTGCCAGTTTGCAGTCAAGGATGTCCGAAGCATAGCAGCTGCCAGGCACCTGATCTGTGTATGTGTATCCCTGGGTATAAGGAGGATGAGAACAACCTGTGCGCAGCCTACTGCCCAGAGGGTTGCCCAGAGTATGCCATGTGTGTAGCTCCCCATGTGTGTGATTGCTTCCCCGGCTATGAGCATTCAGATTTGGATGGCAGGTGTCAACCCAAGTGCAGTCAGGGCTGCCCTTTTGGTAGTTGCATTGGGCCAGAGCTTTGTTCCTGCGACTCTGGTTACCTGATGGGACCCAAAAATACCTGTGAGCCGCAGTGCAGCCAAAGCTGTGTTTATGGCAACTGCATCGAGCCGGAGGTTTGTCAATGTGAGTCCGGATATCGATTCGCTCCAGATTCCCAGCATATTTGTGAACCCATCTGCGAGCCAGAATGCCAGAATGGAGATTGCCTGGGGCCTCAGACCTGTATATGCCATATGGGCTATGAGCCCGTAGGTGCTCCATCGGCTACTCTGTGTAAGCCGAGCTGCCAGGTCAGCTGTGTGAATGCCTCGTGTCTACAGCCAGATCAGTGCACCTGCTTTGAGGGCTTTGTGCCCGTGGAGGCGAATGTGTCCACGATTTGCAAGCCCAACTGCAGTCGCGGCTGTCAGAATGGCGTCTGTATAGCTCCTGAGGTCTGTCAGTGTCCTGGAGGCTATGAAACCACAGCTGATGGTTGCCAGTTACCAACGACCACTGAAACTACTGAGATCACCTCATCTCCTCTTCCCATCGACTTTCTAGAGCAACCCCTAAGGAATTGTACTACAGACTGCAGATGCTGGACCGATGTTATGGAACCGGAGGCTTCGGTGAAGTGCACAAAGATCTGCGCAGATGCCTTTGACTACCCTTGTCTGGATATTGAAATGTGTCGCTGCTACCAGGTAACGGGTCAGCTACATTGCCATGTGACCAGCGGCTTCGATGAGATCCCCGAAGAAAGACGCTACGTGTGCCAGGTGAACGCACCGAAGATCACTGTAAAAGTGGATAAGGCCTCTGTGGATAAAGTGGACAAAGCCTCTGAGGCAGCACTCAACGAACATAAGCCGGCTCCAAGTGCTGCGAAGTGGCCAAAAATTGTCGCCTGGTGCCTGGGCAGCTGTGCCCTCTTGGTCTCTCTGATCGCCGCCACCCACTACTACCTCAAGCAGAGGCGTCTGCAGGCGCCTGTCCAGGAAAACGAAATATATTCTTATGCATGCGATCTTTAAGCAAATTAACTATATAAATGTATTTTTTCTATTTATTTTATGTAAATTCAATTTTAATATGCTAAAGTCAAAGTGGAATCGTGTTCAGAGGGGAACGCACATGGTCGATCGCTCGTGGTATGTATAGCCGGGATCACAGATGCATCGATTGCGACTCACGCAGATTCCATTGTGGCATTTTCTATGAAATATATAAAAATATATATACATATATCACTTTACATCCAGTGTCACACTTACTGATAGCAATCGTTCTGGCAAGCGCCATCCTTGAGCACATAGCCGGGTCCACAGTCGCAGACGTTGTTCTCCTGGCAGATGCCACCTTCGCCGCAGTCCGGATCACAGGTGGGCTGGCAGCCATTGTCGGTCAGTTGATAGTTCTTGGAACAGCCGCATAGTTCCGGCTCGGTGCAATTGTGACGCGGATTATTGCCACAGCCAGCGCTGCAGATGGGACGGCAGAAGCGACGCGATTCATCCAGCATGTAGCCAGGATCACAGAGGCAACTCCCATCGAGAAAGCAGCGGCCATTCTGGCAGCCCATGGGGCAGGCAAACACGCAATCCCCATTGTCGTTCTTAACGAATCCCTCATAGCAATTGCATTCGCCAGGCTTACTGCAGCTTCCATTCTGGCAGCCACAGACCGGCCGGCAGACAGTGACGCCTCCCCAACGGGCGGGACTATACCCAGTGCAGCAGACCTCAATGGAGGATAGGCTATTGGCGTTGTCCGGCTGTATGAGTTCGTAGAGCGAATACTTGGACACCGTTTCGGACCTTAATAGAACCATAGCTAGTTAGGATTCGGATCACACTCTAATCCCACTTACGGCACCCAAATGCGACATTTGTGTAGGGCGTGATTCGAAACGCCCTCGTGGGCACGTATCAAGTACTCGCGACTCGTCGGCTCCTGTGCTGCACCCTGGAACTCCTCAAAGTTCGTCCTGCCAGGATGTTGGTACAGGGACTGGGAGGAAGTCTGTTGCCTATTGCCGCCCGAGTATCGACGCTGTTGCACCTCCTGAGCGCTCCTGGATGCATATCGTGTGGGTGCATCATATTCCGAATAACCTGGCACACTCGCCCTAATGCTGGCCAGGCACAGCAATAGGATTAGTCTCTGGCATCGATTGCCTAAGCACATTTCTTTGCCGTCTACCCGTACGAGTATCGCGTGTTCCGCTCTTGCCAAACCACTTGGTAATTTCCAACTAAATTCTCGCCATTTACTGCTGCTCCACTGCCCCAATAACGCCAGTCGCTTATCAGTCCGTTTGTTTTTACAGCCGGAGCAGGCTTTCAGTCTCTCAAAAGATCTTGCGAAAATTGAGCTTGAAAACTCGATTGATTGAGCTCTACGAGCTTATGGAGCTCCTACAGTTTACCATAAGTCGCAGTATCTAAAGATTTGCAACTATTTCTAGATAATATTTTATCAAAATTCAGTTGTATCTGAAATAAAAAGTATATAAAAAGGTATAATGTATATTTATTTATTTCAAAAGCTTCTTTTTACAGATTTTAAATAATTGCTTATAATTTATATATATATTTTTTTAATTAACAATTAATTTTTTTTAATAATTACAAATAAAAAATACAATATTATTTTTAACTATTTTTGTATTTAAAGCATTTCGTTTTATATATATTTATTATAAGATTTTATGTAGCGTATATATATTTTTTATAAAAAATTAATTTATATTAATTTTTATTATTTATTTCATTAAGTTTCGTTTAAGATTTTATATATTGTATTATATATAAATATTTTTTATTTAAAATTCATTATAATTAATATTTATAGCAATTTTCAGTTCTGTTAGAAATAAAAATATACTTTAGATTATTTATTTACTTCAAGCTTTTTTTCTATAGTTTTTGGATAAGTTCTTATGTATCATATAAATATTTTCTATATTTTATCAAGCTTCAGTTGCATAGGAAATAAAAAAATTCATATTATTTATATATATTTTATCATTATTTATTTCAAATATTTATTTCAAATATTTATTTTTATAGTTTTTGAAGAATTTGTTTTTTATATATTTACTTTTCATTTAAAATTCATTTTGTGCATCTACTTTGTACTTTTCTGAGCAGTCATGTAATTCTAATTAGTTTCACTCTAGTTTTAATTACTTTTAAGCTTTTGTTAATTAAAAATAAATTTATGTACAATATTACAGCTGAACTCAAGTGCTCTCCACACAATCCACATCCCATTATATGATAATATAATAAAATTTAAGCTGAACTTGAGATCTGTTTCGTATACAAAAAACTTTAGTTTCAAAAGGAAATATTAAAAGTATTTAAAAAACAAAAGATTATATTTCGTAAGGTATATTTGAGTGCATTATTTCCAAGCTGTTCAAATAATTAGTTCCCAATCGAAATCTTTCTGATTCCACACACCCGCAGCGCAATCTCTGGCAATATGCGACTTTTATTATAAGCATTCCTCTCTCCCTCTCTCTGATCTCCCTCTCTCTTTGTTTCTGCTGGATGCCATGGCGCTCAAGTACTCTTAATTGTAGACTCTCGCTAATATTTTAATTGAAAGCCAGCCCGCTTATCAGCGGACCCCGCGCAGCTGAGATTAAGCGCTGACCCGCTTCTCCAACTGCGCCTCTGCTGGAACAGTAAACAACGGAGCATTGGAGGCCGCAGAGCGGAAAGAAACTCGCTTGAGCAAAGCAGCATAGAACTAGGAAGTGGAGGAGTATTAAATCTTTGGCCATGGCAGCGCTACTGAGAGCTATCGCCATCCAGGCTACCTTGCTGGTCATCTTTCTCTGCCTGATGCACGCCTTGGAACTGCAGATGCACGAGCAGCAGCTGCGGCAACAGATGCTGGATGAGCAGCTGCGTCTGTACCAGCAGCAGCAGCTGTTGCAGCAGCAACGGGAGCAACAGGCGCAGCAGCGGCGTTATTCCTCGACTACGTCCACCCTGCGACCACCAATCATACCACAGGGTCTGTCCCTGCCACAGCGAGGTGTGCATCCGGACAAATGTCGCCGCGAGATTCCGTAAGTTTTACATTCATGTAATTCGATTCGTATTATAAAGTTACTCTCTGTTCCAGGGCTGTGTTCTTCCAGTATGAGAAGGAGCTGAAAATTGTGGGCAACAGTTCCACAAGTCCGTTTTTCAATGAGGTGGAGGTCTGTTGCAAGGGCTGGCGACGCTACGAGTACGACTGGAGCAGATGTGTGCCGGATTGTGGTGATCGCTGCCTGGAGAATGGTTTCTGTCTGCCTGGCGGCAAATGCAAATGCTTCGATGATTTTGTGCTCAACTATCACAACGATTGTGTGCCCACCTGTCCACTGGGTTGCCCGCATGGTCAGTGCTTCCTGAATGGCACCTGCAGATGCAACCAGGGCTACGAGCTGGACGGCTCTCAGCGCTTCTGTCAGCCGCAGTGCAATGTCACCTGCGGACACAATGAGATCTGCATCGAGCCCGGCAAGTGCGTCTGTGCCGAGGGCTATGCCAAGGGATTACGTGAGTCCAATGCCCTCGGCTGCCAGCCCATGTGCATACCCGACTGTGGCTATGGACACTGTGTGGCACCCAATCAATGCGAGTGCTTTCCGGGCTATCAGAAACGCACCAATGGCAGTGCCTGTGAAATAAACTGTTACATGTGAGTGAAGTATATAGACATATAAGATCTGCCAGCTATAGCTTATGCTTCCAATTGTTTATCAGGCGCTGCGAGAATGGCTTCTGTGCAAATCTCACCACGTGCGTGTGTCAAAATGGATATCGTTACGACCAGAATACGACGAGCTGTTTGCCGGATTGCGGCGATAATTGCGAGAATGGCGTCTGCATCTCACCCGGCAATTGTCGCTGCTTCAATGGCTATGTGAGGAATCGGGAGCGCTGTGAGGCTGTCTGTGATCAAGGCTGTGGCTTCTACGGCCGCTGCATAGCGCCCAATCTTTGTGGCTGTGCCGTGGTCCTAGGCCCAACGAGCAGTTACCAGAGGTGCGACAATGGCTACTGCAATGCTGAGGGCCACTGTCGCTGTCTGGAGGGAAAAACACGTTTCATTGACAAGTGCATGTCACCGGACACGGTGACCACATACGCCTCCAGTAATCCACAACTGGTGAATGCCTCACTAATCCACGAGTTCGATCTGCTGCTGGGCAGGCATTTTATACTGGGCAATGTGTTCGACTCCAAAATGTGGTGGACGTGATCAGCCGATAAGCAGTCAAATATTCAACATCAATAACAATATTTACACTTTCGATGTCAAGCACAAAGAAATTTGTGTCATATAATGAGCTGCTTATCAATGGGACACGCTGGAGGCGCTTCTATCAGCTTTTACTCGCACTCCTCTACTTGCGACAGATTCCTTTTATTTTATATTTCGAATTGCTCTTGTATGAGACCACTGCCCGCACATATATACATATACTATATATTCATATTCATAATAATTATCTATATACGAGCACACACATAGATCTCTTCTTTATTTCTCTTCTCTATAAAAGCAGCTCTAGACACGAGTGCAGCTCAGTAAGTCGCGATCGCTTTTCCGCTTAGTATCACAAAGATAGACAAAGAGAGAGATAGTAAGAAGGAGAGAGAGAGCGAAAAAATGATATTGAATAGTAAGATAGTTGGGCTGCTAATCGCTTGCCTAACATTGAAGTCGAATACACAAATAAATGGCCAATTTTGGAAAACTTCCATGGACACATATCAAAGCTGGGAGCGAGAGATGCTGGCTGGCCGCGAGTCGGGAATCTGCTACAAGACCCAATAGTAGATACATTCAACTGACCAAACAGGTGCCCAAAACCTCTCAAGATCATACCATTCCAGCACTAAAACCTTGAATCCGGAACTGAGACAACGTCAGATCTCCTACTGCTGCGATGGCTATGTGAACCGCGGCAGCCCACAGAATCTGAAATGTGAGCCCATCTGCCTAGAGGATTGCTCAAATGGTCTGTGCCTCACGCCGGGATACTGTGAATGTGGTCCAGGCTATTACAGACAGGACTCACGGTGTCACACATATGGCGGCTAACTATGGCTAAGAGTATTTATTTCTTTAAATAAAGCGCAGAACATGATAAATCTATACACAATACAATAGTTTCATTCGCTGCTAAAGGCTTTTATGGTATGCCAGGTATGATAATATGTTTATTACTGAGAGGTTTGGTCTTATGCTTGTTTAGAATGTTACACGTACACATATATATGTCTAAATTTTCAGATACCTATTAAAGCTTTTAGTTTCATTCGACTTTCTGAGAATCGTAGTTGATCGCGTCATTTGTTTTTTTGTTGGGAACTTCCAAATTATAGAGAACATAATATAATATATAAACACAGACTTTGACAGGTAATTGATTTGCCTGCTTACACTCCCTACAACAACAAGAAGAAGAACGTCAAGGTCAAAGATTACAACAACAAGCAGCAGCGCTGAGAGGAACCTTCTGTCAACTTGATAGACACATGGCGAGCTGCTGATTAGAAGCTGAGCTGGAGGCGATTCGGCTCATGTCGGAGCATACAAAAATTGGATTTGAAATCTGCTGACACTCAGTCTAAGTGCAGCAGCTGTGAAGTACGGACGTTCTGCAGTACGTTAATAACAAAACAAATTCCGTAGACACTGAGAAGTGACATCAGTAATGAGATCATCGTGGCAGCTACTTTGCCTGGCTATTTTGCTGGCGCTCTGCGCCGTTGGCCAGGCACAGTATAAGACAGCGGGTATTAAGACCCGGCAGCCTCCGCCTGCGACATTGAGTAATCTGCAATCGGCTAGAAACTTCAGTGATGCAGATTACATGGACAGTTTAGTGGTTGAACAGCCTTATGTATACAGCACAACGCCACAGCCTCAAATTCTGGATGAGACTGCGCTGTTTATCAACAAAACCAGATCAGCTATGGCCAGTGGCTTCTGCTACAAGGAGGTTCCGTAAGTGTTGGAAAAACTAACCTCAACTTATTATCGCACTTGAAAATAGGCCAAAGACGGATTGAACTAGCGACCTCGACATCCTCCGTTGATTGATAATGAAATGCGTCTTAAACGTAAATAGTCGAGTACGATTAATCGTATACGATAAAGATTTGCTTTGCACAATATGCGATCCTCTTTCTAATCTATCGTACTATATATTATTTCCATCTGTAGAACAGCCTCGTTGGTTTACGGAACCCAAGAGAATCTGGTTGGCAATGGCACCACACCTGACATGAGCCGCGTCGAGGTTTGCTGTGAGGGCTACGTCCGTAATCGGCACATCTATCGCCGTTGTGAGCCCGTGTGCTTTGAGGATTGCCAGAATGGCATCTGCACGGCGCCCAATAACTGCGTCTGTATGCCGGGACATATCAAGGGCTATGGGGAGAATTGCTTCGCCACGTGTCCCCTCGGCTGTGGCAATGGGGTGTGCGATGATCAGAATGAATGCCGTTGCAACCAGGGCTTCGCCCTGGATCCCGTTAGCCGCAAGTTCTGCCAGCCAGTGTGCGACACTGGTTGCCCCAATGGAACGTGTGTGGGCCGCAATGAGTGCAAATGCATAGATGGCTATTTTAAGAATGAATACGGCAACTGCGAAATGATCTGCGAGGAATGCATTAACGGTCATTGCAAGACGCCAAGAGTCTGCACTTGCGATCCGGGCTACCAAATGGAGGGGGACACCTGCACGCCAATTTGCAATCCGTATGTAGACCACTTCAATCTTTAACTTCCACCCAAAGCCTTCAATTCTTATCATTTTCAACAGGCCTTGCAGCGAGAATCTACTCTGCGTTGCGCCCAACCAATGCAGCTGTGACTACGGCTTCAAATGGAGCGCAAGCACCTCAAAGTGTGAACGCGAGTGCCACCCGCGTTGTTTGAATGGTGTTTGCTCGGGCATAGACAAATGCACATGCAATCCGGGCTATATCCAGGATGAGAAACAGAGTCACGTCTGCCAGCCGCACTGCCCCCAAGGATGTACCAACGGCTTTTGCAGTGCACCCAACTTTTGCCTCTGCAAGGCAGGATACACCAAGAGCGGCATCAAAGGACGTCAGGTCTGCGTTAGCAGGATCTAGATATGATTAATAATATGAATATAAAACATGCTTTATAAATTCCTATCAAGCGTTCAATCGTATCTTTCAACTCAATTTCGTGTCATTCAAATTCTTCAGCGACTCTTCAGCATTTATTCTTCCAGGTTTTTGGAATCTCTCTCTTTTCATCCCAGTAGGAACTCGTTCATATTTTCTGGTAAGGACATCTTGCAGGGTTGAGTCCTTTAAGAAAACTATTAGAATAGAGAAGAAAACGTTTATGCACTAATTCCTTAACTTTCGCAAATATCTGGCGACATCTTAATATGTCCGCCTGCATAGGCAGCGGGAAAAGCTTCAACAAAGTTTTTAAAGTAATATTGCTGATTTCTCCAGTTTGATCCAGTAATTATATACAGCTGGAGCCTAATCACCGTAGAGCGGGTGACGAACTGAAATGTTTGCAAACAGCTTTGGATTATTATTAAAGATTTGTTTCATATGTTTAGGAATTTTGTGGTGGCAGTGTTTAAAAGTTTATTCAAAATAGATTTAGAGCTTTTTATTATAAGTGTGCCATATGTACGTAGTATATGCGGGTTCTATTTAATTTTAAAGTAGTATTATATATAATATATATTATATACCAGCACAAATAAATGGAACTGAGTAAATAGGCAGAAAAAATGAATCCCATGCATGGTATAAAAAGCGAAGAGCCTCGCGAGTTTCTCTGTATTCCGTGAACCTTCGCTTACATTAAATATAAACTCGTAGAGGATCCTTTAAATTGAATAATGAAAAATTATAAATATTCAATGTTGCTTAAAAGTTTGCTGCTCCTGTTGTTTGCGGCTTGTGTCATTGGTCAAGGAGCAGAGGAAGAACCAAAGGAAATCCCAAACAATCAACTAACTTACGAAGGCTGTAGTGAACCCTGTGGCCCAAACTCTAAGTGCAATGGCACAAGTTGTGAATGTGACAATGGATTTTACCTATCCGAGGATTTAATATGCACAGCCCATCAATGTAGCCCTGAATGTACTGGAAACCGCACATGCTATAGAGATCATTGTATTTGCACTCCACCACTAGTTGATATTGATGGTGAATGTGTTGAGGATTCAGGTCGGAATACCACTGTACAGACACCAACAGGTGTAACCCCAGAAACAGCAGAAGCACCAACTGATATTCCTATACCTAAACCAACAGATTCATCTGCAACGAAATCAAATGATTCATCTACAATGCCATCAATGACAGGAAGAACTCCATCAGCCACAAGTTCAACAAGCGTACATTCCACAACTAAAACAACAAATACACCAACTCCAAGTCCAACAACAAATACAACAACCCCAACTACAACAACAAATACACCAACCCCAACCGCAAAGCCAACACCAGCAAATACAACCACAACAAAGCCCCCAATCCAAAAAGCGAAAATGAATCCATGGGTTATCGCTGGAATTATCATTCTAGTAGCGAGCATTATAGGATTCGGTGCATTTATGCTCTATAAGCACAAGCAACGTTTAAGTTACAGGTCGACTTCCACAACCGTTCGGTAATCAGTATTTTCACATGTATTCTTCTTTCATAGCAAAACGATAATCACACTCATATTAATTGGATTTATTATCATTATTATTATATTTGAACACCTTTAAATGTATCTAGAACTATTATTACAAATAAAAAATTAAAAGAAAATAAAATATGTATCAATGTGTTTTCCTATTGAATTTACGGTCAAATTCTTGACCAATCAGATGCGAGATTTCCAACATGATTTCCAGAGATGAAATATACATTTATAAAGGACTCTTAGGTAAATCAGACAATGGTAAAGTTTTTTCTACTTACACATTCATTTACTCGCAGCAGTCGAATCATCATATATACATCTCAACATATATATATATATATATATATATATATACTTGTATATATATATCTCCGTCTTATATATATGTAACGTATTTTTCTTGTTTTATGTAAGGCTCAATCTATTTTTCTAATACAAAAGCTAAACATCATCAAATTGAAAAGGACTTTTAATCATGATAATGGATAATTCTTCTTCATGACTAGCCCTCGGATGAGACATCCATTTTTATTAATCATTATTAGTACTGACGCATTACACTAAATTTATCGAATCTAAAAATATAGCCCGTATCTTTGTCGATATGGGCAATCAATTGCTATTGCATACCCGTATATGTATGTAAAGACCTCCCCTATCTTCGGACTATAAATTAAAGAACCTCTTGATATTTTTCATCAGTTTAAAATACAACTTCAATGAGCATTAATGGGCACCTGTAGACGGCAGCCATGAAGAATGGTCATTCAGGACTCCTTTGCATCTCCTTTGGGCTTGCTCTGATTTGCTGTGCGTCCTTTGCCACTGGAGACTTGTCCTTTGATATAACAGTAAACCGGGATTGCACGGAAGTATGTTCTGGAGCGAACACCAAATGTGATAGCGGAAAATGTCTATGCCAGGATGGCTATTTCAAGAATCAGGACAATGACGAGGATTGCGAAAAGGATACTTGTGAACCGGGGTGTGGTCCCTCTGAAGTATGCTTTCATAAAATATGTGTCTTGCAGGATGACAGCGAACTCAGCGGTCAGTCTACATTAGACAATACGACGAAAATAGACCCGGAAACACAAAGAAACACAATCGAACCACCGCTTCCACCATCGAAACAACGACCACCAAGACCAAGACCACGACCACGACCACCGAGACCAAGACCACAACCACCGAGACCAAGACCCCAACCACCGAGACCACGTCCGCCGAGACCACGTCCACCGACACCACGTCCACCGAGACCACGTCCACCGAGACCACGTCCACCGAGACCACGTCCACCGACACCACGTCCACCGAGACCACGTCCACCGAGACCACGTCCACCGAGACCACGTCCACCGAGACCACGTCCACCGAGACCACGTCCACCGAGACCACGTCCACCGAGACCACGTCCACCGACACCACGTCCACCGAGACCACGTCCACCGAGACCACGTCCACCGAGACCACGTCCACCGAGACCACGTCCACCGAGACCACGTCCACCGAGACCACGTCCACCGAGACCACGTCCACCGAGACCACGTCCACCGAGACCACGTCCACCGAGACCACGTCCACCGACACCACGTCCACCGAGACCACGTCCACCGAGACCACGTCCACCGAGACCACGTCCACCGAGACCACGTCCACCGAGACCACGTCCACCGACACCACGTCCACCGAGACCACGTCCACCGAGACCACGTCCACCGACACCACGTCCACCGACACCACGTCCACCGAGACCACGTCCACCGACACCACGTCCACCAAGACCACGACCATCAACACCACGTCCACCTAGACCACAACCACCGACACCACGTCCAACGACAAGAAGATCAACACGGAGACCTTCTCGACCAACACCCCGTACCAGGAAACCAACAAGGAGTACAAGGAGACCAACAAGGCCTACAAAGAAACCAACAGGTCAGACAAAGCGACCGACACATCAAACAAGAAGAACTCGGCATACACGAAGACCAACGAAACATACCCGATTTCCAACAAAAAGAACAAAACCTACCAAATTTCCAACAAAAAGAACAAAACCTACCAAATTCCCAACGAAACCTACCAAATTTCCAACAAAAAGAACAAAACCTACCAAATTCCCAACAAAAACAACGAAACCTACCAAATTCCCAACAAAAAGAACAAAACCTACCAAATTCCCAACAAAAAGAACAAAA
The DNA here is from genome assembly GCA_035045065.1 of Hirtodrosophila trivittata. Lineage (NCBI taxonomy): Eukaryota > Metazoa > Arthropoda > Insecta > Diptera > Drosophilidae > Hirtodrosophila > Hirtodrosophila trivittata. The sequence continues at coordinate 4,521,861 of JAWNNK010000856.1, forward strand.
CCTACCAAATTCCCAACAAAAACAACGAAACCCACCAAATTCCCAACAAAAACAACAAAACCTACCAAATTCCCAACAAAAACAACGAAACCCACACGCTCCACAACGAAGATAACGAGAGTACCACCAACATTTCCACCACCAACACCAGCACCGGAGCCTCCTCCTCCACAACCACCAGATCCACCACCAACACCAGCACCAGAGCCTCCTCCCCCGCCACCAACAGATCCACCACCAACACCAGCACCTCCTTCCCCGCCACCAACACCAGCACCAGCACCTCCTCCCCCGCCACCAACTGATCCACCACCAACACCTTCACCGCCGCAACCAACAGATCCACCACCAACACCAGCACCAGTACCTCCGCCTCCGCCACCAACACCAACAACAGCACCTACTCCCACTCCACCAACAGATCCACCACCAACACCAGCACCTCCTCCCCCACCACCAACACCAGCACCAGCACCTTGTCCCCCGCACCCAACAGATCCACCACCAACACCAGCACCAGTTCCTCCTCCCCCGCCACCAACACCAACACCAGTACCTACTCCCACTCCACCAACAGATCCACCACCAACACCAGCACCTCCTCCCCCGCCACCAACACCAGCACCAGCACCTTCACCCCCGCAACCAACAGATCCACCACCAACACCAGCACCGGCACCACCAACACCAGCACCACCAACTCCGCCACCTCCTACACCTCCCTCAACTCCGCCACCTCCACCTTCAACAACAAATAATCCAATTCCAACTCCAACGTCTACTGTATCAACGTCAAGAAAAACTACTTCAACAACTTTACCAACATCAACCAACTCTACCACACGTCAACCTACAACCACTAAGCCTATGACAACAGAATCCACAGCCTCCAAATCATCATCCGTATCAACAACATCTGCATCAACAAGTACTAAACAGAGTACAACTCAACTTACAACACAATCCACAACCTCCACATCCTCATCCGCATCAACAAGTACTGAACAGAGTACAACTCAACTTACAACACAATCCACAGCCTCCACATCATCATCGTCATCTACAACATCTGCATCAATAACTACTTAACAGAGTACACCTCAACTTACAGCAAAACCCACACATTCCACTTTATCATCCGCATGCCAACACAATCCACAAAAGCATTTAATATAAATGCCTAGAGAGATTAATACCTCAAAGCCATTTCAGCAAAATAAGAACCAGTGCACCAGAAAGAGTCAGTAATAAAATAAAAGAGAGACAGAGAGAAATTATACGAGCATTGTAATGTTTTTCTTTTTATCAACCTAAAGCTTAAGTTTTTGTTAAGTTTTTTTTTTTTATGTTTGTTTTCTTTATTTACGTCTGCCTATGAGGCATTAAATAAAATATTTGGTGCATTACCGATAAACACCAGACTAGTGCATAGTTATTGGAGTATAGGACTATTGGAGTGGATGATCGATTACACTATTCAGGTACATATTTTATACTAATGCTTGACCCTTTGTGTCCACCTCTAAAAGACTCTGAATGGTAGGTGGAATGGGTGGAGCCTTATAAGTCTTCGGCGCTGATCGCTGTAATCCAGCAGGTTAATGGCAAAGTGATTTGTGTGGGCTTCACTTCAAGATGTCTATTGCTAGCCCCGGCTACAGAAGGTATTTTGATATCTCTTTTGACAATTTGCCGCAGGATCTTGTTTTGACACCTTTGGATTTTTTTGGTGTTTAAAGATGAGGCTGTGCCCCAAAGTTCGATACCATAGGTCCAGACTGGTTTGATGAGAGTTTTGTATAGGAGCAGTTTGTTTTTTTTTCTGGAGTGTTTGCCTCTCCTATACAGAAGCCATGCCATTTTATGCAATTTAATGTTGATCTGTCTAACATTTACGCTTATGTGTTCCCTCCACGCTAGGTTCTGTCGAATATAAGTCTCAAATATATGGCGTCGACTTGTGCGGAATGGTAGCTCCTACTATTTTACTTTACTATTCATACAACTGAGGTTACCTACTACTAGTTACCCTATCGATCCCCAAATTAATTGATTCCGAAAGCAGCATGGCACTCCAGAACAGCTCGCATAGAGTTGTTAACTTTGCGTTAGAGGCCATGGAGGAGAAAGAGTATGCGGTAGCTGTCTTTCTGGACCATACAGCAAGCCTTCGACAGGGTGTGGCACCCTGGACTTCTCCACAAAGCTAAGAGCCTTTTAACCCCTCAGTTGTTCAGGTTTTAAAGAGCTTCTTAGAAGGACGCACATTCCGAGTGACTGACGATGGGTGCAAGTCCTCGCTGAAATCATTAATGCTGGCGTTCCCCAGGGCAGTGTTTTGGGCCCCACATTATATTCAATATACTCTGCGGATATGCCAACCCACACGGCAATAACATCACTAGGCGAATGCGATACCCTTATCGCAACGTACGCCGACGACACTGCGGTGCTCACAAAAAGCAGCTGTATACTTCTTGCCAGGAGTGCACTGCAAGAGTATTTGGACGCATTTCAGGAATGGGCAAACAAATGGAATGTGTGCATCAACGCAGAAAAATGTGCAAATGTGACATTCACTAATCGGGTGCAGAACTGCCCAGTTGTGTCCCTGAGTGGAAAGGTTCTAGCTCACTCATTTGCACACAAATACTTGGGTGTCATACTAGACAGAAGCCTCACATTCGAAAGACACGTTAAGGCACTTCAGCACTCATATAGAGACAAACTAAAAAGGATGTCTTGGCTACTTTCTGCTAAAAACAAAATGTCGCTGGACAACAAAGTAAAAATGTACAAGTGCATTTTAGCTCCCAGCCTATTCTATGCCATGCAGGTGTACGGTATTACTGCCAAAACGCACCTTAACAAGATCCGTGTGCTTCAATCAAAAACATTGAGGATGATCTCTGGTTCTCCATGGTACATAAGGACAGCCAATATTGGCGTGACCTTAAGGTGCCCAAAATAGGTGATCGAATACAAGTGATTGCCCAAAAATACTCCGAAAGGCTAGGAGCTCATCCAAACAGTCTAGCTAGGCGCCTAAAGACTGTCTGTCATCGTACAAGAGTAAGGAGGAGACTCAAACGCCACCACCCTCAAGGACCTCCTGAACCGGGTCTTGACATGAAGACCTCCGATCAATACTCAGACGTACTTCGCAGAATTACCTCTTAAACCTCCCGTTATAATTTTCTTTAATTCATTTGTTATGTTTTGTCATAATTAATTTTGTTATTATTTTTAGTTTTATTTCTGATTTGTTTAAGTTGCTTTGATTAAGTAGCAGTATACTCATCCTTCGTAATATAATAAAAAAAAAAAAAAAAAAAAACCTACTACTGATTTATATTGACTTTCCTGTCTACTACTAAAACGACGAAAACGTTGCATACTTTCAGGCAGTTTTGGAAAATTTCTGCTCATTGCAAGTCGCATCTGTGGAACCAGAGCAACTTACAAACTCAAGAATAATAATTTATAATGTACATTAATCGAATACATCGAATACATCGAATTACACCTATGTTAAGCTCAGAAATGTTCAAGTTTTTTATAAGCTGTTTTCCTTACTTCTTAATAATGAAAAAAAAAAAACAAGTTTATTTAGACTCAATCTATACATACTTAGAATGCTGATTATAACATTTTAATTAATAAAAAAAAAAAAAATAAAAAATCTATACTTAAAATACAATGGCTAAATTTTATCAAATTGAAAACAACTTTTAATCTTAGTTATGGAACATCCTTCTTCATGATTGGCCTAAAGAGCCTTCGGATGATTCACTTTTATTAATTATATTTATTACTGACGCATAATAAATATATAGCCCGTATCTTTCTTTTGATATTGGCAAGAAAATGCCATTTCATACCCGCTTCTCCTTCTCTCTATAAATTGAAGAACCTGTTGACAATTTTCATCAGTTTAAAATACAACTTCAATGAGCATTAATGGGAACCTGTAGACGGCAGCCATGAAGAATGCTCATTCAGGACTTCTTTGCACCTCCTTTGGGCTTGCTCTGATTTCCTGTGCGTCCTTTGCCACTGGAGACTTGTCCTTTGATATAACAGTAAACCGGGATTGCACGGAAGTATGTTCTGGAGCGAACACCAAATGTGATAGCGGAAAATGTCTATGCCAGGATGGCTATTTCAAGAATCAGGACAGTGACGAGGATTCCGAAAAGGATACTTGTGAACCGGGGTGTGGTCCCTCTGAAGTATGCTTTCATAAAATATGTGTCTTGCAGGATGACAGTGAACACATTTTGGCGACTGGACACAGCGGTCAGTCTACATTAGACAATACGAAGAAAATATCACCGGAAACATCAAATCAGATTCAAAATGAAAATGAATACAAGTCAACACAAAGAAACACAATAAAACCACCGCTACCACCATCGAAACAACGACCACCAAGACCAAGACCAAGACCACCAAGACGACGAACCACAAAAGCACGTACACCGAGACCATGTCCAACGAGACCACGACCACCAAGACCAAGACCACGTCCACCGAGACCACGTCCACCGACACCACGTCCACCGAGACCATGTCCAACGAGACCACGGCTACCAGGATTACATAAAGTAGTCAGGGAAATCCAACCGTTTCAATACGAAAATATCGAATCCAATCCGATTCACACCAAAAACAAGGAACCCATACGCCACTCAACGAGGACAACAAGAAGAACGACACCTCCGCCACCATCTCCAACACCACCTGCGCCACCACCGTCACCAACGTCCAACCACTGAATATACGACAACATAATCCTCAACTAAAATTCGAATTTTATCTAATTTAAAAATCTGCTTTGCTATTTAAAAATACAATTTGAATTTGAATTAGAAATACAATAACAAAAATGTATAAAGAAATAAACATAATTGGCGTCAACTCTAAAAAGCTTAAGCAAATTCAGTTTCCTGTTGTACTTGTTGTTGTTAATAATCGCAATCGTAGTTTTGACTTATATATAGTACATATATGGAGCTTATATACTCGAAACTCATACATATACGAAACATATAATTTGTGAAGCGATTCGGTTATTTAAGTCGAAATTTGCGTTTGTTTCGCAATTAATCGTCAAAAGTTTCTGATAAACCCTAATGATTGCCCTCAACTGAGTCGCATTATAGTATGTATAGTATTATGTCTTATGTATTATGTATATAATACGACAACAGAATGAACACTCTTGCGATGGATTCTTACGTAGCTTAACTTAGTACAAATTTGTTCAGTTCAGCGTTAGCAACTTTACGCGTTACACATCGCATCCAAAGTATAATTTAATTTTAATTGAAAACTTATTAAAATGAAACTCGATCAATTTTTGGGGTTGATATGCGGTGCTTTGGTGTTGCTGTTGTTGGTTTCTGTCAACGCTCTGGAGAACAGTGAGGATTACTCGTATGCTGACGAAGTCTCGGAATTGCCTTCTACAACGGACTCAACCACCGAACTGACTAGCAGTTCAACCACTTCATATACAACCGATATGCCGTCAACTGAACCACCCAAACCCCCAAAACCGAGTACCCGGTGGGATATTACAGCCGCCATCGTTATTGGGGTTGTGGTTATTATTTCCCTTTGTTTATGCTTGATTTTTAAATTGAAGAATCACAGATCATATAATGTATAAAGCTTTCTCAAGACCTGAGGAATAATCTTAGAACCATACTGTGAACTGCAAATTAAACATTTTTTCAATTTAATAAATGACTTACATTTTCAATCATATTTGCAGGATTACAAGGTGTTTGATACTCATTCAAAGAATTCATGTTGTTGCTTCTTTCCAAATCCCAAACCAAATGGGATTAGTAATCAGTTAATGAGGAAATTGAGGAAGTTGTGGTTTCATTGGGAACCTGCAGAAAGTTAGTAGAACCATGCGACTTTGGCGATGGTGGTGCTGACTTTGGTGGATCGAATGTTGAGTGCTCGTATCGAAACTGTGAGGTAGTTATGGTGGTGCTGGAGGTGGTTATGGTGCTGCGGTTGGTAATAGATATGAGTCAAGACTCCCCTTTCGTGACTTGGGCGAGATCACCAAGTGAAGTGTTTCCTTTCTGCTGATGATAACATCTGAACGCAATCTTAGTTCAACTGATAGATCGACAATTATATACTCCCTACTGACCCGACCAGCCGGCAACGCAGTGACATGTACCAGACTTATTGTCACAAACCGCATTATTCCTACACTGGCAGAGGTTCTTGCAGTCCACTCCCCAGCGATCGTGATTGCATCCTGTCAATTTGGAATGAATCTTTTTAAATTGAATGTGAAACATAAAATTTTGAAGAATAATTACTCTCGGTGCAGTGCTTTCCCCTGTAGCCTTCCTCACAAGTGCACTTATCAGGCACAAGGCAGTTGCCACGCCCACAACCGCCTCGACAAATGGGCTTGCAGCTGGCGTGACTATCCGAGAGATTTCCCTCGTAGCCTTGACAGCAAAAGCGAACGGTTCGCGTCTTGTTCAGCCTCTGAAATCAAAAGAACGTGCCAAAAAGTCAGTTTGACATTGAGATAAAGAAGCGAGAAAAGAGAGAGAGGGAGAGAGAGCGAGGGAGAGGTCGGTTATTAATGTGTGAAACACATCGCCATTACCAGCGAATCTGTCAAAATTCGTATTAAATACATTGATTCATATATTATTATATGAATTCGTGAATATCTTCTCATTTTAGCTATAAATTTTGGAATGAGAAACACATTTCTAAATAATGAAATCAAATTCCGTTTCCTGTCGTTTATCGCAACCTCTTCTGCAGTGGTTCAATTGTGCCAAAATGTGCACAGCTCGACGTCAGTAGAAACACTTTAGCCCATTTGGCAGTTACTTCTGATAAATTTGAATGATTGCTCCCAGCTGGAATGTATTTCGACTGAGAAGGGAACGCGTTTCCTGTGATAGCTTCTTAAATAGCTGAGCATAGTTGGAAGTTGTTCAGTTCAGTGTTAGCAGCTTTGAAGGCGCACATCGCATCCAAAACAGGATTTAGTCTTAAACAATTTAAAAAATAAATATAAAAATGAAGTGCTCTACATTCTCGGGACTGTTCTGCGGTGCTTTGGTACTCCTGCTGGTCGTTTCTGTCAACGCTGCGGAGACCAGGGAGGAACACCCAGTTGTTCACAAGGATACGCAGTTGGGTGATGGTACTCCTAATCCTTCACCGAAGCCAAACACGACTACACCTGCAACAACTGCTAAGACAACCATCAAACCAACACCCCCACCCCCACCCCCACCCCCTAAGAAAAGTAGCTGGGGAGTTACAGTCGGTATCGTGATAGCAGTGCTGATTCTCCTGGGAGTTGCTGGATTCGTGGTTTACAAATTGAATTATCGCAGATCATAGGAATAATAATACTTAATGCTGTGAACATAAGAAATAAATGTTGTTTTTAATAAGTTTAAAAGTTCTCAGTTCTATTTGCTAAATTCAAATCATAAATTTCGTTTGTACATTTGTAAATTTCCTTTTGTCTCGAAGAAAAATAAATAAAATGAAACTGATTAAAACGTGCTTAAAGGTTTTTTATATCCATAAACTAATTGATAATTGAATTTACACAAAATTTAATATACCTATAGAGTATGCCCCACTACGAGATACCCTTAACTCAGGTCTGACACGCGCCCTAAAAATTAATTTCTGCTTGCAATGTAATGCTGCAGCATCCAGTTAAATCGTTTATTGACTTTTATTTTAAATAAATTTAGGTTAAATTTGTCAGTTGCAGTTCCAAAATTATAAAATACATATAGATATGTATATATATGTTGGTGTTTGCTGACGTCATAGCAAACACAACTTATTGTCCAACATCATCGAAAGGATCAATGAAAAAAAGAGACACTTCTACTGGATCGAGCGGAATTATTAATATTATTCGAACTAATGAGAATTATTTAATCTGGTTTCTCAACATTTTCCAATCTCTCTCACTTCTACACAACATACATATATATATATATATATATACAAACATACGTACATACATACACATTCGAACTTTTATCTTCGACTTACAAATTGACTCGAGCTTTGGGGCCTAAATAATCTCATGGAAAGTGACACAACTAAACGTAAACAAAAATAAACTATTTAACTGTCTTTTAGTACATTTTGTTGGCTTTTCTATTAACATTTATAACCTCTATAACATTTATAGCTGAAGTGCTTAATTAAAGATCTAACTAAGCCCAATATTAGCTGAGTTCATTTCGCTTAAAAAAAGTTTTTTTTATTTATTTCTCATTGAAATAAATATTTTATTTATTTATTTTTCTTATACAATTTTATTAAAAATTAAACATAAGGAAATAATAATCTTGAGAATGTAATTTAATGACACTTCGATTTTGTATAGCTTAAATTTTTATTCTTTTCAATTTCTTAAATATTTATTTTGTGTAATAGATAAAACGATATTCAGCTTTATCGTAAATTATTTTTTATTGTTAAATCTGAAACAGAAGTATTTCTATAAGATTTGTTTATAAAATAAGAGTAGAACTGAGAATTAAATCGGGCTGCCAAATTACTATATACTATATCTTCTCGATTGGGATTAGTAATCAGTTTTGCGACACTCACAAATGAGCAATTCTTCTAGTGGTTATTTGGCTGGGCACCTGCAGAAACTTGGAGTTCTGCGGCGGTATAATCAAGTGGGATATATGCGAGCTTGGCGACGTACGAGAATGCTGGTGGTGCTGGCTTTGGTGGCTTTGGTGTTGCTGCAACATTGTGGGTGGAGGCTGCAGGTAGGCGGCTGCAGTGGTTGAGTGCTGGTATCGATGCTGCGAGGTATGTGGTTGGTGCTGGAGGTGGTTGTGGTGGTGCTGCTGATGGTAGCGTATCTCGTCATACAGGTGCGATTCGAGACTGCCCTTTCGTGACTTCGGCGAGATCACCGAGTAGAGTGATTCCTTTCTGGCATAGGCATAAGGCGGTGTATTAATCGAAGAATTATTGCTGGGCGTATCATATAGTTCCGGTGAAAAAGCTGCAACAAATAAGGGCATTATCTAAGAAGAAGATTCATTTTGCTGGCAAATACGATGAATAACTTGTTTGCTCTAAGCAAATGGAAAGTTCAAATCAATTTGAAATATATCTTATGTCAGAAGGGAACTCTCAAGTTATTCATCGAACCGCCCTCGTTTTAGGGGGGCGACACTTACATACCCTCGTTCGTTTGGGACTGTTGAGCCACTGGTGCAACTGGAACCCTTGGCAGCGGCCCATTAAAGATTTTGCCCAGTGTGGCTGAGTCACTGATCACCACGTCGGGATTTGACATTGAGTTTCCGTTGATTTGGGACTGGGATTGCGATTGTGATGTGAATGTGCCATTTGCGTTGTAGATTACCGCCTCCCTGTGGACTTGATAGCGTCGATAGACATAGAGAAAGCCAATTACGATGCTGATTAACACCACAAGGAGTACAACGATCAGTGTGCTGAGTACATTAGATTCGTGCTCATGCATGCCCCGACTTTGATTCGATTCGCCAGCTGCGAATCCTGCCAGATTCAGCTGAGGTGTATGCTCAGGAGACGCACTGCCTCCACTTGTGATGACGTGTATGACCTCTGGGCCGGGCACGCCCGCAGCTGCTGCAGTCTGCAGATTCTCTAGCAAGGCATTGCTTGACTCATGCAGTATGATCTTGGGTGTGTGTGAAGCCTCCTGGACTGGCTGCTTGATGAGTATTACCTCTGGCAAAGCACTGGGCGTGACCTGTTCATGGCGATTCTCCGACATGCTGCCAATGTGTCTGGCAATGTTATTGATATTGTGCGTCAGATTCGCCATAGTTGAGTTGATCGTCTCCAGCACGACATGACTAACGTTCACGGCATTAGCATGATCCGGACTAATGCAGCCCCCCGTCTCAGGGTGACACAGCTTATCACTGCACTCGCAGGCCATCCGGCACATAAAGCCATGCGTGCCCGGTGGACACGGCTGGTCACAGCTGAAAGCAGTTACTCACATCAACTGATAGATCGATATTTGTATATAAGATTACTTACTACTGACCCGACCAGCCGGCAACGCAGTGACATGTACCAGACTTATTGTCACAAACCGCATTATTCCTACACTGGCAGAGGTTCTTGCAGTCCACTCCCCAGCGATCGTGATTGCATCCTGTCAATTTACAAAGAATCTTTTTAAATTGAATGTGAAACATAAAATTTTGAAGAATAATTACTCTCGGTGCAGTGCTTTCCGCTGTAGCCTTCCTCACAAGTGCACTTATCAGGCACAAGGCAGTTGCCACGCCCACAACCGCCTCGACAAATGGGCTTGCAGCTGGCGTGACTATCCGAGAGATTTCCCTCGTAGCCTTGACAGCAAAAGCGAACGGTTCGCGTCTTGTTCAGCCTCTGAAATCAAAAGAATGTGCCAAAAAAGTCAGTTTGACATTGAGATAAAGAAGCGAGAAAGAGAGGGAGAGAGAGAGGGGGAGAGGTCAGTTATTAATGTGTGCAACACATCCCTTTAATATTGGTCTTTTCATTTTCTTAAATTACCAGCGAATCTGTTAAAATTCTTATTAAATTCATTGATTCATATATTATTATATGAATTGGTGAATATCTTCTCATTTAGCTATAAATTTTGGAATGAGAAACACATTTCTAAATAATGAAATCAAATTCCGTTTCCTGTCGTTTATCGCAACCTCTTCTGCAGTGGTTCAATTGTGCCAAAATGTGCACAGCTCGACGTCAGTAGAAACACTTTAGCCCATTTGGCAGTTACTTCTGATAAATTTGAATGATTGCTCCCAGCTGGAATGTATTTCGACTGAGAAGGGAACGCGTTTCCTGTGATAGCTTCTTAAATAGCTGAGCATAGTTGGAAGTTGTTCAGTTCAGTGTTAGCAGCTTTGAAGGCGCACATCGCATCCAAACCAGGATTTAGTCTTAAACAATTCAAAAAAGAAATATAAAAATGAAGTGCTCTACATTCTCGGGACTGTTCTGCGGTGCTTTGGTACTCCTGCTGGTCGTTTCTGTCAACGCTGCGGAGACCAGGGAGGAACACCCAGTTGTTCACAAGGATACGCAGTTGGGTGATGGTACTCCTAATCCTTCACCGAAGCCAACTACGAGTCCACCTGCAACAACTGCTAAGACAACCATCAAACCAACACCCCCACCCCCACCCCCTAAGAAAAGTAGCTGGGGAGTTACAGTCGGCATCGTGTTTGCTGTGCTGATTCTCCTGGGAGTTGCTGGATTCGTGGTTTACAAATTGAAGAATCGTAGTTGTTAGGATCAGCGAAATAGTTCTGCTAAGCTTAATGAAAGTAAAAAGATTACCTTTATTTGAGTTCTCAGTTATAAGCAAAAGATAAAATTTTGATTGTAAATTTGTGTAATTCTCTTCTCTTTAATAAAATTAATTGAAATATAGATAATAGTGCTGTAAACTGATCAAATGTATTAACTTTGCAACCTAAAAGCATGCCGCAGAAATCTCAGCTTAGAAAACGCGACTAACAGTATACAACGACTCTTGGTATTTGGTTTTTCCAAGCTCAAAAGATATACCATTGCATACTTAAGCTGTGGCCCTTCTATCAAGACATAATATCTTTGTGAAAGTGAATATACAAATTTGTAGTTAGTTGTTATATTTAATGAATTCCATCTGCAGGTTGTACATGTATTCAGTGTAATCCCAAGAAGAAGTCTCTCGTTTGATTTTCGAAACCTTTCTCGTTACAATTCCATTGCGATGAAAGTCAACAATTTCATGCAATTGCTGATTGTCCAGTTACCACCACTAGAGTCCATCTTATAGCACATAACCTTGGAATGGTTGATAGCTGAAGCTGGGGATCAAAGTGTTATAGCTTCCACTTTGCGGCAGAAACCTCGACGCAGATTTATACATATTATAATACACGAAGCTGTTGTAGTTATTCGAAAATAAATAAATGGCAACATTTCTTCTTCTTTTTCTTTTGAATTGTTTTAATTTCTCTACCCTTTGTAGACCTAGTAGGAACTATCTTCAGTCGGGCTTCGGGACCTATAGACACATAACCTGATCGACTTGTCAATCGATCCAAAGCAAATGGGGTCGTTATTCTAATTTTCTGCCTGTTACATACGTTTTAACAAGTTCATTACCCATCTTCAATGGGTTAAGGGCATAATTATAGTCCATCATTGAGTCTATGTGAAACGGAAGTCCTAATAAATAGTTGAGAATCTTCTTCGAAAGCCTCCCACTCGCCTTCAATGTCAATTCGCTGGCCCTCATTGAACTTTGTAACGCTGCTTCTTGACAGTTACAGAGCTTAAGTGCTGATTACGGTAAATCTGAGAGCCCCAGACCACGCCCACACACACACACGCACACACCCTGTTACGCACACCCCTTGAGTTGCCAATTTAATTGAATAACTGAATACGAAGAGCTTCTCACAATCATTTGCAGTGCTCGGAGTCATATTCCCAGTTTCCCTGTTTCCCAGTTTGTTGTCAAAACTCATTCACTTATCCGCATTGTTCTGTCTGTTACTGATGAATTTGTATCTGTGTGTGTGAGTGTGTGTGTGCAGCATGAATTAATAAGGCGGAAATTTTAATATAAGCTGTGATATTCGATTCAAGTTATATTTGTGCGCACCGCTGCTCCAAACTTTTCATTGTAAGCATAATTAAGCACAGCTTTTAACGCAGCCTTTTGTTGAATATTCACCATAAATATAAGAGAAACACTCAAACACTCACACTCGCAGTTGTACTAGTTACTTAGCGGGTAATTGAATACATGTTAAGCAATGCGACTCAAATTGCAGCCACAACTCGTAGAGCTTCCAGCTCTCTTTACCTGTCAGTCCATCAATCATGTGTTATACAAAATTGCTGTTTATATAATTTTCTTGATTTAAAAATATTTTTTTATTTTTTCGAATAAATATTTAGCACTTTGCCGCCATTACAAATCCCAAAATCGAAACTAGTTTTTTTTTTCGTTTTTTTTTTGGAAATTGTCGCGTAAATGGCTTTTTGGCACTGCTCATGCGTTTTTTTCCATGTTAATTAATTAAACGCAATTGGCAATTAGCAGCGGCGTTTACAGCTTTAAAGAGTTGCAAAGATCTAACACCAAAACACGAGCCTCTTAGCAAATCCTTATATAGAGCGTTAGATCCTATAATTTAGGTTGTTATCAGCCTCTCTTCGATCTACAGCTCTGCAGGAACGATCAATTCAGAATTGCAATCAGCAAATGCTCATGATGAAACTTCACATATTAAGAAATTAATTTCTAGCAAAACACACACACAGTTTGTGGGACGTGTGCACATACATATAATTAAAGGCGAAACTGTAAACTGAACCAAAAACTGGCTGCATCTTATGGCCAATACGAACGAACGTTGAGGTGATGCAATCGAAAGTGTGTCAACAGCTTTGGCGTAAACTGCGTCAACTTCCACCTGATCCATGCGAGCTAGTGGAGCACTTAGTGCTGTTAACCCAACTGCGCACTGAATGCTGGATTTTCCGCTTTTCATTTGCACTTTCCATCACTGACACCATGACATAATTATTTTTTTTGTTTCTTTCTGTGTGTTTATCCTAAGCCAAACCAGTCGAGCCTGATTAGGCACCCAAAAAGGCGAACCAACTCTGACCATAATTTGTGGAATTCACTGGATTTTCTCGATTTTTCTACTAAAAACAATTTATACTTGAGCTCAACTAAAAATTATTTATATATGTTCTCTCTGTTATGGTTAAGGCAATCTAAAACTATTTCAATTAATTAAAACTACATATTTTGAGCAGTGTATCCACATATCAATACTTTGGGCTATAAACTTTATAACGTATACGACGCGGGTGCCCAGCAATTCATAAAATCTTAACCAAGGACGCTACCTGCGCTTTGGTTTTGGCCAGAAACCGGTTGCAATTAACGAAGCTATTGAGATTATTGGACACAGCTGCGGCTTCCGTTCTGTCAGGCTTTGCGAAACGATATTTATTTTGTTTTTTCTCTGACAGAACCCATAAAGTAAGCTAAAAATATGAGCAAAATTATCAAAGGCGGGCATCAGTTTGGGGCCAGTTTATGAAATAACGCAGCGAGCCTCAGCTTCCTGGTTGGCGTTTGGCGAATGGGGCAAATAAATTCAGGTTTGTGGGGCAAGTGGCCAATACTGGATAGGTGGTCACTGCGAAGGTGTTGCTTGCATTGGTTACAATGACGCAACAGCTAATCCGGCTAAGGCAGAGCCGGCAGTGAAACACCTGCTGCTGCCCGCCAGAGTCAAGCTACTGAATTCTCACCTGTGACTTCATCACCTCGCGCATTTCCGTCTTGTACGAGGAGCAGCGTGGCGGAATCTGAAAGCACCACACGGACGATCGCACCCGGACCGGCTGCATCTCTGGCACCTGCACCACCTCCACGTAGGGCTCCTCGCGACTGCAAATGTTGCCAGCACTTTGGATCGAAGGCAATGCCAGCGCCGTTGCATTCACCTCCTTGAGATTCGTGTTGACGCGGAGGCTGCTGCTCTGTCCCCATGTGCAGCTCAGCTGCAACAGCAGCAGCAACAGTGGCAACTGTGGCAGCTGCATGTTGCACACATGTCGTGGCAGCTTCATGTTTGGTTATTTATTTGCAACGTTTCTTAATTGGAAATAATTGTATTCAACTGATTTTTCACTGGAGCAGCGAGCTCATAATTGTTGCTATTTTACGGAGTTATTAATTTAGAATATTTTATCTGTTCTTAATAGTCAGCAAAGGCCTTTAAATCTTTCGTCATTTATTTTATTAATAAGATTTGAGACTTGTTCTTATGGCACATAGAACTCTGTTGCAACTCCTCGACACTTTCCTTGACGAGAATTTAAATATTTTCCGCTCGAATGGCGATGCGTGTGCGCTTGGAACGCGTCGCTCGTAATGACTGTTTTTCCCGTTGGCTTTGATTCAATAGCTCGGACGCGTGTTCCTTCTCCAAAAACGGTGAACAGTAAACAAATACACATATAAAAAGAAATAAAACTGAAAAAAAATAAACAAAATTGTCATTGCAAATTGCCGACGTCGACGCCGACGCCGACGACGATGCCGACGACACTTTTGTTGAGCCAATGAAGGCCGCTGTGCGCGGGGCTGGGGCTGTGGCGGCGACAGGGCGGAAGTACGCAATGCACAGTAAACAGTTCTACAATGAAAGTGAAATGCGACACACACACACACGCACACACACACACACAGGCACCCACAAAAGTCTCCGTTGCAGCTGTACTCCCCTAGTGATCGACTCAACTAACTCGCCTGTCTCCCCCCAGTAGACACCCAGTTTGCATGCCAACGACGACGACGACTGCGACGATGATGACGATGACGATGATGATGATGATGATTGCATCTAATTGAAATGTTGATAATGTCCTTAACATGCTGTCGCTGTTTGTTGCAACTGCGAGGTAAACGCGCTTTTATTATACCCTATAAACAAATTGCCTAAAAGGGTATTCTACAAATACGGAAAAGTATGCTACAGTTATACAGTACCAATACCTAAAAGGTATATGAGTATATTATGAATACAATTTTACATATATGAAAATACTATAGATACAATTATGTATAGACTTTTATAAAGAAAAAGTAGAATAATAAAAGTGATATTATTTAAGCAAGGGATTTCGTGGATAGATCTAGATGGCAGCTCTTAGGTCTTCTATTTCATGGTCTATTCCTTTTTGTTTTAATAGTTAGCTGTGTGTAGCTTAAGAACCTTGCAGATCCTTTTCGATATCCCTAGTAAGTAAGTAAGTAAGGAAGCATTGTACCAGAAAACATTGCAAGTTCTCTTCATACTATGAATAAGCATCAAGAGCTCTTGACCAAGTCAGCTACGTCTTCTGGTAGATCTGAAAGGTAGATCAACTACAATCACAATAATATCATAAGGCAGAATTGTTATGAAAGATTTCTTAAGAAACATCTAAGCTTGCACATATATAGGGTATCTCATAGTCGAACTACCTTCGACAAGAACAATCTCACTTGTTGCCGCTGCTTTCACTGGGGTTGCGCTTTCTATTACTTCACTTATCTTAACTGGCATTGGGCGAGAGGCAGTGACAGTGACGAAACGTGGGAGTAACTTACGTAAATTAGTCCCAGCAGATTAAGATTTAACTAGAAAATTGAATAATAATAATGCTTTCATTCTAACTTAACAATGACTGCTTTATAATAAGATAATTGAATCTGTGTAACGAAGAGTTGTAAGTAATATCACGCCTCGTTATGAGATTAACATTGTTAATCTTTGTAGAGGAATTGCAATTAATTCCTTTATACTTTAACTGTTGTGATTTACGATATAAGCTTCATAATTTTATTGCCTTTAACTAGATGTGCAATTGACCTAAGCTGAGGATAATCAAACATAATAAGCGACTGCTTAGCACGGAGAGATACAAAAGTGCCTCGTTTATCAAGTTGGTTGTAAACAAAGTGACCCTAAGAGACAGAGAAGCTGCTGCTCGGGACTCACTTAATGAAAGTATCGGATATCTTAGATAGACTTTAGAACAATGACACTCAGCTGCAGGGTATGTAATTTCAAGTTGCCCCCTTACACCCTCTGCACACACAACGAAGCACAACCACGACACGCCCCGTGACACAACAGCGTTGATTATCTTGTTTACACCGAAGTTGCAGTTGCAGTTGCAGTTGCAATTTATTAAATCAAATTTGCAAAAGCAACAAAAACCAGTTGGTTGCATATTTGTTTTATTATTTGATTAAATTATAAAGCCACAAGAACAACAACAAATGAGCTGAAATGTGCGTGCGACGCTGGCGTTCCAATGACCCGCATCAGAGCTGCGAGCTGGAGTTCGAGTACCCCCTGTCCCTTGTTGGATACCCTGGAAACTCGACGTAACCGGTTTTCGACTAGGGTGACGCCAATTTGTGTTTTCTGTTTTCGTTTAGAATTTATTTTTCTTTTTTTGGCATTGATTCAAGTTCAACTGTGCTACATAAAACTTGAATAAGCGGAAACTAATATCTATATATATATATAAAAACAATTGACTTTTTAACTGGCTGTTAGAATCGTTGGAATAGACGATAGCACAGCCAAATTGTTAACATTAACAACAACATATTCGATGCTGGAGCTGCTGCTCCATTGTAGTAGCCCCCGAAGACCTGCAGTCCAGCAGTTTCTATGCTCCGCTTGCAGTAATCCCCATCGTAGTTCCAGCCCACATACTCGTTGGTGCGTAGCGCCTCCAGGCGCAGCCATTCCTCCAACGGAGCAAAGTATTCCCTCAGAGCGCTACCATCCAGGCGACCATCGCCCAAGGTCTCCTGCAGCACCTCCTGCCAAGGCTGGGAAGCGCCCTTGGCCATCAGCTGCCTATGAAAAGTTAAGAAAGAAAATGCATAAAATTGAAATTAAACTAGATAAATAAATAAAAGATCTGACTAAACTTTTAGTTACCTTTTCTGAAAGATCTTTTAGTCTATCGAAAATGATTACATAAAATATTTGCTGACTTACTTGAGGATATTTCCTGCGATCGGCTGCCGATAGATGTCGCATTTGTGCAGAGGCTTCTTCGGGTCGTTGGGCACATATTGGCCAGACTCCCTGCACATGCCCCTGTAGATCTGAAACTGTAGCACCGTGGAGAAAAAGTATCTGTAAGATACAAAGCAAACACAATGGTCTATGGTTAAGAACATGACTTTTAGAATGGAGTTGGTCACGCTTATTGCCTACGAGTAAAATTGTCAATTGTTTAGAGGTGAGAGTTGCTCTGCAGGCAATACTATAACTATTTGTTGCTACAGACACACTCGATCACATTGTGGCTCAAGGTCGTACCGCAATTACATTAAAACCATAACAAATTACAGTCAATAACAAAGTCGGTTTACATTTCGCAAGCAGGCAAAAGTCTGTTTTATTATCCGGTAATTGTCATTTGCTCAATTCGTTCTCATTTAATCGCATTGTTACTCTTTCATAAAGTATTTATACTTTTAATTTGTTTGCGCAAGGAATGTCTGGCATATTCAAAATAATCAAAAAAGTATCAATTTCCTCAACTCAAATAAAACACAACTGTGCATTTTGTTTTCTTTTGTGTTAAGAGTATTTACGCAGGAAAATAGAAAAAAGACTGCGGGAAAATATATTTAGGCGAGAAAAAATGATTTATTTATATAAAATTTCCTACTATGATATAAAATGATAAATGATATGATTTAAAATTATTTATTTATTAGTTTATTATATTATTCTCAACCTTTTCTCTAAGCGTATCTGAGCTTCGGCTTGCCAATATGCTTCTCTTTTTCTATTATACTTTTGGCACAATCAAAGAACAATTTTCTGTAGACCTCGCAGACAGTTCAATCTGAATTTTCACCTGGCTCTGTAGTGGTTCTTTTGTGAACTGAGTACAAGACATGAAGCTCAAGGTCGCACTGAAGACAAGTGGCATTTTGCAGCTTTGCTTGGCATTTGCATTGGGAGCCAAGAATAGTTTTTATATCTGCGCAGTGAGTTCTAAATTGAATTCGTATTATTATGCAATGTTTTTGTTTCTTGTCAAAAGCAAACTAGTTGCTTGTGCTTACGTCTAGAACGAGTTCAGCTAATTTTTATGGGATCTGTTATAGATTTTGATCAAATGACTGTCTTAATGGATGAACTGAATGTTGCTGGAATTTGAATTTTATTTCTAAGCTTGATTTTTGGGCAGTGCTGATGATACGTAAAAGTTGTTAGCTTAGTTTTGTTTCATCGTAGGTGGGCAGATGTTAATCTATTGATTAACTTAAGTTGCTCAGTTTCAAATCAAGTCTCATGCATTATATAATTGTATAACTAGACTGTTCATTGAGCAAGAGATTCGCGAGCAAAGTCTTTTGATTAGAGATCTCATAATGTTCATTGGCTGCGTGCGTGCCAATTGCAGAAAATCTTTTATTTACCCAGTTACCAAATGATTGCCTTTTAGCTGATGTGAACTGAACTGAACTGAACTGTAGTAGAGCCTGGCTTATGGAACCATTTATTAGCAGCAAGCCGTCTAACGACGTTGCGCATACGCCCCGCAGCACCAAAGCTGTTAAATTGTTTGAGTCGTTTTGTGAATGGCTTTGGAGAATTAAAGATTTTTCAAATATTTTCCATTTCGGAGCGCGACAAGAAACACATGTTCCATGTCCAAGCAAGCCGAAAGAATTTTCGCAACATTTAATTTTAGCACAAAACAGAGGAAAAATTGGACTAATTGCCGACAATGTTTGCTGCTGGAGCGTTGTCGAGCTGTTCGGCTGCCTGTTTGCCCAGTTGCCCGGTTGCCTGGCTGACTGATTGACTGGACGTGGAGCGACACCGACTGCTAACCCTGTTGACTACTACTAGTCCCAGCCATTGCCACAGCCACAGCCACAGTCCCAGTCAGTGCTTTTGATTGAATGATTGAGTGGCAGTGGCAACAGTCAAGACACAGATACAGTCCAAGTTACACTGCAAACGATGCAGCACCAGCAGCAGCAGCAGCTTCAGCAGCTGCTTTGCCGCCTAAACCCTGTTATTGGGTCATGTCTGAGACCCAGTCTAAGTCTACGATTCGGCATCGGTCTTTGAGAGCGGAGCGCGTCTCTGGGAAAATGTGGCGACGATGTGGCAACTTCTGCTACCAAAGTGCCAAAAACATAACACACCACACAAAGTTGTTGTTGTTGTTCTTGTTGCTATTGCTGCTGGTATTTTTTGTAACTGTTGCTGCTGCTACTGCTACTGTTGCTGTTGCTGTTGCTGTTGCTGATGCACTTAATGGCACTTTGGCACGTTGTTTCTGTGAATTGCAGCCTCGATTTGCCGTGATCGAACATTGTGAAAAGTGTGCATTAAAATAATTTTTTATTTTTCTTAAACGCTTGCAACATTTCTAAAAGCAATTGGATCGAAAATATGCACACAAAATATCCCCAATATGTATCGATAAATTGCACCCAAAATATGAGCTGCAATTAATAACAAACTTTTATCGATAGGCAATTGAAAACATGCAACAAATAACATTCGTTTATATTTATTGTATTTATTTAGAGTTAACTTCAAGCAAGCGACTGCTTAATTATAGGAAGGATATTTATCTATTTAAAATTTAAATAAATATATTTTAAATCCAGCTGACTGGTAAAAAAACTGACTGGTATATATAAAAGAGATAAAAGATATAAATAAATACATGTAAATATATTTTAAATAATTTGAAGAATATATTAAAAATAAACTGAGTGTATTCAAAAATTAAAGAGAATAAAAACTAAAAATAATGTAAAACAAACTATGTAACATATAAATATATATATTTATCTAAGCATATAAAATACATAAAAGTATTTAAAACCATTTTAAAATGAAAAATGAAAAGAAAAAGGAAATGAATAAAAACTATAAAAATGTTTAAAATTATGACCAAAAGACGCCTTTGAGCCTCAGACAGATGATTTACTTGCCCACTTTTATCTCTTATGCCAAACAGAAACCTTTAACTGATCAGTTTTGCTATAGCTATATATAGTATATATCAAATAAACTTTATATATATATTCTTTGCAATGTTCTGTTTTTATTTGAAGCTTTTCTTATATGAAGATCCATTCCATTAATTAGCTCAAGGGCCTATCAAAATTTTCATTGACATGATGAGGCATTAAATCGCAAATTACCAAAGAAAAACAAAGGTAACGACAAGCTTTTCATACCTTCTTTTTTGCGTTGTTGTTGTTGTTGTCTTACAAATTACCAAACTGACAAATGTCAAGGTCAAAAGAAGTCACAACATAACAAACACCAAGCACCAAATCACAATTTTCGCTTTGTCAACCGCAACAATGGGAAAAGTAATAACGGCCAACAACAATGACAGTAGGAGAGGAGGGGAAGAATGGAGTTGGTGTCTTGTCGGAGGCAAATCACGAAATTACATGCCCAAAATTATTGGACTCTTGACATGTTGGCCCAGCATTTGAATCTCGTCGGACGCGTCGGGGCGAAACGTCTGAATGCATTCGCCGGTTGGTTGATTGGTTGGCTGGCTACTTGGTCAGTGGTTGGCGGTTGGTGGTTGGTGGTTGGTGGTTGCTGGCTACTTGCATTGGACATTGAACCACATTTGAGTCTCGGACTGGCTAGTTAAGTGACCATAGCAAAAAGAAGAAAAATAGACCCCAAAATGACCTTAGGTTGTTTACTTTAATGTGACATTCATGGCACAGAAAACACTAAAATCTGAATTGAAACTGAAATATTAGCATTTAAACTGTGCCATATAATATATTAGCTGATATATACATACTATATTTAAAGCCATTATCTCTTGTGTAAGCCCATTTATCAAGTAGTTCGGCTGATAATTTTGCACTTTGTATAAAAATGCTAAATTCTTTGGCGTAACATATTTTTAGACGCTAATTGAGAAGTTATTCAGACTGTTATTGCTTTTAATAAAGAATTAGATCAAGTTCGTATGGTTTTTAGCCAACTTGCGCTTTAGCTTGACTGCCTTCAGCGAGCTGCATACTAGCATGAATTGAAGTCGTTTGGTCTGAAAAATTATTGATTTATGCGCACGGATCTTGGCACGGATCTGGCGAGCAATAAAGAGAATGGAGTAAGTATTGACGCTGTGAGCTCAAATTAAATGCTAATTAGATGGCAAACGGATCTGGCACAGTAGAGAAAAAATAAAAATTAATTAATTAATGATATAATTAAGAGCAGAATAAAATGCAAGCAATGTCTGGCAATGATTTTGCGCTATAGCTAAAGCAGAATTCGAATCGAAAACGTAACCGAAACTGAAAGTGCATTCAAGCTGTTGCATTGTGCAACGCACCGCATCGAACAACAACAACAACAACAACAACAACAACGACGACAACTGCAACAGTGGCTCTATTTATGGTAGGAGACAAAAACCGGCCCCAACTTCTTGTCTGCGACTGCATCCGCAATGTTTCTAAGCGGCCAAACGGCCAAACGGCAAACCAATAAAAACAATCAAAGCCAAATACTTACTTACTCTCTGTAAAGCGGTGTCTAAAGGAAGCCGTGCTCTATTTTCTACTTTTTGTTGGCTTTTTTGTTAATATCGTAGCTGGTTTCTTTCGTGTAGATTGAACGCCTATGGCGCCTAAATGATTTGCGGCTGGCCACGAAAATGCACACAAATGGCCAACAGGGCGTATGCTTGATACCTGGTCAAATGGGCAGGCCGCTCGATCGTACTCGTATGCTTATGGACAGCTCGCTGCAGCAACGTTTTGGCATTTTGACATATCAACTGAGAAACTTAAGCGATTTCCGACAACCTACCAGTTTTTTGCTCCACTTGGTAGGCAAAAACTCAATATTAAGGAAAAAAAAAACTGTATTTTAAATGCGCATAAATTAAGATTAAAATAAATTGAATTGTGTTAAAAAAAAAAAAGATAAATGAGAAAGTCTACAAAAATAAAGGTATACGACTATAGAAGTGATGGCTAAAAAGGGCCCTGAAATGTAACTTTAAATATTTCCTGTTCTTTTTTTGAAATGTAGTCGAAACAGAAGTTGAAAGACTTTAAATATATTTAGCTACCTTTAATTGGATTATCAGTGGACTTTGACTAAGGATATGTTTCTTAATCTTATCTTGATTTAATTTCTGACTGAATTTCGTTTCACTGTAATGAATTATTTATATATTCAGCTTTGCCTCAGTATTTATTTAAATCAATTTTCATATTCCTCTCAGGCGTTTCACATGCTCCACATCTATTGTTAGCATAATTAAAGCGTTTTAATTTTCCCTGCTGATGCCCTAATATCGTCTATATAGCGCTCAATAGCTGATGCGATCTGCATGTACATGAGTTTACCTCACTTTGTTTGAGATTCTCAGACTCTTTGGTAAGCGAATTGTCTGGCTGAAAGCTGCAATCCACATACGATCTTTATGCACTATATAAGATCTGAGGTAGTGCAGCACAATTGTGTGAATTATCGCATGGAAGACACAGACAACAAAAGGTTGGCCCAAAGCACTTGTTAGACGTCTGTATCTGGGAGGGGATGTAATAAACCATAATTATATTAGCTAATTCTAGGCCGACTCTTCGCATATTTGATTACAAAGACAAACCAATAGCTTGATCAAGTGGTTCGGCCTACCAAAAGAGCCACAACAACACACACACACACACACATGCACAGTTGGCCATAAATCAGCAGGTAACAAATGCTCAGCGGGGTGGATGCAGTGGTGGGAAGAGGGGGGTAGCTTGTAAAGGGGCTACTTCATTGCACTGCAGTTATTGTTGTCGTTATAATCAATGAATTACGTCGCATCGGCTGCATCGGTTGACCACAATTTATGGCGATGCCAGACATGAGAATACGAAATTCGAAGCACAAAAACTGCAAATGCAACTGCAGCAGCCACACGAATGGAACATTAGAAGCGGCTGCAAGGAGGGGGTGAGGGGAGGCTAAGAGGAATGGCTGTAACAAGCACTCGCCTGGCTTTTATGTTGCAATTCAGAGAGCGCATGCAACAAAGCGCCCAAGTCGCATGCCAAGTCACAGCAGCAGCAACAGCAACAGCCACAGCCACAGCAACCTCAACATCCAAATCCACCTCTACGTCCACATCCAACTATCAAAGCACCCCCCTGCCCCCCAGGGGGAAGGCAACTGCCTTAACGCCGGCATCTCTCAATTGTAACTCGCATCTGTTGGGTTCGTTGTCTGACAGAATCGTAACATTTGTCGCTGTATTTGTTGTTGTTGTTGTTGTTACTATTGTTGTTGTTGGTAGTCTGTTGCTGCTGTTGTGGGCAGCTGCACTGGTTGGTTGACTTGGCTAGCTTGGTTCCATCTGGTCGAACATAGAAAACGACACATATTGCAAAAGTAAAAGTTGACCACTTTGTCCAGTTGCGCCTTTAAGTGGATGCAACCATCGCGACGACTCTTACAAAATCGAGCAATAAATTTTAAATCCAATTGTTTAAAATTGAACTAGAACTACTTGAACTCTGCCTTTGAACTAATCAAACTGAAATACATATATAATTTAATAACTATGAACAAAAGTTAAATGTCAAAGTTAAATATTCTTCAGATCAGGCTAAGTATCTTTGAGGTGCTAATTACTCCTATCTTATTGTCAGATCTTATTAAACTTTTGATAATTAGTTCAATTAGAATTTGAATCAAGTTCCATTATATTTAAATACCAAGGTCCGAAAGTTGTTTAATATTCAATTAACATTTATATTTAGCAAATTTGTATAATTTGTATTGTTTCACCAGTTAGAAGTCGATTGACAAGGCGTGCGTCAAATTAAAATCAGGAAATCGCTAACAGGTTTCATTTTCGCTGCGTTTTAGATATAAGAAATAATTATACTGTCAATTGCCAAATCGCAGCTATGCATCTGATATATAATCTCATTTGAGCGACCCATAAAGGCCTTTCACTTTTGCGGCACTGCAAATCTCACGCATACGATACAGTGTCCAACCACCCCCTCTCTGTCTCTCTCTCTCTCTTCCTCCTCTGGAGGCAGCATTACCTTTGGCAATCAACAGCTTCACTAGCTACTTACGCCTGTCTGCCTTCCAGATTCGCTTGCACCCATTGCAACATTGTGATTCAAATTAGAAACACGATCTCTACCCGCTGCCACATGATTATGTGTTGCAGTTGCAGTTGCAGTTGCAGCATATGCAACCAACCAAAGACAACCACAAAGTGCGTAGTATCTGCAATACCCATAGGTGTTTTACCCTAACAAACATCACAAGTCCCGAGCCGCCGCCCTTAACACAACAAGCATGTGCACCTCTCTATACGCCTCCAACTTCCGCTTCCACTTTTCCAGCCACTCAGCAGGAAACTCAGCTCAAAGTGATGCACTCTGAGAAAATGTCATGACCTTATATGAGTCGAAGGAAACTTTGACTTTATTTGAACGAAAGGAGTTGTCAAAACTGTCTAAGAGAAGTTTTATATTTAGAACTAAACTAACCTCTTACCTATAACTTATATCAATCAAAGGCAACTTGCTTTTATTTAAAGAAAAGTGTTATCAAAATTGTCTAAGAAAAAGATTTTAAAGATTATTTTTATATAACTGAGTTAACCTCTTACCTATAACCTATATCAACCAAAGGAAACTTGCTATTATTTTAATGAAAAGTGATGTCAAAATTGTCTAAGAAAACGATTTAGATCAATTTTTTCTAAATTTTATATAAATATATCGTTTATTTAATTAAGTTGACTTGTAATTTAAACTATAATTTTAATTTATGAGTCATAAAAAACTTGCTTTTATTTTAAAGAAAAGTTTTGTCAAAATTGTCTATGAAAACGATTTTGATAAATTATTCCAGGTTTATATTAATATATTATTTATTAAACTAAGTTAACCTTTTACCTATAATCTATATGAGTCAAAGAAAACTTTGCCTTTATTCTAAATAAAAGTATGGTCAAAATTATCTAACAAAACGATTTTGATAATTTATTTATAAAATGTATATTAATATACTATTTATTTATCTGAGTTAACCCCTTACCTACTATATATGCTCTATCATTCAAAAGAAACGAACACTTATTTTATAGAAAAGTATTGTCAAAGTTTAGCAAAATTAAATTATTTTTATATTTTATTTATATATGTTAAATTTATTATTTATTTATTCAACTATCTCTAATCTCAGTGAAGTTCTCTCACAATTCCCACATATTTCTAGCGGTGTAGGTGAAAAGCCCTGATGAAGTTATAATAAAGTGGAAAAGTAGACATTGAGAGCCTTTTCACCGCTGTCACTGTGGCCACTCAGTGTCAGATTATGCAATGAATAGGTTTTAGGTATCAAAACACAATAAGATATGTGGGAAGTAGTCAAACAATTGCAAAAATGTGACAAAAATGTTAGCGAAATTTAATTTATTGTACAAACTACTTAACACTCCCATATCTAATCTATAGTACAATTTGCTTATTATACAACTGTTTGGCAATAAATCTGCCAGATATTCAAAAGTAATTCAATTCAATTTGTGTTTTATGATCTTTGGGTTTGGCCCATCTCAATCAGGTTCCTATCAAAATGAATAACAAATCGATTCAAAAACTTTCAAAATAATCATATGACATTTCTATAGATTTTATTCTTAAATTCTGGAATAAATTCACTTTGAATAGGGAAGAAAAAAAACTATTTAATGGAGTTTTTTTTCTCTGGAATTTCCAACAATTAAAACAAATTGTTTTATTTTTATGCAAAAAAGTTATTTACGATCGAGGCAGAAACATTTTAACCACTTCGAAGTCGATCGCAGTTCTGCTGCTCGGTTTACTACCACAAGCAAAGCTGGGCCATGGCTGCAGTGGTATTGGTGCTGTGCATTGGTAGTGGTAGGCGCTTCCGCTGAAAACTTTCCGAGCTCACGCACACAGGCAAAGCTCACCAATACCAGCTTAGCTGGCGCGAGCTTTTGAAGAGAGGAGAGCGTCTCTTTGAGCGCTGCGCTTGCGCTTGGGCTTGGGCTTGGAGAGCTTTCGATGACGGCGTTTATTAACTTGGCTTGTTGTGCTTGGCGGCGTTTTCAGTTTCGTTTTGACACAAAAACTCTTTGGGGGTATAAAAGTGCGCCACTGACCACAGACAGCATCCAGTCAAAGGTTTGGAATCGTGTGTGATTCTACAATCCTTAAACAGTTGATTTCAATATTATTTCTGAGTTGCTCGTAAGTGTTGGCAAACGTCGAAGTTTTCAAAGTTATTGTGAATATGCTAAAACTTAAATATTAAAAACAATATTTTACAATCTAAAAAATACTTCGTTGAAGTTAGAAAATTCAAGAAAAAAGTTAAAAAAATAGTTTTATGAAAATTGTGTTCAGTTTTTATGTTGATTCCAATAACATGCAAAAATTTTAATTATTTATTTACAGCCTTGGCAAGTCCCAATCCACACTCCACAATGAAAGTATTCGTAAGTATTCAACAATAATATTTATACAATATTCGAACAATTATGTATTATTATTGTGATTGATAAACACATAAAGGGAATCCATTAATTGCTTATTTATATGTGAGAATTGTACAAGTGCAAATAGTTAATTGAAACTAAATTCAAGGAAAATCTCACATATATTATTCGTTACACTTCCTAATACTCGTTATGAGTGAATAGACCTTCCCTTAACTTGTTGCAGTTATACAAAGTATTCGTAAGAAATATGTAAATGACATTTGCTTTGGGTGCTTGACCGCTTCCAGTTGCTTCCTGTCCATCGTCAAATTGCATAATGTTTTAGCCCAGATAGAAAAAACAAACAAAACAATCAGCAAATGACAAACTTCAACTTGAAATAATTAATGGCTAATCAAAGAGACTCTCTGTGATTGACAGCCTCGCTTAACGGTGTATCTACTCACAGAGTAATCAAAGTAAGCCAATCGATTAATCGATTAAAGTGGCAATAACAAATATGAAAAGACATTAAGCCATAAATGCAATGAGACATTGCCACAAAGTAAACTCAAGTGCTCTGCGCATGCGTGACGTATGTGCGGAACATATTGTCATGTCTCAACATGGCAAGTGGGCGTTGGTGGGGCGAGTAAGGCGAGTGGGGCAACCACCAGACGCACAATTAATGGAGCAACTTTGCATCGCATTACGCATGCGTTGCACGAACGAATTTCACTTGACCATTTGAAAGCGAAAAGAGGCGACGACGTTTTGGCCAAATCGGCTTCATATCTTTGGTTAACTTTCTAATGTGATTACCTAATAGCTTCGTTGCATATTTGGTGCTACTTCGCTTGTTATATAACATTTAAATTTGGCTCATGCACTAGAACAAGTTGTGAATTATAAGTGCATTTTGTTTTTTCTCTTTGATTCGATTTAGATCTGCTTAGCCGCTCTGCTGGTGGCTTCCGCCTGCGCCAGCAAAGTTGAGGACAAGGTGCCTCTGGAGAAGAAGCTGGACAAACGCGGCCTGCTCGATCTGGGCTACGGCTATGGTCATGCTGGTCTGGATGTTGGCCACATCGGTCATGGCTCCCTCGCCGGCCATGGTTATGGCATCAGCGGCTATGGACACTCTGCTGTGGGACACAGCGGTGCAGGTATCTCCTATGGCCACTCCGCACCCGCCATTGCCGTGCACGCTCATGCCGCACCAGCTCCCTATGTGATCAGCAAGCAGGCTGATGTGCACAAGACCATCACCATCACCAAGGGTATTCCCGTTCCAGTCCATGTTGACCGCCCATACCCAGTTGTGCATGAGAAGCGCGTGCCCGTTGAGGTTAAGGTACCCGTGCCACAGCCCTATGAGGTCATCCGTAAGGTCGCCGTCCCCGTCAAGGAGTACGTGAAGGTGCCAGTCCCAGTGCCACAACCCTACGAAGTCATCCGTCACGAGAAGGTGCCCATCCACGTGCCAGTCGACCGTCCCGTGCACGTTGAGGTGCCCAGGCCCTACCCCGTGGCCGTCGAGAAGCCCTACCCCGTCTATGTCGAGAAGGTCCAGAAGGTGCCCTACCAGGTTACCGTCGACCGTCCCTACCCCGTCTACGTCAAGGTTCCCGTCGTCTCCCACTCCGTCGTGAAGCACGCACCCGCCGTTGCCGTCAGCCACTACCCCGTCTCCCACTACGGCAGCAGCTACCATGACGCTAGCGTCTACGCCGACCACAGCGGCTACCACAAGTAAATCTGGAGAGGAATCACTTGGAGCCACGTGGACTTACCAGTTATGAGCCGAATAAAATTTAGCAACTTTTTTTCAATTATTTCCAAAAAAACAAAAAACAAAAAAAAGATTTGTAAGAAACTCTCTCGCGGTCCCTGCGCTCCCCATTCTATTTCCAAGAGGTTCTAGTAGAACTTCCACCCTGCCACTCTGTTAGCTCTTAAGAAACCCCCAGGAAGAACAACAAAAGCCTTTTGTAAATTATTTCCAACAAAACCATCAAATGGAGCATTGTTATGTATGAAATTACAGTTTAGGATAAATTTCAGCTAATTGTCTATAAAAGAACTTTCAATTTTATAGACATTTTGGCTGTTGTCGTTTATCAGTGAAAGGTTTCGACTTGCAATGAATGAAAAGTATAAATAACAACAAAAAAATGTGTAAAAAATCTTTTAAGAAATAAAATTGTATAAAATAACTTAAATGTGTTTCTTTTTCAACTTATTTACTCATTGATTATCAAAAAGATACATTTTCATGTAGATAAGCAGCAGCTCCAATAAAATCAAATGAAGAAAGTTCAAAAATAGTTGCAAAATAGAAAAGGAATGGAAGATGTAGTACAATCTTTAGAATTGGGCAATGTTTGAACAATTTTACTATTCAAAAAGAGATTTTAATTTTAGTTTTAAGCTGAAACTAAGCTTATAACCTATGGTCAATATATATGTAGTTAATTGTTCCAAAGCTCAACTAAAAAGTATCTCTCTAACTAGGAAAGTATTCTCAAATATTCTGTGTAAAAATACAGGAAGACATTTTATTACAGCAGATGGTTTCCAATTGGAAATTGAAATCACATATCAAAATTTATATTTTAAATGTAAAATGATCTGAATATAAAATAAATAGGAACTTAAGGCTCTATTAACAAAGCATTTTTACTTTTTACATCTTCAAATGAATTTTATATCTTCAAAAAAATTAAAAGGAAAGGGAAAAGGAACGTTTCATTTTTATGGGAACTTTTTACAATTAATTCTAATGATGTGTAAATGGATACTTTTTCCACAAAGCACATGACCAATCCTGTAGCTCTTCGGAACGAAACCATGGTATCAAATTTAGTTAGGTCAAAAAAGGAAGAAGATGTTTCTGCTGTCTCTATGAAAAATAAACCATATTTAGTTACAACAAAGTGGTTTGAATTTGTGTCTTTTGTATTATAAATAGGATTTAATCTTAATATTTTATTAATTTGTTGACAAGTTAACTAAATTAGGAGCATTGTGTAAGACCATATTAAAATACAATTATGTATTATACGATTTTGATAACAAATCTAAAACATGTTCTTTATATATGTACATATATTTATGTAGATATATTATAATCAGAAAAGGAACAAACAAATTTTGGAAGGGAAATACTTTCAAATTCTAAAAATGGGTAGCAAATATGCATTCCAGATGTATGTGAAATAAACATCTTCGGCTCTCAACATATATAACTGTCAGTATCCAGATCTAGCTATATGCCTATATATATCTGTCAGTCTGGTACGAGGCTACAATTTAATATGTAAATATCCATTTACTCTACGCAGAACAAGTTTATTATGAATTCTGAATCTCATGGAACCCTGCGAACCAATAAAAACGTTTTAAAAGCCTAATTTAAAGCTATTTCTCTCATTATCAGCTGACTTATGTATATTTAAGTATACTTTTGATATATGGCTCATTCCGATCTGACACTTAGGACAAGCTATTCAAGAGATTATTGGATATTTACTATATGAACGGCCCAGGGGTCAACGACGTTAATGCAGATTAAATTAGAATTAGAGTATAGCTTAGGTGTATGTGTGAGTGTGTGTGTGTGTGTGTGTGTAGGAGTTGAGTGTGTGCTTGGGTGCTTGGTAGACAGTAGCTAAAATTTATTCCAGTTCGAGTGTGGCAATAAATGAAACACGTATTGCCAAAACATATGAAACCATAAAATAAATAAAAATGCACTTAATTATTAAAATAGATAATAAACTGAAAAGTAAGCTACAATTACTCTAATTGAATCTGCTAACTGCAGTATACCCTGTAACCTGAAAGTAGAATGATAAATTAGCTGATTCCTTAATAAAAAACTAACTCGTTCAGCGTCAATCTTGATGCACATGCAAGCTATCAAAAGTTTTATATCATATCAGATACTTAAAGACAACTTTATAGAGTATCAACCTGTCGACTAGAATAGTTTCTCAATCAATATTTTAACAACTTACTCGCAGATTGTGACACGAGTTTTGCAACTATAGAAACATCGCGTAGGATTTGAGTAGCCCATCTGGAGCGCTTTTTATGCCTCAGCTGGCATTTGAAATGTCTAAAATTTAATGCGTCTTTATTTAGAGATCATAAATTAAGTTTTATATACGCTACTGAATGGTAAACTCCTGTCACTCTGCAAGGCACCAGGTGAACAATTTAAGTGACTTTTCAGCTGACCCAGTTTTGAATTCCATTGCAGGAACTGCACTCAATTGGCATTGAGGGCGAATAGTGCAACGATCCATAACTCATTACGCTTGGTGTAAATGACACGGGATAGCAGAGCTGAGACATGTATCTCGATCTGGCACTCGGATATGAGATTTATCTGTCAGACGCAAGGTCGCACATCGCGTCAGATGCACATGTCCAAGTGTCACCGAGTGGGTTCAATTAAAGGTCAGACAGCAGCTCGACTTCTTCTTGAGATGATCGTAAATTTTAACAGCAAAAAAGCAAAACAAGAGCTGAGCAGACAGTTGATATGTCATTTAAGACATTTACCGGATTTTTTCATCCTCAACTTGAAAATACCAAAATTTCAACTTTCAAAAGCAACTGCAGCCAGGTTCTAAGAGCGAAAGGCTGAAAGGCAATCACAGCTTAATTTAATTGATCATAAAAATCAGAAACAAAACACGAAACAGTTTTTTATATTTGTTTGTCTGAAATTGATGAATTGAAACATTTAAACATTTTAGGGCTACTTTGCATTTTCCACTTGGGTTTTTCAAACAGCAATTAGAAGATGGAACATTAAGAGCAGCGACGCTCGATGGTAACCGGTTCAATCGCTTTTTGCTCTTAATGGGCGGCGAATAAAATAAAAAAATAGAAATAAAAATAAAAAAGCTTTTGTAATCGCGTGGACCATATATCAAGCATCTATGCGTTTGTTTGTTTTTAGGGGGATAATTTGTGGCCCATCTCTTGTTTGGGGCCAAAGCCCCCACAGTCACCTTTGCATACGCTCAAGGACATCGCTGACGGAACTAAAACAACTTTCTAATAAAAAAAGTCGCCCATTCGTCGCAGATTTAATTTGATTTGATTAAATTTTCTTTTTTCCATACAATTCTAGTTTAGTCCCAGAGATACTCGTGCCAAAGACCTGCAGAGCAAAGCTCAGCAGAACCGATCACATATGACCAGAGCACAGAACCAGTTCCCAGCCAAAGAATTCATATCACCTGAAGGTCATCAGCTTTACAGTTTATAGAAAAGGGGGCGTGGCATTTAACTTTGGCTCCAACAGATTTACCACTGCACTTACAACCTCTACAAATAATTGTGCATTATAAATGATCATAAGTATTATCCGTACATATTTTACCATCATTTGTTACAAATTGTTTTGCAACTTGTTCTTGGCGGTTCTCTGAGTGTCCGACAAGCTGACAAGCTGACAGTATGGCAGTCTGGCGGTCTGGCGGTCTGGCGGTCTGACTGTCTTGTAGGTGTTTTGCTACTTGAATTTCATTTGCTTTTGGGCTCTGTGCAATGGATTGGTAATTACTAAGCGGATCTTTCAATGCAACTTAATTGTTACAAGCTTTGCAGGGTTCAATTATATCAAAATTGCTTCAGACTTGTTTTAAGTACTTAACCGACATGAAATATTAGAATAATATTAAGAAATTCCACTAAAAACTGAACTTGACTTGAAATACCGCTAATTACTCAATCATATAAACTATATCGTATAATAAATTGCTGTTTAAATTGAAGGGTTTTATATTGACCGCAGTTTATCCAATCAAATATTTTCCTTGACTTATATGTTAAAAGCTCGTAGTTTAATTTTCTGGCATTTTGCCATGTCAATGACTTCAATTACTCCAATAAAAAGCGCATAAAAAAGCTGAACAAGCGAAGCATAAAGCCAAACCAAAGAATCCCAGAGACGACACACAGCTGCAAGGGGTTAAGGAGGGGGGAGGCCAAGGCAGGGATTACCAGATTGCCACAACTTCTGCTGCTGCTGCTGGTGCTGCCTCCACTTGCTGCTTCACTTGACTTGGACGACAGCGACGAATTGCAGCAAATGTTTTCGGAGGCTGATTTCGATTACGTTTTGGTTTCAGTTTCTGTTTAAAGTCGAAATCGAATCGAAACTGGTGCAACTTGTAGCTCGAAGCTTGTAGCTTTGGCTTTTTGGCTGCCAACTGATGTGAGTTCGATGCATTTTTTGGCCTAAAACGATGCCAAACTCATTTCGCAATCGGACGACATAGCAACAACAACAACAGCAACACATTTCGCTTCAATTGGATGGACAACTTGGCGACGACGATGACCTCCAAAACTTGTTGCATAGATCAGTTCGCATAGTCACATAGTCACATTGTCGCTCATTAGAGCAAAACTTTTGCTTGCAAAATGTGCAACGTCTTTCTGGGCTTTTTCTCAGACGCCGAAAACAAAAACAAAAATGAAAGAAAAAACCAAAAGTAAAAACAAAAAAAAACCGAAATAATCAAAAAAAAAACAAACAGACCAAAAACTGAAATTGCGAAAAAATACATTTAAAGCTTTTCATGTGTCTTTCTGTCTGTGCGTTGTCTCTGTCATTTTGTGGCAATTAATTAATTTCAGCAAATATGCGTACGCCCCCTTATCGCTCCCCCATCCCCAATTTCCTGCATTGCTTTAGATTTGTCTGGCAAAAATATTGTTTAATTGCCCCCCAAAACTGTGTAGCCAGTTGCTGCAATCTGTTGCTTGTCTCCTCTGTCTTTTGGGTGGCCTTTAACCAAAATATTATTGCGTAAATGGCACAATCATCGATGCAGAGAAATCAGGCACAAGCCATTGAGAGATGACTTGATTAAAGTATATATCTTTTTGGATATTGCTTTGTGTTTGATTGAAGAGCAATTAAAGTGTATTGATGATAGCTTAAAGGAATGTTTATTGTACTTTTATATACAATCTTTCCTTTCACACTTATTCTTTAAGAACAGACTAACGTCTTATAAAGATTGCATATCTATGAACAAAGTTATGATAAGCTTCCGAGCATATTTCCAAATATTTGTCTTAAAATAATATTCTACGCATGAAAAATTCACTTGTAGATACATTTTCATGCGTTCTCTCGTCAAATTTTTCATGTCTGCCATAAAAAGTCGTTATGACAAGTCGTTAAATTGAATGCGTGACCTCTCAACAGCCATTAAGCTCGTTGGCTACCGAACATTTTGAACTATCGGCTATCAAGCGAGGCATATAAACATACATTTCGCATCGCTTGCATTCAAATTGCAACAATTAAGCCAGCCATAAAAGCTACCGCATCGCATCGCATCACAGATTGAAGAGCTTGAGGATTATGCAATTCTGTTGGCCATTTGGCATGGCATTTTTAGCCAGCATTTTCTGATCCCCAAGCAAACTAAACTAACTAACTTTTCCTCCATGCATATCCCGCAATGCAATATGAATTATGGCGCTAAATTGCAACGGTCGCAACAGTTTTAAATTGGGGTGTGTCGGGGCCGAAAGTGATACTGTACCACACAGAAACACACAGATACATTAACAGAAGCACACAGATCCTTTCACCTGCTGCGAAAAACAAAAGACTTAGGCAACGAACTCGATTTGCCATATTTTTTTCCATTTGCTTTAAAGTTTCCGTATTGAAAGTGCTTAGACGCTCTCCCACAGCAGCACTCCTTTAAGTTCTTTATCTTGACCATTTAAATGATTGTCAATTGTGCCCATATACCTTTTCAGGGCATGCCCAACAGCAACAACAGCCACAACAAGTAGTCTGAGTAGAGTAATTGAATGCGACGTATCTGCCAGACATCTCTGGCAAAACTCAACATAAATAGCCAGGCAAACGGTTGCAGCTTCCCAAATGCGGCAATCATTTGACTGCTAGCTGTTGCCTGTCTCCCACTGCCTACTAGCTACTAGCAACCAAATGCAGCTCCTGCCCCCTTGGCCAACTCTTGCATCCTACCCACGCTGCTGCTAATGCTGCTGCTGTTCCACTGTTCCACTGCCAGCAGCTGTCCGCGTCGGCGACTTCGCCAATGTTGCATAATTTGAGTTTTCATCGAATTCGTGGCATGGTTGCATATGTTATTGTTGTTGTTATTGCTGCTGCTGCTGCTGCTGCTATGGAAGTCACCCAGTTAGTGTGTCACTGTGGCATTTGAGTTTGCCAGCCAGCGAGCAGTAGTTGTTGTTGTTATTGTTGCTGGAGCTTTGTGTCTTAAAATTTGAATATAAGTAATTTGATATTTCACATTGTCATGCATGTTGTTATAGCTATTGTTATTGTTATTGGAGATGAACAAATCAAATGAAATGAATTTGTTAACTCACATTTATACGTCTAGGCTTTTGATGGGCGTATCAGAGTTATAGGCCAAACAGACGATTTCATTTGACAAAAGACACCTTTTAACTATTCATTTTTGGCTAGTTTATTAGAAATACAGAATAAAACGAAAACCAAAAGTGATTTTGTATAGATTCAACATTGAGATATGAGCTTGAAGAATAAAAAGCATAAAGAGAATACACTAAAAGATCAAAGATACTCAGATACATGGAACTCAAGCTGAGAATAGAAAATAAAAAAAAGGTTTAAATGATTATTTCAATTGGTTTCCATCCAAAATAGTCTTTCGATTCTGCAGTAGTCAACAAATAATTAAGATTGTCGGCCAGAGATAGTATGCTAATATATGAAAGGGCTAAATCGAGCCCTTGAAATGGCATTGAACTTGAACTAATTTTAAGCACTTTCCCGCAGCTTCTCAGAACCGCGCATAGATCTTCAAGATCTTATCAGTTTAACTACTGAAAGACCTTTTGGTACATGTTTTTATTACCTTTTTTATTAGTACACAGACTGACAATTGCCTTTTATGAGTTCTCTAGCTCTTTTATGCAATTGTTGGTGGTTCCCAGTTGAATTGTGAACTCAGTTTTTCAGTCTCAATGCGTTGCACCACAGAAACAGAAATTTTAATTTAAA
The DNA here is from genome assembly GCA_035045065.1 of Hirtodrosophila trivittata. Lineage (NCBI taxonomy): Eukaryota > Metazoa > Arthropoda > Insecta > Diptera > Drosophilidae > Hirtodrosophila > Hirtodrosophila trivittata. Next base: position 4,558,066 of record JAWNNK010000856.1, read on the forward strand.
TTACTGCAACTTTGGCGCTAATAATAGGAGCAGATGTGGTTCGCACATATGTACGTATATACATTGTATTTACACCATGTATATATATATATATATATGAATTCACTCTCACACAATCCACATAACAAAAGTCGAACAAATGAAAACGAACAAACGACATAATTCCCATGACACGGGCTTCGTTTGAGTCTGTAAGCTGTTTTTTTTTCATTCCTTTTTCGATTGTATAACGATTCTTTTTTCGTGATCTTATTGTTTCAGTTTTGTGCTAATTGCTGTGCAGTTTTCTTGACAACAACTGCTTATACAATGATTTATGCCCAACTTGGCCAAATATGCCGAAATATATTCTGAGTGCCAGAAACCTAAGCAAAGGGATAAAGACAGCGAGAGATTAAGTCTAATAATTCATTGGGAAAATATCTGAAAGAATTTGAACTCAGTTGACCCAAAGAAACAAATACATATTATAATATATAACTATATATAATATAATATAATTTATACAACAATTAAACTCCAAGCTGATATAAGGAGATATTTTATTTAAATCATTTTTCATTTTATTTTCTTGTTTTCTGACTGAAAATTCACAGCCAAAACTCATATAAATATTAACTATTAGTTTTGATATATTTTTTATTAAATTTATTAAAAATTTTCAATCAAATTTTGATTAAATTTCTAATTTAAATTTTAGCTTTAATAATGATACTTAATTTCTTGTCAATTTTCCATCTTGGCAGCATTTAAGTCTGCCGCAACGAACTATTATTTATTTTGGTTTTCTTACCAACACTCGCTACTTGGCTGGCTGAAGTGTTGGATGTAGGCGTGAGTGGGCGTGTCAGCCAGTTCTTAGTGCATTTGCCATCATTTGCAATGCTCCAAGCCGGCTGGGTTCTATCGAACCTCAGTCTGGTTCCGTGTGCAGCTCGTGTAGGCGTCGTTGCAGCTCCGGCCTGGCATTGTCTTTGCCGCTGGCACGTTGGATATTTCAAGGTCTTTCGGGCCGTACCCCAAGTCGCAAGTCGCAAGTCGCGGGTTGCAAGTCGCAATTGGCAGTTGCATGGCAAATGTCAAATGGACAGAAAAAATTGGCTACAAGAATTATCTGATCTGTGGCTGGGCCATTGTCTTAGGCTTAGATATAATTTTCTAGTATTTTCCCAAAAGATTACACGACAATTTAAGTGCGAAAAGCGTTGCGGAGTAGACAAAGGTCAGCTTCCGTTTATTATGGTGGGTGTTGAGGTCACAGCGGCAATAAAACACAAAAAAAGAGGTAAAAAGTAATAATAACGGTAATAACAACAAATTGGGTTAACAGTGGCAAAAAAAATGTAGCATTAACAATGAAATGAAATCAAAATTTTATTTTACTCGCGTGACCTTTTCGCGCAATTATCAAAAATAAAATACAAAAAAAAACAGTTAAGAAATTGTTGTTGTTGTTGTTGTTGTTGTTGTAAGACGTTGTCGTTTTTTATGTAAACAACTTTTTTCTGACCGTTTTCTTTGCAACTAAACGTGCAGAGTACAAAATGTGGCCAAATTAAATGTCGAAGGTTTTGCACGATTGTCTCGAGACTTCGGTTCAGCCTGAAGTCTTTGCATTTCAATTGACAAACACCGGTACTATCCGTACCTACCTCAACCTAGCTCAAGTCTAGCTCAATCCAAGTCTGGATCTGGCCTGGGCACGAATTTATATACAGAAGAAGTCTTCGCTGGTCCAACATCAAATTTAGGACAAATTTTGTCGCTTGGGTTGATTCATTTTTAGCTTTTTACAGATTAACAAAGTGACCCTGGCCTATACAATCATAACTACTCGTATATAACTGCCTTATGTAATGAGCCCTGTTTCTTAGCAATCTTTCTTGTCTTTTTAATGATGCGCTAAGCGGTATTTTATAATGAGATACTCAAAGAATACGAGCAGCAAAATGTGTACTAGTTTTTCATTTATTTCAGAGCTGTCACAGATCAATTTGAAAATCAACTTATTGTCGTTAAAGTGCAATTAGTTGGCAAACAAAAAGTAAAAAGTTAAATTAATCACAATTCAACATAGCTCCACGATTTTGTATTGAAATATGCACGGCATTTGAGTCGCAGACTCGAAAATCGATTGCAAAGTTCAAAACATGCGACAAAAATGCAACAAATGAGCCAAAACAGAGACAGAGAAGGAAAAAAGAAAAAAGCGAATATCCTAAGCGATTGACAAATGCGAAGCTTCTCAAAAGTGGAGCACATGCACTGAGAGATCGCTCACAGACTCATATAGACCTACTTATCCAAGTATTTAATGCAAAAAACTTGACTGCACAAGTCGACAAAAACACTGGCAAACTCATCGATTAAATGGCAAATGACAAATGCTTAGCAGAGCCAATAAATCGATGCTGTCTAAATTAAGGCAACACTTTTTCACTGCTCGAGTATGCAAACACTGCCGTCCAGCGGGTTTATCACCCAAAAGATATAATACTGAGCTCGACATGCACAAGAGCAATAAAGTGTCTCGTTCACTTTTATGATTATGTGTTTCAAGAACTGAAGAACAATCAGTGTTATGCAATGGGAAATAAATAAATCTATGGTATACTTCATACTTCAATTTACAGAGTATCATATAGTCAAACACACCTTAGGTGAATCCATTTTAATTGCAGTCCAATAAACAATGTCTAGCCAAAAAGCAATTTTTTATGCAGCTTAATGAGCTCATGACACTTAAAGTGTTTTTTCTACTAACAGAAGATTAATTTCTTATAAGCATTTTTGTCAGTTTTAATTGGTTTTCTGTTGGGATTTAGGTCCATCTAGTTAGGATTTTGTTACTTTTCGATCGCCCCACGAACTTTCGTGTTGTTTATATTAATTTTGAATATGATTGTTATATAATACGCCTAACAAAAGTTCAAAACGTATAAATTTCCATAAAGTAAGTGTTTCTATTTAAAGAAATGCGAGTCCGAAGAAAAAAGCAACCAAACAAAGCAAAAACACACACATAAATAATAACATGTTTTATGTTTTGAAATCTGTTAAAGTGTCTTTAGAACTGGTTCACCTTAACGCCGGCAGGCATTAGTTTTAAGAGTTTGGATTTGGATCTGAATATTCCAATCTTGTTTTGATTAGCTAATGGGTAGTAGATATATTTAAAAAAAATTTCGTGCTCTGCTTTTGGACAGAGTTTGACTATATAATTGGATAAACTCGGATTAGCATACATTCACATAGAACTCATTAGTTTCTCCGTTAATTTATTGAAAACAACTCGCTAATTTCAAATAAAATATAAAAAGTTTTGCTAATTCAATCGTCAGCCTTTGTTCGTATTCATTTAATTCAGATGAGAATTAATATCCCAGGAAATCTGACTACGCATACGTAGTTGCATTATATATTTTTATTCTGGCATATAGATCTATATTCGATTTGCATAACATTTTGGGAATTTTGTCCAATCCAGAAAGTTGGATCAATAAAATAAATGTTGGTTGTTCCATTTAATTAGATGCGTCTATGAGGTTCGATTTATTGTACGAACTAATAATAGAAATATGCAAAAAAATAACACAAGACACATAAACTTGAACTTGAATTAAAAATTGGACCTTAACCGCAACGTTTCCCTTCACTCTGCATATTTAATATGCTATTATTGGGCTTAACTACAGTTTTGGTTTTTGGCTTCGTTTGGGGTCATCTGGTTGAGGCATCGTTCTTTATTTGTTTGGCCAGTCACAAGACAATCCCCGAGACAAAGGTTTTATATCAAATCTGTCCGATAATGTAGTTCAACCCTGCCTCTCTTTATCATTATGGATAATGATGATGATTATGGCTGCGTGCGACCTTCGCCTTCAACTGCACATTACAATGCACAGCGATATAATGACATAACATCTCTCAAAGTAGTAGTGGTAGTCGTATTATTCACATCAATTTAATGAAATATCCGTAAATCTAACGTTTCTGCTCGCCTTTGTTCTCTCATTGACTTCTTTTTTTTGGCTACTCTTTGTTCACACGTTCCATTTACATGGCCATTGGCCGATTAGACTCGTTGAGCCCACAATCAACCGGCTCTTATACTCCTAGTGTATGTATGCTATGTTTTTTTGCCTAGGCACATTAAAATGTCAAATTACACACACACACACACACACACACACACACAGAGAGATATAGTAGTACTATACAAAACATTCAATCATTGCACCTACAATTCGAATTTGCTTCGCTCTGCCAAAATCTAAGATCAAAAGTTCAGTCACGAACCCAAACCGAACCCCAACAAGAAACAAGAAAAATGCACACAGAACTCACAGACGAGGCGGCGCATGTTTTTCTCAAAAGTCGGAAATTTGAAAAACAAAAACATTTTCATTGTACGAGTACGAGTATATTGAAAAGCCAACTGAATTAACTGAACTCCCCTTCAAAAGAAAAACTACAAAAAAATAAAAACCATGGCTAATGTTTTTTTGTGTTTTTTTGTTTTTTGGCTGAAATAAATGTATAATTTTAGTAATGATTTTCATTTGCATAAGACAAATAGAAAAAATAAAAAACAGTCACCCTTAATTACTCTAGATATGTTACCACTATATAGACAGTTAGTTGACTTTATTTGAAGTTCTCATGAATTGGCAACTTTTAAGAGAATGGGCAAATGCCCTTCGCAGTGATTACAGATTTCCCAATACAAAACTCAATTTGAAGTCATTATTCTTTAAGAAAATTATTTTAAAAGAAAAACTAAGAAAAAGTCAAAGATTATGCACTTGTACACTTTGATGAACTCAATAGTTTATTAATAAATTTATTTTATATAAATTTATGAAAATTATTGTAGGCTTTGACTCGTATTCATGAATTATTACAAATATATTTTGTAAGCCGAAATTTGGTAATTTCAATCACAATCTAATCTCTTCAGCTATGCACTAAGCCTAAAAATACTCGATACAAAGATAATCTGATAAGTTTCTACTGTATTTGTTAACAACATTTGCTCGCAAATAAAGATATCTTTATAATATTATTGGTATAAAAATCGATTTTTTTATTGGAAAATAACGATCACTTTAGAGCTGTACGTCTTAATTAGTATCTTAGGCCCCCAGTTGTCCACTAAGTACTTGATTCTGTCAGCGGCTAACAGGCCTGCCAGCTACAACGGGCTCACACGTACACGCACCCACACATAGGAGGAGCGGCTCACACGTATTGCGCTTACACACCAACAGTGTCCGTGTGAGCTGTAGAAAAGCTTTTGCGCACACGAACAGTCGCCTTAGCATTTCCTTTGCACAGAGAGAGAGAGAGAGAGAAACCATAGGCAGAAAGAGAGACGGAGTGGCAGAGGGAGAGGCAACCAGCAAGCAGCAGGAGAGCGAGCTTTCCGATCAATGTTATGGGCTGCTGGAGCTGGGACAAAGATCTCCACATCAGCATCGACGCCACCGTCGGCAGCCATTGCAGAAATCGGCCAGCAGCAGCCATCAAGCTGAAGGCATATAAAAGCTCGTACTGTCTGTGCGAAATTATTCAGTTAACAGTTGCGGGTTGGTTAAGACATACAATCCCAGCCAAGTTGTTGTGTGCGCCTAACTAGAAGTTAAACAAAGTGCAAAATGAAATCCATGGTATGTGCTGACTATTATATAAATCCAAAGATCGAGAAACGGCTGTGCTAAAAGTTCTTAAAGTGTCGAGTAACTCCTATTAATATATAACAATATGCAACGGGAATTTTTGTGTTTCATAACTAGAAGTTAAAATTAACTAATTTAATTTATATCAACGTCTGGCAGATGCTAAACGCATGAAAGATTTTAATTTTCTGTTGAGATTAAAATATAATCACAACAGCAAATAAATTCGAAAACTTTAAGAACTTTTAACTAAGATATAAAAAATTTTAATTTTAGCTTTAAGTTTTGCTTTTAGCCACATTTCAATTTTTAGCTAATAGTATAAAAAATTAAAGTTTCTTGTTTCCATTTACTAAAATTTATTGAATTTCAATGCCAAGAAAAGTTAATTTTTGCATAAGCAAAGGAAATCATTTTCTCTTTATACAAAACACCAACATTTGTCAATGCATATTGCGCATACGCACTGGTTGCCAGAGACTCAATACAAGTTCTTGCACATTACGTATGCGCACCGTTGCACACGATTAGCCATCAAATTGGGTACCATTGAACTTGGCGCGCTGCCCAGCCATTGCCATTGTGCCACCAATGTTGCAAGCCAATTCACTTTCAAATTGCATAATTGTCATATTCGTAATGATAGACTAGCGGACAGGCGGACAGGCGGACAGGCGGACAGGCGGAAGTGCTGTGGGGTTATATAAGAGGCGAAACAAACAACACGGCTAACCCAATTTGGTTACTTTTGCATTTGCAGCTCATTTTTGGCCTATTGGCTATGTGCGTGTTGGCCGCTTGCGCCAGCGAGGAAGCACCAAAGAAGGTAGAGGCTGCGGCTGAGGCCAGCCCGACAGCTGATAAGAAGCAGGAGAAGCGTGGTATTGGCCACTTCGGCTATGGCTATGGTCCCTCATCGTATGGTGGTCATGCAGGTGGTGCTATTCTGAGCACTGGACATGCTGCCGTTGTGCCAGCTGTGTCCCATCTGCCCACACAGGTGCACACCAACACGGTCATCAAGACCGTGCAGGTGCCCTACCAGGTGGAGCGTCATGTGCCCTACCCCGTTGAGAAGACCGTCACCTACCCCGTCAAGGTGCCAGTTCCTCAGCCCTACCCAGTTGAGAAGATCGTCCACTACCCAGTGAAGGAGATCGTCAAGGTGCCCGTTGAAGTGCCACAGCCCTACCCAGTGGAGAAGATCGTCAAGGTTCCAGTCAAGATCGCTGTCGACCGTCCCTACACCGTCCATGTGCCCAAGCCATACCCAGTGCCCGTTGAGAAGCCAGTGCCCTACACCGTTGAGAAGCGCATCATCCAGAAGGTGCCCGTGCACGTTGACCGCCCAGTGCCCTATGAGGTGAAAGTGCCAGTTCCAGTGCATGTTGAGAGCCACGTGAAGCCAGCTGTTGCCATCACCCATACCGTTGCCAGTCCTCAAATCGTCAGCCATGGCATCTCCGCTCATGGCATCTCTGGCTATGGCATCTCTGGTCATGGCATCTCCGGCCATGGCATCTCCGGCCATGGCATCTCCTCGTACGGTCATGACCATGGCTACTCCGGCCATGGCATCTCATCGTACGGTGCTTCCGGCCACGGTGGCTACCTCCACAAAAAGTAGATCAATTTGACATTATCGAGGGCCATCAGAATTGATATTGGGTGAAGGAGAACGTACCAAAACCATCTCGAAATTATCCGATTCCCAAAAACAAAACTGAATCTGGAATCCAACCCGATCCCACACCCTCAACGTACGACTTACAATTTAGTTTTAGTTTGTGATACCAACCGAAATTCTTGAAGGAAGCAACGAAAGTGCAACGACAATATTATCTAATGCGTCATTTTGGAAAGGATTCCCTGGACGGAACCCACTGACAACTTGCCAATCCAACCCCAAGTCAAGTCGCATTCGTTTGCCCTGCTTGTATGTTGTATCATCCGCCTCCTTATGTACAGGTCTTTCTAGACAGAAGAACAAAATTGAGTTGCTTCTCTGACCTTTTCATGTAAATTTCTATTCTACGAAGTGTTTGTACATATTTAATAATGTAAATAAAAGAAAAATGAAAAAAAATATTAACGATTCTTTATGTATAAAAGATATTTTATGGAAATTATTCTGATTTAACTTTGAACTATATAAAACTGTCGATCATAGCTACTTAAACCATTTTGGGTAGGCTGCGAGTACCTAACTAAAACAGTCTAAATTGGCGTTTCAATAAATCAATACTGCTATCAATACTGCTATCAATACTGCTATCAATATGCCATATAAGGCATGGTGGATACGTTTTTTTCAAAATGTTTGCAGTTCGAAAGTTTATACGTAGCTTTTTTTGAGTCAATGAAGATCGTACGATTCCAATTTTTACAGCTTTTTTGTCAATTTTCCAGGCCACACGGCTTAAGCTTAAGGTAAAGCTTTAGTTTTATATATCAGAAAGTCTAAAGTATTAAAATGTCTTATGCCTCAGACTATGCAACTCATCGTAACACCCTAGGGTAAACATACATATAATCCAAATAAATAGTAGTAATAGTAAAGGCATGTTTAAAGTATTATTATTAAGTTTTCTTGGATCATAAATGCATCTTTCGTTCTATATCAAATTTATTAATGTTGTATTTGTTTTAACATTGAGCCATGTCAATTATATTAATTAAAATATATTTAAAATTTATAAAATTGTATAACTAATTATGAAATAGAGCATTGAGTAATAGGAATTTAGACTCAAACTTACTTAACTCAATAAAAGCTTCTTGGGGCTTAGACTAAGAATGAGGAGATGTTTCCTGAAAAGATTAGTTCATGCGGGAGCTGCCAGTGGCGGATGAATTTAGTCATTCTTCATCAGATAACGCAGAATTGCGTGAACAATTGGTTTCAATTCAACATTTAATGCAAAAAGAGTATTATTATCAATATGACGCAGAATTCGGGCATTCCCAGAAGAAACTGAGAGCTAGCATTTGCTCCTGATAAGTGTAGGACTGCGATTGTGAATAACACTTTAAGAAACAGAAATTCAGTACTTCAAACGTTTGTCCAAATTTGCTTTTAGCTATTATACAATACAATAAATAATATAAAAGAAATAATATAATAAATTAATATACAATATAATGCATATAAACGAAACGCTTTCCTGTTTAAACCAAGGAATGAAATGAAATCAATCGCTCGATCTTAAGAGATAAAGCTAAAGAGAACTCTGTGAAAGTTATTATAAAGGTTTATAATCAAATTATGTTAAACATTATTTATATATCATTTTTACTTCATGAAATTGAAATAAACTAGAGTTACTGCTGCACTTATTCGTATTTTAAACACCCGATAAAATTTAATTTAAAAATTAAACAATATTTCAAAAATTCAAGATGCCTAGGCCGAAGTTTCACTAGCGCAATCATACTACAAGTATAACCGACATTTTCGACAGCCGTTATTCAATTTGATAACAGCATAGGGTGGGGAATTAAAACGTTGATTATACACATTCTTCTCAGAAACATTAAGAATAAGTGCAGGATCGCTCTTTCTCTGGTACTTAAGCTATAGGAGCACGGCTTCTGGGCTTCAGTCGAGATTTGTTTGCTTACTTGGAACCATCGTGATTTTCCTACAACTTTAAAATGAAGATACTCTTGCTCTTGGCTGTACTGAGTCTGTCCATTAACTTGGGACTTGCTGAACCCGATACGTGCACCAAAAATATGGAATATATTGCAAATGTTCACGTGGACACCGCAAAATTTATAAATAAGGACTTAGACGGTGGGGTACGTACTTTATGGCAGATTGACAAAGCAAATAATAAAAGATATATACCTTGAGCAGGTAACATTTCAATATAAAAAACAAGTGGTTTGTCCCCAAGGCTTCAAGTGTGTAGAAGGATTCGGCTGCCAACCTAATTCGGGACGTTCTCTACGCACTCGCAATGGATTCACATTTGGATTTATCTTAATGTGTGCATTTGTTGTGCGACATTTCTATTAGCATCTTAATTGAGATATTCTAAAATCATATTTTCTGTAATTAAAAACAAATTTGACTTTATGTTTAAATGACAAAATGACACAGCTTCTATTATGATAAGCGTCTGTACCCAAAAGCCGATTCCAGTTCCTGGACAGGGAATGAGATAAGCGGGAAGTGGAAATAGAACCTACACACAATTCTGAATTGAAGCTACTGTTCCAAGGTCAATACGCAAGTTGGGTGTGTGTTGGGTACACATATTCATAAAAATATCAAAGAATGGTTTTTTATTGAATAATTTAACTGTAAAAGTACTTCAATGAATATCGTAAGATCCAAAGTTTTTAAGCTATATCTACCTGAAAGCTTTCAAGCACCATTTTATAACCAGTTTATACCGCAAAACATAACAGACTGATGTGTTTTTTTATATATTTTGAAAGTATGCTATACAAATTTAACTGTGTTCTGCCTAAGACTATGCAATCCGTAGCACAGACAGATAAAGCCACAGATAAAACCCAAAAACAATAATTTAAATGCTAATAGCAACTCTGAAACACTTTTCTAGGTTTTTTTTTGCTGATAATTCACATATAAAAAATACTTCTTAAAGAAAATAATGATTTATTCTTTTCGGGTACGCAAATATATTTCATAAAGAATTTTCATCAAAATGATGTATTATTTTTATAACTATAATATCATTTAAATAATCAGTGCTTAAGCTACGAATTGGGTTGAGCGCAAGTAAGAGTGTCAGTCGATTGTTTTATTTTATAGAGTAAACGTCGTAAGCTTTAAACCAAAGATGTGGCAAGTTTTAATAATATCCATACTGAGTCTTGTGCCAAGTGCTCTACTTCAAACTGAAGATCCACATTTTTGCATAGAAAATGTGGCGGTGAAATATGTCGTAGAGGAACATACGCCATTGGAGGAGTATGGCATGTTTGCTAATGAGTTCTTAAAAATTGGCGTTCCAGGGTTAAAGAGAAATGTAGTAAGTAAAAGGAAACTAAAAGCATGAACATGATACTGTTCTAACAGTATATTTTTGCACAGACTAAAATCAAGATAGAACCACGCACAGTTTGCTGTCCTGGATTCGAGAAAGTTGACAGCGAAACCCTCAGCTGCCAGCCGGTGACCACGACCTGGACTCCTTATGAAGAGACCACAGAGACCACAACAGAGACTCCACTCGAACCTTCTACCCACACCATAGATACAGTCGAACGAGTCTCCTCGAATTTCACAACATTGCACATAATTGTTATAGGCTCTGTGGTAGCCTTGATTATTATTTTATTTTTATCTTTATATTACTACTTGAAGCGTAGGAAAATATTAAACGCGCATGATTTTGAACAAGAACTTCAAATACATAAGCCGATAGTGAGCGAGTAAAGATATAGCTTATATATCATTCACATTTCTGAACAGATTGACTTCTATATATTAACATTTCATGCTACTGTAAAATATATTTGTACTCATATATAAAACATATGATAAACTTAATATAAGTTCGTACCGGAGCTTGTTACTACTCATATCGAATATACATTAATATATAGTATATAAATAATTTCAACAAGTTTCAGTGCATACACTTTAAGAGCGGATGTTCAGTTCACTTTTGTTTGTGTACTTGTAATCATCGCGAGTTTTGCACAATTTAAAAATGAAAAGAATAATCTTGCTGCTGGCTATATTAAGTCTGTCCTTTAATGGAGGAGGCTGTTCCGATGATCCCCATATGTGTACCAAATCTGTTAACGTTCCTTATACTGTAACTGAGCGTCGTCCCTTGGCATCCTATGGAGTTTGTGCAGATATTTTAGAAAGATTGGGCGCGGAGGGCGAATGGATAACTGAGGTATATATTAGCAGATCAGTATACAGTCGTGTCTGGATATAGTGAACTATATAGTTGTTCATTTCATAATTTCACAAAATCTTCTACATAATAGGAACGACCCTCTTTCATTTTTTTGTCTTTTTGCTTGAAATTGATGTCACTATTTAAAGCATTTCGATTGTTCTTTATTTAGAGTACTCCCTGTAAAAATTGTTGTTCACAAGTGTTCAATCTATCGAGGTGTTCACTCTATCGAGGTGTTCAACCTATCGAGGTGCTCATTATAACAAGGTGTTTACTCAATCGAGCTGTTCACTATATCGATGTGTTCATTATATCGAGGTGCTCACCCTATCGAGGTGTTCACTCTATCGAGGTGTTCACTATACCCAGACACGACTGTACATATAATATCCATATTCTATATATATTTTCATTTATACTATAGACAAAAATCAGAGTGGAAGAGCACGAAGAATGTTGCGAGGGCTATGAGCGCTCCCATAAAATGGGACGGGGCTGCCAACTGATTTCGGGAAGCTCTCAACGCGATTACAATGGATTCATATTTGCATTTATTTTGATGTCTGCATTTGCTGTACTTTTGGAGCATTAATTCAGTTGTTGCTTGTATAAAATAAACAATGTGAATACCCTAAACTGGGAATGTCTGTGAAATATGTTTATGTACACGTTGGGCCTAAGCTTCCGTTCGTGAAACAGTATCAGCTACTGTTGATTTTTTTTGCGTACGAAAATTAGTCACACAAGCGATAAGACGTATGTCTCTAAAATAAAAAAAACGGGAGAAGTAAATATGAAGTCCAAAGAATTTCCGTTTTATGTGAAATTAATTATATAAATATATATACAGTTGAGATAAGCTGTGTATGCGGAAGCCTTAAAACCCAAGTGAAGCTCAAATATTTCAACACTTTGGTTGGGCTGGGCCACGGTTCAAGTAGCCAGTAAGTTTCCAGCGGTTCATCAATAATCATGGAACAGGGAAAGTATCACTTAATGTGGGCTTGCTTGGTCCTTGCTGCTGGATATGTGCAGGCTCTGGATATCGGTGAATCGGAGGAAGATCCGCATTTATGCATAAAAGATGTTGCAGTAAAGTACACTGTGGAAAACTCTCTATTCGGATTGACTGAGAAATTCAAAGAACTAAATATTCCGTATACACCAATGTTCGAGGTAAGCAATCATCCGGATTAAGTTGCCTAACTTCGGAACCTATATTATTATCATATAGACTATAACAAAACTGGAGTCTCGTAAAGTATGCTGCGATGGCTATGAAAGAGTAGACGAAACAGCTCCCTGTTTGCCCAAAGCCGATCCCAATTTGTGCACAAAGAAGGTGGTGGTGAACGTGGAATCTACACCCAGCCTTGACTGGATGCAACTAGAAAAGGAGTTTGAAAAACTTAATCTCAAACTGGACCCACAAATGCCAGTAAGTATAATCCAATCTAATCATTTATCTGCTGCTATTTATAATAAAAACAAATACTTTCTTTCAAACAGACTAAACTCAAAACGAAGACTATTGAAGTGTGCTGCGATGGCTACGCAAGGCAAACGGAAGATGGTCTCTGCCAGCCGCATTGCTCTCCAAATTGTGGACCTAACAGTATTTGCGCAAAACCAAATGTTTGCGAATGTGAAGTTGGGTTTGAGGTATCCCTTAAAGGCTATTGTGAGCCTGTATGCAACCCTGAATGCGGTGAACACAGCTCTTGTACGGCGGGAAACAAGTGTTTGTGCCACGAGGGCTTCAAAATGGAGGAGACAAGTGGCAAGTGCATTTCTTCAGTAGATATCAAGAGAGCTAACTTATGCAGAAAAGAGGTCGAAGTGAAGTATTGCGATGAAGCGACTTATTATTTCAAGGAATTGGATGACGAATTAAAGAAGCTTAATATCTCAGTTGAACCAATGTGTGAGGTAAGTCTTTATTATGACTAACTATCCAAAGGTCGAAAATTATGCTATTATCATATAACATAGACCAAAACCAAGTTGGAGATTCGTGAAGTCTGCTGCGATGGCTATGAAAGAGTAGACGAAACAGCTCCCTGTTTGCCCAAAGCCGATCCCAATATGTGCACAAAAGAAGTGCAAGTGGAGGAACAATCAAGTACAAACAGTCCTGAGTTTAATGAATTGGTACAGGAACTTACCAAGCTCAATATTGAAATCGACACAGACGAGCCAGTAAGTCTGGATTATCACGAAATGAGATGAAATTAATAGCGAATATTTATCCAATTAACAGCCTGTAATGAAAGCGAAAACTATTGAAGTGTGCTGCGAGGGCTACGCAAGGCAATCGGAAGATGGTCTCTGCCAGCCGCAGTGCTCTCCAAGTTGTGGACCTAACAGTATTTGCGCAAAACCAAATGTTTGCGAATGTGAAGTTGGGTTTGAGGTATCCCTGAAAGGCTATTGTGAGCCTGTTTGCAACCCTGAATGCGGTGAATACAGCTCTTGTACGGCGGGAAACAAGTGTTTGTGCCACGAGGGCTACAAGATGGAGGAGACAAGTGGCAAGTGCATTTCTACAGTAGATATAAAGAGAGCTAACTTATGCAGAAAAGAGGTCGAAGTGAAGTATTGCGATGAAGCGACTTATTATTTCAAGGAATTGGATGACGAATTAAAGAAGCTTAATATCTCAGTTGAACCAATGTGTGAGGTAAGTCTTTATTATGACTTACTATCTAAAGGTCGAAAATAATGCTATTATCATATAACATAGACCAAAACCAAGCTGGAGATTCGTGAAGTATGCTGCGATGGCTATGAAAGAGTAGACGAAACAGCTCCCTGTTTGCCCAAAGCCGATCCCAATATGTGCACAAAAGAAGTGCAAGTGGAGGAACAATCAAGTACAAACAGTCCCGAGTTTAATGAATTGGTACAGGAACTTGCCAAGCTCAATATTGAAATCGACACAGTCGAGCCAGTAAGTCTGGATTGTCACGAAATGAGATGAAATTCTAAGCGAATATTTATCCAATTAACAGCCTATAATGAAAACGAAGACTATTGAAGTGTGCTGCGATGGCTACGAAAAGAAGGAGGACGACACCCTTTGCCAGCCTGTGTGTAATCCCACGTGTTCTGCTAATAGCGTCTGTAAAGCACCAAACAAATGTGAGTGCCTGGAAGACTTTGACATGGCACCAAGTGGTTTGTGTATCAAAAAGGTAGAGAAATTCAGAGCTGATGATCCCCATGTGTGCAGTAAGAATCTGGTAGCGAACTACATGTATAGCTTATCATTGGAAAACCCTGACCAGTTCAGGACTATTCTATATGGTTTGAATCCTCAACAAGTGGTAAGCAGCAAATATTTATAATAAACTCACTAAACTGAAGAGACTCCATCATCAATAGAACAAAACGAAATCCGAAAAAAAAGAGCGCATCTGCTGCCCTGGCTATGAGCAAGAAACCGACGGCAGTCTTTGCCAGCCAAAGTGCAGCAAGGGATGTGGAGACTCCTGCAAGTGTGCCAGGCCTGAAATTTGTGAGTGTGAGTCCGGCTTTCACCGTAAGCCTGACATTTCCTCGCACACACTGTCCTCTCCTAGCTCCGGCAGCTGTGGCCCCCACAGCTACTGCATGTGCATGGAAGGCTATGCCAAAGGTAAATCCGGATTGTGTGAGCCAGTTTGCGAAGAGGCTTGCGGAGCACATAGCACCTGCACTGAGCCTGGAATATGCCAGTGCAATGAAGGTTACACTAACAGCAGCGATATCATTGGCAAATTCAGCTGCCAGCCCAACTGCGCCAAGGGCCTTCCTGAGCACGGACACTGCACACATCCAGGAGAGTGGGAGTGCGATTCTGGCTACATTAAGCTACCAGATCCCCAAGGGCAGGGCTACTACTGCGAGCCACATTGCCAACGAAGCTGCTCCACGTTCGGCAAATGTATTGCGCCCAATGTCTGCGAGTGCTTCCCGGACTACGAAGATGCTCTCATTAAATATACGGAGACTGAACTCCTGAGGACCTGCCTGCCATCTGATAGCTTCATTAATCCTGAAAGCGAGAGTGATGACTCAACTCATAGCGAAGCTAGTTACTCAACTGAGGTGTCAACAGAAGGCGTACCAAATAGCACCGATGTCTCCACGGATATTACGGATTATTCGGAAAGTGACATTTTCGATGATTCTATAATTTCATTGCGCTCTTCAATTAACGAGACGGCATAACTAAACGTACTCAAATACTACTTTAATAAACTTTTATAATCCTTAGCGTAAATATGTAAGAAATACGATAAAATTTGCATAATTGCATTTAAAATATAATTTAATTTCTATCTAAAACCAGGCTGAGTTATTATTTTTGTTTAACTCTTAACACTTTCAGACTATATCGAGGCAGGCAAAACAGGAGGTACAACCTTACAGTTAGCCGTTGTCAATAATAATGGATTAATGGCAATGTAAGCTTAAGCTTTATAAGCGAAAACTGGACTGCCTTCTTTCACAGATACAGAAACACGGGCGAAGCTTAAAGCCAATTTGGCAGAGAAACAAGCGAAAAGCGTTTAAAATTATGCAAGATTTAATGCAGTCGTGAGCATTGAAAGTAAACGCAAAATTAACGAGTGCTCAACGCCCAAAAGCAGCATAATTAATTGCAATGACAAATGATGTCAGAAAGAAAACAAGGAACAGATAAAGCTAAATAAAATTAACATACAATTTTTGCTGTATTTATTTCAAGTTCGTTGCCTAAGTCTTTCGTTTATGTCGAATGCCGCCAGAACCTGTTGAGTTGACCAACGCACAGCATTGATCTTGTCCTAAGCTTGCAGGAACCAAGCCAAGTTTTTCTCTATGCATATCTATATATATTTGAACATGTGTTATATGTATTTGTGTGTGTGGCATATAGCATGTGGCAACGGAGAATGGCACGACCCAAAAACAAAATAAAAAAAAGCTAAAGCAAAGTGAATGCAACAACTGCGTCGCACAGGCGCAATCAATTAGCGCTTTGCGATGACGTCGACGGCAGCGTCTACGTCTGCGTCGTTGTCGACGTTGCTGCCACATGTGGCGGTTGCGTCATGGCGCCAAGCAGACCGTCTAGCGGTAATTGACTTGCAATTTCTTTTGCAGCAACTTTTCGGTTGCAAAGAAATTTGCCAAATATGTTGCAATAGTTGCCAACCAATCCGCCACAGCAACTGAGCGACTGCCTCAAAGCACAGCTCACTCTGTGTCGTATACTTATACATGTATGGGAAATTTATCAGCATTTATTATAGAGTTTTTTTCTAAAGATTAAGGCAAGACAACATCAGCTGGAAAATTTATGTATGCTCACAAATATAAATATAAAAAAATAATATTATAATATATGGTTAACTTAATCCAAAATTGAACTGAAGCTTGCTAGGAAAATCTTTATATATATATATAAAGACTCAACTACTCGTATTTCTGTTTTAAATATCAGTTGTACTTATTGCTCTATTTGCTACTTTTTGTGGCTTTGCCACTTCATTGATTTTAATTACAGACACACTGTGGCAATATTTCTCTTTTATTTGCTGGCCTGTTTTCCTATCATTAATAATATCTTTATTTTAGCTCTATGCCAATTTCAATGCACTTTTAATGTATTCCAATTTTATTTTCTGTTTTATATATATATTTAATGTTTGACTTGATTTACTCCAGTTTTCTTTTATTATACTTTTTAGCTCTCTATTTTTTGATTAAAGGAAGTGTTTGGCCACTTTTTATATTATATATTTACTCGTATATATATATAATATATCAGATATACATTTTGCAATTAACACACATTCTGAAGTATTTTGTAATTTTTGATATACGTATTTTTAATTTTCGAAGATATCTAAGCAAATCCTTTGAATATTGTTTTGTTGAAATACTTAAACATTGTTAGTTTTGGCTGCTTGAGCAACAACTTAATTACAAGGCTTAGGTTTATTTGTGCTTTTGTTAATTTACGAGCATTTTAGTGTAGTCTAATTACACCCCGCTCGAAATTTGTTTAACTCACGCGGGTGGTTCGAAGACTTCTAGTAAAACTTGCCAAAAGAAAATGTAAATGTTTTCTAGAAATTATCATATATATTTCTTTAATGATTTTGAGAGCTAAAGAAAGTAACCTTAAAGCAATAACATTATTTATTATGTATTATCTCATATAGTAATTATTCTTTATGTATGTTTCCCTTTACTCTTCGAACACCTCACGCTTGAAAAAAATCAGAAAAATATACTTCATCTACGCCCCAGTGCGGCTCCAACTCAAAAAGCAGTTGTAAAAAGTAACAAACAAAAAAACCAGAGCGAAAACAAAAGCTACTAAATAGATTTACAAAATGTACAGCAAGAGTCGACTTCATAGCACAATGTTTATTCAATTTACGCAATTTACACTTACAGCAACAGAAAAAAGCTAACATGGCTTGTCATTTGATTGCCAACTGTGTTTTTATAGTTATTGTTGTAATTATAAGTCAAAATGAAAAACCCAAAAGCCGCTAGAAGAAAACCGAAAGAGGCAAAACATAAGAAAAAAAATGTACAATAATGTAAGGTAACCTGTAATTATGAACCAAAAGCTGCTAGAAGAAATCCAATTGAGGTAAAAGATACAAATGTAAATGTACAGAGAAGATACAGAAATATAAATATATATAGTATATATGTTAAAACAATCGAATGGGGACACAACAATCTCTTGTTGGTAAATTTATCATCCGATTTTATTGCAAATTACATGAACAGTAAGTCAATGGGTCATGCCACGCCCCCTTTGACTACCCGGAAAGCTGCCCCTCAACTGTTAAATGTCTTATGAGTCGGCCAGCTGCAGCTCCAGAGGCGGAATTTTTATGATAATAAATTGTTTTTTGACTGGTTTTTCTGGCTATCTGGTTTGTGGAAAATTTGCATAGATTTGCAGTTTGGACGCAGGCTGTGGGATTAGGCCAATGGCCGAAAGCTGAAAGCTGAGAGCCGACGGTCGCCACTTCCTTATTTGGCTAATATCAGCTGTTACCACAAAAGCAAACCACAAATTGATTTAATGGACTCCTCAGTAAGTCAGCTGTCCAGCTGATGAATTGTCCAGCATGGCTGGTCAATTGGGTGCAGCAGTCAACGGCGCGTGACATTTTGGCCAAGTTAACAACAATCATCACCACCCATTGTGGCGTCAAGTGGCTCATAAAGAAGAAGCGACGCACCACAAGAGTTCAAATGCTTTTGCCATTGACCTCTTTATGCATTATGCTAGCCATAAGTCAATCTCTTACCACGGCTAAGAAGTGGATAGAGAAGTGTCGAGGGCAGTTCGGCTATTCGGGCCAAAACAATTGCCTCGATTATCACTTTCAAATCAAATCAACGGCTTTTACATACACATCAATGTCATGAGAAGACAGCTGATTGAATGTGTTTACAATTTGCTTTGAATGTCTGTTAAGTTTTTCTATTTTGCGGGTCAATCACGTTTAACGACAGTTAATTGCTAAAATCGTTTTTATTTTGTTTTTAAATTAGGTTTTACAGTTGGATTTTCGAATATTTCGAAAATGCAGATTGCAACAAAATAAAAGATCGAATGAACTGAGATAACTAACAAGGTTAGCAGCTATATATACTCTAGATTCACTACCAACATGAGAATTTATGAAATTTTATACAATTTCCCTTGGATCCAACGAATTTTAGCTAAATTCATGCAGTTACTTGAACGAAATACATTCGGAAAGTTGCTAAATGGAGTCACAGTTACCTGAGCACTTAGCAGTCACTTAGCTCTGCTAATAACCGTAAAGAGAGTCGTAAGGCAACGACCTTGACCAGAAATGCAATGAACCCTGAAGTGTCTGTCGATCTAATGGAAATGAAAGAAACTTAACGTTAACGTTTGAAACTACCGAAACCAAAACAGTTACAAGCGAAGCAAACAAAAAGAGTTTTATATGGTCGTAAAATGTGTTATCTGTCAGTTCCGAGCGATATTACCTTCGTAGGGCTCATTTACCAGATGAGCTGCCATCAATGGGAACGACATGGAATGGAATGAAAGACATCCATCGAAGACAATAGTGGATCGTTACAGAAATCAAAGACCGCAGGTCTCAGATAAAAATAAAAATAAAACTGAAAATGAAAATGCAAATGCGAATTGAAGCTGCCTCCCAATGATGATAAATTGACAGCTGTTTCATCTTTGACACTTTTGTTGACATCAAATATATATATATATAAAATATAAAAAACTTGCCGAATGTTTTCTAAAATTTATGTTAAGCTCCCTATATCTACATAAATAATACAAGGTCAGGTCTCAATCGAGCTGATAAACAAGCTATTCGGCGCTTTCATATACAAATAACTGGCATACAATGTAAGTGTGTTTGGTATAATATGTATTTAGTATATCTAGTTAGTAGTTAGTATTTAATTCAAGGAAGTGTATAATTGCAATGTTGGATCAAAGACAATGGCGTTTGTAAGCACCTCGAAGCGTATATTAAAACAAACAGTGGCGCCTCCATGCAAACTTATGACATAATCAGCTCAAACCTCTAACGGCAGCCTCCAAACCACTCTCTTTCCCATTCCCACAACTCTTCTCTCTCACTCGCTCACTCTCACACTCTCTATTTCTATGCCACACGCTTGGCAACTATATATTGAACAATATGTGGTCAAGACATGCGAATGAAACTAAATCGAAAGTTGCATGCAACAGCAGACACCAACAACACCAACAACAGCAACAGAAGCGATACATATGTGTCCCTCGTAACAAGTCTACAAGTCTGGACAAGTTTCGGCTTGTCTCTCACATATGAACCATAAGACCCATTGACATAATAACGAGGAAGGTAACCAAAGTAAGACTCTACCCCTCTCAGTCTGTCTCTGTCTCTGTCTGTGGCAACTCAGGTGTCAATTACACGATCCACAATATGAAATTGAAACGAGATGCGGCTGCCCCAACATGTTGCTAGTGTCTTAGGTTATGGTTACAAATCCACACAAACATACACACACTCACACACTCATGCGTATGTGGAGCAATGACACAACCAAATGACCGACTGACACACTCTTTTTGCTTGACAAATGCTGCCCCCCCCCCCAACGATGGGACACCTGTTCGTCTCCGTGTGTGCAACCGGTCAGGGGGAAGTGGCCAATATTTTGAGTCTGGCCTGGTCAGGTGAATGGGCTTGCAAGTCGGAAAGTAAAAGGATTGCAGTTGGACTGGGTCTTTGTGCCCAGCTGACAGCTGACAGACTGCATGATAAAGAGATGACGTTGATATAGTTGAGCTTACAGGAAGAACAGGAAAGTGTCTTTAAGAGATCTTAATGCTAAGCTCAGGCTCCATTTCAAGTCTTTAAGCTGACACTTTCAATACGAAAATACCAACAAGGTAATCTGCATTCTAAGGAAACCTGAGATACAGGTAACTGTTAACGTCTTCATTTCAAGTCAGACATTAAGCAACACAAAGCAAATTTACAATTGACTTCAGATTATTGACCACATCAGTACAGAGAATTTTAGACTTAATGATGAGATTATTTATTTTAAACGACACTAAAGATATAATAGATATAATATGTGCCCATAATCAAATGTCAGGATAAACAATTATCACACAAATCAATACGTCGTATACGTAATTAAAATTCAAGCAAATCCTAAACAGCATTTGGAAACTTGAAACCTGATGGCGTCGCATCTGACGCGTTTCGGTATTATTCAATTACCAACAAAAATATGTGGCTTATGGCTTGTTGTTGGCGATGATTTAAGCCAATGCTCGTAAAAGGCTTGAGAAACAGCAGTCAGCAGCAAGTGACGGTAGTCGAATTAAGCAGGCACGCATCCATAGAGCTACCTGTTTACCTTCCCACCTGGCTGCGGCAGTGTTGCCCCCAGAGATCCGCTATTGCATTTGCCGGCTGCATTTGGAATCGCTTGCCACTTGGCTGCGTCGAGTTCGCGCCTCCAAAAATCCAAAATCCAACCAGCAATCCAACAATCCAACAATCAAGCAAACCAACCATTCAAACATCCAACCAAACCGACGACGCGAATGACGACAACGACTGGCCACGAACCATTCACCAGCGCCGCATGTGTTTTGGGGCTATTGCGATTATTATTATACCAAGGCAGGTTGCTATTGTTGTTGTTGTTGTTGGTGTTGCTAGTCTTCGGCTTGGAGTCGTCGCCGTCGTCGTTGGGTACATTCATTCATTCGCTGGTCTTTGGTGTTACTATAAAAATGCGCGCAGGCGCTGCAGTTGGCATCATTAAACCGTTAACCATCGAACAGTGTAGAGTGGTACGGAACGTGTATAGAGTTGAGATCGATAATCCCCCCAACATTACGAGAGTTGATTGTGCGGCAATCGGGACACAGTTCGACGGACTCCCAACACAAACAACCACAGGGATACAACGCCAGCAACATGAAGTTGATGGTATGTATTGAAGGATCCAAAAGTGCAGTGCAGTGACTCAAAGAAAGCAATTCAAAGAACTATTCAAACTATTCAAACCATTCAAAACTACTCAAAATATTCAAACACCAAAAGAAAAACCAATTTCAAAGCAAAGACTGATAAAAGTGAAATATTTAGTGCTCAAAGAGTGTTCATTGATTGACCACAAAGGACAATATGTAGGCCCCTCCTCATTTCTACCCTTCTCATTAATTTTACAGCGTACAGCGACAACGCTGGCACTGGTGGTTCTTTTGGCCACCAGCTATGCACAAGCCGAGGAGGAGAAGAGTGCCGCCGCTGCTGAGAAGACAGCAGCTGAGCCAGAGAAGAAGGCTGAAGCTGCCAGCGATGATACCACGAAATCAAAGCGTGGACTGCATCATTATGAGGATTACCATCATCATCATCATATCCCACACTTTCCCATCCATGAAGAGAAGACACTGACAGTCATCAAGAAGGTGCCAGTTCCTGTGCCCATTGAAAAGATTGTCCATGTGCCTGTTGAGAAGCACATTCATGTGCCCGTGAAAGTCAAGGTGCCCAAGCCTTATCCCGTGGTCAAGCATGTGCCCTATGAGGTTAAGGAGATCGTCAAGGTGCCCTATGAGGTGCCACAGCCATATCCCGTAGAAAAGAAGATTCCCGTGGCCGTCCACGTACCCTACGATCGCCCAGTGCCCGTCAAGGTATATTCCTCATGCCAGGAAGGCACCACAACAGATTTTGTTAATATGCGAAATACTTCTTATATCCTTAGGTTCATGTGCCAGCACCCTACCCCGTCGAGAAGAAGGTTCATGTGCCCGTCAAGGTCCATGTCCCAGCTCCTTACCCAGTTGAAAAGATCGTACACTACAAGGTAGAGAAGCACGTCCATGTTGACAAGCCCTACCCCGTCGAAAAGGTTGTGCACTACCCTGTCAAGGTGCCCGTCGAGAAGCCAGTTCCACATTATATTGACAAGCCAGTGCCACATTATATTGACAAGCCAGTGGCAGTGCCAGTGATCAAGAAGGTGCCAGTGCCCGTCCATGTGCCCTATGACCGTCCAGTGCCCGTGCATGTTGACAAGCCAGTGCCCTATGAGGTTAAGATTCATGTGCCCGCACCTTATCCCGTTATCAAGGAAGTGCCAGTGAAAATTGAGAAACACGTTCCGTACCCCGTGAAGATCCCCGTGGAGAAGCCCGTTCATGTTCACATTGAGAAGCACGTGCCGGAGTATCATGAGAAGCACATCAGCTACAAGGAGCCAGAGTTCGTGCACAAGCACATCGAGGAGGAGCATCATCATCATCATGAGCCCATCCATCATCATCACCAATCGCACTCGTACTCCCACTCGACACCCATCGAGGAGCATCATCATGAACAAGAGCATGAGGTGGAGCATGATTTTAACTATCATGATTATCATTCATATCACGGTTACTAAATTGGTGAAATGAATTTCTTTCTCTCTCACTTCTCTTTACAGCATTGAAAAGCGTATGCGTAACGGTTATGAATGGATATCTCTCTCTGAACTAAATTTCCCTCACAAGAAAATCAAAAATAATCAAAACATACTTAGACATTCCAAAACATTCCATATCATACCATTAATGCCTACAAATCCAATTTCACATTGCTAACAAGAACGTGATAACGATAGAGATTCAGATATCAGTTGAAATGACTTGAAGTGACGACGAACTTACTTAGTTTTTACCTACAACGAACTCTCTTTTAGCTTAAGCCATACAAAACAAAAAAAAAACAAACGACAAACTGAAAAACGTTGACGAAAACACCCTGTGAGAAATGTTATGAGAACTTTGAGACGATTAGATAGACTTTAAGATGAAGATAGAACACATTTGGGCCGCACAGCCCACACAGAACAACATGAACATTAACAACAACAAGAACAACAAACAACAATGCTAACACACACATACACATTCTCAAGGATTCTCAAGGATCTATTGGATGTTGTGTTGGCCTTTGCTTTGGGTACAATCGACGTGGTTGCTGCTGCTGTTTTGTCCTCCAGCTGCGGCTTCTCCTCCTCCTTCTGCTCTGGTCCATCGACTTGTGCACCCGGTTCGGTTCAGTTCTAATTGTGTAAGACCTAGCTCTATATATATATATATATATCTATATATATATCATATATATATAGCGTTGTAAGCGTGTGATAAGACTTTTGTTTAGTGTCTAAGTGTTTACTCTATAAGGCAGTGCAGTCGCCTGCATTAAGCAAGCGCCTATTTAAGTCAGTTTGTAAACGAACGTATTGTATTATTTGTAATATTTTTTCTATCTAGATTGTATAGCTGTATAGATTTGCTTATTGTAAAAAGCAGTTAAAACGGATTTATAAAAAGTACTTAATTTACCAAATATTTGTATGTCTCTGTAAACAAAAAACAAAACAAAACAAAAACCAACATAAACAACGATAATGAAGCTGATGAATATTAATAAAAAACAGAAAAATATGAAAACCAAGTGATCAAAACTAAACTAAATTGTATTTTTTATTCAAAATGACAAGTGTTATTCCTAAATTAATCGTTACATCAAATGATTAATTCTATAAGCTAACTGGAAAATCAATTTCCAAACAACCATTCAAATTTACGCTTTCTTTTCATTATTAATCAACAATTGCCTTAGGTAAAAGCTTATAAACTTATAAATTGTTAACATTTTGAATCATTTTAGCTTTAAGTAAAGAGCATAAATATATTTCGATAAAAATCCCTATGAACAACTTTGTCTTAAACCGCCTTTTCTTCGCACTTTACTTCTAACCTTCTGGAGCATCAAAACATCGTTTAAAAAGGAATTGTTTTGTTCAGCCTAAAACAAGCTTATATTAAAATCAAATATAGCTCCTTCCGATATAATCATATTCATAGCTTTTAGTTTAAAGTCTGAATATTTTTATTCTATTATCTCTTTTTAAAGTTAGCAATCTAGCCATTCCTATCATGGAAACTAGTTATAACTTGGCTTTTTACTTTGAACATATCAGTTGAAATTGGTAAGCTTTTGGCTCTTTGATTCCTAAACCACTTGCACAATACTTTTTTTCCAATTTAGATCTTCCGAAATCTTAACTATTTTCCGTTCACCAGAATCGGATTCAATTTTTTTAATACGAGTTTCTTTTTGTTCTATGGACGTGAAAGCATTTAAGCAAAGCATTAATGGAAATTCTTGCATTCAATTTGTTCAGAATGAATCAATTTTCCTTAAATTTTAAGCAAACTCAAACTTCAGCTCTGTCATTATGAAACAAATCGTTAATTTATGAATATGCCATTACTTTCGCTAATCTAAGTCTGTTATGACGCAAGAATGAAGCTGTGCAACTATTGAGTATGTGCAAGAATCAAGTTTCTACTATAGTTAAAATCAGTTTCTTGCCAAGATGTTCCCTAGCTAAGCTAATTAAGTAAACAGGATAATTCCTTTTTTATGCTTATTACACCTTATATATTACTCATTCAGTACGTATATAAAATATTTAAGCTAAACAGCTGCTATCTAAGTTTGCACGTGTTGAAATGAGCTGCTAGAGACATAGTTACTTTCCCACAGGGTCTTACTTATAATGTATGCAAGTATGTAGGAAAGTCAAGAGTGCAACGTAATGCAAACTGAAATCAAGTCATTTCGTATTACCCATAAACGGCTTATCTAATTTTCAAATGAGGTAAACATTGCCTTGCATTCATAATTGCATATTCAAAGTGTCTCTGGGAGGCAGACAGCGAGGCAGGCAGGCTGGCAAGCTACCAAGCTGGCCAGCAGGCAACATGTTTATTACATTTGCCACACTATGTTTTTATCATTTCGCTTTTCATGCCACAACACCAGCAACAACAACAACAACAACAAGAGCAACCCACAGACGCCGCTTGCGTCCATTTCCTAGCGTTTATACTGCGGTCTCGCATTACTTTTTATTAGCACCGCCGCTTGGTGTGGTTCATGTGGTTGCCAGTGGTTATACCCTGTATACAATATGATTAGTAAAGGATAGTGTATAGTTCTATGTCTATCATGTCATATATTATACAGGTGCTAACCCCTATTCCGCTTTAAGTACCACAAATCGGCTTCAATCATAATCTATATACAATGTCATCACAATTTAAAATCTTCTGAAACAATTGTTGAATACAATGTATAAGTTTACAGGGTATCTACTTGTCAGGCTGTTTAAAGTGTCTCCTTAATTATTTTCCGTTGTTGTTGCTCTGCTTGCTCTGCCTGCGGCTCACGGCTTGAGCGGGGAGCACGGAGATTAGGTTTCAATTTGCATTTCGGCTTCAATGAAGCCGTGCTGCAATTTCTGTATAGTACGCGGAGCCCAAAGTGGGGCATAGATTTATCACGTTTTCCTTAGTCGGTTTGTAGGACATGTGCTCCTAACCGATATTCGAGACGAGGGACATGCAAAACGGGTTGTGAATAATGTTCAGAGCCAAAGCTCCAACTGCAGCTCTGACTCTGTTTTATTACCATATCTAGGCTAACTCTTTTGGTGGTGAGTTGATTTCTGGTAGCTTTTGTTTATGTAACTGTAGCATTTGCAGTTTATGGATTATGCAATAAATAATCAACACACAATAGCAAATCTGTGCTGTGCTGTGTTGTAATCCCCTAGCCCCAGACTCAAAAGAATGGACTGCAATAAAATCTGCCTAATGGGTTTACAGTCTGCTCTTGTCCGACTTCAATTAGCTGGCTTTTACTGCAGACCATAAATGAAATCTAAAAGATAGACTTCCATAGCTTAATAACCATTATTAGTTAGTAAAATTTTCCAATTAGTTGCACTACACCTTGAAAGAACCCAAACCGCAGTCAGTTGTGGTTAAACCGTTGGCCAAAACTTATGCAATCCTCGGATACCCACAGCGGTTGTCATAACACTCAGAGAGCTCTGTCATACATTTTAAACGGTCGTTTGGGCCACAACAAAAAAGGCCAAAATTAAACTGCAGTCAACGAGCTGCGAATGAAAAGCTATACAAAAAAATTATAAAATTCATAAACAAAACATTGTCCAGCTGGCCACCATTGTCATCTCTAATGACCAGTCATTGACACCGCCATTTTCAGGTGGTGCCATTGCTCCACTCGGCCTCACCTGGTGGTGACACAAATTTGCATTTGAATTCGCCGGAAAAGTTTGTGTGTGTGTTTTACTTTTTTTGAATGGTTTAATGGGTCAGTTTGCCAGACAACAGCCTGCATACTCGATATAGTCGATATACTCTCGTGTGGTTTCTTTTTCTTCAAAGCAATTTGGCTTATTTAAATGATGTCAGAGCAAAGAGCCAAAGCAAAGCCCCAAAACCAGTACCTCTTTGGCAGCAGCCAAGTGGAAAGTGAATGCGGGAAATATCGTCGACATGTAAGTTTTCTGTTTCACTTTTCTTTTTCACCAAAAATGTATTCGTATGTGTGTATTCATACGTGTGTGTGTGTGTGTGTGCAAATGTCTGAATTGGTCATTACGGGTATGTGCAGTCAGTGGGCCAACATATGGTTAGTTTATCGTCTTGGCGATCCAAATACAACGACGCGTAATCGCCTTCAATTTGATGGAAATTATTTCAAATATCTCTAATTGTATGTGTGTGTGTGTGTGAATGAATGTGTGTAAATTGTAATCGAACATAGCAAAATTAATAACAAGCTTTTGTTTCTTTGCTTTTTAATTGCACCATTTTCGTTATGTGGCAAATTAAATAAGAGAAACGTTTCGTGCCGTAATACAAAGTATTATTACGGCTCAAAGGAGGAAGAAGGATTATGCGTAAGACAACTTTTTATTTACTTTTTAATTTTCTGAAAGCAAATTAAACTTAAAAGGAACAAGTAATCGAATAGCTAAATTAATATATAAATAAATAAAATAAACAAAATTTAATCTATTATTATAAATATTATTTTAGGAAGAAGTTGGCGGAGGGAATCAAAGGATTCAAATTAGGGCGAGATAGGATAGATAATTATGTATAGATAGATAGATAGATAGATAGTTAGATGATAGATAGATAGATAGATGGATAGATAGATGGATAGATAGATATATAGATAGGCAGATAGATAGATAGATAGATAGATAGATAGATAGATAGATAGTTAGATAGATAGATAGATAGCAACATAGATAGATAGATAGATATATGTAATATAAGGTAGAGGTATATGTATTATATAAATATATAGTATATAATGGGATAATGACGAAATCAGCGTTATGTGAGTACTTAAAAAGCGAATGAGGAAAGTAAATTATGTAAAATTGAAGAAATTTAATAAATGCCTCGTTTTGGCTTTGTTTATTGAGACTTATTCTAAAATTACCATCAGGAAATGAAAGGCGGGGTCTAAAATTGTAATAAGTAATATAAAGAAAAGCAGTACTTACTTAATATAGGGTATATTAGCGGGTATATGATACTTGGCACCCAGGTCAAAGTCCATTTCAGATCTTAACACAGGTGGCTTTATACCAGAGTATTTTTCACTGCGAAAACCAAATTAATAAGCTATGGCTAAGTTAAGGTTAAGCTCAGTTAAAACCCAGCTTTATGCTTACCGCAAATTCCAATAATGGCAGTTCATAACCTTCTTATTCGCGTTGCCACTGAAGATGTCATAGCGCCAGTTATCCAAAGACAAGGCAAATGGCAGAAAAGCAACCTAAAGTATAGATATGATGAAATAATTTTATATCCAGGATAGGAAGGTTCCATTCCTACCTTATCAATGGCCATGGTGAACAAATAGTTTATGTCATAGCTGGATTCGTCCAGGGAACGCTGGAGCAGGCCCAAGGTCTGCAAATGCTTTGGCGTTGAGATCGAAAGGCCAATTGCATCACCCACTGCCTGATGGAAGGCAGGATTGGCTCCATTGCGGAAGATCTTGGGTAGGTGGCGGTACTGCAGGAAGTACTGGATGTGAGCCATCTCATGGTGTACGCTGATCAGACTTTTCTGATTGATATCCGTGCAGATCTTAACGCGAAAGTCGTGACGATTACAAAAGTCCCAGGCGGAAGGTTCACAAAGCACCCGCCTGTCCAGTGGTTGCTCAAGCAGAGAGTTTCTATAGAATTCCGGTCCTACGGCGGACATATTAATGGAGGTGAAAAACTCCTCGGCCAGCTGAAACATCAGCAGCGGCGTGTAGCCCTGCTCCACCATGCGTGGCGTCACATCGATGAGCTTGCGACCTGGATATGGTATGAGTACATCCAAGACATTGGACCAGGACTGTCCGTACATGTTGCCCAATATATGTGAAGGAATCGGAGCAATGCGATTGATGCGATCGGGTCCATAGTAATCCCTCAGCTTGCGGCGCACATACGAGTGGAGACTCTCGTAGAGAGGACGGATCTGCTCCCAGACAATGTCCATATCCTGGCGGAAGTTGCCCGACTCATAGGCCAGATACCAGTACTCCCCGCCATTGGTCACATCTAGGAATAAACGAGATATATATATATATATATATGTATATAGATATATAGATATATAGATATATAGATATATAGATATATAGATATATAGATATATAGATATATAGATATATAGATATATAGATATATAGATATATAGATATATAGATATATAGATTCGACTCCTTACTCACTGTTGACATAGGCCACCTCTTGCATCACATCCACCAGCTGCTCGTAGTTATCGCGCATGCCACGCCCCGCCTTACGATGATACTCGACCCAGGTGTGTTGCAGCTCATCCCAATCCCTGCTCTTTGCCATGATATCCTTTAAGTGGGGAATATAGTGCAGATCGCACTGGAAAGGCTGTTGATAGGCGCAGATGCTGGCGTCGTTGTAAAGGAACAGCATTTCGTTCAACAGACGATTGTACTATGAGAGAGAGGGAAAGAGACATAAATATATTTCCTTTGGATTGTGGACAGTAACTTACCCTATCCAGGACATCGATGGGTAAGGCATTGGGTCCAGCCTCAGACTGCAGCATAAGCTGTCTATAGAGGCGACGATCGAAGATGAGATCCTTGTTAATACGCTTCGACTGCTCGGCTGTAATACGCTGATATTCCACATAGCGTTGCTGTGCATTCAACTGAGTAATAGTAAAAGATATATACATATATATATCGGAATATACTGTAGCTTAGCTACTGCTCATATTCATAACCTGATCGTATAGTCACATTTTAGATAAGTTTTGCACAAGAACATACGTAGACCAAAACTCTCAGCGTACAAATGTTTTGACATTGGCATGTCTGCCTGGGAAAATCGCCAGACCTTCAACACACACACACTGTGTGTTGTGTGTATATGTGTGTGTGTGGGTTTGTTGTGTCTATTTGCCAAGCCAAGAAAATTACCAAGTTGCACACGTACAAGTCAATCTGT
This sequence comes from Hirtodrosophila trivittata, assembly GCA_035045065.1. Classification (NCBI taxonomy): domain Eukaryota; kingdom Metazoa; phylum Arthropoda; class Insecta; order Diptera; family Drosophilidae; genus Hirtodrosophila; species Hirtodrosophila trivittata. The sequence continues at coordinate 4,588,598 of JAWNNK010000856.1, forward strand.
TGCTGATGAGAAAACTCGCCACATAAAGAGATCGCGTGCCAATTCAGCACAATTTCAATTCCAATTACAATTACCATTACCATTACAATTACAATTACACTGACAATATTTCAAGGGTAAGCCCCGAAGTGAGCCACTCACCGCTTCCGTCTGTGTAAAGTCGTTCACATTCGTCTCAAAGTTCCACTGAGCCGCCACATTGGCTGTGCACTCCTGGGAACCCTTCTGATCCGTTTCGACCAGGAGGATGCGCAGTTTCTCCAGCTCTTGCTGATAGCGACGATCCTGTTGATAGCGTTGCCGATCCTGATAGCCCTGATTCAGGTTAAACCTGTCCTGATTGGACAGATAGGGATTCTCGAAGCGATTGCGCTGGTTGTAATCCACATTTGGATTGTTGTTGTAATTATATTGATCGTTGGGATTGTTGTAATTGTTATTCCCAGTCTGATATGGACCATTATTCCGATTGTTGTTGTTGTTGATTTGATCGTTATAGTTGCCGTAATTCCGATCGGTACTTGAAGACGTCGGGCCATAATTGTGGTTGGGATACTGATTAACCTGACCTTGATAGCGATTTTGGTCTGCACTGAAGGGTGAGTCATTGGCCCGATCGCTGTAGTTGAGACGTGGTGTGGGATAGGCGTAGCCCAGTCGCATACGCTCATCGTAGGTCTGACCGTACTGTAAATGAGAGATGGAGCTCATTATTACCTGAAATCTGTCTATATCTATATAAAGCTACACACCCTAAAGTCATCGAGCCCATCATCGCTTCTGCTGCCTGTGCTGCTGCTGCCCCCGCCCCCATCATCTGCATATGGAGGTCCATAGCGATTGCTACGATCTCCATCGGCCCTAAGCTGGGCTGGAGTGGTTGCAGCATTGGGCGTGTAGCCATTGTAGAAGATCTCCGGCTGTGGAGTGGGCAGGTTGAGCTGCGGATTGCCACAGCTTAAGCTCCATATGATGGAGCATGTTATGATAAAGAGACTGTGCCACATTTTGTTGTTTATCCAGCAATGAGATCTATATATTTAACACTGTCAAGGTCAACTCGCACCGCTTATTAAATCTTTCACAAGCAATTAACAATTTTAATTACACTTTTATGGCATTATCTTTAACGCTGAACAAACATGAATATATATCTGCTGCCTTTTCACTTTGCAATAATTTTCAGCTCAATAGCAGATTCAATTTCCATAGAGGATCTTCACTTTTATTCTATTTATTTCTCACACTTTCTGTTTCCGTTTTGGACCTTTCGGAGACGACGTAACACCCACGTAATGACACGAAACACGGCTAAAACTCTACTGACATATGAGTGTAAGAATTTTTTTCGAAATTACTTTGTGACTTTTTTTCGACTCGAAAATGAATTCAAATTTCAGCGACTTCGCAGTTGCAATCTGCGTCGCAGTCGCAGTCACCGTCGCCGTCGCAGTCGCAGTCAACGTGTCGCCCGATGTTTCTATATGTTGTGTGAGATAATCGCAATTAGCACTGACGTTCACTGCCGCTGCCTCTGTCAACGCTGACGTCGCTGTTAACAACAAATCAGCCTGGGAATAACAATGGTGTGCAAGTGTAAGTGTGTGCGAGTGTGTGTGTGTGTGTATGTTAGTTGTATGTAAATGTTTTGCATGCATGCTTGCAATTATAAGGGAGGGTGAGGGCAACATGTACAAGTACGAGTATATATATACAACTATAGTCGTACCTGTACTAATCAGTCAAAAACAAGTAGAAAAGCTCTACTAAAAACTGCGCAACTTTAAAATATCCTGTATACATTTTACTTTAAAGAGTATTTCCCTGTGCCTACTATCCTTTAGATATATCATTATATACTTAAGGCAACAGAAGGACAGTTTTACCTACATCGATTAACTTAGCTTTTAATTTTGACATGTTTCATAAGTTCTAATTGCTTGTCTCATTCTTCTGTATAATACGAATATGCCCTGTTAACGAATCTAATGAGTACAGGGTATTCAAAAAAAGTTTTAACCGCATAATAATACTGACTGTGAGAAAGTCATTGTAAGCCACTCTTAACTGAGTGAATAGTAAGTTTAAAAGTGAGTGAGTCGCATTTTTGGAGAGACTTCAAATAAGTGAGAATAGAATCTGCTCAGATAAAACTTTTTTGTTATAAATCAAAAAAATATAAATAAAAATAAATAAAAACAAACAGATGTACATATTAGATAAATATAAACCCGAGCTAGAAATACATTAAGGCTATATAAGTTCTAAAACTATTGATCATCCATTGATGAAAGATACTTTTGCTTTCTCAGATACGTATTAGAAGGTAAACCTATTGGAGAAGGATCAGCTACGAGATCTTCTAGCTTTTCTTACTCCCAGCAAATGCTCTCTATAGTAATAGTAGTTTATAGTTATACAAATTGAATAAAATAAAATAACTGACAGAATTGTGCCACATATCTTCTAAAATAATTATTGATAGTTTATTTTTACACATTATTTAATTTTAGTTTATATTAAACACATATTGGTTAAGCTTTTAATTGCTTTCTTTGTTTATAAACATTTTGATATGTGACTAATATCGCTTAACAGATTTTCCTAATGCAAAGCGCTAAGCGCTCGCTGTCGACGTTGGCGTCAGCGTCGCAGTCAGTGTCGCTACTGCGGCGCATGCGTCTCATTGCGACGCAAGCACCCGCACACTTGCCCCAACAGCGAGCGGAGTCTGTGGAATGCGCGTTGTAGTCACTCTTGACCTAGCCGCATGTGAAAAATGTCTTGACTCATGCATATGGAAAGGTGATAAGGGGTGGGGGGTGGCGGTATCGGTAATTAATGAATGCATCGGGGATCGATCGGGAGATAAGAAATGATATAGAAAGAGCTATATATATATAAAAGGTGCTAAATGAAAGCCATGACTCGCCAGCGAGCAAATGATTTGGCATACTGATTGATAGCTTGATTGCCGCACTGGCATACAAATACGAGTACAGGTAGTACAGGTATGAATGATATGTGATTCAGCGTATAATTAGTTCGGGATCTGTGGATCTACGGATCTGCGTCTCAAGTATCTGGCTCGGAAATGAGCTCATAAATAAGCACCAGCACTCTGTGCTGTGGTTTATGATAGATTTATACCTGGAACAGACCTGCAACTTATTTTTTATTTTTGGCTAACTGAGATTCAAGGTCAAGTTCAGAGTGCTTCGCATAAGTTCCAGAGATATTATTCATGAAAGTAGCGACACCCTACTGCAACCGTGGGAATATATCCGTCAATAAGTGTCTGTAGCAAATTGAACTATGTACATATATGAATAAGTGAATAACTTTAGTTACTCGACACGCCCCTCCCTTGTAATTGAGATGAGGCACTCAACTGTAATTTATTATAACTATTTGCCTAGTTCCAGCTATTAGCTGTCTACTGAAGCACCTCTGAGTGTGATCAATGTGAAGTGCATCTTAATTATAGTTACGTTTTAATAGGTTTCTCTAGACGTTGCACATTGAGTGCCTGAAAAGTATCTAAAGCTTGAGGATATATATAAATATATATAGCTTTTGACTAACATTAATGTCCCTGTGAACTCAGTAAATCTGTGTAAGGCTACGTAACTCAATAAATCGCAGGGTATTTAATTATAGAAAAAAGTAGATTAAAAAAGTATTTTTATAAATGTAAAATGCAAATAGATATAATTTATATAATATTCAAAAAACACTACAAAAATAAAGTATATTACAGTCAATCTTTAAGCTTCTCATTTGCTTAGTTATCTTCTATATTCTTTACGGATGTTCTTTTCTCAGATGTTGTTTGAACAAAGCGATTGCTGCGCTTAATGCACAAATTAATTATATTTTTCAATAGCTTTAATTAAGTTCTAGCTTACTTTCAAGTTGGTTGCGTTATTCGCTGTGCGAGACAAATTATATACTAATTATACTCAGCAGATCAAATGTTAATAATATAATAAAAGATGATCTAATAAAATACGCTTGTGTTTTCTTTTCAACCTGTGAATCAATTAAGATACTCTGTTTCAGTTCCTCTGCTGAGTAGTATATCTATATCGGAACCCATTAAAGATTTATAGAGCCTGTCAGTTAATATCTGTTTCATATGTAAAACAATATATAGTGTGCACTTTATTCCGATCTCTGATATCTGTTTAAATAATCGTAGTATACTCTTAAACTAGCTTGGCAATAAAATATTCTGCTGCATACTTTTAGGCGCCGCTATTTAAGTCTAGACCCAACCTACTTCCAAGTTGTTTTGACGGTTCTGCACTGTAAGCCAATCATGCAAAGGCTTAAAGTAAGCCAGCAGACCATCCATGCTTAGTTTTTGACTGCCCAAAAGCTGCTCCAATACTTCTTTGTAGTGCAGCGAAGATCCCAAGGACATAGCACGACGAAGAATTGGTCCAATCTCAGCCTGATCCGACAAATCACATAGATCCAAGGGTTTGTTATTTGTGTTCTCCAAGTACTGACCCGTTAGGCTGCAGAAGTGCTGATAGAGCTGGAACTGCAACACTCTGCTCAAGAATTGGCTGTGAAAGAAGGAAACATTGGATTATCCGCAGTTTAATCTCAGTCTGGACTTACCTTGTATATTGATCGTCCACCTCCATTAGCAGCTTGGCCGGCACATCAAACTGGGCGTTGCTGCGTTTGCGTGGTGCTGATGCACCCGTGTACATCTCGGTTAACCTCCAGAAGGCTTCATTGTCGTCCGCTTTGATGTGGCCACTAAGTACTTCGACTCGATAACGATCCAAAACATAAAAGACTGGCAGCAAGAAGACAACCCTCAAGCCCTGCACATACAATCGATTCAACCGGGCAGGCAACTTCATCCACTGCGTACCCTGTACCAATCCCAGTTTGCGCAGATAACGTGGCGAGGCGGCGGCCAAGGAGAAGCATGTTCCCAGTGCAGCTCCAAAGTTCGGAAACGGTTCCTCACGCAGCAACGTTGGCTGCACTGCAAGAGCCCGATAATAATGCAGATCGATCTGTGCTTCAAACATGTTGAAGAAACGTTCCTCATCGCTTAGTGGGCAGTAGGTAAAGTTGGTTGTGGACAGGGTGTAGAATCCCCAGGCCTTGTGCCAGCATTGATCATCATTGTGGGTATCCACAGGCCTAGCATATTTCCAAATAGAGCTGGAGATGACAGGATTAAGACAAGTAAACAAGGTGAAACTATTGCTGTACCTCTCCAATTGTGGCAGTCCCAAGCCTCGGAAGTACTCCGCCACATTCCAGAATACTCGCTGCGTGGTGCTCAGTCCACGACGATGCAGTGCCTCAGTTATGTTGACCAAGCCCACCTCAGGGTAGGGTATATCCACAAACCAGTCCGCGTTGGCACGCCTAAATGCATTGCCTAGAAAGACTTCTGCCAGATGCTGGGGATAGGGTCGGCCCCGAGGCACCAAATGCTCTCCATGCATCTTCCTTAGTGAACCTCGCACATGAGCATGGAACTGTAGAAACAGTGGTCGCAACGCTGACATCAAGTCATTCAGTAGCATCATACTCTGCTGTCCACTCAGCTCCAGATTGGAAAACCAATAGTCCTCGGCATGGACAAACCCATTGAGTTTGGAAGTCTTCTTATACAGCTCCATGAATGTCACAAACTGTTGACGTGAGGCCAGACCTGTGCAGCGTCTCCACTCAAGCCAGTAGTACTCAATCTCTTCCAGATTCTGGCTCTCCTGTACCACTTGCTGCACATCCGGTATGAGTCGCAGCGTACAGTTAAGTGGCTGCCTGAAGGCACAGAGCAAGACATTGTGTTGGCTATCGCTCATATTGGCTGCCAGGGAATAGACCTGTCGTGCTTCAGCTCCACCAAGTGCCTCATAGCCCAGCTGGGGCATACGCTGCAGCTGACGCCGCTGCACTGCATCCCCCACTCGCAAACGCTTAAACTTGGCCGCTCGGGAACTCAAAGTCTTAATATAATCCAGCAGCTTCTCATTAGCGAGCGCTGGGAGATCGTTGGGTCCATGTAGCTCATTTTGCAACAAGGCCAACAGCTCCTGATCATAGACAGTGGCCAAATGTTGGTTAACCTCTTTAAGGAAGGCAGCTAAGCTAGGATCAGGCATGGAATTGGCCTGCACCAAAGCCAAGCAAAGCTAAGAAGCAAATGGAACAATGTGTGGAACTAGTACTATGGAAATCTCTATCTCAATCCCTCTCTTCTGTAGCAGAAAGAAGTTCCAGGAATTGGATGACCCTCCATACTTACAAAGATTAGCAGGTGCCTAGACATGATTCCGCACTTTCTAAAACTTCTTCTCACTTTCGTATTCGCTCGGGTCTTTAAGATTCCCGACACGTAGCAGAATTTTGGGCTCTTGACAAACGATCTGCTCTTTTGCAGCTCTTGGCAGCAACTGGCCACAATCGAGCCATGGTCAATAGACCTTTGACTACTTTGCAGGTTTCTTATTTGTAATTATAATGTGCTCCACTTGTATTTACATATCTAACAACGAGTTTTGATTTTAAAATGGCTTTTAATACTACACTTTTTCCATGTATAAAAAACTTTTACAGCTTCTACAAAACTTTTTTTGAGCAACTCAGATATTCCTAGGGACACATTCATTAGGAGGACACGCATTCTGCAAGGTGGAGAGAACAAAGTTAGAAGAATCCTTAGAGATCAATTAGAATCTTGACTTACTATCTGACTTCGTCCAGCCAATGTGTACATTATTTTTGATGTTCTCCGCCTCGAGCCAAACACGCAGAGGCTCAAAGTACTCGGCTATTGCCTTGCCGGTCATGACACGCTCTCCGTTATAGGCCTCCAGTGCATCGGGCCAGGGCTTTGAGGCACCCATTGAAAGCATTCTCCTGTTATTTTGAATATTGTAATGTTTAGTCATGTCCCCATCCCTTGTCAGAATACAATACTTACTGGAAACCTGCACCTGCTGCTGCACTTCCATAGATATCGCAATTATCCAAGGGCAACTCTGGGTTCTTTGGGTCGTACTGGCCAGCCTTGATACAGGCGGACTTGTAGAATTGGAATTGAATGATGAACGAGACCAGATACCTGTGGGAAAAGATTCGATTAAGCAAAATATACGAGAACAGCAACCTGGATTCACTCACCTCAGGTACTCCACATCAGCGGATATATGGTACTTGGCAGGTGCATCAAAGTCTTTCTCGGTACGCACAACTGGCGGCTCAATGCCAGAATATTCTTCGCGCAGCTTCCAGAAGGCGCAGTTCCAGTTTGGTTTCTCCACCTGTCCACGGAATAGCGCCCAGCGGTACTTATCCAAAGTGTAAGCAAATGGTAAGAATACAATCTTGTCCAGAGCAGTCGAGAAGAGCTGATTAATGCGAGCCTCCTCATCGAGTTCGAAGTCATGAAGCAGACCAATCTTTTGCAGATGCTTGGGCGTGGACACAGACAATGAGAGGACATCCCCAACTGCCTCATGGAAGCCAGGATTGGCACCAGTGCGATACACAAAAGGCAGATGTTGATACTGGAGGAAGTACTGGATATGGCCCAGCTCATGGTGTACGGTAAAGAGTTGGCTCTGGGTAACCTGAGTGCATTGCTTGATGCGCACATCATTCTGAAGGTAGAAGTCCCAGGCGCTGGCATGACAGATCAGATCCCGACCATCAGTGGGCTTCTCAATGATAGACTTGCTCCAGAAGTCTCTATACAAAGATAATGGCATTAGACCGGAGTGAAAGGATGTAGCGAGTCAACTTACTGTGGCAACTTGGTTAGATTCATGGAGGTAAAGAAATCGTCACCCATCTGGAACATCTTTAGTGGCGTATAACCCTGTTTGACCATCTCAGCGGTTACATCCACCTGGGGCTTGTCGGGGAAAGGCGAGACTAGTTCAGCGATGTCAGACCACTGCTGTGCCCACATATTACCCAGCAGGTGCATGGGTAGTGGACCCTTCTCGGGGACTACTTCATCACCATAATGCTTCCTCAAACGGTATCGCACATAGCCGTGCAATTGTTCGTAAAGTGGTCGAATTTCGGCAAAGATGTCTTCCAGTTGCTTCTCGAATGTTTCATCCTCATATTCATCCAGCCAAGCCTCAGCGCCCGAGGTGTAGTCTAATCAATAAAGTACGTACAAATAATGATGTACCTATAATTCTTCCAATAGCTTACTGTTCAGCTTTGCTGCCTTTGTATTCAGCTCCACGTAACGCTCGAATTGGGGACGCACTGTTGTGCCCGCCTTGTCGTAATACTGGGTCCAGTAGTGCTTTAGTTCCTCGGGATTACGGCTGGTGGTGATGATTACTTCGAGATCTGGGTCGAGAGCGAGATCACACTTGGTGCTGTTCTTAAAATCACAGACCTTGACCTTGGCGAAGTTTGATTCCATGTAGGATATGGTGTTCAAATAGTCGGCATAGTCCGCTTCGGACAAAGCGGCATATCCCAACATAGAAAGAGCCTTAAACTGACGCTTCAAATCCTCCGACTGATAACTGCGCCAATTGAACTTCTTTATGTCCACAGATACTTCCTTCATGAACTTGGCTAGCTCAGCGGATATTTCGTTCTTCTTCTTCTCGTTCTCATCGTTGATATTGGAGGCGTAGGCCCATGCAGCTTCTGTCTCGATATTGGTGCGCCTGGCCACCTCCTTGTTCAGGTTCTCCAAGTACTCCTTGGCCTGTATCTCCTCCTTAACCAATGCATGGGTAAGCTACAAAGAAATTTGGTCACATTATATAATATATATGCCTTTGCTTCTACTCACCGCCAGCATAGCCACAAGGGCTATCAACAGAAGCTTCATGTTTCCAAGATTTTCCACTAAAAAAAAGTAGAAAGCAAATATTTTCGAATTTAGTTCATGCCATTATTTACTTTGAAATAAAAATCCCATATCGGTGCAGCTGATGTGTATTTACTTCTCGCTTAAATTGCTAAGGCGATTTTGTCTCTATCTTTGGTAATAAAAAAGTGCCTCAGTTTAATTGATTAAAACGTCATATATACTATGTGACCCAGAGGTCAGCCTAAATTCATAAAAAATATACAGAACAGAAATTAATTTTTATGAGCACTTTGCTATCCGCATTAATAACGTCGTTTATATATTATAGATTTGTGGTTTTTAAAGATTTTATAAACTCAGTTCTGAGCACCTTTCTAATGTTCATATATTTCAAATACGGAGACTGCCTGATAAGCGGGTACTACATGGAGCAATTAAACGTTAGTTCAGAGCACGTGCTGATAAGATTTCTTCATTGATATATTATTATGTGTGTACCTAATTATAGGTATTTGTTATGGCTATCTTTGAGTTGATGATAGAAATCGAAGTGTTTAAACATCTATCTGCTATCGTGAAAAATAGTCTTGTTTCCTTATGACTTCAGATTGATTAAATAACAATCTGTGCTCTGGAAAGTATATAAAACAACGTGTTAAAACAATAAAAAAAATAAAGGTAATAACTTTAACTTTAATTGCATTATATAATTTTTTAATTGCAATTTTATTTTATTCGCGAAGCAATCAAAACTTCAAAGTTAAATTAAACAGAACTCGTTCATAAAGTTGTTTATAAAAAACTTTCACGTGTGATCAGTTCTACCAATCAGTCAAAGTTGTTGCTAAAGTTCAAAGTTCAAAGAAAATAACCAATATTTACAGTTCGTTAAGTACTCCAAGTAAACCGTTTACTATCTGGAACTCATATGTTTGCTTTCTTCTGGGGATTATACGTGCTAATACAAATATAAAGGTTCATATCAGGATCATAAATAAGTGCTGATAAAGTGTATTAACTACCGGGAAAGTCTGAAAGATATCATTTAAGTATTTATGACACGTTTGGTAATATGTAATTACAGGCATGAAACTTTAGATAAGAATTGAATTGGATTATTGTTGAAAGTGAATTAACTTTGTAGTTCAACGTTACGTTACGTTAAGTGTAGTTAACTGATTAAATGTATATACAAGTACAAGTTTGTATATTCGATTAGTAATTCTTGATTGTCATGGCAATTGAAACAAAATCATAAATTAAGTATACATGAATTGCATTACAAATAATTACGTTCACGAATTAATCAATTAATTCTACAATTACGGGTACAACGACTCGTTTCAAGTACCTTTATTTTATTTTTTTTTTAATTTACGTACCACTTTTATAGCAATTCTAAAGCCGATCCAACCGAAGCGATCTTGAGCGCCTCGCACGCAAACTGAAACTGAAAATCTTTTGCGTTCAGAGCGTCAGTTTTATAGCAGTTTCTGCTCCCGCTCTTTGAGTAGGCGATTGCGACCGGGACGTGACCGGTGCTGATTATTGCTGGCTTTGGCGCAGTCGCAAAGAGCGCTGTCAGATAAAGAAAACTGAAATTTGATCAATATTTATTGTCGATCCGCAGGCCTAAGCCTCAAACGGAGGACCAGACAGCTGCTGCCGCCTACCTGATGCGTACCTAAGTCGTCGGCGTGCTCATTACCTATGCCTGACACACTTCTTCAGCCGATTTATTGTGCAAATTCGATGAAAGGTGATAATCTTTTGGTAATAATAGTAACAATAAATATGTATTTGCAGAACAAATAAAAGTTAATAAAAGTTGCTCTTAACATTATTGTACTGAGACTTGTTGCTCTTAGTGAACTATGCAAGTTTTCGAACTGCCTAAAAGTATACTTCACTTTTTTCGTTGATTCGTTTTAGATTTGGTAGTAGCCAAACCACATAAAACAGTAGTAGGTCCTTAAGTAGTATATGCTCTTCTTAAGAATTTCACTTCGGACTTTTATAGCAGTTTCAGCACCCACTGTTTGAGTAGACTTGCGACTGGTACGTGACCGGTTATACCCGTATTATAACTAAAAATATGTATTCGAAGAACCAGTCGAAGTTAATACTTGTTTGCACAAGAACTTGCCTTATGTTATTTGTTTAAAAGCAGGTAATAAATTTCACCTGCAAACATTGTATACAGCTTTGACATTTTGACACTCTCAATCACACATTTCACACTTCATTTTTATTAAATTTTTAAACCAAAAGGCAAGTAACACATAGATAATTCACACATTTAAAAAACGCGCGTCTATCAGCTGCATTGTAATATCGGAATTTACCAGCACTGTGTTCTTATACGGTTATCGATAACCAGGTATCGAACGAAACGAACGGCTAGAACTGCATTACCTGCACACGTACGCCATAAATACACATTCGAAATTGAATGAAGAGAAGCAACATCAGATATATAAGTGAAGCCAGATAATCTGTGGTATGTAATAATTAAATTAATATCATTTGCACAGCAAATTCACAAATATACGGGTGTCATATTTATATATAAGTATTTATGTGTACACTTCCATTAATTTCAACCACAAAGGCATTTATTCTGTCATACTAAAATCACATACAGTGGTCAGTCACGATGAAACATTCCTACACACGTTATCTGTGAACCAGTTCATGAACTAAATTGCAACGCATGATTTCCGAGGTCTTCCCGTACATGCGCCACTTTGTTGTTAACAAAGAAGGGAAAAGCAACGCAAAACGTGAACTGTGCAGTATAAAAGTAATATAAAACTGATAAAGGTAATGCATCTCGCGTTTATAATTAAATCTAAAATCAGGTACTAGCTGCGCGTGCAAGAACAACAATAGAACAAGAGCAGTGCGTAAGAATGAAAAATTATTTCGCAAGCATGGTGAAGTGACTGGCATAGAAGTTGCCAGAGCATCAGAAGCCACTTCGCAATGTAATTGATTATTCAATACGCAATACATACAAACGTGTGTATTGTGTGTCAATGTATGTGTGTGTATGTAAGTGTATGTACGAATGTATAAGTAGAAAAACATCATAAATGCAAAATTTCTGTACACACAATATTCGTCAGCACAAAAAGATAATCCAAGCAACAACAAAATTTGGAAATAATTATTTTTGTGAACCAGCTGAAATGATAAACGCTTGGCTTGGATATAGTTGTAGTTGTGGTTTTGCTATCACGCCCGCCTGTTTATATAAATGTTTGTATGTTTTGTTTTGTAGTGTCGCACACTTTGAGCATGGAGTCGACGCTTAGTTCCGGCGGCTCAAACGCATCCAGCGAATGTGCCGTCGACGCTGGCGGCGGCAAAAACCGCTGCCGCAATCTAGAACCAACGCTCTGCGGCGTCGGAAACAACAACGGAACGCAGTCCAACAACACTGCGCTCAGCCAAGAAGTTAAAGATCTATATCGGTAAGTGCAATTCCTTTCAAACTGAATATCTCAACTAACAGCTTAAACTATCCACAGCGCTTTGTACACCGTCTCCAAGCAGCTGGACGATGCCAAACGCAATGTGCAAAATATTGGCCAACTGTTTCAGCACGATATTGAGGAGAAACGCGCTAATCTAGTGCAGTTGTGCAAGCAGATTATATTCAAGGTAATATTATATTGTTATAATTAAATTTATAATGTGTCTTTCGACGTGCCTTACTATTTAACCCATTAATCTTATAAAACTGGATGATATTCACGAAATTCGCAAAGATAAATTTTTTGCTTGTCACGAAAAGTGTGACGCATTAAAAGAGAAATTTCCGTCCCCCGTAACTGTAAAGGAACGTTCGATCCAAATTACTGTGTATTCCTATGACTATGGATTTTGCTGCAATATATATATCTATATATATATATATGTTGTGCATTTGTCGTAGGACTAATTTAGTTAATATTTACGACAGGGTACTTTTTATTCTCTGTTTATCAGATATTTTGGTATTTGATATACGCAATCTTATGAAATGTGTGTGATTAATCGTTAATAATTCTACAAACAAAGAAACTTCATTATATTGACTGTTAATTAGGTTGCGAATTTGCTAAATTATATGACGAATGTGATGAAATTATATACATATATCCTTTATATTACATATGTCTGTCAATTATCGTGAATATAATACTGACACGATTTACATTTATTTATTTTTAGGACTACCAATCGGTAGGCAAGAAGGTGCGAGAGGTGATGTGGCGCCGTGGCTACTACGAGTTCATAGCGTATGTCAAGAAACACTCGCACAAGCAGGGATCAGATCCGGATAACATGCAGAAGCTGGAACGTTTTCTCTGCGCAGGAATCTTCAATTACAAGCGACTGTCCGCTAAAATGGAAGAGATTTACGATTTGGACTTAAAATATCTCATTGATTTCTCGATTATTAACGAGGGTTACATAAGTGATTATATAAGCGATTGTCCTGTAACCAAGGAAGTGGAATCGTCACAGATAGCTGTTGACAAGAGCCTGGAGGCTGTGTCCTTTGCATTGGACACCATACACTCATCGCTGCTTAGCTTGGGAGATCTGCATCGCTACTTTCTGGACTTTCGCATTGATAGCACGCTGAGCTTGAGTATCACCAAGGAGCAGGTGGCAAAGTACTATTTGGAGGCTTTCAAGCTGAATCCAGCCATTGGCATGGCCCAAAACCAACTCGGTACACTCTACTATGGCCAGAACTTTGACCTAGACTCAACCTATCACTATTTGTACTCCCTGGTGTGCATTATTCCATTTGAGCTAAGCGAAAACAATTTGAACAAACTGTTTGCCAAGCACACGGAGTATCTCGAAAAGATGGACCCCGCCAAGCTGGAGTTTAACATTGAGGATTTCTACGCGCGCTTCTATCTAATTGTGGACATATTCTTCTTTGACAAGGAAGTGCCCGATTTTAATTCGCTGTGTCATTGCGTGCTCATCGATTTGCGTAAGATCCTGTGCGCTCAGCAGCTGCGAGTGCCCGAGCCTAGCATCTTTAAGATCATCTCTATACTGTTCTTCTGCTTGTCCAAGCTCAAGATGATTAACTCGCCCAAGGTGTATTCCCTGCATGCCTTTTTGGTGGCCGCCTGTTCCGATCTAATGGATGCCTGCATTGTCAACCTTGAGCAAACGATTTTGGCACGCTCCAGCGACAACGAACAGTTTCAGGCCGATTACGAGCAGCGTTTCCAGGAGTTTGACACCACAGTGCGTAAGTCACGCAACGAGTACAAGAGCTGGCTAGCTGCTGTGGGTGAAGTTGAGCGCAAGGATAAAAAACTAATGAACAGGCCGCATTCTATCAAGGATTGCAGCACCGATTCGCGCGAAAGTCAAAACTCTGTGGAGGATGGATGCGTCAAAACCCAGGAAACACTCGATAACGATCGACTGGGCATTGCAGAGCCCATTTCCACACGCTCCAGCGATGAGGCCAAGGAGAGTGACCTCAAGACGCCGCTCTCCTGCAAGAGCAAACGTCGTGGCATGCGTCTCCGTCGTCGCCGCCGCAAGATCGCACAATCGGACGAAAGCTCTTGTTACGACAGCGAAAGCGAAATGGACACTGACTTCTACAGCGATGAGGAGGATTATACCGATTTGAGCTCCAATTTTGACACCGATTTCAGTGACATTGATCAGGCCGAACACGACGACGCACCAATTGGTAAGTAAACAACGCTCGAGTTACCGAATCCAGCCCAGAAATAACCTGCTAATGGTTTATTTATGTATCCTAATTGCAGCTGACTATTTGAAGTTGGAGCGCTTAGCACGTCTGCAGGCTGGCACCAATGCCTACTCGGACGGTGAGGATGTAGTTATCGAAGAGGAGCGCCTGATTTATCCGGATGAGGCACAAGAACGTCGACCTAATTCTCAGGAGGTCGACTCAGAGGAGCTGCTACGTAGCTTTGAGGTGCTACAGTTGAACTTCAAGAGCACTGATGATCCTTTAGCAACTACTAGGCATGTGCCCAATACCACAGCACGAGTCACTCCAGTGCAACCCGTTAGCATCTCAGATCCGCCCAAGAAGCTGGTCTATCGCAACAAGTACGCAAAGATTAATCCCAACATTATCATCGATTGCTTGCACAATGAACCCACCATACGTGCCCTAAAGATGCTCTTCGACTGGCTGCGCATTAATCCAGAGATATTGATTGGCTGCTATCACTCCAATCCGGAATTTGTGCACAAGATCATGAAGCTATTGAACTACTGCAACATTGATGTATTTACACGCAAAGTGTACTTTGAGCGGGAGCTCCTGACCACCAGCAATGTCCGCGATGCTCTGGTCGAGCTCTTTGATGTGCGCGCCAATGTGCCACTGAACGAGGACTTCTCGTTCAAGAACTTTGACATCTTCCAGAGCACCCAAATCACACTGGACTGGGAGACTATTATACGGGAGCGTGTAACGCCCCAGGAGGAGTCTATTTTGCGCATATTCAAGATGGTTGACTTTGGTTTCTTTATATGCAAACAGAAGAAGTTCAACTACCGCTTCTGCGTTAAGACACGTCGCTTCACCGAGAACCAAAAGAAAAAGCGCGAGGAGAAAAAGGGAAATTGCAACAGGCGTCGCGAACGACGCACTGCACCCAAGACAACGCGTAAGCGGAACGAGGAACGCACGCGCCGCTACTCGGATCGCAAGAATGGCATCGTGCGCAAGAGCTACACAAGCAACGAGGAGAAGGATACCGTCGAGGAGTGCCGCAAGCTTCCACGTAAAGGATATCTACGTAATCGCAATGCTGAAAAAGCAGCCGCTGTGATTGCCAGTGCTGCAAGCACCTCGGTGGCAGCGGGCACATCGGCCTCAGCCTCGACCACCACCAACAGCGTTATCGAGAAGCTCAATCTACAGTCGAGCAGTGGCGCTGATGAGGAGCGCTCCGAAGCGATCTCCAAGAAGTGCGAGATTATGGGCAAGCTCTGGCTGCAAAATGAAGTAGAAAACCTGGAGGAGGTACTACGCGACAGTCCCGCTCATGTGGTCATGTCGCCTTTCGTTGTGGTTGATGCCAAGGCCCTAACCGAATACAATGGCATTGTTAAGTCGCTGGTTAGGACCAAGAAGTGCATCGTCCTCATACCCAATGCTGGTAAGAAATCTATCTATATATTTGCCACTATCAGTTACTAACTGAAGTATTTTGATGTATGCCTTAGTGCTCAATGAGCTGGACGAGCTGAAGAAGCGCAGTGAGAATGTGCGTCATGTCATACGCTGGCTGGAGCAGGAGTTCAAACATGGCAATCGCCACTTACGCGCTCAGCGCGACAATGAGAGCCAACCTCTATCGCTGCTCAAGATATCGCGTAAGATGGGTGAGTCCAGATATTGATATGTTATTGCTTTCCATATGCTAAATGTGTGCTAATCTTATCCAGATCGCGATGCATCGGTGTTTCTGCAGATAGCGCAGTTCTGCAATCATTTGGTAGCCAATCACGCTGATCCGGAGGTGAGCGAGCTGCAGAAGAATGTGGTTACCTATCTGTCTGGCGATAATCTGCACGAGAAGAACCGTCAACAGCAGAATTTCAGTTACACTGGCATACTCGATTCCATACCCGTACGTTATGCCCAAATCCAAAGCTTTTATGCCAAGTTCAAGGCCAACAAAAAATGAAAGACCAACAGCGGGCGCTAGGTGGCAAATGCAAGGCAACTGCAGATGCAAATATGCAAGGATGCAAGCGTGTGTTCTCTGTACAACCACAAAATCGACATGGAGTTCCAAGTTAACGAAGTTTCTCTCAGACGCGGCCAGCGGGCAACGGCAACCAAACAAATCCACAGCGATTGCTGCAGCAGAGGTTGTTTGTTTGTTGTTGTGGTCACCAAACCATTTAAAAAAAAAAAAAAAGAAAAGAAAAACAAACAAAAATCAAACAACCAAACAAACAACCAACAACAGCAGCAGCAACAACTGCTCACAATTTCAATGGGGTGTCCGGCTCATGCGGCAGCATAGCATGGAATTTGCTTGTTGTGTTAGAAAAAATCAAAAATACCAAACAAAATCGTTCACTTTCAACTCAATGGCAGCAACGACGACGACTCTCAGCTATCGTATATGGAAAAATGGTCAAAATCAAAAACAAAAAACAAGGAAAAGGAAAAAATAACAAAAAAAAAATTCAAAATCTAACAAAAAAAATTGTTACTTATATTTAAATGCATCCCGAGTCAGCAAAAGGTTTACTAAGCACACCCGGAGCTCGAGAAGAGGATGGCGATATTCGATTTTCGATTTGCGATTTGCGTATCTCCCTTCAGCGCATATAATCCAGCTTTCTGGCTTGAGCGCATATTTAGATGATCCTTAACACAAGTTCGTTTCGTTTGCCTCCTCCACTTCCTCCCCACCCATAAAAATAATGAAGAATACTGGCTATCAAAAAAAATTCATCCTTGAAGCAATGGTCAAGCAACTCTTCAGCTTCGCCGTACTTATGGTTATTAACTTTCACAGCCGGAGTACATAGTTCTGCCCAATCCCCCATCTACACAATTTATATACTATATAACAAGCATATAATAAATAATCACAAAAACGGATAACAATTGTCGGAGAAACGTGTGTAAAACAATACTTACGAAAATGAAAATGTTGTAATACCATAGATTGCGTTTACACCCGTTTACACACAATTCTACATACTTTTTAAACTTTTCTACAAACTGTAACTGTAATATCATTCTGTTTAATGAAATAAAGCACCCAACCGACAAAACATATTGCAGTTTACTTTTTTATCTACCATATTTTCTATTTTGAATGTAAAACTGCTGCTAGGACTAATTTACGCAAAAAGGACATCTGTTACGTCTACAGAAAAATCAATATATCAACTGTGTACTGGCGGCTCTTGACGTATGCAAAGGATGCAACAGAAAAGGAAAATTAATTGCCCAACGCACATGCTAATAGTCCTTGTATTTGGACATATGAAATACATTGATATTCTGAGCTCTGGCTCAAGATTACCTCATATCCTTAAATGCTAAATGATAGGGGCAGTCCTTACGAATCCAACGCAACATTTCCTGAAAGGATATACAAGGATTTGACCAAATTAGAGCTGTTTTTCTATACCCAATTTACATAAAGTCCCACTCAGTTTTCACTCAAGTTCAAATCAGTTTCCACTCAAATTGCACTCCCTGCGAACTAAACTGAGTGAAAGTTTTAGTTTCACTCAACCTTGTGCTCATTTCTGTTCGCCTGGTACCTGACAGTCGTTTAGGCCTGAATTTTGTTGCGAACTTGAATGCAAAATTAAAGCTGCCATCGTTGCGAGGGAAGTTCAATAAGTTTCCATAAAATTGAACATATATAAAAAATTTTAATTAAAATGAGCGCAAAAGAGCTTGTATTAAATGTACAATATATACAGATATTAATAAAAAAATTAAAGCTGCCAGCGTTGCGAGGGTAGTTCGATAAGTTTTCATAAAAATTACCAAAAAATAAAATTAAATTAAAATGAATGCAAATTAGCTTGTATTAAATGTATTTACAGATATTAATTAAAAAATTAAAGCTGCCAGCGTTGCGAGGGTAGTTCGATAAGTTTCTAGAAAAATGAACATATATAAAAATTAAAAATATAATGAACGGAAAATAGCTTGTATTAAATGTACAATATTTACAAATATTAATTAAAAAATTAAAGCTGCCAGCGTGGCGAGGGAAGTTCGATAAGTTTCTATAAAAATTAACAGATATAAAACATTAAAATTAAAATGAACGCAAATTAGCTTGTATTAAATGTACAATATTTATAGATATTGATTAAAAAATTAAAGCTTCGTTGCGAGGGTAGTTCGATAAGTTTTCATAAAAAGATCAAAATAATAAAATTAACTTAAATGAATGCAAATTAGCTTGTATTAAATGTATTTACAGATATTAATTAAAAAATTAAAAATGCCAGCGTTGCGAGGGTAGTTCGATAAGTTTTCATAAAAATTATCAAAAAAAAAATTAAATTTAAATTTAATGAAAAATAGCTTGTTTTAAATGTATTTATATATATTAATGGTAGAGTATATAGTAATACATTTAATTTACTTTAATTTATTATCAATTTGCGCCTGCCGCTTCAAGTACAACTGTGTCCAGCTTCTGAGTATTGTCTTCCAGTGGTTGACGTTCCACACATCTGCCTCCAGCAAGATGCACTGCTTCTTTCACAGGTAATTCAGCAGGACTCTGCTTTGTCTGGTTACAGATTAAGTCATTAATACTGATTGCTTTTGATTAAAATTGAATTTTAACAGTATCTGGATAAAACATTAATAAATTATTTTAAAATTATGAAATATTTGTAACCCCTGGAATAATATATAATCCAACCCAGATAATCAGAAGTCTTAATTGAATTATTTAATCAAATTTTATTTTATGTATTTTTTTGGGTTGTTTTGTGTTTGTTTTTTGTGCTTGCTGCGCCTTTTCATCCAATTAAATTGATTTTTGTCACTTTCTGTTTTTGTGTTTGTGTTTTTGTGTTTCAAGTGGTACAAATAGCGTACACAACAAAGGGGTGTATACATATATGGTGTATATATATCTATATATTTTGTATATAGAACTTTATAACTATATTATATAATGGGTTGAAATACTTTCAATTGTGTTTCTACATTGTATAGTATATATATTATATATTTTGTCATTTCTTTGTAACTGTTTTAATATATGTTTTTTTTTATATTTATATTTTCTTGTATTGCCAACAAATGTTAAATGAGTTCAATGAATTCAATGAGTTTTGTATATTTAGTAATTTCAATAGCAGAGGTCTTGTTTGGGGTTTTGCATAGACTACAAGTTAAGCGTGTTTTAGCCGATTATCAAGCAATTTCAACTTTGTATATATATATTTTCTGGTATGTTTATGTAACTTTATATTTTGTATATAGTGTGTAATAAGTTGTTTTTGGCTTTAGTCTTAAATTCACTATGTTTATACGTATATTGTTTTATCTTTCATCAGCTAGTTTTAGGGGTACTTTATATATATCTGAATATATGTTTTGCTGATGACAAAAACAGATCTCAAATGATTTAGTTTTAAATGAAATTACATATTATATTACTTAAATTGTTGTTTTGCAAACGACATATAAAAACCTGCACACAGTTAAAACAATAATAATTAAAAAAAATAATAGGATAATAATAATAATAATAATAAAAGTAATAAAATATATATATAAGTTAATAAAAACTTGAGATTACAACAAGACTGTACAGATTGTGCTTATATTCCGTATGTTAAACGATAACGCTAAACGCACCTTAAACAATAAAAATCATAAATACAGAAAACTATTGTGAATTTCCATTCAACGTGGGCCAAATCATTTGCACATTCCAATTAAAAGTACGAGTATAGCTATAGCTATAGCCATAACTATAGCCATAACTAGCTTAGCTTCATCCAAAACATTACGAATACCTATTCAAATTGCTATACACAGAAAGAACATTAAGCGATTCTAAACTTATTACGAACAACATATTAAACATATTAAATCAATTGTACAATTAAATATAAAGAATTGTTTTAGCTTTCCAAATTCAACTATGGTCTGTTTAGATGACGCCCGACACGGATTTCTCATAGGGCGTACCGAGGGTGTCGCGTCTGCGGGGCAGCGTGCCGCTGGCTGTGAGCGGCGCCGATTCTGGGCAGCCCAGGCCAACGAGCAGCTCCACCAGGGCCGTCGTGTCCTCCACATTGTACTGCGGCGCTGGAATGCCTCCATTGGCTGCTGTTGTTGTCGCCGGTGGTGGCGCTGGCACCGGCGTGCCGGCTGCCAATGCAGCGGCCGCCTTCATCGACTTGGCCGTGGCCAGAGATTGTGCGGCGCGTGCGTAGGCCAAACAGGTGCGTCCCTCATGGTCAGTGTGCTTGATGTTAGCACCGTTCTATGGATCAGAAATGAGGATAAAATTAGACAACAATTTATGGAAAAGCTAATCCTTTAAAACTTACCCAGACGAGCAGCTGTGCAATGGCCAAGTTGCCAATTGCGCAGGCCAACAACAAAGGAGTACGCACATCCCGTGCACTCACATTGGCATTGGTCACCTCCGCCTGGCAGTTGGCCAGTATGGACACAATCGATTTGATGTCCGCCCGTATGACCGCCTCGATGAGCTGCTGACCAGGTGAGGCGGCGTTGACATGTGTGCCGCTACCCAGAGGGGTGAGAAACTCTTTGGCCTCGTACTTGCTGCGTATCCAGCGCTCCTTCTCCTCGTGCCCAGCCAGCACTGAGGGCTTTACACGCTGTCGCGTATTCGACTCCCACACAGAATTGGCCAAACTGTTGCCAATGGCCAACATGACACTCAGATGCGGCGCACTAGAAGAAAAGATTAGATGAGTGACAATTGCATTGGTTAGGTGGTTAATGGTTACTTACGGCCAATCGTCCAGGCCCAGGGAGCGCACCTTGGAGATGTGCGAACCGAGATTCCGATGTATGCCCGAGCACTCAATGCACATGAGTACACCCAGATTCAGACTCGCCCACTCGGGATCTGTAAGAAGCAGAAACAATGAGTACAACTATCGATAATTGGTTATGGTTAAAACTTACTTGGCGCTCCACAGTCGACGCAGTGTCCGTTGCCAGGCACACGTTGCCTTATGGCCACCATGGCGGCCAGCTCTGTGCTGGTTGCCTGCTTCGTCTTGCCGCTCTCGATGCTCTGTAGGCTCTTGAAGATCTCCTGCTCGACGGCAGCCACCCATTCGTCACGCTCCTCGGAGTTGGCGGCCTCGAAGTGCCACTGCTTGGAGTCCAGCGAGACAATGTAGAACTCATAGCCATCGTTGTCGTCCGCCTCATTGGCCTTGACGCTGCTGCTCTTCATGCGACGATGACGCTTCTTTACATTCGGCGTTTGTGCCTCCAGTTTGCTGGCAGGCAGCTCGCCGGCAATAAAGGTCTGTGAATTGGAATTGGACATGGCGATGCCCTCGTCTCCGCTCGTCTGCTGTGAGCTGTTGGATTTCAGTGGCTCTGCGCCAGCTCCGGTACCCAGCAGCGATAGCTTTTCGCTCAGCTTACGCTGATTGTCCTTGGCCAGCGTCAGGCAGCCAATACCCTCGCTGATTGTGCTCTGTGCCCGCTGTCCATTGGCCAGCAATGAGCTGGTCAACGCGCTGTTTGTTATGATAGATTTGGAGCCACGTGGCTTCTGGCCGGGCACCTTGACCGTCACATACTGCAGCGGTATCTCCTTGCCATGCACATCGTCCATGTAGTCGTGCAGGGAAGGATGATAGGTGAGTCTGCCATCGTCGCAGAGGGTGACGTACTTCTTCTTCCACTCCTTGTTCAAGGACTTGCTGGAACGCTTGTACAGATAGCCCTGCTTGATGGGTATGGAGCGTCCACTGCCCAGCTCGCTGCTCTTTGGCTCCTTGTCGTTCTTCTTCGAGGAGGAGGGTATAAATAGATTTGAGCGCCGCCGGCTTTTGCGGCTTGTCGTGGGCGTCGATGTGGGTGTGGGCAGCTCCTTGCCAGGTGGCGGCGCCAGATCGCGTGGATCACGCAGCTGCACCTGTGAGCAATCCCCCTGCAACGACAGTTGCTGCTGCTGCTGTTGTTGCTGCTGCTGCTGCTGTGTTGCTGCTGCAGCCGGATTGTATTTGGTAATGTTGTTGTTCTCATTGGTGGCCACCGATGCGGACGACGATGAGGATGTCTGCAGTGACCAGAGCTTCTGCTCCGCCTGGGCAAAGTCAGCGCTCATACGCAAAGGCAGCTGCTGCTGCGCCCGCTGTCCATTTGTTGCCGGCTGATACGAGGCCAGACCCAGGCGGGAACCTTGTGGAGTCGTTGGCCTGGGCGGCTGCATTGCTGGTGGCAGCGGCAGACGCTGTGAGAGTATCTTCTGGCAGGCTAAAGGTATAAGCAAAGGTCAGTTAAGGATCAAGGAATGGCTTCATAAGATTACTTACCGTCCTGGAAGACGCGCTCCACATTCAGGCCATAAGTAGCACAGGTCTCGTAGTAGGAGCAGCGCTTCAGATCGCTGGCCAGTTTCCTGGCGCGTGTGTCATCAATAACGCGCGGATTGCGATCACTGATGGCGTCTGTGGAGTGGAAAGATTCGATGTTAGTTCTATGTCCAAATGGAGCAGGATTAAGCTGTTAAGCTGGACTTACCTTGTGTGCCCACCAGGATCATGGGTATATCCTGGCCATTGCGAAAGTGCGCCATTTTGGTATAATAATTGTAGACGGTGTTGAAGCTACTCTCGTTCTCCAGGCTGAACACAAAGATTACTGCATCCACCCAGCCAGCGAACTGAAAGTATAAAGAGAGGGGAATGAGTATATTTAAGGCACAGGACGAAAACAAAAGAACGTTCAAAATAATGCAGGAAAGAAAGAAAAGGATAAGAAAAATGAGAATAATAACACGAAACTTTTTTTGGCCGCGAGTCCTTGACTTTGTGAGCCTGCAGGCAAGTTCGACAGAAGGACGTGAGGAGTCAACTATGGTAAATTGCAGCGTCTGGCGGGCAGCACAAAAGGCGGAAGCGCGTCCTTAACAATGGACACAACACGGCAATAACAACCAGGCAGGAGTCAGCCGAAGGCAGAGCAGAAGGGGAAAAGTCTCAACACTCACACAACATACTTGAGAAAGTCGCTAATGAAGCACTTGAATCCTTTGGCAGGACTCGTTGCCGTGTGCTAAACTTTAATGATTTTCATATGCCTCTCACACACACACTCACAGATTCAGACGGTTACAGGATAATGAACTTTTATATGGCATGTAAACAGGGCTTTGTGTTTACTGCGCAGGATTCATATATCCTTAAAAAGCACTATCGATTGACTAGCCTTTGATTCGAACTACAATATTATACTTTAAAATCTCTTTAACTCACACGTACATATATTTAACAAACTGCATGAATTATTTATTGCTGTGTCCTGGGAGAGTCCTGTTCGAGCACTGTGACAATTTCACATGGAACCAAGCGAAACAAAATAAAAGCCAACCGCTTGCGACGCCAGTCGACAAACAACTGGCGCTTTCTCGACATATTATCCTGAATGGTTGCTCTGCTCCGGTGGGTGGTTTTGTCTGCCGGCGGGTGGTGCCACCTTCGGGTGGTTGCCGCTTTTTTTTTATGATTTGTTGTGAAATTGTATGCAGAGGAAACAGGAAAGCAAAAAAAAGCTGCAGCAAATGCAGCAGCAGCGCCAAATGGCGGCGACACGGGAAACGCACACACACAGAGACAGTACACACAAAACTCACACACACACACGCAGACACAAACACACAGATAGAGACACATGCTTGACAACATAACAATTGAATTGGGGGAGGAGCAGAGCACAGCGCAGGCCATGCAAATAGAAACAGCAACGGCAAACAAACTTTTCTATGGATCTAAAACCATGTCAAATAAACTTTGTACGACAATCCTTTTCACAGGATAACTGTAAAGGAAAAGTTTGCTCCAGATGAACGTACAGTATTCATATGAAAAGTTTCTTATTATGCAGAGTGAATAATGAATCTGTTTTGACGAGAAGAACTAAAGTTGAATGAATAATTTCAAACTTGTTTACAAGTTGTCTTAGATTTTCTTTAAGGACGAAAAGCTGACACTAATTTCTATGATTTTTACTATTATTCCCTGATATAATTTTCCTTTGTTTCTATCTGTGTGACCTCGTCTGTTCAGTGCCCCCCAAAGCAACGAAAAAATAAACATAGAATCGACAACAGTCGCTAGTCGCATGCAAAATTGTCGTCTCGTATATGGAAATGATATCCTGCTCAGCCGAAAGGAAAATAAAGTAAAAATACAAATAAAAACAAAACGGAAAATAGAGGGAGGCGACTGAGTGGCGACGAGACGGCATTGAGTGATTTCATGCAAACTTTTCAGTTTCTTTTGTAGTTTTTTTTTATACCCTGGAAAGGATGCAAGGGACAAAGGACAAAGGAAGATGCAGCAGCAGCGGTGAAAGAGTCAGGAGAGCATATCTGATACTCTACTATAGGCTATAGGGTATATCGTAGTTGAGCAGCTAACATATGATTCAACTTCACTTGAGTTCTGTTTGCTTTCTAGAGGGGGTGGCTGGCCCTTCGATGGGGTTGCTGCTAAACTAAACTAAGGGTTCAGTTCATTCGGAGGATGAAATATTGTTTATTATGTTGCATAAAGATGCGAATGACAGAAGTTGGCCAAGAAAGTGATATAAAATTAGTTAAGTCGAGAGAAAAGCATAACACAAAATGTGCGCCCAACTGAAAATGAAACTGCAGTTTGACAGGCATTGAAAAACCGCCGACTGCAGTTGCACCCAAACTGTGTCGAGTGCAGCTCAAACTGTATAATGGAGTGTAATACGAAAATTGGGTCAATCACATGCCTGACTTGCAAATATCAACAACAACAGCTATTACAAAGAGAGAAAAATGTAATTATCATAATAATTTAAATGAAAATTGCTGTGGTCCTCAGAGATAAAGATAGTCAACTGCTGAGCCCAGGGATCTGGCAAGGTATTAACGTATATTATATATGATATTGAGGGTCGCGTGTCTGCCACATTTTTTTATTCTTTTTGAAGAGCAGCAACCCCCCTACTACACCCTACACCCTAGCTCATAAATAGAACCGCAAATAAAAAAAAAAGAACTGAAAAAAGCGAAAGCAGCTTAAAATTTATAATCCACACTTTCACCCTTTAAGCCGTAGTCGCAGCGTCGGCACCGCCTGCTGACTGACAGCCTGTAGCCCATAGCCCATAGCCTGTAGGGTAACTGGGGATTTGCCTGTCAATATAAACAAGGCATATAGAAATATTGGCAAATACTGTGCGCCCTCCTATGCGGATTGCGGATTGTGAAATTCGTGAAATTCAAAAGGAACTCGCAGAACAAAAGCTTCTCTCAAGACCCGCCGCATATGCGAATCAATGAGTCAAAACTGTGACCCTAAAACGCTCAATAGAAATGTAAATAGCTCGCGGTAAAGTTTACTTTAATTATATATCCCATACTATATATACTCTATACACTATAAATCCCCTAGCGGAAGATTGCAAATGCATTTGCTAGGGCACAAGTTTTGCCAAGTTTGCCAAGTTTGCCAAGTTTGCCAAGTGCAATTGTTGAAAATTCGACAAATCGACAAATGGAACAGGGGTTGCATATGGTAGGGGGAGGGAGGGAGGGGTTGCATGTGTATGTGACTCAACTTTAACCTTTTACTTATATATTGTATTGAATTGCGCTGGCCAGTTGCTGCAGCACGTAATGTCATAAGGGCACAACAGAGCCTCGGCTAGACGGCCAAAAACTGTCACAAGGCACAATTTTGCGACTAAAGTTGGCTTTTAGTTTGGCTCTTGGCTTTTGGCTTCTGGCCAGTTTACCTTAGCCCACCCCGCACTTCAATCTATAGCAATGACTGCTGCCAAAGGTTGAAGTTCGATTGAGTGAGGCCAGTCTGCCGCATATTAGCCCAAAAAGTTCGGGCCAAAAGCTGCTGCCATTGCATAAACGCTCTGGCTGGAAAAACAGTTGATAATTGGCAAAAACTGCGACAAATGAAAAGTTCTGTCAAGAGTTTCCAGAGACGAATGCTCAACCCAGTTAGGAACTGCTCGCAAGACGAAAAATAGATATGATTATATGAAATTCGTGCTAACGAGGCACTTTCAGATCATAAATCAGACAATATTTACGAGCCAAGTGGAAACTATGACTAAACAATCCCCAAAAACATTTCGACGGGCCACTCCCTTGCACTTCTGTAGTTCTTTTTTTTCGCAGTGTAAAAACCTGCTAAGCACTCGCAACGTATCAACAACCCCAGGAACGTTACTTTGGCATCCCCAAAGTTGATCCTGTGTTGACCTCAATTCAAATATTTACAAGATGATAAGGGAAAATGTATTTGTATAAAACAGGAAAAACTTTTTCCCACTACAAAAATGCTACCTTGACGGAAGCACCCCCCATTGCCGAAACTTCTCCCACTGCCACACGTACTCCGCCTCCTACTTTTATTCCTACTCCGTAAAGTGTGTAGCAACACGGGTAATACATCATTTTTCCATTTTCATGCATTTTTTATGAGCTCTAGTGGGGGCTTACCTGCATTTCGGGAGCGCCGCCCTCGTCACGTATGAGCAGCAAATAGCTTTGACCATCGATGAAGACTTCCTTCTTGAAGCGTCCACCCTCGGGTGACTCCTCCTGCATATAGGAACCGGTAAGATAACGATGCACCAGCGCCGATTTGCCTGAGCTCAATGAGCCGACAATACCGAGACGCAAATCGGGCACCGAACGTGAAATTGTCCATTCCTGGCTATTCACAAAGGAATCTGTAAGTAGATGGAAAATCAAATCATCATTAGCAACAGTTTCTCAAACTAGTTCGACATGTGGTAATTAGCAAAGGACTTCAAACTCGTTCCTACTCCTCTCTCCCTCTCTCTCTCTCGACATCTTTTTGACCTACAAAAGATGGTCGCGGCCAAAAGTTTTCGGCCTCCTCAGTTGCTCCCATCATTAGGGATTCTTCTTATGCAAATGATGTATAACAAGAGTCTACATACATATATCATCAGTGTAGTCCTTGTACCCAACTTTGATTGACAGCTTTAACGTTGAATAAATGTTTTCTTTTACTTGTGTTCTTTTTTTCTGCTCAAGCAACTTTCAGTTTTCGGCAATTGTTTTGTTCGCCTCGAGTCGGGTCGGGTCGGGGTTACCTAAGAGATGCCTTGGAGATCCCCTTGGAGTGGCACCAGAAACGCTTTTAAATTGTCTGCTGCTTGAACACTTTTCTGATTTAAATTAGCTCGGCTCATTGTCGGACCAGTCGCTCAATCAAAATTAAGATCTATACGGAGTAGTCAGCTGGCTGCAGCAGAGAGTTCCATCTGGCATTGATTCGAGCATTCAAGGTCAGATTATGCTGGAGGCAACAGTTGCCAAGAAAGATCTGCCTAGATCTCTCCTCAGCAAATTGAGTTAGGGCTACGCTTAAAAGAAACTCACAGCTGTCAGAGCTTGCAGGAAAAGGAAGCTTTCCTCCCTCTCTTCATCTCCTCTGACTTTGGCTCAATTTGCAACAGAATTTATTGCGCACTTCATGCCCAAGTTTAACTATCTGTTAAACCCAAAATAAAACACTATAAAAGTGCCAAAAAGAAAACACTCGTAAATCCTGGCAATCAAAGTTGAGTGGAAGGTAAGCCCGAACCATTAGAATACGAGTGCCACGATCAATTTCAGACCAGAGGCCCACCCCATCTTATGTGACAGAAGCCCAGCGGGCAGTTTGTAGTTTGTTGTCGAAGGAGTGACAATGGAGGGACTGATCCTTGGGTTGCTGACCAGTTGCAGCTTATGATGATTTACTGGGCAGCAAGGACACGTGAAAATTGCTCTATTATGAGTTGTTAAGAGTTGGGTGAGTAAACAGTGAAGGGTCTGGACACGCACATGGACATGGATATGGACAAGCGTCTCAAGGGTGACACTGAGAACTTGTTTCAGCTTGTTAATGGACTAAGACGAAGACGAGCATGTAGTCTCCTTTTCGGTAACAAGTTCAACTGGTTTACGAGCTTACCCAGAGCTTACCCTACCTTAGCCCGCGTTACCTTGCCTTGACCATAGCGCGAAATTACAAATTAAAACGAAATAAATATGCCTTTTGTTATATAATGCGGCCCAAAAAATGAAATAATTCTCTGTGAAACTGATATGCCCCAAGAAAACAGAGGAAAAAATGAAATAAAGAATAAGAAATGAATATAAAAAAATATATATATAGAAAAAATTAGCGCGGTTTTGCAATTTGCATGGCCATAAAATAAAATGAAATGAAACTAAATCAAAAATGGCGATAACTGGTTCCGAGACAGAGAGAAAGAGAGATCGTAAGACATCCCTAGGCCATGCCAAAGTGTAACAAATTCTTAGGCCTGGTCGTAGTTTAATTAATGGCTTCTATCAGCCTAGAGGCGCTTAAAGTTACAGCCCAGAGAAACCCAGAGAAACCGAATATACAAATGCGTCTTTAAGTTTGACTAATGATGTCAAATGTCTGCTGAGCAGATCGGCTTATGTGTAAAGTTCAAACCGCCAGCCGGAGGTGTAAAGATAAGACAGAAAGCAGAAGAGGAGGGAAAAACAAACCCCCTCTACCCCGTTAACCCATGTAACTCGTAGCATTCTATCCAGTTCTTTCTCAATATTGTGGTAACGATCGTAACTCAAACTCATGTCAAATGTCGCCATCGTTGTCAAAATTCCCAAACTAATTACGTATGCAAACGAGACTCGACCCAAGACACAACACACAACATACACACACATAAGACATAGGACATTCGACATTAGAAAGAAAAAAGTATATCTTTATCTGGGAGAAAGTTTACAAAGGGTTGTTAACCCTGGTTGTGTTTCGGGATTGTTTGTTTGTTTACTTTTCATTTACCATAGAGCCCATTTTCCTAACCCATTCAGGGATTTGCGTCTTGATGTGGGTTAAGCATTTTAATTAGCGTACAATATTCTCTTTTTTTCTCTACTTATTTACAAAATTATTATAACTGAAATGTAAACAGTTATTCATTGACCTCTGACCCATACCATGCCCATACTTATTACGATATTATATATGTAGTTGGCTTAGTTTTATCGCTGGCAGCTGAAGTGAGTCTTGGTCTTATCAGCTTGAAGTGTGCCACGAGGAGCTGGCGCCCACCAGGATTAGATATGTTTATTGTTGGCCAAAGGACTCAGGACATGTCGTAAACATTTATTACCGTTTTGTGGTCTTTACGGTAGCCGCTGTCAGCGCCAGACACGTTTTTATAACAAATGCAGCTTGAGTTTGTTGGAAGCATGAAACACACGCCATAAAAACTATGTAATAAGTTGACAAACGTCAAGGAAATTTGATATATGCATTCGGCTTGTATAAAATAATACTTTTAGTTTTAATTATCAAAGTGAGTTAAGTAGAAATAGAAAAAAAGTAACGCGTTTACCTTGTCGAGCATTTTAAATTGTTGCCTTGAGTCGAGCCTCAATGCAAATGCATTTAAGCTAATTAAAACCCACATTAGGGCGAGAATCTATGTTCTAGCAGCCATAGAAATATTTCCATGCATGTTTTGATATTTGGGTAAAAATAATTCATTTTTAATAAGCCATAACAATGGGCCAAATCAAATTTACCTTGGTATGCCATCAAATTATGAATAGCTCATCGAATTGGCCACCAAATGTCTTTCATATATAAATCATATGCAATATTTGCATCGGCCCAGAGAATGCGAACTGAAGGAACCTATAATAATATTTAGGTAGGCTGACTGTGTCGACAGTTGGGACAGTGGATTGTCCAAGAGGAACAATAAATCAGGCAGGAAGCGACCTCTGCTGCCTTCAATTCTTAGCTGGGTTCGGCTCTGTGTGTTGGCGTTTCTTATGTAGGACGCACATCTGCTCCAAAATCTGATTTACTTTCTTTGTGTTTGCCCAGAGATCAGTGAAAAAAGATCAACGAATCTGGTGGCAAAAAGCAAGCGAAAACGGTAGTTCAAAGATGGGTTTTCACTCCCAAATGCGAAACAAAGGCAAAGAAAATTAGCCAAAGCCCAAAAGGAGCAAAGGGCGATCGCACAAACAAGATTAAGACGGGCCAAAACGGCAAAGAGAGAGGAGAGAGAGAAAGGCAGAAAGGCAAAATTCTTACACTCACTTTAACAGAGTCAGGAAATGTTATTAACAGCGAATTGTAAGGGAATTTTCGATGCTGTTAAAACGGTGTTAGTATTAAAGAACTTCTGGAACTTGTTTTAGTTAAGGCTTCAAAGAAGTTTTCGATGCATATATTCTTATATTTAACTCTAAATTTTCCATAAGTTTCTTTTTTCGTTTCAATTGCATTTCTCGAACATATTTTCCAGGTATTTCAATGTTTAGAAAAGGCTCAATTGCACATTACCTGAGCATGCCCCACATAGATCAAGTTTTCTATTGCTCATCGAATTAAAGTAATTTGATAATAACTACAAACATTATAGAGCTGCTCAGGTATGTATTCATACCTATATATATGAACGTTTTATAGGGAGTGGGACAGCTCGTCCAACTGTTGTCTATTAGAAAAGTTCTGCACGAATGGCTGCGACACTTCAAGGTTTGCTCACGCAACGTTCTCAGCGTGTATCTGACAGATACGTCATATGTCACGTGCAGGAATTCCATATGAATATTTAATATAACTAAGGTGGAGGGGGTGGTAGCGGGTCGCATGGCGGCAGGTACTACTCTGGCTGTCTGACCGTTTGAATACTTGCTATGACTTCATCAGCGAATAATTTTTGTTCTGTCTTCGACCGCGCGAGATGCAAGAGAAGAGGAGCTCAACTGGCACAGAAATTTACGGCTCATTAGCAAAATGATACGAAAAACACAAATAAATAAACAGACAAATGTTAAAAGCAGATGAATGAATAAGTGAATACTTTTTCGAGTATGTGCTGCGAGGGTGTGCGAGCATGAAACATGTGTTGGATTTTGATAAATTGAATTGAATATGCGCCCAGTTGGCAATTGCCTTTAATTTGCTGTCCAAACACACAGAAACAGTCACACACACACTCACACACACACATATATAGAGAGCTAAAGGTCGTAAATGATGCCACATACCACATCGTGTTAAGTGGCTCAACATCCTGGCTGTGATCCCAACTGAAAGATCACCACAACGCAGAGCAGCAAAGACCACGCCCCGAACTGAGCTGGGCAATTAAAAGGGGTTAATTCTTAAGATGCGGAAACCGGCGATGCTCTGTCATTGGTCCAGAAAGATTTATGGGTTCAGGTAAACTTATCTACACGTAGCTACACAAATTTATGCATATTTCCTGAAGGTCGCACACTCCATTTTAGGTAAACTGGAAACACTAAAAACAAAAATATAGAATCAAAGCTAACCAAAAATAACGTACAATAACATTTCTTTGTTGAAGTCAACACGAACTCAATTTGTATCTAGATGGTAACTCATTTATCATATAGAACAGAAAGTAAATTGCGAAACACGCGGAAACGCCAGAAAGTGACAAAAATAAAAATAAAATAAATGTCGAAAATTAAACCAAAATGTTTTCTAAAAGCCCCAAACTTTATCAGCACTTAAAGACACCCACAACGAGCGGTAGCGGGAGGGGAGGGGGCGTTTCTTTCTTTTCTTATCAATAGTATGTAAACAGTCGACAACTTTTACTGCGACTTGGAACTATATAAAACCTATATATATATATATGTATATAGAGCAATTACGTGCAATTAGCAAATTGTTTTGAAACACACGCAAAATGCGCTGCGAGAAATATCTTTTAACTCTCGAGGAATGCAGAAAAGTTTATTTCGATTTCAATTAAACACGTACATGAGTTATAATTGGAAACTAATGAAGTTAAAGTAAAATTTATAGAGATAAAACGATGACTCGTTGCTCGTTAATCTAATCGAATCAAATGCTGATAGCTATCTAATCTTTGAAGGATTCGTTCATATGATTCGCCTCTAAGGCAATGACCAGACCTTGCTCAATACCAACCCAATCTTAAACGGAATTTACGACCCGTGGACCCTAAGCGATTAAATGTCAAATTTATGACACATATCATTTTACAATGAAGAGAAAAGTATAATTTTTCTACCTATTTTCCGTTCACTTTTCATTCTACTTTCCCTCAAGGAGAAATAGAAAAAAAAGCGCAAAAAGATGGAGAAAAAAAGGACACCCGGCACTTAAGAGACATGAGATTGGAAGTCAATCAAAAAAGTTGACAAAGCAAGTGAGCAGAACTGGTAAAAAGTCAGCAGTGGTTGATTCCCAGTAGCATCCTTGTAAGGAAGTCCTGCTGCACTCTATTAAATATGACATATTTATGAAGTGCCAGCTGGATACAAAGGAAAACTGCAACTGCAACTGCAACTGCAACTGTAACTGCAGGAGAAATGGTAGTAAAAGTGCTGTGATTCTATGCCAGAATTGTATCTTTTATTTCTTTGGCACACACACAAACACACAGGAACACACTCAGGCGAGTCCTTGTTGGCAGCTGCTGCTACTGGCCCACGTTCAGGATGAAAGGCAAATGGCAAACGTATTTTATTTATATATTTCATATTTATGATGAGCATTTGATTGTCTGCGGTTTACCTTTACCTCAACTTATTGATTCAATCCGTATACTCATAATTTTTCCCATATTTATATTTACTTAGGAAATATCTTTGTATCTTTTTCTCTCTGTGTATCTTTCGGTTTGCAAAAAAGTGAAATAAATTTTTACTGAATTAATTGATTTTCATGGATAGCGCCTAATTAAGCAGCGTCTTGTGTGGGGCACTATGAGTAGATAGATAGATCTGGCAGCTGGACTGACCCACTGACCAGCTGACTTTTCCTTTACTTTCCTTCCGTGAGTAGTTGGCGAAGCGAAACAAATCTCTAAATTGCTTACTTTTACTTTTCTCAGGTCGCACTCCGGGACGGGACTCTTATTTCCTTGGCTGAATCTTGGTGGTACGTGCGATCTATCGATTCCATTGACCAGTCGTTTTCTGTCTCTCGTCTGACCTTTCCATAGAAATCGGAGCGCCTCGTTTACATCTTTTCCTTTTTCTTGTTGTTCCCTGTGCAAAATTATGATGCCCATTGTTCTCCTCTCGTCCATTACATTCTTATTTATGGGCCTGAACGGTCGGACCGTCGGAGTGTTGGACTGTTGGACTGCTGGACTATTGGCCAGTTGGCCATGCCCATAAACAACATCGTGTCACGGCTAGTTAGCTAGTTAGTTAGTTAGTTAGCCAAATGTCGAAAGAGCCAAAAATGATTGCCAGAAACTTGAAGATTGAATTAAATTAGCTTGAGATCAACCCCTGCTGTTGGTTCCTGCCCCCTTTTGGCTAAATTCGCTTCCTGACTTGACTTGACTTGTCTTCGAATGCGACTGACGTGTTGAAGAGCTGAAGTGGATGCTGTAGGTGCTCCAATCTTGTTCACAGTTTCAAATCTCAGTGTCTCTGTCTTATTTCGGTTCAATGACTTAGCACCCATTACAGTCACGAATGGAGTGTCTTGTTGTTGTTTCTTTTCTTTCTTTTTTTCTCTATTTTTGTGCAGCTTATGGAGGCACCTACGAGTATGAGGCAGTAAGTAACTGCTATCAGTCATACGCCAATGCATGTCTGCTGCCGGGCTATTGAATAACACTCATCAACAAGTCCTGAGACGAACTTGAGAGGCTGTACGCAATGTCAATAACAAAAAGTATCTACAGATCACAAACTGCACATTAAGATGGGAAAAACTCACACTTTAATTAGGGTTTGCAATAAATTCTTTAATTATTAAATATCTTTTAGTTCTTTGAGACCTTTTTTCCATCCAAACTTCATATGACACATCGATTTTTATGTTTTTTATCTCTCAAATCTTTAGTGTATCTTTTATGATGAGCACAAGTTTAATATGCAATTCAATGCTTCATAGGTTTGCCTCATTAGCTGGCCCGCAGGATAGTGTAAATTTCACACACACACAACACACACACTCAGCTATAGCTGCCCACCGAAAATGCGAAACAACAACCGCAATAACCACTTGAACCGGTTATGTTGTAAGATTCATGTAAGTTCCAGAGAAGAAGAGAATCATTTGAGTGTGACTGAACCTTACTAAATACACACACATATAGGTGTGTGTGTGTGTGTGTGTGTGTATGTATTGTTAAAGGGAATATAGCATATAATATCGATTATACGATACTTAACTTTACGATCATGCGACAACACTTTATAGATAGAACTTTATTGGATTTGTATCCAATCTCTTGGATAATATTACAGGGCGTCGGAGCCGAACGTCACATTAGAATTACAATGGGGATTCATGAGTTGAATGCCCATAGAGAGTGTAGCATAAAAACCTAAATAACAACTTCCGCTTTTATCATTCGCCATATATGAGAGAATTGTAGAATTGAGAAACGCTTTTGGGATTTGTTGTTCAATGTTCAATGTTCAATGGGAAACAACAAAAGAGCTGCGACCCAAGGGCTAACCCTAGCCCATGTTCATGCTCATAGCCAGAACCGAATATGGTCAACAAGTGAGCAACAGTTCACATATTCCTCCATTCACCATTCACCATTCACTATTCACTATTCAGCATTCAATTTTGATCGCTTTGTGTAGATACACTTTGCGCATGCCGAATAGATAGATAGATAGAAACTTTGTTGGCCAAAGTGTCGGCTTATTTGGGTAGAAAACCCCGGTGTGCCCGACCCTGGAACTGGGACTGGGACTGGAACTGGGACTGGCACTAGATCTGATGGTGGTGGCTATTTGTTTGAACTTCAGACAAGTGTGTCCAGTGTAAAGTTGGGTAGCGGAAGCGGCGCTTGAAACGTGTCGTTTTGTCAACTCATTTGCATATTTTTCCAATGGTATTTTTCATTAAAGAGAGGAAAATGCATTTAAATTTCACCGTTTGACAGGTTTTCTTTTTCGACGTCGTCGTCTTCCATTCAAATGATTTAATTGAAAATACGCAAAGTGTTTTGGAAAACTGTCTAAGCAAATTTGAATATTGAAGATGTGCGACTGACACCGCTTTTCATTTCGATTGCTGGGAAAATTCTTATTTTTATTTTTAGCTTGACTTTTCTCAGCCAAATGTTTGCTTATAGCCGGATTTCGTTACAGCTGAAAGCGTTAGCCAACTGATACCGAGGGTTGTTGTGTAGGTGCCATCAAATGTCCGACTAATTGGCTTAAAATTAGTTAAGAATACTTAACAGTATTTTTCTAAGGAAGTAGAAAATTTATAACTTTGTATCTTAGAAGCTACGCCTCAGCGATCTTTGAGAATTCCCACAGCTTAAGCATTTACAGGTGGAAAATAAAGAATATTTCTGATCACCTTTTCATACATATCATGACTTGCAACATATTGAAGCGTCCTCAATCTTCGGCTATGATAAAGACCTCAAAATTGATCAACTAGTTATTAAAATTATCATATAGGTTTTGCGTTTTCTATGAAAGATCTGAAAACTTCATTAATTACACGTTACGCTAAACTAGAGGGCGCTTTTCGTAGACAATGGTAAAATAGAAAGGAAAATGGCTCAAGAAATATATAAAAGATAATTACACAGGCGAATGTTAATGAAAAGGTGCATTTACTTTTAGCCTTGAAGAAGTGGCGCGTGCGACAAGCTAAATACCCAGAGAAAATATACAGATACAGATACAAATGGAGAGACAGATACAGACACAGAATGATATCTAACACCATTTGGTAAATGCTGTCGTAATCGTTGGACATATTTGGAAGTGCGCCCAACTCAAGAATCCATAAAGAGAAGCCTCAATGATTAATGATTCTACTCCTACTTCGGTCGGCTATTGGATTCGGATAAAGCCGAACTCCAATTGATCAGTTCTATACGCGTGCCTCTTAGTCATTTCGAGTGTGTGTGCGGTGTGTCTCATGATTGACACCTATGTGGACCAGGCCCAGAGGCCTTCTTAACTTGATTCTAACAATATAATCTAGTCGGGCTCTTGCCATGACTCAAACCGACTGCCGCCGTGCCCGAAAAGGCAGTCGAACACTGAGTTGAGCATTGAGTACCATAAAAGGCATCTTCCACGCTGTTTATGTTTTTGTTTCTATAGAGTTTAGTGGGCGTATGCTTAATTGACGTGGGTTGATCATTAATTCAGCTTTGGCTTAAAAGACGCCAAAAATTTGTTTAAGTTTAATTAAGGGCACGCTTAAGGAAGTTGTAGACGAGGTCAGAGTGTGGGTACAGAATATAACTTAAATTTAAATTAGTTAAAAGCGCAGATTGTAGCCAATTATAATGTAATTACAAGAGGAAACTAACATATCTGTATGTATATATCTAAGTTCCACACAGATTTCACTTTTCATCAACACGCTCGCAGTTTTCCCATGTTTCCAAGTGAAACTTGTGCAAGTGACATGACCGAAGTTCAGCATTTATTGCCATGATCTCATGTCCGACTAACTGGCTGACTGACTATCTGACTGTCCTCTAATGATTATGAGTAATACTACATGATCCCATGATCTGCACAATATGTCTGCTTCTTGCCTCTCTAGATACATATACTAGATACTTGTATATATGCATATAGAGAGCTCACAAGACCCGGTTTGTATAATAAGTATAAACAATTGCGTATTATTTGAATTATTTCTTGTTTTTTCATCATTTTCTGGTTTATTTGGCAACGTTCTAAAAGCACTGCTTCTTCTTCTTTTTTTCATCATTAACATGAACATCATAATGAAGTTCTCTCTGTTCGCACATTGTGTTAAGCAAATTGTTGTTTTGCCCCCAAATGATTTTTAAAATGTGCCTTATGTTCGCACGAGTAACGAATAAAATGAAATAAAATTTAAGCTTTAAGAAACCAGAAAATAAAACAACAACAACAAATATAAATAAACATAAAAAAGTGTTTCTTACTTTTCAGCCAAAGTATCAACAGTTTACTATAAAGATCAGATCCATTCCCATGTTAGAACGCCAGCGAACCGTCAAGGTCTTTGACAAAGTCAACGACAAACAGCAGCAGGAAATTGGAGCATTTCGTGATATCGAGATACTTTTCATTTATATATATATATATATATATATATACGATATTTGCCTAGGTTTATGGGGTAGTCGCTTTATCTGAGAACTTATCAGCATAGACTGAATTTGTTTCTAAATATTTAATTAACAAATGACTGAACGAAAGTATATAGAATCTTACTATAAGTTTTGTAATTCATTAAAGGGAAAGAAAAGAATCTATTATCTACGCGCTTATCTTATCAGAAGAAGGCGACTTCGGGTCAACGTAGAAGTCGCAAATACTAGGTAAAAAACCACAACAAAGGATTGTTATTATGGATTCTTATAAATAGATTCTGTTCTAAGCTTCGAAAATGTGGCGCAAAAAGGGGCGTTCGACATGAAATTGAAATTATTAAAATAATGAAATGAAAGCTAAAATTCGCAATGATGAAACGGACTTTTAGAGGTTGTATTAAAAATAGATTTTGATTCAAGAAGCTAAAGGAACTACGTGACATCAAAAATAATAAGCAATCAAAGTGTATAATATTTATTTGGCAAAGATTTGCAACTGTTTAATTTTCGAATTTCAGAAAGTTCAAGAGAATAATGAAAATTGCATTGAGCTGTGTTATACATGAACTTCCCACGTTCATTGTTATTTTTCCCAAGTTCTTCCCTAATAAATTTAGATAGTATCCCAGCAGCCCTATCAAAACCACAAGGCCTTCCATCTACTCGCATCATCATTGCCACTTAACAAGCACAGCAAGAGATGAGACTAGATAAGTAAGTGCTGCCTGTGTATAGTTTTCCCCAGTTTTCCTTCTGGTAGCTTCCGCGCATTCTTTGACGTCATCAGCCTGACATTGATGGGACTGTGTCAATGTATGTCTGGTAGTACCTTCATAGCGAGGTTTTTTATAGTTTGCGCCAAAAGCATTTGCGGCCCGCATTATTTGAGAATCGATAATTGCATGTTAAGTGTGTGACGCGTTGTCACGGCTACTGGGTCGAACACTGCTGGCAGGCAGTGTCAAAGTCGCCAAATTGTGAGTCAGTGTTACGGCCCAACCAGCAACAATTGCTTCTGTCGCAACTTTCGAGGGACAAATGGGCTTTTCTTGATTCGGAAATGGAATTTATTCTTTTATGCTCTTAACTTTCCCTTTCTGCCTCCCCCTTTCACTTTATTTGCAACATAAAAGCGACAAAATTTGTAAAAAGAGTTTGGACAAAAGCAGCGCAAATTGTTTTTTATTTATATGCAAAAAAAAAGTCTTTGAAAACTTGGCACATAATGTTGTCATATATCTGTCTGTATTTTGGTCAAATTTTGACATAATATCTCTCGGAACTGAGGAGATATCGAGGTGAAAGAAACTATGTCAAATTGCATTATAATTATTGTTGCTTTTGGCATTTTGTTTGTTTTTTGCTTGTCGAAAATGTTGCCAAACTTTGACAAACGACACGCAAACTGCCAGTTGTAATAATAAACATATATGTATATATGGGAATAAATAGTTGTATATATATTATTTTAAGCAAGTTTTCATTAAAACTGTCCATAAAGTATATGCACAAGGCCATCTTTACATTTGGGTACAATTAAAAACTGCGTAAAAGAGCCTTTGTAATCAACTAATTAAAGCTATTTTTGGGTTTAAGCTTTATAGTAGGCTTCGAGTTAGTGGTTATTGGGTTTAATGAGTGTTATAAAGAGCAACGATTTATCTTAAATAAAGAGATACAAAGCTTAACAGTTCATAAGTAGGATTTAAGTTAGGGTGCAATGTTTGTTGCAGAACATTGCGATATCTTCCTACTCTTAAGTCCTTTAACATAACTAAAGAGCTGCTTTAAGCTTTGTTCCCAGCTTTGCTCTTCCCCTCCTCTTCTCAATCACCCACCCAGTTTAAGTTCCTGTCGCATTTA
The DNA here is from genome assembly GCA_035045065.1 of Hirtodrosophila trivittata. Lineage (NCBI taxonomy): Eukaryota > Metazoa > Arthropoda > Insecta > Diptera > Drosophilidae > Hirtodrosophila > Hirtodrosophila trivittata. The sequence continues at coordinate 4,628,173 of JAWNNK010000856.1, forward strand.
CATCGACACTGTACCTCACCTGATTTGCGTTTCTCACGATCTGGGACCACTAAGCTTTTGGCGCGTTTGACTCTTAGAGAGCGACGTCTTATGGAGCGGAGAAAGGCTTCTGGCATCCTGGAGAACCGTTGCGGCGTCTCAGGAGCTTTGGTGCGCTCCGGCAGAAAAAAGTTTTTGACAGCCAACATTATGATAAAATTAAAGATAACGGTATGTTCTCTTTATATTGCTTCTTAAGCTGTTGCTGTTTTTCTTTTGGTTTTTGTTGTGTTTTTTATTTTTGTGGGAGACCCGTTTGTTGCGCGTGTTGGCAATGAAATACTATGTGCAGCTATTTTTACTTGGTTTTTGTTTTGCGGTTGTGTTTATTTTTGTTTAATCCTTTTGTGTGTGTTTCGCAGTTGCTGTTTTTGTTGCTCTTTTGCTGCGCTTCTATTCTATTGCGTGTTTACTTATTTATTTGCTTTGCACTTATTGGCTTCCTTGCCAACATTTTTGCAACTTGTTTGGCTTTCAACACTCTGTTTTGCATTTCAACACATTGTCTATGACTAATGTTAATTTTATTTGATTGTTGCTAACGTTTAGTCACTTTTTTCGGCACTGCCAAAATGTAAATTAACATATATATTTATATAACTGATGACATTGTTGCGTTGCTTTGGTAATTTGTTTATTTGTATTGGTAGTATATTGCTTGCAACAGTGAAATATTTTAACAATCAAAAACTACGCGAAAAATACGCGAGAACCCTAAACCGATAAACGGCGAACGTGAAACTCCGCTCTGTACGTCTGCAAGGCGCGTTGGTCGAGACTGAACTGATGGGAAATTTCAACAGTCAACGCACTGAGACCTCAACAGTGGCAGCAGTCGCGCTCTCAGCCGGCAATCTGTTATTGTCTGTTAACAGCGGGAGTGTAAGTGCTGTCGCTGCAGGGAGAGAGCCGGGATGTTAGACTCTGTTATTGTAACAGTGGCTGAGCACTGTTAAGTATGACTTTACTGGAGTGAGAAATGTAAATGCTGTAACTGAAGTGATTGCCGGAATGTTAAGTGCGTTGGCTCAGGTAAACAACCATAAACAACTGGCGCTCAAGTTAATGCAGCAGCTGTGAGCTAAGCACGTGCTGTCAACAGCTGCAACTGACCAGGGAGCAGGTAGAAAAAATCTTAATTTTTTTGCAGCTTTGAGTCAATCGCTTTAAGATGTAACCTTATACATGAACTTCCGTTTTATCAGCAACGGAAGCAGCGCATATTGGCAAACCCATTAAACTTATGGCATTTTTTTTCTTTTCAACTTAGTAATATCGTTTATAAGAATTCGTCTGATTCACTATATTGTTGATTATAAATTTTGTTGTTATATGGTGCATATTCACTTTTTATCAATTTCGGCGCAAATAACTTGTGATAAGCGCAACAGTCTTAACAAGCGCATTAACAGATCACTGTTAAAATTTCCCACCGCACTTGTAGCTACTGAGAGAGAAAGAAAGTGAGAGCGGAATGAAAGAGGCTGCGTCACAAAAAACTATACGGAAATCAAAATGCAATAATAAACATTTTCAGACGCCCATCTTGTTATTGTTGTTACTGTTACTCTTATTGTTATATTTTCTTTTTGTTTTTTTGCTGGTACGCAAAGAGGTAATAATCAACTGGCCGCCGTGATGATGATAATAATGATAATATGTGGGGGACCCTGCATGTCTGCTGACGACTATAATAACGAGGCAGCATGCGGCGGCTGTGTGGTTATTGTTTTTTTTTTTTCATTTAGTTGGGGTTTCGGTTAGTGGGCCGCCTGGGAGCTGGTGTTCCATAGATGTCGTTGTTGTTATTGTTAGTTGCTAGTGAAATGCAAAATTCACTTCCTATAGAGACGAACAAATGAACGGACACAGCCGCGAGTCGAACATGCGGCATTATAAATTATTATGCACAATAATTTGTCGATGGTTGTTATTTTCAGCGAGATTTATGCAATCCACACTGATATAGTGGAAAATTGTTGGAAAAAGTGAAAAATGTCGCGTTATTTGAAACCAATTTCACTTAGAGGCCAGTCAGGTGGAAATAAGTGCAGGGGAATACGGCCTAAAGCTTCAGTTATACGAGTAGACAGATCAAATTGATGGAGACTATTAGAGGTTGGTCTATAATATACGAATATAGACAAAATCAGTTAAGATCTCGGTATTGCATTACAGTTAAGGTCAGCTAAACCTTATCAGGGAACATCGCTGAAACCACATTACGGATACGCTTCAAACCTTGAAAAATAATCAGATTTCTATGGCTTTTATACATTTAAATGCAAATCTACAGTTGGTACTGAATTCCAGCCAGATTAGAAACGAGATATAAGTACCGTAAGGGCAATCGGTTTTGTATGCGACACGTGAACTGCATTATATGCTCGATAATTTGACACACTCGCCACACTTATCGCTGCCACACGACGCACCAGACACGAACACGACGCGACGCGACTATTCCAAGCAGGGACACACTTTGCGACTTAATTAGACGACATTGCCGAAGAAAGAGTGAGAGAGTGAGGGCGAAAGGAATAGAGCGAACTTACACGCGATTTTGCAATGGAACTTGAAATTGTCGCTAGATGTCGCTGGGTAGTTTTTGAATGAAGATTGTGGGTGGGTGGGTCGTTTAACCACCCCCAAGAAACAAAGAGCAGAAACGGGTGCGGCTACCGTTCATTTATTTTTATGGAATTTTAATGGAATTTCTAATCAACCTGCGCTCCCGAGACGTCTAAAGGGCGCGTCAGGTCTGCTGCTACGGCAGCCCCGCGCAAGCATTTTACCCCTTGTCGGATTGTTACGTTTAGTCCAAAGGACTTGCCCAGATTTCGCTTGACGAATGTTGCAACTTGGGTAATAAATGGAAGACTCCTGTTACGGGGGTTGCAGCACAGAGTGGGTGGTTGGCGGGCTGCACGTATTTACTTCCCCTTGGGGTCACGACATGTGCGACACTTTCCCTTTCAATTGAGCCAATTCCATAGAAATCGTCGTGATAAAAATAGCAAAAAGCTGACTAAATGACGTTAATAAAAATCGCTGTGCTTTTAAGGGTTAAAAACTCAAGTACCGCTACAACTACCAGCCAGCCCACTCCCTCCCACTCCCCCTATCATTCGTGGCTAATTATGTGCGCAACTTGATGACTCGAGGGTGCGCAAGTCGTCTCTTTGGCCTGAACCCCGCCTCTTCCTGCAATTTTAATTGCAATCCTCTATGGAAGGGGGAGTGTGTGTAGTGTGTGTATGGGTGTGTGTGTGTATGTTAAACAAATTAGGTTTCCCTCCGGGCTTTGGTCACTTAATACATTGGCTAACCACCAACCAAATTCTGCACCCCGAGCCCACTACAATACACCCCACGACATTTGATACTTTCCGTACACCCAGCCCATCCCTCCCAGCCGGACAAAGTTCCGTTCCTGTTGCGCAAATATTTGCGAGCTTTATTAGTAGTTCATCATGTGACTTTTACACTCTCGACACTACACCCCAGCCCACCCTCTCAGTGGCATTTGCTATTTGTCATGTTGTTTCTCTTTCAAATTTCGAGGGATGCGGCTATCAATCTAAAACTTATGACAACTCATTCACATGATTTAGTTGAGTACATTTACCGTTTATTTGATTACTTTGTTGTGTTTTGAGTGTGTGTAAGCGGAAACTGAAAAATTGATTGCGGTGTGGGTGGGGGGTACAAGGCGCAGGCAGATGGGTGGTCCGCACCTCATTCTATCTGAGAGAGTTTATGGGTCAGCCCGGAGCGTGGAATAAGTATTCCAATAGTATTCAGCACATATGGAAATAAATCCGAAGAGCTGATTCATAAGAAATTCCAAAATCGCATGTGATCTCGACTATGCATAATATATATTTATAACTATGAGCACAGTGAAGAATGGAAAGTAGGCTCTCTCTCTCTCTTTATATATAGACAAGAAATTCGCAAGAGTTTTGTTTGCTTCGAAGAAAAATATGGAACTGTTTGTCTGTTTTTGATTCAAAAAGAAATTCTGGGAACCATTCATTGATTTTAGTTAATAAAATCTATAAGAGACAGATTTTCCATAAATAAAATAAACAATAAACATTTCTGTGCAGAAAAATCACATGATAAGTTAGTATATATCTAACTCAGATAGAAGATATATTTGCTATAGATGAAGATTGGTACTTACGATAGATACTTCCCCTAGAAACTCATTACAACTCAGAGAAATCACGTAATAAGTTTCTATACAATATAATGTATATTTAACTTAGATAGAAGATATGTTTTCTATAGAGAAAGATTTGGTCTCCTTCTAAAGAACTTCTTCTATGCCCACTAGAAACTCATTACAACTCATACGATTCGTTTTATGAGCTCTCTAATAACAAATTTCATATTCATATTTCTGTAAATCTCTAATTTGCATGGCATAAAGTCAGCTTGAATCATATCGAAATCTTTATATACAGATTCTCACCCCATTTGGGATACCAGAAGTATAATTATAATTACAAGCGCATTAGTTCTCACGGCCAAATAGGCTTACATTGGCTATGGACTGTGGACAACCCCTTCTTTTGGGCTGCCATAATTAATAATTCATAATTCGCAAACTTCGATTTTGGATAGGCTTGCGAAATGCATAAAATATTATATGTATAACTTCGGAGACATTTGAAATTCGCCAATTTGCTTTAATGAAGCGTAAAACGCTTCAAGAAACATGAAATAACTTAAAATCCATGAAATTGGACAGCTAAAAGGGAGAAATGTAGCAGAAGATATAAAGATGGAGAAAGGCGAGGCGACTCTGCAATGTGCAACAATGCAAGTTGACATAATTATTAGAGGTGCATGCCACATCCAGTTGAAGGGACAAACCCCTTTCCGACCCGTACAACTCGCTCGAACAATTTGCGTCGTTTCTGTCTGTTTCGCTTAATCAACGTTTTTTTTTCTCTCCATTTTTTCTTTCTTTTTTTGGATTTTGCATTTTGCACTTATAAACGCAAATTGAGTTGATTAATTGAAATGTGGAGGCGCAGGAGCAGCTCTGAGGGCAGCTGTGGCTGGGGCAATTGCGTGGCCAAAGGGCAAAATTGCAGACGGCAGAAAATCAATAATTTTAATGGCACCCAGCTCCAAATGCTCCCCAAACAGAAGTGTATGAATAACGTTTTAAATTTATGTGTATCTATATGTGTGTCTGCCTTGTCAATGCAAATATGTTAAGTACCGACTGCGACAACCTGCCTCAGTCCACCCCACCACCTCCCCTCTCTTCGCAGTACCCAAAAAGATGGAGTGTGTGCGTCTGACAGCCCCAAGTTGGCTGGGAGCCTCAAGCGAGTTCTGCGCGGCAGTCAAATTAAATTTAATACTCAAAAAAAGGACTACAAAGAGATGAAGTCAACTTGTCTCCGGGGAGAACGAATTTCTAATGCCCTAACATGAATAAATGGAAACAAAAATGAATAAATTTTAGACACAAAATCAAACGGAAGAGCAGAACCTCATACGGAATTGAATTAGGTTTCGAATTGATAAAGTTAGGACTAGAAAAGTATTGAATAATAAATAAGAGGAAGACAAGGATGCTTTCATAGATCAATGAACATTCAAAGTATCCAAAATTATATAGGGTACACACTCAAATGTAATTTTCTTTGAGTTACTTTTGGCTCGCGGCTATTCCACTTGTAAGTAAACGCTGAAAATCGCTGCCAATTCAGGAAAATATAATTACTATGACGTGGATTTTTTTTCATGAAACAATTAAATTATATACATGTACATGAAGAATATATGCAATTATTCAGATACGTATCTGGAGCCAAGAACACAGCTGACGCAAATCTCAGAGAGCGAGGCACATAAATTGCCGCAGGGTCAGTGGGTGAGGAAAGTGGCCCTTGAGGCCATTTTCCGACCCCTTTCCAGCTCAGAATTTTCAAGTTATTTGTGTTTATTTTTTTTGTTCTAGTGAATAACACACAGCAAATGTTCCATTACAAAATATTCAGAATTATTGTCGATGGATTTGTGTGTGCGTTGATATCATATCGTGTGGGATTTCTATAATCGGCTCTATAAATTGCTAGCGATAATTGAGTTAAGGCCAATTGCAATTATGAATATTCAATTTGTCAGCCTGTAAGCCAATTGAATTTGTAACTGAAAATTGATCTACTTCAACTATATCAATCGAATTTAAAAAAAGCGACGAAACAGAGGAAAAAAGAGGAAAAAAACGTTAAATATAATATCATATATGGGTCAATTCGTTTAGTTTCTTTCACTCGGAGAACTATCCATGGCAGAGGACCTTTCACTTTTCAGTTAACAAATTTCGCTACAACTCAACTTGTAATTAATATTTTTATTATTTTTACCTTCTTTTTTAGGGTTGTTTTTTGGGTTTAAGAGTTTGCCCTGGTTCCAGATCGGTTCAGTCGGCGCACGCTTGAGTAATTTTTCTTTTTGCACGCAAGGTCAAAGTTCGAATTAGAAAAAATGTCTAGCATTTTCTTTGAAAAGGAAAACAGAAATGTAATAAAAATGTTCAAATTTGTTGGAATTACATATACCGCATGCAATTTTCAAGGGGTGGAACTGCAAATCCCTTTCGTCTTCGGCTTTGCCCTAAATGCCGTGCAAAATTTAATATCGAGCAAAAATTGAATTTGACATTTTGTTGCAATTTTTTAAGGCTTTTTATGCGGTGTTTTGGTATCGTGTGACGGTTTTATGATCGCATTACCAAAGATATTACCGACATCAACTCGTTATATATATATATATATATGTATATATATGTGTGTGTGTGTATGTATGTTCCCAGGGCATTTGATGCGCCTGTCACATTCACATAATTTCGCAAGAATTTATGTAAGTGCAGCCTTAATTCAGCATGTTAAATGCTCTATGCCAAATTGAAACTGAGTGGCTCAAAAGAGTTGGCCACATAAATTGTAGTTAACAACCCAAAAAAAAGAGATGAAACAATAGAGAAGAATGATAATCTATCCCTTCAATAATAATCTAAGTGCAAAACTGTGAAGAACTTAAGCAAGTTTTGAAGTAGATAAAGTGTAATTAGGCTTCAATTTTCCCGATTTGAAACTTTTCTCTGGAAGTTTCAGTATTAGTTCCCTTTAGTTTTAGTTCCCTTTGCAGGTTTTCTCCAATTTTTAATAGTTTTAGCTCTTTGATCACATTTATATATACCTGATTTTCTTTTTCGTATTTAAATCTAAATATCATAGTATATTTTCTTTTTTGTGATGATTTTCTGATCCAAAACTTGTCAATCTCTCTGAGCAAAGTATCTTCAATCTTTTCTATTCCTTTCAGTTCATTTATAATCTTTCATAATATAATCTTCTATCTTGCACGATCATTTATCCTCCATTTTCACATTATGCACAACACATTTCCAATTCTCGAATATAGCTTAAGTGTTTGGAAGTAAGAAATAATAGGCCAAACTCTTTCTACCAAAACAAGTCAAATAAGTCGTAGTATTTCATCATTTTATAGGTAATATTATAGGGTATTTTGAGTAAAGTTTTAAAGTAGTATATATATACAAGATGTATGAGTAGTATACATATATGTATATAGTATGATTTTCAGTATAATTTGTTAAGTTAATTTATGATTGGCAATAAGATGTGTTCATCTTTGAGTCAGCAATTTGTCATGATATCAGATCTGCACATCGATTAAGTATACAATGAATATATATTATATATAATATAGTATAGTATATATACTTAGTCATGGGATGACGGCAGCATAAGCTGAGTAACGGTTGATGTAGACATGCTTACCTGCAAAAGAAGAGAGAGAGAAAGATATATAAGTATAATATATAAAAAGAGCAAGATCATTATTCAAATCGAATCTGATGAACTACTTAACATTAATATTCCGCAGAAGAAACCTATTTCTGTAGGAAAATGCAAATATTTCAATTTGAAAAGGCAAACGAAAATACGTATACAGAATTTTGCCCATGTCGAGACCTAAATCAATAGGAAATTGCAAACAAATTGAATGGGAAAAGAAAGGAAAATGCATTTTTCATGTGAAAGTCAGGGAAAAGCGAGTAGAAAATCAAATTGAATTCTTGGCAAAAAGATATTAAGAAAAACAGTTTCACCTCAAGAATGTACGAAAATTTGTTTGCCAAATCAATCAATTGAGGCTAGGGTGTAGAGGGGAGGAAAGAGTAGGGTGTGTCTCTCTGATATTCTTCTGCCTGATCTTGCGGCATTTCTCAATGTCAAGTTATTCGGGACGAGACATTAATCTTGTGGCAAGGCCGCGTTCAAGGATTTCACGCAAGGCTAACGCATTAGATTGCCTACAGATCCTGCGCTGATAAGGATATGCGATATGAGCACAAATGATACCGAACAAAATTCTAAAATATAAAATTAAAACTCACCCCGCCCGCGATCTGCAAGGACATGTGACGCGTGCGTGTCCTCGGCACATTCTAATGATAATAATTGCGGTTTTTTTCTGTTTGTAGAGACAAATCGCTGGAAATTAACTAATTATATTAGAGCGGGACTTGTTTTCCCCCGAGGAATAAATAAAATAATTGAAATTGAAATTGGAAAAAAAGAAGAGGAAAAAAAGGACAATTAAACAATCAAAATTATACGGCATTAAAAATGCAGCAAACAACAACAGGCAGCGGCTATCCTTTGCTGTTGCTGTCAGTGCGCTAACCAAACAGGACAATACAATTCTGGGTTCCAGATAAGCCAGCCAAACGGGTTGGCATTCTATTAACCCATTGTTGCCCAACCCCCGCCAGGATTCAGCTTTTTATGCCCTAACAGAGGAGTCCAACAGTTCGCGGGGTGTTTTGTTACCTTAAATTATATGGAAGGTATATGAAAAGATATGTATACTATATCCTTTAAAGGATTTAAATTATCTCCTTAATATATATCAACATATACATCTGGTATATCTGATAGAACTGATCACTTCTTTGTTAGGATCTGTCTTCCATAATATCATTTGTATAGAGATCTCAGATCTCCCAAAATATTTATTATTTTTTTTTAAATATTTTTGTAATATTTTTTTTTAATATTTTTTTTGTTTTTATATATTTTTTTTATATATTTTTTTTAATTTTTTTTTTTTTTTTTTTTTATATATATATTTTTTTTAATATTTTTTTCATATTTTATATTTTTTATATTTTTTTTATATATTTTTTTATTAATATTTTATTTTTATTTATATTTTTTATATATATATTTTTATTTTCATATTTTTTTATATTTTTTTATATATATATACATATATTTTTTTTTTTTACAAAGCTTAAGTCGAATTTATCCGATTTGATTACAAATTAAAGTTTATATTTATCTTTATATTTAATAAAAATATTTTTAGAGTATTTCAAGTTCGTCAACCTGAAAAATCTAATTTCGGCTACCGCTGCTGCTGGCTTTGTGTACTCATTTTTTTGTATTTTTTGATTTGCTTGATGGACGCACAATGCATGTCCTGCAGCAGGACATTCGCGCGGACTCACTTCATTAGCGCTGTAGTCGCAGAGCAACTGCAGTCGCAACGGATTCGCTCGACTTGCTCAAGTGTACTCATTAGTGGGCTGAAAGGGTTGGGGTGGGGGGGTAGGAGTTATCCCAAAGGGGTTGGTCAACGGCCAGCGCTGGCTTATCAGCGGCGCATTAGGAATGCAGCGCGTGTTTCGGGTTTATCCAGGCGCCAGGACATGGCCTCAGGCTCATCATCATCATCTGATAATACAAAGCTCATATCTTGATGTTATGAAATTTTATGGAAAACCATTTAGCGGCCGCACACAGCATCCCGAAGTTGGCCTCATTTCATTTGATGTTGAGGGGTCCAGGTCCGTTTCCCATTTTCCATTTTCCTGTCATGTTTGCCTTAACTGGCACCTACTTCAAAGTGTTTGTTTGGGTGGTGGCAGGGATTGGCCAGACTTTGTTTGGGTGTCTAAATTGGAACACGGCAGCTGCTGGATTAAACCAACGCATCATCATTGTGATATGATGTGTATGGTTTTTATATTTCCACTTTTCTTTTTTTTTATGATGGGTATAAGTGATGAAAAAAGTTGTTAGATATCATGGAATAGCTTATGTTTTTGGTTATTACAGCTGCCACTGACCATGCCAGACTCATCTGCATGTAGATCCTGGCCCAGGACACGTGCTGTACGTGTAGTCAAATGGAAAGTGGAACATGCGTTTGGCAAACTAATTGCTCGAGTGGCTCGTGAATGGTCGAGGAGGAGGTCAGAGATAGCTGTAAGGGATAGTGGATTGACGGGCTGGCTATAATGAAATATGAAATGATATGAATAGCACAATGGAAATATGCTTAAATATGTTGATCGGATTATATGCAATGATCTAGCAGAATACTTAATAATAATGCGGTCCGACTGAGTGGACAAGCAAAGGAGACTTAGGCATAGGCATTCTATAGGATGAAAGGTTGGATTAAATAAATTTCTATGAGTGCAGCCAAAGCATATAAACTTATATGGGAAGACAATAGATAGGTTGGATTAAAGAAGGTCCTTTGATGCAGATGCAACTCAGCTCCAATTGAAAACAATCTCAGCACATGCTGTGAGCTTCCAGGAGAGATCCAAAGCTATTCTCTACGATGATAGGATGATAGGTTGGAAAATAAGTTCCTTTAGTACAGCCAAAGCAGAGGAAGTCAATTGATAGGTTGGATTGATGAAGGTCCTTTGATGCAGATGCAACTCAGCTTTGATTGAAGACAATCTCAGCACATGCTGTGAGCTTCCAGAAGAGATCCAAAGTTATTCTCTAGGATGATAGGATGATAGGTTGGAACAAAAGATTCTTTGAGTGCAGCTAAAGCAGAGCAGACTTAGGCATATAAACTTCTATGGGAAGACAATTGATAGATTGACTTAAAGAAGCTCTTTTAATGGAGATGCAACTGAGTTCCAATTGAAGACAACTTCAGCAGGAGCTTTCAGGAGAGATCCAAAAATATTCTCTAGGATGTTAGGATGATAGGTTGGAAAATAAGTTGCTGTAGTACAGCCAAATCAGAGGAAGACAATTGATAGATTGACGTAGAGAAGCTGCTTTGATGGAGTTGCAACTGAGTTCCAATTGAAGACAATCTCAGCACATCTTGTTAGCTTCCAGGAGGGAATGTCCTGTCAAGTCCTCTGAAAGTAGATTTATTCTGTTTGCAGACAGCAGTTAGAGTGCATACTTACAGCGCAGACTGTACCCATTACTATAATTAATAAATGAGACACACTTTTAGCAGGACTGTAGCTCTATCTCTGTCTATCATTTATCACAATTTGATCAAATCATTTGTAGTATGTTGCCGAGCTGACAAATGACATTAGAGCTGATGACCATTAAGTGCAGCCGCCGACACTCAACGGTCAGTTGAGACATCAATCAAACTGGGGTAGCAGCCGGAACCAGGAACGCGTGTTGCCAGCCAAAATGAAAGCTTAAAAAGTCGAAAAGGAGCAACAACAAGGGATTTGCAGCAGTTGACCGTTGGTCAAGCGAGGGGTCGAGGATGGTGAAGGGGAGGGGGAGATTGGAGGGTGGTAGAATGCAGTGTTGCAACCCTAAAAAGTGCACTTAGCGAACGAGCATTTAAGCTGTCTGCGCCTGCGCGTCGCCTGTGCATATATAGAAATCCTGGCACAGGATACGCGAGCGCGACACAAGGACACGTACAGCAGGGAGGAAGGGGGAGAGTTCATTAAAATGCGAGCGTTGTAATGAGCAAAATGCAGTGTAATGAAATTAAAGTGAACACGCGATCAAAAGGACCCACACACAAACACACACACACACACACACACACACACACACGGAGGCAGACAGACTGCCCGCTGCTTGCGCATGTGCACTCAGAGTCACCCTCCAGCTCCCTCATCCTGCTCCTGCGCCTGGACGTACCAGCTCCTGTGTCAAGTGCCGCGCGCTATTTACTTGCACCTTGACTTTTATTATTAATATAACTATTTTTTCTTTTTTGCATTTCTGTTTTTTCTCGCTCGCTTTTTGCATTTGCCCGCATAATTGGCAAATTTGCGCATAGAAAAGAGAGAGATATATATAAAGAGCGGGAGAGGTGTTCCCGTAAATATGAAAATGGGCTCATTAGTTCGAGTTTGTTTAGCGAACACAAAGGATATAGCTGAAGCTATGCAAAAATCATGAATAGAGATTAGTTGAGAGTGAGATACACTGCTAAAAAGGAACTTAACAAATCTGAGGCTGTTGCAACTAGAGTTGCCTCTGAGTGGACATAATTTGTGCTTAACTGGTGCTCAAGCCTGGCTATGCTTTATAGGGTAGTTAGATTCCTAACTAACTTTTATACCCATATTTTTTGTGCTGGAGATCCCAAGGGGCTTGCTACGTGACTGCAGCCTAAGGATGTGGGCTTAAGCTTGTGGCGAGGAGCTGCAGCGTATCGAAAATTATGACAAGCTTAGAACAATCAAAGTGTCAAATAAATATGTCAAGTTTATGATCCACAGCGATCGCCACTAATCTGTCAACAAAGCGGCAGAGAGAGGCTGCATATCCTGTTTCCTGCTTGCTGATCATTACAACGCCAAGGGGTTGTTGCAACACCGGACTGCCAGACCGACTGACTGACTGTATGGCAGACTGACTTACTGACCGCTGGACAGGCTGCTGTGCCGGCTGTCATAATTAAAATATGACGCGTGTCCGTGTCTCGTGCACAGAGGCTCAGACAATTGCACCACGGGTCGCGGTACGGTAGGCGGTGGCAGCTTCGTTAGTTGCCACCATTCGACACGCAAGCCATTCCACACACACACACGCACACACACACACACGCACACACAGCAACATCAGGTCCTTGTGGCTGTGTTGGCCAGCTGAATTGCCGTCCTGCGGCAGGACATGTGCCACAACTTAATGGCCAACAAGAGCGTGCAAAATGTGCAAGGATATGCCCGCAAGGATATACATACCATATATGGATGGCTACTATATGCACTCATATATAACATAATTTATAAGGCGAAGCGGTCATTGTCCTGGCCAGAAACTATAGCAAATTGCTTTACATGCGTCAATTATACAGTTCCTTTAAGGAAATTAACTCAAATCATGAAACGCTTTAAACAGCCTGAAAAATGTCCTTTTCAATGCCATTTTACAAATTTAGATATTCAGCAGGAGAAATAATTGGCCCAATTGTTGGCCTTATAAATAGGGAAAACGAAAGGAATTTATGAGCTGCTTAAAGAAGAAATATATAGGAAAATGGCAGATGATAAGGTAGAGTATATATAGAGATAGATATAGAGTTTATAGTATATATAGAGTATAATCTACAGGGATTGTAAATTTGCTTCCTTTACTCAGTTCCTGTTGATTCTAAGCCCATTCCTTGCATATCCTTTAAATGAAAGTATCACAGCTTAGTTGAAAAAGGGATTCAATTCAATCAAGTTTGGGATTAACATTGGAGGAGGCACTTCTTCAATATATTAACTTGGAGAGAGAGAGAAAACTGCTTGACTAACTCAAAAAACTTATTGACTAAAGATCTAAACAAATGCCGCATACCTTTTCACACCTTTCAAGTCTGATACCTATAAATTCAGGACATAATCTTTCGATACAGTGTTTAAAAAGTGAAATTTCTTAATTTCACAGTTTGTAGCAAGTATTCAGATCAATTATAGAGGAAATGGTCACAGGACGTTGATTACCAACAGCTGCGATATAGAGAATTGAATGTAAGGCTAGTTCTTAGCAACTCGTAAATCACAGAGGAAGAGCTCCTGGACTTGTGAGGGTGTGAGTCTGTGAGTAGGTGAAACCCACTCATTTAAGCTAATTTGTCTGATGTCAGGAGTTGACAGGAGCTGAAGAGCTGTAGAGCTGACGAGGCTGATGAGGCTGACGAGCTGATGCTATTGTCAGTTGCATTCAGATGGAAGACAGCTTTGGAAAAACAAACCGCCGACCCACTTTCTTATACAATGCATTCAGGACATGCACAGGACACTCTGCAGGCCCATCAATGTAGAGCAAAACTCATTTTGTTTCCATTGCCGAGATGTTGACTGTCTGTTATCCTTTTAATGCATAGGAGGAGGGCACAGCCTATTTCTGGATGCATGGCAGGACACATGAAATGATGCGCAAACAAGCAGCACATGCAATTTTTTATTTGGGCCGACAACAACGACAACAACGAGAACAACGACAACGTCGACAACATTTCATCAAAGTAGGTTGAACACAGTTCCATGGAAGAGGCAGCAGCAAAAAAGTTGTACACATTGTTGATAGATTGCCGCAAGGATGCAGTGGGATGAAAAGGCGCGCGCTGCCAGGACACAGTAGTCAGGACTCAGTAGGCAATGTGTGCGCAGGTGTTGGCCTCATTGTGACCAGCAAATGGCAAATCCCTTTAGCTCTGGCATAGGGCACAAACCAAACGTTGACAGGCAACTAATTACTTGCGAAAGCATTGCTAAAAGGATTTCACCAAAGGATCAACAACAGCCAAAAAAATTAAAGAAGAAACGCTCACCTCAGGCACTAAATTTTGGAAAACAAGTCAATGAATGACAGGATACCCCATACACCGCGGCAGGTAGCCAGACTCATCAATAAATCCTCAACTGACATTCTGTCAATGTCACAACGGTATCAACGGTATCAACCAGTCGCAACAGGACTCGAAACAGGACTCTGACTGGGGGAATTCCGGAACATGCAACAAAAAGTGTGTGGATTAAGTTGAAGAGTGGATTATCGATGGAAATACTAGCAGTACTTTAAGTTTAGTTGGTACAGTCAAAACTCGCTAAGACAAACACTTCCTGACGAGGGAGAAAGAAAGGAAAATCGATTTTGTTTCAATGAAAACTGTTGCTCCAAGGGAGAGAGCAGCATCTACTATGGAAGATTTCAGAACAAAGATAGATATCAAATTGATATATTATTAAGTTGAAGATGGAAATACTATACTTGAAGTTGGTACAGTGAAAACTCTTTATAATAGACATACACTTTCTGACAAGGGAGAAGAAGGAAGAAAATATATTTTATTTAAGGAAAAACTGTTGCTCCAAGGGAGAGGGAATCATCCACTTTGGGAGGTTGGAGAACTATGATGGAAATGAAATTTATATATGGAACAGCTAGGAATCATATCACTTATCTCTACTACACTATAATATATCTAATAAACTGATTAATCAGAAAGATATAGGCTAAAGTTGTATCTCAAGATAAACCTGAAGCTCAGCCAAGCCGCAGCTCTATGTGTGACTTTTAGCAAAGGAGAAGTCTTTGGCCTAAGTTGTAAACGAAAACATGAATAACACTTTAAGTTGCATCAATAAATAACTTACATATAGCATACATACATCATACATCATTCATACATCATCATCAATATTTAATGTACACACTTGAAGCGCAGCTTATGCAGCTCAGCTCAAAGGATTTCCTGGCAGCTCCATATAAAAATTGTTGGTTTTAATCAATTCCGCAGCTCAAGCCAAACACTCTTGGCTAAAATCCAATAATAACTGTTACAAACAACTCAAAACCTATACACACACACACACACACACACACCACACACATACACGTATAAGTCTTAGCTAAACAAAATGAAATTCTTGAGGCCACAGCAACATGAGGAAAATACAAAAATATTACAAGCTGCGAATTTGTGAACCCAAAAAAGGAAAAAACGGAAAAGAATGCAAGGATCTAGGCTACTTTTGTGACACAAGGAGCACACACACACACAGAAATACGTAAATAGTTAATCCTTTTGCTGAACAAAATCGGCAAGGAAGGGGCTGTCAGAGGATGCTGCGCAAAAGGATTCCCTGGCCGGAACAAGCCTGCGAATTTGTCAAAGAGTTGTGCAAACAACAACAACAAGGACGAAGGAAAAGGAATCGAAATGGAAATGGAAAGAGAAAAAGAGAAAGAGAAACAACAACAAATCGCATGCAATCAAAATTAAAGCGCTTTAGCTGTGACAACAGACTGGGCCCAAAACAATCTGGAGCAGAGCCGGAGGAGGGAAATCCTTTAGGGATTCTTTTTTTGCACAAAAGGCGATGTGCGTCGCAATGTCCTGCCGGCAATTTAAGCGAATTAAAGCAAAGTTTCCTGAAATGCCATTGATTAAGGTTGGGCAGGACAAATACCGAATCGAAGGAGCTGCAACAGCGACTCCTGCTGTGCGGCAACGTAGAAAAACCTACAAGAAACGCAGAAGAAAACGGAGCACGACGGAAAAAATACAAACAAAAACAAAAATACGACACTCGAAGCGTTTAACTTTGGCTTAAGTGTTTGTGTGAGGACGTGCCCCGGGGAGGCACATCCTTACCCCTTTTTAGCTGACAATCGACATGCAACGTTGCATATCCTTGCGCTACTCGGGCAGGATGATTGCGGTGAGCGGCCGCAGTCCCAAGAAATCCCTCCAAGTGTCATCGACACTTGTGCCAGTTGCTTAAGGGTTACCCCAGCAACATCAACATCAACAGCAACAGCCTCAGGATGTGGCAAGGATACGTAAGGAGCGTAGTGTAGGGGCACCAAATGTGTCGCTTAAGTGCTAATAATTGTGCCCTCGCACAGTTGGAGGTCGCAACGTTGCTACATTCAACGTTCAGCGTTCAGGTTAAAATGGAACTGTGTCCTCAACAGTTCAGGACCTGCCTACGGGATATGCAAATGTGTCCTGGCGGCAACCAAAAAAAAAACAAAATTCCAAAACTCCAGGCAGTAAATTTTTTGACAACAAAACTCTGTTGATCATTGAAGGGCGTATCCTAGCTGATATGCCCTGAGGGCGTTGTATCCTACAGCCAGGAGCTGATTTAATTGTAGGTTTATATGGAAATTTAAATACAGGAAAAGGTGGAGTAAAAAAAAAGATTGAATAGAGAAAAATTAAGATTTAACCAAAGGAAATTAGAGGAAAATTGAAGGGAAAAAAGTGTAATAAATTATTTTATATCAGTTTTTGATGGCTTTAAAATTTCATAAATTAAAAAGGGAAAACCAGTTACAAATGTATCTTTTTATATATATATATATCTTCTATTATACATTGATATACATATCGATAAGTTTGTATCGTCTGCTGCAGATATCGATTGGATTCGATGACTCTAAGCTGCAGTTTCCTCTGCGCTTAAAGAGCTTCAAAAAAATAAAAAATCCGTTTGAAACCATCTTCTATCTTTGAGACACTCATTTAAAAGCACTTCCTAAGAACTTACTTAGCTTTTCTCACAGTGTAGAACATATTTCAGCACTAGAACATGGAATTACCCACAATTTAACATAATTATCTAAGAGCTCAATCGATGATTAATGAAATTTTTGTGGCAGTGTCAACTTTGAAAGTGTGAACTCTAGTTGTGAGTCATTGATCAGGATGGCAGGACTAGTGGTGGATGCATTGATTTATCCTGGCTGTGGTTTGAGTGTATATATACTGAATATATATTGAATGGCACTCCATTCATTACTTGCAAAAACGAGAGGAACGGCAGGAGAGAAAAAAAAATAGCATCATTAGCAGGCAGCTTCGTAGGGGCATGATTAATGACCCGAGGAGATGCTGTGGCCAAGGACATGCGTTTCCGTGTTGCAGTGTTGCAGCACTCAAGTGCAACATGCAACGAGCCAGTGAACCGTTACAAATAAATCATAGCTGGCATCAAGTTTTCATCTTTTCATCTCACGCAACCGCAAATTGATTGAATTTTGATGACATCAGACAATGACATTGACAATGGTCAGGAACTAATTTCTATATCTCTTGCTCTACTATTTTTTTCTTTTCTTTTGGTTCAGTTTTAAGATCTTTTCTGGTTTCTGTTACCTTTTTTTATGTGTGCTCTTTATCAATGTGCTCTCATCTAGGAAATTACTTTCACATAATTTGAGCTGAGCTCGTTCACATTTTTATGATTTATTTCTTAAGTGCGTGGACAATTGTTGTCTCACAGACAGATCGATTACTACGGCTATTGTTATAGAGTTGAAACAGAACCCAAATCGGATAAGATATGAGCCCAACAATCGGACAAAACTGCTTTGTAACTTCTTTTGTGGTTGCCAAGGGGAAAAGCTCTCAAAAATAGTATAAAAATAAATTGAATGTTATCTCAACATTAAATGCAAATATGTAACACACTTAAGTCTTATCAATATTATACTTCAGTTAATTAAATCAATTTCCGCTGCATATCAGTTCATTACAGTTGACAATCTACAACGACTTTTGCTGTTACATTCGATCAAATCTCATGCAATCCGCTTGACGCCTAATCCTTGCGAGGATGAAAGCTAAACTGAAATAGTTTCCGATGTTGAGGAAGGAAGTTTAATTACAATAATTATTCAAGCGTAACTGACTGACAGACAGACAGGCAGAGAGACAGACGATGAGGCTGATGATGAGCAGGAGACACAGGATTACACACCCAGGCGAGGGTCTCTCCTTCGGCGTGTTACAAATCCTGGCTTAAGTCTATGTAGATCAGGACACAGTTTTTTTTCTTCATCATTTTTTGTTGTTGCTTCGTATTTTTTTCTTCAATCTTTGGTTTGCAGCTTGTGGCAGCAACCACAAGGCGTAGTTGTACATGGGAAGGACAATGCCGCAGCATAAAGCAACATCCTTATGAGATTAAAAATGCAAATCAACTGAAGGCAGCCGCAGGAAAATATGATGGGCCCAAGATGTACCAATGACGCTGCAGTTGTCTGTCCTGCGACTGTATCTATGTGTGTGTGTCTCAGTGTATGTGTGTGTGTGTGTCTACCCAAAACATGACAGCTTCATGCAGCAGCTGCGCCTGCGCCCTGGACACCTCTGAATACCAAAAATCTTGGCGGTTTCTCGCCGCTTACCAGGAAAAATTCTAATGCACTTTTGCATTGATTTTCATTAGCATTTTCCTATTTTCATGTTGTTTTTTTTTCGTTTTGTTTTCCTTTTTTTTAACAGCCGCTTGCATGATTTGACATAATTTTGATGAATGATTCGAGCTGGATTTAAATCTGACTTGGGCTCTGTTGCTGTTATCCCTGACAGGCGTTAATAACTTATTTTCGCTATGGTTTTGGTTTTGGCCAAGCAAAACATGACTAGAACTGAAAATGATATGAGATACTTTTAAGCCTCTAGGAAGTACCTATAGTTCCCTCCAGTAAGCTTGGGTTACGACTCCAAACAAATGCCACTAATTAAACATAAAATTAGGAAGAAAAAAACGTTGGCAACAATTGTTCAGTAACCCTTAACCCTTTGCAGATGCTGTTAGACAATGGCGCCTAAAGGGTTAAAGGTGTAAACATTTGACAAAAGTGTCACATCAAATCGCAGCCAGAAATTTCTAAGACATCTGCGTCTGGTTTGCTTGGGTCTTGGTGGTGGCACAGGACACAGTACAGAGGACACAGGACAGAGTACACAGGACTATTGTCATGGTAATGGGAGCAAAACTCCTTGGACAAAAGTTGCAAGTGTGTCTATATAACTCCTGGTTTGACAGCTGTCAAAAGTCTTAATAAGTCAGATATATACCAGATACACAATGTTTGTAGGAGCACCTTCTGCAAGCGGGGCAAGGATTAACAGTAACTGATTGAAGTGTAATTGAAAATATTGATTGATTGAGTGACTGTCTGATACTTTTTATGCCTTGCAAGGACACGTAGAGAGTCACATGTGGGTTTTGGATAAGTACAGTATACAGCGACCAGCAGATGAAAGGATAAACAGCGAATTATCCTGGCATTTAGCGGTAAATGTGGGCGCCTGAACTTAAACTCAACGGGAAACTATCTTTCTCCAAGGACTTTTTTTCAATTAAAACAGGCAACAGAGCATCAAATTGATTGATATCCAATCAATGGCAATGATAGGAACCAGCTGCCTATTAAATCGAAGCAACGTAGAGCCCTGCGAGTGTGAGCATTAATATGCAAGTGGCAGGAGGCAAGTAGAAAGTGTAATCCTGTTAGGCGAAAGTTTCCAGAGTCGCAAGTTCCAACCCCACTCAACGATTTCCTTACCCAAACGCAATCCGAGCGCTACTCAAATGCGCAATTTTCAGCTTGACTTGTCGAATGAAACAAATTTGAGACGAAGGAGAGCAAGGAGAGAGAGACACATGTCAACCTTAATTGAAAAAAACACACAGCATCCTTGGCGAAAACCCTTTGCATCCTTTTATGGCCGCTGTTGTTCATTTACAGGACAACGCACCTATTGGGAAAGAAATTGCGCTGCTCAATTACAAGAAGACAACAACAACAAGTCCTGAGTCCTGAGTCCTGCCTACCAGTGCCTTCACCGTTGAATTGACGCAGACAATAAGGACTCGCGCTCCGGCTGGCAACTACGTTTCAAATTAAAACTCATTTAATGCGCAACAAGGAAAACAACAGACGCGTCTGAAAAACAGCTTTAAATAAACCAACAGATACCCGCCAGGATCCTACTCTACAACAGAGATTCCGTTGGTCCTGCCAAACTCAATTTCATAATTTCAACTCAGCATTTTCCTTTCGGCATTTTCGCAAAGGAACTTTTGATTTATGTACGGCTGCTCCCATTGTTAGGTCAAGGCCCTCTCGCCCCGTTAATGAATCTTAATTTCAGTGTTTAACAATGCCAATTCTTCTCGTACTTCCCTCAAGTGGCGCTGTCATAAATTTTAAATTATTCGCAACCCTTTTTTATATATAGAGTATAGGTTCCATCTCTCGACCTCTTAAAGGTAAGAAGAAACACGCGGAAAATGCAAATATTTACGACATTTGTTGCCAACCGGAAAGCTGAAGGCAAAAAGTTTTCAATTAACTTTGGGCGCTTGTTTTACCCGAGGAAAACTTATATATGAAAAGCTTTGCAAGATGCTAATAAAGCAGACTAAAAAACCAACCTCAGGCTGTTTAAGTATATGTCTTAGGTCTGTGACAGAGGATTTAAGCACACAAAAAGCGAGAGAAAAGAGCGGCAAAAGTAAAGCAGGCATCAAGAGTGAAAAAGTTAAGAAACTCTTTTAATTTAAATTAGCAAAAGGAAGCGAAACTTTGTATAGACTTTGTTGCTAAAGATTGCCTGAAAGTTTTATAAAAACTTATAGAATTATACAGATTTTAATATATATATATATATAGCAAACGATAAGTTATTTACCTAAAGATAGTTGGCGAAGGAACTGGCAATCCTTAGAGCAGAAAAGGTGACATCTTTTGTGTAAAAAACCTGCAGCTGCAAGTTGAAGCAGAGATACTACATATATATACATATGATATATATATATATATACATACATACAACTAAAGATACTGTTTTCTTTAGTTAAAGCCACCCACAAGCGTTCTACCGACCTCTGCAGCAGCCAGTTCAGTAACATTTCTAAACTGCAATAAAACTTTGCAAAGTACCTAAGCAATTTGTGGTCTAAACATGCACAAATCGAGGCTAATCAAACTGGGCCAACAAGCTGGCACGACTTGGCAGCGCTGGAGGGGGAAACTGTAAGCTGTAACCTAAAAAGCGAAAGTATTGACCCAGGCTAAAATGATTTAAGGGCTTTTTGGAAAATTGCATCGTAAATGTCAACAAATGGACAAAAACTTGATGCCAAGTAGTGCGAAATGCTCAAGGCTTCGGCATGGGTATGAATAGGGTTTGGAAGGACCTCTGGTAAATGTAAGTCAAAGGACAATGTACGATGCGCAGGCTGTTTGGTAGGTCGTTAAAACTATGTTGTGGACAATGGAACGCCGCAGGATGGCACACAGATCTGTGGCTGAGCACGTACTCATAAAAGGACATTTCTGTGGAGTGTGTGTCCTGGCATTTGTTGCATTATGACAGTCTCAAGTCCGCAAGGTGTGTGTGCCACAAGACACATAAATTGCAAATGAAATGAGCCAAAACGAATTCGAATTTCTTCTAAGGATTTTTGGAGAGAGACCGGCAAGGATGACCAATGATTGAGCCAACAGGATCATCTCCTTACAGCTCACACTATTTGCACTAATTAACAGCAAATGATGAAAAAAAAAGTATATATATAAAAAAATCTCAATGATCCTTTAGAAAAACATCTGCTGTTACTCAGTTAGTGTCTGTAGCCAGTTCCCAACAACAACAACAAGAACAATATCAAGGACGAGAGCCAGTTGCAAATCTGAGGCTAGGAAGTGTTGAACCATTGGACCACCCGTTGGACTCACGCTGTGCCGGGGCTCGTGCATCGGTTTGAACTCACAAAGCCAGAGAGACCAGCAGGCCTGGCCAGGCGACCAGCAGGCCAGGATACCAGACCATAGCATGAATTGAGATGTCCCGCTGGCGCTCCTGGCACTCACAAATCCGATTATAGATTTTGCTTTCTTCCCCTACGCATATACGTTTTTTTTTTTGGCTTACTTTCGTATTATGGTCATAATTTATGGTAAAAACGATTAGAACCTATTTGAAACCGTATGCAATAAATTGATAACTCTTAAGAGTTTAGTTTGATGACAAAAGGAAAACGAAACACGAAAAGCAGCGCGTTGATTGCTTTTCTACTTACTTATTGACATTGATTATAGATACTCGTTCCGAATCTAATCAAGCTTACCTGCAATGGCAAAAGAAAATAGAATTTTATTAATAGATTCGCAAATTGAGGAAGTTTTTTGAGACTTTTGTATCAGATAAAATGAGTTTGGACATAATAAAAACAATGTGCTTTGTTTATATAATAAATAGATATTATGTAAGAATTATTATTATTATTTTTAAATTGTTATGGAGCGAGTAATGTTGCCTGAGAAGAATAATCTTAATACTAAACTACGATTACATATATATAAATTTAAGACATTTAATAAAGGTTTTAAGATTTTATTTATTTTTTTTGTAAATTTTACCTTTTGTTGAAATTTTTATAAATCAATTTAGTTTTAGGCAACTTTAAGCCTTTTAATTATTTTATATAATTTTTTTAATTTTTTGAGAAAATTTCAATTTTTTTCAAAACGAGTTTTACTAAATATTAAACAAAAATTAGCAATATCTTTTATTATTTATAACATTATATTTCTTATAATTTTTTTTATATTATTTTTAACGTTTTTCCATATTTGTTTATTCTTTATAATATTTTTTTTTATATTTTTTTATTATTTATAATATTTTTTATTATATATTGGTCAAAAGTTTCGGTTTTAATTTAAAAAATATATCAAAAAATGTTATTCAATGAAAAATGCGCGAATTGCTTAAGGGACACTGTACACCAAAGGGTTAAGTGCTGCGCTAGGGTTAATGCTCAGCAAATCGACACATAGAAAAGGAATAGAAGTAGCTGGAAAGCTTATCCAAAGAGAGTATAAGCTATATTTTCACTTCTTCTAAAAGAAAATAAACGGATTAAAATAAAACATAGATTTCTATATTGAAAACAAGCTTGAAATCAATTTAGAAACTTCGCAAATTCTTTATTTTTTATTAGAAAAATTTGCACTGGCAGTTTAACAGAAGGGTTCTACTGGCAATTCGCCCCTGACCAGGCCCATAATGATAGCGGCTATTTCGTACCAGGCCACATGCTCTAGCACATCGTTTAGGGGTGGCACTATCAATTGCTCCATGAACTGGGACACCTCCTTGGGATTGTCATTAATAAGCAGCTGGAGAAAGTCTTCGATAATGAGATTAACAATCTTCGATGTGAAAGCGCGTCCGCGTATGCCCGTGGTTTGGGAACTGGCTTTGCCCAAATGCCAATCAACCTTCCAATTCTTGATGTGCACACCCTGCTTAAGACTTGAAGGACGCACTACAAAGCTGCCAGTGGCACGCAGATTAATCAGCTCCAGGTTGAAGATGCCATCGCCCCACATAGAATTCAGCAGGCCGCCGATTATGTTGAACTTGTAATTGGCGCTGTTTAGCTTAATGCTTGGAAAGGTGACATCAAACTTGATGGTATGGAAGATATTGTTCCACTTGAGCGTATGGAATTGAAAGCCATCCAAACCCACCACAGAGAGATCGGTGAAGTTTCCCTTATAGCTGCAGAGTTGTCAACAATGAGTTCTCCGGAATCGAAGGGCAACCAGAAGCTTACCTAGCACTGTCCGTCTTGATGTCTAAGTTCTTGAAGGCCATCTTAGCTGGAGCCAAGATGGGTATACCACGCTCCGGATAGCCACAGCGCATCTGGAGACGCAGCAGCTCCGTCAGCTCACGCAGCTCATCATCGAAGAGTATGCCGGAGCCCAAGGAGCAACAGAGTAAAACAGTTAAAAGAAAACACGAGCTGCGCATATCGACAATTGGTAAGAAACTAAAACTGAATCACAAGGCTAATCCCAAAAACAGGTAGCGTTAATCAACGATTAGTGCGTCAAGTGGTTGTCAGTGATTAGATTGGATTGGCACAGGTGTAGCGCTTTGATAGCACTAGCACCTGCCTGAAAGTAGACTAGGCCGAAATGAGCGTAGAGAGTAGAACTAGTATTAAAGCTTTATTGAGCAATTGATGGAGGGATTAGAAAGGTTTCTAGGCCCAGGGATCTGCTGGTGGGACACAGTTGACAACAATTGGATCGTTCTCCTGCTCATCATCACTGCCCTCAGTGCCGGCGATGATCATATCGACCAGAGTCCAGAAGTCCTTGCCCTTCAGGAATTTGTTCACACGTGGCACAATAGCGTTCTCAATGGCATCGGAGATGGCGTCCTGGTTATCATTGATACCATGGGAGACAACGTTCTCCAGCTGACGGTTGATGGCATGGTTGATCTGGCCGTTGCCCATGAAACCGGTAATCTCGGACTTCACGGCACCCAGGCTGATCTTGGTCTTCAGGGAGAGGATCTTGGCGGATCCCCACAGAACGGGCAGCTTGTATTTCAAGGTGCCGCTGATGCGCAGGTTGATCAGATCGAAGAGCATGGAGCCATTACCCTCATACTCGACGGACAGACCCAGCTGACGCAGTGCATCGATTATGGTATCAGTATCGTACTTCTGGGCGGTGGTGTCAATGTTGTTGAACTTAAAGTCAAACATGATCTTTGCTGTAAAGATGTTCAGTTTGAATTTCTTGATTTCGAAGTCATCCAGACCGGCAATCTTGAGGCGGAAGACATGGTTGATGGTCTCAAAGATGCCACGCTTCAGATCCAGATTAGCTTCGTTGATTCTCAGAGGAGCCAATGGGGGAATACCAGCACCGGGCCAGCCGCAAGCCATCTGCTTCTGCAGCTTGCGAATCTCCCTGCGAATCTTCCACGAGACAATGAACTGAGGTGCAACTAAAAGTCCAAATCCAAACAATTAAAACCAAATTCAAAGCTACCAATTACTCTGGGCTCACCCTCAACACCCTCTTCGGGCTCATCGAAGACCAGAATGTCGCCATTCTCGTCGGCGAACTGGCCGAGACGCTGCTCAATCGGGCTGGGCACATTGGCCGCGGCACAAACGGCCACCAAACAGGCCAAAACAATTAGAAAACGCATGTTGAATGTCTATGGTAACCCTCAACTTGCTACTGAATAGTCAAACGCTTGACTAGCACCTTTTATAACGCTCACTATCACAGGCGTCATATTATTTTTTGGGGGGCGATAATACGGGGTAAGATAATGCCAGAGATAGGTACAATCAAAGAATGTCCAGTAGCTTGGCTAATTAAAACCCAGATCGTTGAATCGCTACACCTGCTTTATTCAGAATGGTTGAAATGATTGGCTATTAGGCCATGGCTAGCCAGGGGGCCGGTGTGGGCTCACACTTTTTGGTAGAGCCGCCGAGCATCGATAGCAGATACCAAATCTTGTGACCCTTGAGCTTGTCATTAACCAGCGGCACAAAGAAGTCTTCGATTCTATCACTGATTTCCCTCTGATGTCCATTGATATAGGCAGGCACTTCGTATTCAATTGCATCATTGATCATCTCATTGATACGTCCATTGCCCAGAATGCCGCCAATGTGTGAGGTGACACCGCCCAGTCCCACGACACACTCGAATTTGTAGATCTTGATGGAGCCAAAGATGAAGGGCATCTTATACTTGAACTGACCCTTAATGGATAGATTCTCCAGCGAGAAGGAGAGTGGACCAGAGCCCTCATAGCGCACAGACAGACCCAACTCCTCGAGCAGATCGATCAGGGTATCTGTGTTGAGCACATGTGCGGAAGCCTTCAGCTCCTTGAAGTTGAAATGGAACTTGACCTTCTTGCTGAAGGTGTAGCTGACTTTCATCTGCTTAATCTCCATATTTTCCAAGCCATCGAAACGGAAGCGCAAGAACTGAGCCAAAGAGCTGGGGGTATAAAGTAGAAGGTTGCAGCTGCTAGCCAGGAGTTGGACTTGCATCTTGGACTCACTCAACAACGGATTTTGCCAAATGGATACTCAGATCGGCATTGGTGTAGGGCGCAAGTGGAGGGATGCCGTATTCGGGAAAGCCGCAGGGCAGCTGCTCCATCAGATTCTTCACCGCCTTCTTCGCCTGCGAGTTCAGTATCAGGCCGTATTCATCGACCTTTGCAGCTAACATATCAAAGATTAGCTCTATCTTGATCTATTCTGTTGTTTTTTCCGTTTGGTTTTTGGCCAAACAACTTACGATTACGCTCGACGAGGTGGTCCCATTGCTCCTCGGTCAGGAGCTCCACCTCATAGGCCGCTGTGCAGGCCAAAAGGGCCAGAAAAACATATACGATAGCTTTCATTGTCGTGCTATAATAGCTGATGTTTGTTAGCCATGTCCATGCCTTTTATACCCGAGACTGACACGGCCATAAAGGACGTAGCTGGGCAAGTCTTAACTTTAAAAAGCTTAAGTGGCCCTTAAGTGGCTTATATATAAATGTAATCATAAATCAACCCTGCGCGATTAGCCAGATTATTTGCACATAGCCTGGATAATAATTTCAGTAGTAATTTATTTCATGCTCTCGAGTTGAATATTTGGAGAGACGTTAATCGCCCCATCGTTATATATAGAAGCTATACGAGTGGAAGTGCAAAACACTTGTACAAATACCACCCAAGTGGCTTATTATTTTTTGGTCTAATCTAAACCAATTGACCAATTCAGCCCCAATTTACCGATTCTATGATTTATTTCTAAATATACGACTACCCGACAAATTTCAGATATAGTCAAATTCAAACGGCATCAGCACATTTTACTGCGTTTTAGCTTCTGCAGGTGTTCGATTCCTTACGGCATATAGAAATAGTTGCTATGACCATGTCACGAGGTCTGCCCATAGGACTCATTGATACCTTGGGGACTACAGGTGTTCCAGTTACAATGTCACGTTTTCATTTTGATAACCAACTCAAATATATATGCTTTAAACGGATTGAACTTCACCCTAGGAAGAGCCTTGTCTGGCAGGTAATCCCCACATTATATTTAACTTCCCTATTCTCCAACTGGAGGTTCTTTCAATTCTTTAACTCGCTTTACTCAAAGTTAGTCAGAGTACCTTTAAGAGCGGCAGATTTCAAGGACAATTTCAGCTAGTTTTTGATAAATTCTGCAATATATGACTATATTTACATATTCTACTTAAAAATTTCCAATCATTACAATCTATTACAGCGCATTTTAAAGTCGTTGTTCTGAAACCTAAGGCACCCTATCTATATGAAGCTCTATATATAGACCTATATATGAGGGTTTTCATATGGGATTATAAATCAAAATCAAATCTTTCAGCTAATCCAACCTAACAGCTAATAATAAAACGTGTTTTCTGACCTACAGCTGATATAATATAAACCATTAAGGGAACTTAGTCCAGACTAAGATCTAACTTGTATTTCTCAGCTGTAACTAACATAGTTTATGTTGATTTCTTGTTTATTTATACTTTAGCTGAGATTTGGGCTTCCTTTTTTAATCATATCATTTCACCTTTCCCCAAGTGTTATTTGTGCCAAAAAAATAATATATTTAATTCGCGACAAGATAGGGTCTTAATTAAAAACTGATTTGGATTTCGCATAGGTCTGAGGTATTGGCCAATTCAGGGGGAGGCTCAGATAAGACAGCAACAAACATTCAATGAATACCTCAACTAATATGATTATCAAACCCGGCGGTTCTTATCGCCTTTCCCACCTGTACGGGTCTATAAAAGCCAGCTGGCCAGGCATTCTCACGATTAGTATAAAAACCGTAGGCTCTACGTCCACTTTATACGACTAGAAGTCAGTACGTAAAAAAATGAAACTATTTGTGGCTCTCTTGGCACTCGTTGCCATCGCACATGGTGCAGCTGTGGGTGAGCCCATTGGTGAGTAGAGAGCTTGCTTAGAGATTTGGAAAACTTTTGATTATAATTATCTCTCCCATTAGATACGCACTCCATCGGCAGTGTTATTGAGGATGCGATTGAAGGCATGAAGGAGCAGATGCCTTGTGGTTTCCCCGGTGTGGGCATTCCACCAATTGCACCCTTGAGAATCGATCACAAAGATCTCGATATCGACACCTCAGCCCTGAAACTGAAGGGCAGCATTGATCACTTCCGTCTAAATGGCCTGAACGAGTTCGATGTTGAGGAGATGAAAGTCAATCCCATTACCAGCCGTGTCACCTACAAGTTCAACTTCCGTGATGTCAATGTTGACACCACCTACGATTTGGAAATGCTGCTGAAGAAATTCGGTTTCACCATCAACCTAGTCGGTGCCGGACACGCCAAATTCGCCATCCGCGACATGACCATCTGGGGCACACTCAGGTACTCTCTGGGTGTTTTGTCTGGCAAGTTGAAGCTCAGGTCTCTGGAGGTGCGCACCCACATCGGTGAGGTTGATTCCGAGATTGAGGGTATCCTTGGACAAGGTGGCGTCAACGAGAAGATGAACACCTATCTCGCCGAAGCTGTTGAGATGGCCATCAATGAGAACGAGGATCTGATTGCTGAGACCATTGAGAACGTTGCTCTGCCCCTTGTGAACGACATCTTGGATGATGTCAACATCTCCGATGTCATTGCTGGCGGTGGTGGTGATGGTGAAGGCGGTGAGGGTGGCGAGAAGGAGGTCTGCATTCCCCCAGAGTTGGACTGGTAAACACTGTCAAACCTCTACTCGAAACTGATTAAAGTTTTTTAAACCAAAAAATAAACACGTACTTATCTCTCAATTGGGTTACCATAATTTGCCTAGCTTCATTATACTGTTGCTTTACTGTACCTAAAAGCTTTCAGCTTAAGCTTTATTACAAAAAATTATATTTATGCTACCTCACCGGAGGTCCGTTTATAGTATGCTAGTTGCTAATCTCAAGCGGTTTCTACTTATCGCCTGATTACCAAATATCGCATTCGGCTATATTAATAGTGCCTAAATTATATTGTGATTAGAGTATAACGTGTGTTCCAAACATTGTTTATCTTGGCCATTCAAGTACAATATAAGAGCCATCGTCTGGACGTGCAAATGCGCATATTTGCTTGGTGCTTGAAGGTGTTAACACTTGGGAAAATGAAGTCCGTTTCGCTGCTTTTGATTGCCTTGGCCCTGGCTGCTTGCCAAGGCGCTAACGTGATTGAGCCTTTGGCTGGTAAGCAAACTAATAAATGTTATATAAAACTCCAGTTTAATTAGATCACTTTCTCAGGTCAGAGTAGGTCTGTGGGCAGCATTATAATCGATGGTTTGGAGAGCATTAAAACTCAAATGCCGAATGGTGCACCGAAATACGGTGTTCCACCACTTGCCCCATTCAAGCTGGCACACAAGGACATGAAATTCGAGTCTGGCGATTTTCGTGGCACTTTACAGGTCGACGATTTGGAGGTGAATGGACTGAACGAATTTGAAGTCTCAGTTATGGATGTCAACCTTCTATTTAGCCGCGTCAGATACGAGCTTAGCTTTGGTAGTCTGAATTTGACCACAAAATACAAGGCAACTGTGGGTGAAATGAAACGTGAAGGAATCGCCTTTTTGGCACTTGAGGATATGAGAATTTATGGCCATGTTAGGTACTCCACAGGCATTGTCCCCGGCAATAACTATTTCCGCGTCAGGGACATCAACGTTAATTTCGTTGTGGACAAAGTCGTCTCAAAAATTGAGAACCTCTCCAAGTATCGCATCGTGAACCGCAAAATCAACGAGGTCATCGAGGAGTTCATCAGCTTGACCATCAATGAGAATACCGAGCTGGTCGCCAACTGGATCAATGACGCAGTGACGCCCGTTTGCAATGATCTCATTGGCGAACGTACACTTAAGGATCTTCTGGCACTGATTGGAGGTGGTGGCAAATAAGAGTTTTAGTTCTATACTAATATCTAATAAAAGCATGAGTGCATTTCCTAAATACATATTTGTATACCATTAACTTTAAGAATTTCATTTGTTATTTGCCATAAAACGTTTATGTATGCTTTGGCCAGAAGTCTATTGAAGGTAAAACAATCGTAAAGAGCGATAATCTTATCGGGTAGATTAGTTTTGTTTAGCGGCTTTTAATCACACTTCAATTTAAAATAGCAAGGAGCTTTGGTAGAAAAGAGAACACTTAATGGTCCCATAACTATGTTTATTTATAGTATTCTTGTCTCGTAAAACCAATGCCCACACTTTACATAAAAAAGCGGCACACAACACGTACACGTAACAAGTTACTATACTAGACTAGAATATACCCTGTAATTTTCACATGGGCGCACACACACGCTTTATGTAGCCCACAACTTTACAGGGATAGCAAATAAAAATTGCATAATTCAAAAAAAATTTTATTTAATTGTTGTGCCTAAAAGTATGCAATAAATTATTGTGTCGGTGCTTCCACACCGCGCCCAATCGAATTTTCATGTCAACCCCAAAAGTATACATCACTTTTTTGACAACTGTGCTAACACGTTACAAAATAAGGGAGCAAATTCTCTATGTTCTTCAAAGGAACAAAATTCATAATTTAAAAATAAGAAAAACCTATAAGTACTGTGTAGTTTATTATATGAGCTTTAGGTAAGTTTTCTTTGATTTTTTCAAGTTTGTTCTGGTATTGCATCAACTTATCAGATAGGGCAAATCAAACTATCTAAGCGACGACTGTGAATAACCTTGAAAGATCTTACGATGTCTGTGGGGTAGCTGTAGGAACGTGCCGAAATTCTCATCAATTAGTTAAAAAATTTCAATGGCTGCGGCGCAATTTCAATGACAACAAAGCAACAATAATAAAAACATGGAACCTCATTAGAAAATTTAGCGTCTGGATCAGTGCGACTAGAAAATCGTTATCAGTTTTCAGTATTTTATACCCTGCACAAAGGGTATGCAGCATCTTGAGAAGGTTCTTAAAAAAAAATTTTGATGTACCAAATGTTTAGCTAAACCACCGTAAAACCTTTAGATCAAATATTAGATTTAACTTCTATATATATATATATATATATATATATATAATAAACAGATTTTCCTTATTCCATCTGTGCCAAAAGATCTGCACATGGTATTTAGCAGTCGAGCAATCTTAGTTAGCTCTGTTCCCGCATGTTTTGTGTAGATTTCTATATGCTCTGTAGAAGACACATAGAGCCCCATTGGTGATAAGCTTATTCCAAACATTCCAGAATCATCAGATTTCTAATGCCAACTCAGTTCCAAATTATCAATCGTTTCGTGAAGGCGCATATAAAATTAGCTGGAGAATGCTGCTTAAATATTTTCCATTACTGTTGCTGCTGGCACAGGTGAGTTTTGAAATGAGTTACCCATTCGCAGATGTTAATTTATATGTTATTGCAGTGTCTATTGGCGGCACCCGCACCAGACGGATCTACGACGGTTAAGCCTGAGCTGACACAGAAACAGCTGGAGGAGGCGGCACACATTGAGACCATCAACTTGTTGAATGCGCTGTTCCGAGCACAGATCGCTTACTTCAGTGGTGTGCGGACTAAGCTTAATCCGAACACGAAGCGCGCCCGTGACATTCAGCTCTATGTTACGCGCCTCCAAGAGGCCATTGCTGAGCAAGATCTGAACAAGAAGGATGCCATGTGGCTAGCCATTTTTGAACAGGTAAGCTGACCCAAGCAACGGTTTACTTCTAATGATAGCCTACTAATATGTGGATTATCCTCAACAGTTTAACAAGTCGCCTCTGCTGTTGAACAGACAAGAAGACACAGGTCTTACAAATGATGAATACCAGGCGCTGCTCACAGACAAAAAGCTCCAGGAGATTACGAAAGCCTTTGTAAGAGATGTGACCACATACTTCATGAAAATGGCCCAGTTCAGCAGCAAGGTTGTAGAAACGAGCATCGATGATTACATTGAGCAGAGAACTAAACGGCATCAATAAATACTATAGAAAATGTCTTAGGTGAATTTTTTTTATATGAGAGAAAGATCAAATTGTGTAAAATGGGTGCATCTAATGTCTGAGCCCGCTGTTTTCAGCGTATTTTGTCTCCAAAGACGCTAATTCTTTAAGCTTGTAGCTTATCGATAGCATTATCGATTCTTTTTGAATTTGAATAATCTTTATAAGCATTATCGATACAGATAGTATATAGAATAACAATCGATTCTATAAATAGATAACAGAAACCAAATCAATCGATATTATGAATGATAACATAAAAAGCAATCGATATTATAAATAGATAACAGAAACAACGTCAATCGATAATATAAGTAGGAAGCAAACTGTTCTTTTATTGTTCAGTACTTAAATTTATCAGTACTAAAATATAATAGAAACAATTTATGCAATTATATTCAAATGATTGAAGCACCATAAACTATTATTAATTATCTTGTTTATACTATTAACACCTCAATCAGAACTGAAACTATTATATATATATTAATAGATAGAGCGGAAAAATAATATAGCCATATAAGCATGGTTTGTAAAGTGCGAAACACAGTTTTATGCCCGGTCGTCACCCTCCCACACATTTATCACAGTTTCCATTTATGGAAGGCAGAGGAAAATTATAAATTTCAGTGGATTTCAGTTGTCACGGATTCATGAATCATCATCAAAGGCCTCCACAACAGAGTGTCAATATATTTTGGACACATTTGTGAGTTAATTGCCCACCGGGCAAATTCTTTACAAGTTATTCTTTCGTACAATTTGTTGTTGTTTTTGTTTTATTTTTGTTGAGCTTAGCCAAAAGAAATGCAAACAATGTTGTGCAATTTCTAGGGAAGTAGCTAAGCCATGCAAAGTGCAAGGTATTTTTAATGTGATTTGTGTTAAAAATAAATGGGCAAAATTCAAAAAACGTAGCATTGGAGGGGGCAAGGGTGGGGCCAGACGGTGGACACGCATGCCTAACCCGCTGCTGGCGTCGCTGTTGCAGCTTCTGTCGCTGCTATGTTGCACACATGTGCCGTTGAAATCAACGCAGCTCCTCTGCTGCCCTTCCCCTCCTTGCAACACTGTCACATGGCATGTTGCACATTCGAGCGTGTCGAATAACAACAATTGCCACTTCCGAGTGCTCCACAAATAAAAGCAGCCGCAGCCGAAGCAGCAGAATCAAAAGAAAAATGTGAATGGAATCCGCGATAATTTGTTTAAAAATCCATTTTATCAATATTATTGTACAATTCAAAGAGAAATAAATAAATTCTCCTGCCACAAATAAGCCGACAATAATGACAAAAACAAGCGCGATAAGCAACATATCTGAGATTATACTCAGCAATGCGAGAGAAAGAAATAAAGAGAAAGAGAAACAGTAGACATCTAACCGATGTTTTTATACTCTATAAACATGTATAATATTAATTTTAATTTGAGAACTGTAATACGATATGATAACAATTGTATTTTATACAATTATTTTACAAGTAATGAACTGTGAATTAAACACAATTTTGAGATTCGGATTTGATTACCAAATAAAAAAAACTTTATTAAATTTGGTTTATTTATATTGTGATATAGAGATATGTTTTAAACAATAATTAATGATTGCATTCAATTTTTTAATTAATAATAAACCGATCATATAGAATTTCATTAAAGGCAGAAACAAAGTCAACTCTATTCTACACTTGAACACCCTTTTTCAAACGACATTCTATAGAGTACATGAATCGGCATTAATTTTTATGCAAATGCCTTAACAAATTTATATTCTGTTTAAACCACAAAAAAATAACACAGTTTGTTACTCGTTTATAACGTATTTACCATATTTGTTAGGATCAATATGCTAAACTCACATATATGAATGCCTAAAGTAAATGTTCTATTTAAATATTTAAGCCATATCACAAAGATTAGTCATAATGCTTTTAACAGATTAGGGTACTGCAAACAGTCGGTGGGGCTAATTGCAAAATTATTTCGATGGGGGCTGAGATAAGAAAGCAAATTAGTTTCTGGCTAAAACTTTCGACGAATTTATTTTTTCTTTATTTTTGTTTACAAACCTTGTATAAAAACTATTTAGACAAAGATTAACATATAGACGCTTCAGGTAGTATTGTGTGTCTAAATATAGATCGCCGAAAGGCTTAATGTTCATTAGAATATATGTAATAATGCTGCTATTCATATGCTGATCTCGTCAGACAAAACGTAAAACTGTTTCTTATTCTCTCGTTTGCTTTTAATTTTGAAGGTCATTGAACGAAAATACTTTGACTATATTTGAATGATAAAAAGAAAGATATTCAAAGACTTTTGAATGGGTTAAAAACAAAAGAAATATAATTTGATATTATAACAATAAAATTTAACTTCTTTTAGCAACCGTTTCAATATTCTTATTGGTATTCAGTTTTCATCAATCAATTCTAGCGACAGACCTTATAGTAAAGGGTTTTTTTGTAGTTGAATACGCCAACTTTTAGTGAATTCTTGATCCTATTAAAACGTTTAACTTTTTAGCAACATTTGCAATTAAAAAAAAATTTGATTAACCTTTTCACATTCAAATCGCTTAAGTTTCGACCTATTTTGGGAAATTTTAATTTGCTTTATAGCGCCTCTGCTTCGTAATATATACAGTTATTTGACCTTATTAAACCGAACCGTTATACGCCAAAACTTTTGATTAGTAATATGCCAATTGGAACACGAGTCGCCATCCATCATTTCAATGCCAATAAGAAAGTCGCGTGCAAAACGGTTTATATCATATTTATGGCCGCTTTATATATTTTTCCAATGTTGTTGTTGGTGTTAGAGCTGTTGCTGTTATTGTGTTTGTTGTTGCTGTTGTTATACGTATCTGTTGCTTGGGGTATTTGGTATCTGGTTTGCCGATAAGCACACAGAAATCATGTTGAACAGAGCAGCCAACAACACCAGCAACAAAAGGCCGACTGACAATTTTGTTTACATTTTTGGCGTTGTTGTTGTTGTCGACAGATTTTCTAATAAACCATTTAGAACCGGTTTTACGTTTTTTTTTGTTTTTTTTTTTTGTGAACGGTTTCAGCTTTTGGTTTTGCTCTTGCCTCACTACCACGAAAAAGAGGAAAAAGAAGCGACGGATCCAAGAGCATCAAATTTCATGCTGCACACACACACATATACATATACATATATATATAAATATACATCCATACAGGGGCAAGCACAGGCAGAAACATAAGTACATACGGAGAGACGAAAAGCTTGTTTTAAACAAAAACGAAGCTCTTGCTTTATAGGGACAGGACCAGGGAACAGCAAAAAGGGGGCAACACTTTCAATAGCTTGCAAGGGGTTAGATTTTCGGTCATAGATTAGCATAAAGCGCACACACACAGATTCACACGTATATAACAAAAGCAAACCACAATGCACAATAACAATAACAATGCCTATGCATACAAATACACCTCACTCTTTTTCACACCCAATAGTACACTCAATTTCTTTTAGTCTTTCTCTTTCTACCTTTAGCTGGCACACGCACTCACCTTCAATGCAAACGACGTGATCGCGTATCTGTTGGGCAATCTGGGCGTCCGGCAAAGGCAGCAAATCGATTAAATCGTAAATAGCATAAATCGATGGATGGACGCTCTCAAAGCGCTGTATCTCCTGGCGTATAGCCAGCGAATTGCTTATCAGCGGCTGGGGCGGTTGCGCTACCAATATGGAAGGGGCAGCAGATGAGGAAGACGCCGACGTCAACTGACATTGGGTGGTTGTGGGCGTATGATTAAGACGCTGCTGCTGCTGTAGCTGTTGTTGTAGCTGCTGCTGATGCTGGGGCGGCGTCGGTGTCAACTGTAAATGTTGCGGCAGATGATGATGATGATGATTCTGTAGCTGGAGCTGCTGCTGCAACTGCTGAACATGCGACAGCGACGAGTGCGGATGATAATTACTCATTGCAATAGCGTTGACACTCTCGAAAATAAGCAATGTATTTAATTAACTTAAATTGCTTGATTGCTTTTGTTTTAGCTTTAGCTTTGGATGCCGATAGAGAGCCCCCAAAAAAACGTAAACTAAACGCGCACACACATACAAACACACGTACACGCACACGCAATGGCACAATTTTTTTTAAGACCAACGACGACGCGTAACAACATATTTGCCAAATAGCAAATACATTAACAATAACAATTACGTTTAAATGCCACGAGAACTATGAATTTTACACCTGTTCCACACATAAATAACGATTTTTAAATCGCACTCTACCACTGCTTTGCTCTTGGCCGAGCGTTCTTGACAGTGTGACCAGACGTAGCATGCTACAAGAAAACAGAATCACAAACTCTTGAAAAATACCTTAAAATACCAATGTGCATGGAAAGCATCGAGTACTTTGTGTCTGTAACAGCGCATGTCGTAATAAATTAAAAACATTAAATAAAATAGCAAAAGGATGGCACAAAGTAGGTTGGAAAAGATTGGTACCATCTTTACCAGGTATGTTTAAGATGCGTTCAAGTCCTGAATGCTACTAAACAATCGTTTTCATAGAGTTCAAGGCCTGTTGCGCGGCGGTGCAATGAAAACAGAGGACAAGCCGATATGGTATGACATTTATGCGGCATTTCCACCCAAGCTGGAGCCTCGCTTTGACAGACCGGCACCCGAGATACCTGTAAGGAATATATTTTATGCAGAAGACGTGGTGCGAGCGTAAGTTTATAAATCAACAGATATTTCAGCTAATTTGACATTACACCTATCCACATCAACAGCAAGCTGCATAAGCAAAATAAGCCTAATGAAACTATATCATTGTTTGATCACAAGCGTGCCACCCAATCTCAGCACTTTGTCCAAATCTATGAAAATTTAAAATCTGAAGGTGCTCTGGATGATCAACGCATTTACGAAACTGCTCTAGACTTGTTAGCGGAGCAGCGACAACAGTCTCGGATGGACAACACCGATGAGTCCTTAGCGGCTCCATTTATTGAACAGGACGCTGCAAGCAAAAGCACTCTGCTTAGCGATTTCCAAGAAGCTGGCGAGGAACAGCAACAGCACACGAAACCGGCTCCAAGCAAAGCGAAAAAAGAAACCAGTGTGGGCATAAACATAGACAGTTTGTTCAAGGATTAGGCTTTCATTAATATTATGAACTAAATATACATTTTGTTGTTAAACTTTTAGACAGCGAGTGCATCATTCTGGGACTCGTGGCTGAGTTGTGTCTGTAGATTGGAGAGTTTGTTTTTTAGCACTTGAACACCCATTATAACAATATTTTCCGGTTTTAGTGCCCCGGATGATTCTACATTGAAAAAGAACTTGTTGGGTTTTGCTTCCCAGTTGTATGGCGCCTCGTACTGATCATCTTCCAGTTCTGTATGCTCGCTTTTTGGCCACTCATCGGGCTTGGGGTAGAGTGTGTGACGCATTGAGTTGTCTGGATCGTACTCAAAGCAAACGCCAGCCGTGGGATTCCATTTAGCATGCTCCTTGCCAAAACCTTTCTTTGCATATGCACGTAGTTTTAGCTCCTGGCCTTTACGCAGTTTTATAATCAGAATTTCATCAGTACTTTCGCCATACTCGTTGTCTTCCTCTCCCTGATTTCGCGATGTCACCGGGAGTACCTTAGCATTACTAGACTTAAGATCGGCGGTGGTAACGTGGCGCGTTTGTTCCTCATTGCATTTGACATCAAGTGTAAACTCGACGCTGCACTCGGGACAAAAGTCCAAGCAAATACAATCTCGTGTGTACTGCAATCTCTCCACCACATCATCAGAAATCAGGGGAATGAGACCAATGCGATGCGCCAGAAACTCATCTGACAGCACCGTTGAGTTTGCCTCCAACTGCACCCAGTCGATAGCGAGGGTCGGCGTCTCGGCAATAAAAACGCGGCGCAGGCTGTTCGCAACGCTTAGCTCCGTGTCCTCCAGCACAAACTTGACATTATCGTCGGTCAGTTCGGTTATTTGTACAGACGGTTGGTTAGCATACGGCATTATAAGCACGTTTCTTTAATAGCAAAAAATAAACACAAAACAGCGCTAAAAAGCAGAAAACCGGCTGTAGCGATAAAAATACTTATCGATTATTTAGCAATTAAGGTTTGCAACAAAGAATAGACATACAAAAATGATATATCGATTCTTTTTTTAGTTTGATCTGGTTATTGCATCCCTGGACGCTTTAAAATAGTACACAGCAGATGGAACGTGGAATAATGTTGCGTTTATTTACTCGTTTTTATTGCAAAACTGCAATTCAAACAAGTATTAAAGTTCCTAAATCTTCTACAGAAACGAAGAAACTAGATTTTACCCAACTAAGTCATATAACAAAGGTTCCACAGAAGCCAATACCATCGGTATTTCCAGATACAAGTAAGAGCGAAGTTGAAATCGACACACGAACAATTCAATTGCTGGAGCGCCTGTCGCTGGTGGACTTGGACAGTGACCAAGCATTGGCCACACTTAAGAGCAGTATACAATTTGCGGACAAGATTACGCATATCGACACAAACAACGTCCGCCCGCTGTACACGGTGCTGGAAGATCAGCAGCTGCAGTTACGCAACGATCAAGTCAAGGAGGGAGATTGTCGTAAGGAGCTGTTAGGCATTGCCAAGGTGACAGACGAAGATTATTACGTTTCGCCACCTGGCAACATACCGCTGGAGCAGCTTGATAAGCAATAATAAACATGACTTCTCGCCTTAGCCGTTGCATAAAATCACTTGAGTCCGCCGGCTTCCTGCGTAGCACAGGAAATCCAACATCTCCAAATATAGAGCTTCTGAGTCATGGAACTGCTTATGCTCAGCAACTGCAGCAGCAGTGGCTAAACATGCGCCAACTAGCTGCTAATTTGGGCAGCGCAGTCTCCGACACAGAATCAAACATCCAGCAACGGTTTTCCTTTGTCCATTCCAAGCCATTTCGGAAGCAATTGCAACATCTGCGCCAAGTGCATCCAACTAAAGTAAAATGTCCAACGCTACTGAAACATACACACAGTTCGGTCTTCGACTCAAAATCAAATTCAATCTTCAAGCAGCAGCGACCTATCACACAGTTGATTACAGATTTCTATGTGGAACCGCATCGAGGGTTAGAGCATTTCTATAACGTACAACGTGAGAGCAAGATTTGGTGGATGCGGTTCTCCTCCAATCCTAGTCGTTATGCCATCGTTCCTTATGATTTGCAAGTAGAGCCAGAGCTGAGCGAGGGCTCTCAAGCTATTGACATTAGAGCCACATTCGGCGACACGAATGAACTTACTGTGGAACAGCTCAGTTTGGTGCCTCTGCCTGATGATAAATACTTTCAGTTGCCTGATGCACGCACTGGAAAGATGCAGCTGCCAGTAGTTATACGCTCAGTCATCGACTTGGAGCCTGCCACGTGCGGTACGTAGTTCTATTTATACTGCATTCAACAGTTATTTCAAACTATGGTTCTTTATATTTAGCGCTGCTTTTGGACGGCTGTGACCATGGCCGGGAGGCGCGATCGCTGCTTTTAAATCGCGTGCTGGCGCCCTACCAATGTGGCATCACAGGCATACAGCAGACGGATGAGACCTCACTGGATTTTCGTGATCTTTGCGCTCACATAATGGACGTACTTAAACTCGCAGGCTTGCGTCTGCATCTTTTTCAGAAAAATGGCTACGTTTTGGCCAAGAATAACATAGAGCTTACGCAGCAATTGGAGCTATCCGATTGCTTGGGAGTGCCCTACATGTTGCTATTGGATGAAAAGCAAACCCTCAAAAATGGGCTGCTGCAGCTACGTAGCCGCGACACGCAACTGGCTGAGACTATACACATAAGTGATTTACCTGACTACTTGTTAAATATATTTAGAAATGATTAAACAATTATTTATAAATCTAATCGGTAAATAATGTATTAGCCAATTCGAGGCATGGAAATAGGAAAATAATTAGCAACACTTGCAGTAGCTATCAATGTATTGGATAATTCATCTTTCATAATATCTTAAGCAGATTAGTTTACTCCGAAAGGTGTGAAGAAGCTACTCAACGATTTAAATGCTTTTTGGTAGTGTTTGCAGCCTTAAATTATTTCTTATATATTATTATATCTACATAAAGTCACAGAGATATTGACGAACATTGAAGCCCACAACCTTACCAATGTAGAGCACAAACTCGAGGCCAACGGTGCACTGCAGCTTGGCTGAGCCATCCATAATATTCTGCTCTCCGGAGACGTAGCCAAGCAGCTTTAGATGCAGCAAAGTAGAGATCTGCGAGAGAAGATTGCAAGTGAGTCCCACCTTCTCATCTAGAATGGCATAGAAAATGGCTAGTAGGCGATCAATGCTGAATGATTTCGGCCCAAGCGTTGTGGACATCTTATCCACGTTCTGGAAATGGAAAAACTTTAGTGATAAAACAAGTAAAACAAAACAATAAATTACCTTTGCTCTGGCATTGACAGTCTGCATGCGTTTGCGCTGCTTTCCATGATGCTTAACAAAAAGCCGCTTATCTTGCTTGGCTGAGTTGTGACTGGCTAGGAAGGCAGCAATAAGCAAATATTTGCCATAGTAGGGCAGCTCCAGTGACTGTGCCAATTTGCGCACACTTTGATCTTCGATTGCTGCTTCCCCGAGCGGCTTCTCAATGCGCATATAGATCTGTGTCAGGGCGGCGCGCAGAGGACCAGCTATGTGGCGCCACAGGCGTGACACATCCGTGCACTCGACGCTGCCATCCAGTACCGGTTCCATGTAAATGGCGAAGCACTTTCGCGACGTCAACTGTAGCTCGGGCACATCTCGGCATGCCTTGTAGAAGACGCTAAGAAACAGATTCAGGTAGTTGTTGTAGAACTCCGGCGTTAGAGCCTGCTCACAAATAGCAATACGCTGCTGGTCGCCGGAGATTTGCTGCTGCTTCAAAAGTTGCTGCTGCACCTGCTCGAAGTTTCTGCCGAGTATGCGGAGAGTTTCGTTTTTGTTGTACTGTGCCAAGTGTATTGTGATTATTTCACTTAGACCTGTCTTGCTGTAGTATTTCTCAAAGGGCAGCTGTGAAAGCAGCAGCACGCATAAATTTAGGCTGGTTAACTGCTGAAGTCGCAGAAGCACCGGCAACACATTGGCATCCATGTCCCGTAGGCGTTCAGCGTTATCAATGGCTATTAGAAATCCAGAGGGGGTACGATTATGCCATCGACGCAATTGCTCTACAAATTCCAGCATATTATCAGCACGTAAAGATGACTCCTCGGCCTGCTGCCCAGACAGTCCATCCAGAACATTTTCCAGCAAAATTTTCGTCGTATAGCATTCGATGGCGTTTAGATGTGCTATCCGTACTTTTTGCTGTTTCTGGCATTGTTGCAAAAATGCTTTTGCTAGTGTGGTTTTGCCTGTGCCGCTATGGCCGAACAGGTATATTGCAGATGGATAAGCTTCGTTGCAGTCGCCAATGAGTTCACCCAGAGTTGATATGGCTGCCTCACGACAGGGAAACTGTGGCTCCAATGCAGCGCAGATATTCTCCATTTGTTTATGTTTATTAAAATACAACAACAGCTCGGAGCATAATTACGCGCCAAAAGCGAGGGCTGCAGAATATAATTATCGAACTGCAAATGTCTTTTACAACACTGCTGACCCAAAGACGCGGTTTTACACTTTACAACACTAGCTGATTTGCCACCAAAGGTGATTAATTTCTGCATTTTGCATTTTTGTAAACGCTGAAAACTTTGCGTTTTCTTTTAATTGGCACAGGAATTCAAGGTTTTTACTTTGCTTTAACGCTAGCTTAATCGTGTAGACGGCCCAGAGTCCGCGATTAAAACTAGAACCAGCCAAACAACAAACAGCAAACAACGCCCAACTCCAAATCAAAGAAAGCGGAGACTTCGTGTGTGGTTGAATCTTGTCAATTAAATACACAATTCCAATGGCCGAGACATTTACTTTTGGAAACTCGCTGGCATCCATAACATGCCACGCCTGGAACAAGGATCGTACACGTAAGTGACACAGTTTCTATAAGGCAAACCTTATACTAATCGTATGACTCATGTTTGACTCAGAAATTGCTTTATCGCCCAACAACCATGAGATTCATATCTATAGCCGGGACGGCAGCGATTGGAAGTTGGCCGATGTGCTTAATCAACACGATTTACGCGTCATGGGCATTGATTGGGCAAAGAACACCAATCGAATTGTAAGCTGTGCGGCTGATCGCAATGCGTACGTTTGGACTCAGGGAGATGATGGGAAGTGGAAACCAACTCTCGTCCTGCTGCGTATCAATCGTGCAGCTACTTGTGTCAAGTGGTCACCATCAGAAAACAAGTTTGCTGTTGGTTCTGGAGCTCGACTAATTTCCGTGTGTTATTTTGAATCGGAGAACGATTGGTGGGTGTCCAAGCACATCAAAAAGCCTATTCGCTCTACGGTTACGTCGCTGGACTGGCATCCTAACAATGTGCTCTTAGTGGCTGGCTCCACAGACTACAAGGTGCGCGTCTTTTCGGCCTTCATTAAGGACATTGAGGAGCCACCCTCTCCAACGCCTTGGGGCAATCGTAAACCCTTAGGCAATCTAATGGCTGAGTTTAGGAATTCGCTAAGCTCTGGCGGTGGCTGGATTAACCATGTCAGCTTTTCTAGTGACGGCAACAAGGTCTGCTGGGTAGGCCACGATAGCTGTGTGAGCATTGCTGATGCC
The DNA here is from genome assembly GCA_035045065.1 of Hirtodrosophila trivittata. Lineage (NCBI taxonomy): Eukaryota > Metazoa > Arthropoda > Insecta > Diptera > Drosophilidae > Hirtodrosophila > Hirtodrosophila trivittata. Next base: position 4,671,474 of record JAWNNK010000856.1, read on the forward strand.
ACCAACGGCAACACTGTCATACGCTGCCGCACCGGGTATTTACCATTCCTCTCTTGCGAGTGGGTCTCACCCACATCGGTCGTGGTTGCAGGCTATAGCTGCGTGCCACTTCTGTATAGTCTGACTTCGGACAATAAGCTTGTACAAAGCGGCAAGCTGGACAAGTCCCAGAAACGCGAGGCTAGCGGTATTACTGCCATGCGAATCTTCCAGTCGATGGACCGCAATATGCGGACTGAAAACACCGACACCGTCGTGGACTCCATACACCAGAATGCTATTACCAGCGTCCGTCTCTACGCCGGGGACAAAGCTAACGCGAGCAAAGTCTCTACTTCTGGTGTCGATGGCCAGCTGGTAATCTGGACTGTGGAACAAGGAGGCATCAATGGCGGCATGCGCAATCTGCAAATCTAAGTGGCTCTTGGACTTAGAACATTGCTTACGTTTTGTATGTTTTGTGTCGTGCGTTGAGTCGTAGCTTGCAGTTGTTATTTTGTTTAAAACAAAGTGTAGATTGTAAGCTTAGGTGCACAGTATTTGCCAAAATGTTTTCGAAAATCGCTTTTCCAATTTGTGTAACGTATAAAAGCTTTTATATATATTAATTTTTATGCAAATAACTAAACTTCTTCCATTTCATCACAAAAATGTTTCGCAAAAAAGTCTGTGTATGTATTTTAAAGTGTTTTTATTGCAACAAGTGAAACTGTAATGAATTATAAATGTTTTATTTATTTATGAATGGTTTTCAATTTAAGGATCGCTAATATTGGTGGATACAGCTGTAATATTTTGCTCTGTCTATCATGCAATTATAGACTAATCTTTCAAGCAAGATATGAAACCCCCGAAAAGTGACTAAATCAGGGTGAACAAAGAAAAATTTTCCTAAAAAATCACCCTGTTAAAAATTGGGTAAAAAAACCAGATGGATGACACCCTAGTTAAAAAAGTCAACGAATTAAAACCTATTAAATGCAAGTGAGAATTGTTAATAGGAACAAACATTATTCCCAATATAACCCATAAATAAAACAATATAGAGCCCTCTAATATGTCGGTTTAACAAAGAAAGTGTCATTCTACTATGACAAATGTACTCACCTATCGATACTTTTGGCGCAATTTGAATCTTCTATTTCGATACCTTTTGTATTTAACGCTGTGCGGCACTTTGTCGCTTTGTAAATAAAATTAAAGCTATGATTTGTATCTCAATTAATCAGTAATGCGCCTGCTACGTTGCTACGCTACTAAAGCCGGTCGTGAACATTACGCCAGCAGCAGTTTCAAGATATATCGCAAGATTCCAAGCACAACTACATTAAAATCAAAACATGCACCTGCGACGCAGTCGATGCCACAAACGGCGCATGATCAATACGCTGAGAACTTGGTGAAGGTGCAGATGATCTCACAGAATCTGCATAGGCAAATATTTCCACAGGCTAGACGAGAGTACTCTGAGGAAGAACGGGAGGCTGCCAAGTTATACAACAGTGAACTGCATCGCCATGGAATTGACGTAGCTAGTACAACGCAGATGCCGGATGTGGAGCTGAAGTTGCCGACTCTGCGAGGAAAGAACATCGAGGAGCACTTCCATGCCATAGCTAAAGAGCAGGTGGCGCCATACGAAGCACTGCTGCAACCTTTGGTTTCTTGCCAGGAACTGCCACAAAAGCCCAAGCGTTGGGCCTTTTATGCCGGATGGACAGCCTATGATCCGATAGATGGCACAGCTACGCCTGTACAGCAGCCACTGGAAAAAGGCATCGTCTTCGATGTGGAAGTTTGCGTACGTGAGGGCAGCGCGCCAGTACTGGCAACGGCGGTAAGCACCAGGCGTTGGTACTGCTGGGTTAGTCCGAAGCTAACAAAGCATCGTACTAGTGTGCCGTATGTTGAGCCAATCGATGTGGATCATAATGAGCGAGCACATTATACGCTTGATGACCTGATCCCTTTGGGCCATGGTAAACCGGGTCTGGTTGTAGGTCACAACGTGTCCTATGATAGGTCGCGCTTGAGGGAGCAGTATTTGATTGAGGACACAGGCACTCGTTTTGTGGACACTATGTCCCTGCACATGTGCGTAAGCGGTGTTACTAGCTATCAGCGCGCACTCCTTAAGTCGAAAAAGGAGCCAGCTGACGAGGATCTCGACTGGCTGGAACAAAGTTCACTAAACAACCTGGTCGATGTACACCGTCTGTACTGCGGCGGCGAGCCTTTGTCCAAGGAGCCACGCAATATTTTTGTCGAGGGCTCATTGGACCAAGTACGTCAAAATTTTCAGGCCCTTGTGAACTACTGCGCCGGTGACGTAGAGGCCACGCATCGCATTCTACGTGTACTCTATCCGATGTATGCCGCACGTTTTCCACATCCCGTTACCTTGGCGGGTATGCTTGAAATGGGATCCGCCTATCTGCCAGTGAACTCCAACTGGGAACGCTATATACGTGACGCTCAGCTTACCTACGAGGATCTTAGCATCGAGGCCAAATATCATTTGGGACGTCGCGCTGAAGAGGCTTGCGCCTTGCTTAATGACGAGCAATACCGTCAGCATCTCTGGCTTTGGGACGAAGACTGGAGCGTACAGACCCTGAAGTTAAAGCAGCTGCCAAAGCGTAAGACTCTTCCAACTGTACAGCTCCAAACGGAACAATTGACCGCTGAGCAGCGGCGACTGCAGCAGAAGTTTCAGCATTTGTACGACCAGCAGGCACTGCTGCCTGCCCGTCGTCCGCTCCTGCCTGGGTATCCACAGTGGTATCGTAAGCTGTGCTGCAAGCCACCAGCTGAATACTGTGAGGAGCAAACAGAAGAGGAAGATGAAAGATGGACACCTGGCGCAAGTGGAATCAGCACGGGCATGCAGATAGCACCCAAGCTATTATCGCTGTGCTGGGAGGGCTATCCTCTGCATTATCAACGCGGGCATGGTTGGGGTTTCCTGGTACCCTTCCGCAGTGCTAAAAACAGCAGCGACAGCGCACTGCCTATAGAGCAGCTACTCGCACGTTGTGCCATACCAGAATTCGCGCGCCAGTATGCCTCGCAAGAAGAAAGTAATCTGGCAATGGATATGCTGCCAGGCCAAATCGATGAACATCTGGGAAAGCGAGATTTCTACAAGAAGATCTCACAGCGACAACAAAAGCTAGAAGAGCAGTACAAAGGTTAAGACTTGAGTGGGAATCTATCTAAAATCATTACTTATATTCATATTTATTACCTAAAGGTTCTGGGGTCTGGTGCAATCAGGTGCTAGCCGACTGTTGCTTCTTTCTTAAGCTACCCCACAAAAATGGACCCTCGTTTCGCGTGGGCAATCCGTTGTCCAAGGATTTTTTGAACAAGTTTTCGGAGCATGCACTGAGCAGTGGTGATCCCACTTGTCAAGCGGCAACACGCGTCATTGAAATAGCCCGCATGATGTCTTACTGGCGCAATAATCGTGACCGGATTCTTAACCAGATGGTCGTCTGGTTGCAGGCAAACGAATTGCCAACTGAGCTGAGATCCCATGCGGAACGTACAGCATATGGTGCCATTTGCCCGCAAGTTGTTGTTGCTGGCACTTTAACGCGGCGTGCCATGGAATCGACTTGGATGACTGCCTCTAATTCACGTGCCAATCGCATTGGGTCTGAATTGCGCGCCATGGTTCAGGCACCGCCTGGCTATAAACTTGTTGGTGCAGATGTGGATTCCCAGGAACTGTGGATAGCCTCGGTTTTGGGCGATGCCTACGCCCATGGCGAGCATGGTGCCACGCCACTCGGCTGGATGACATTGAGCGGCAGCAAGTCCAACGGCAGCGACATGCATTCTATAACCGCCAAGGTGGTGGGAATCTCACGTGACCATGCCAAGGTGCTTAACTATGCGCGTATCTATGGCGCTGGCCAACAGTTTGCAGAGACACTTCTGCAACAGTTTAATCCAACTCTAAGCGCATCGGAGGCCAAGGCTAAGGCCATGAAAATGTTTGCTGCGACCAAGGGCAAACGAGTTTATCGCCTTCGTGATGAGTTCCATGACGAGCTGGACGACAGACCGTAGGTTATAATGAAGTCAACTAACTCTGCTCTAATATGTTCAATTCGCCTACAGCTACAGCGGCTACGAAGCTACCCGCCTGGCGCACCAGCGGAATCGAACAGTGAACGAGGTGTTCCATCGACCAAGCTGGAAGGGCGGCACAGAGAGTGCCATGTTTAATAGACTGGAAGAGATTGCCACACGTGAAAGGCCGGAGACGCCATTCCTAAGCTGCCGGCTGAGTCGCGCACTCGAGACGCATGATGGACAGGATCAGGAGCAGCGTTTTTTGCCCACTCGTGTCAATTGGGTAGTGCAAAGCGGTGCCGTGGACTTTCTTCACTTGATGCTGGTCAGCATGCGTTGGCTTTTGGGACCCCATGCGCGCTTTTGCCTAAGCTTCCACGATGAACTGCGTTACCTAGTCAAGGATGAGGTGGCCTACAAAGCAGCTCTGGCCATGCATGTTACTAATTTGCTTACTCGATCGTTTTGCGCTGCGCGCATTGGTCTAAAGGATCTGCCCATGTCGGTGGCATTCTTCTCCTCCGTCGAAGTGGACACGGTGCTACGCAAAGAGTGCACCATGGACTGCCAGACTCCCTCCAATCCGCATGGCCTTAAAATTGGCTATGGCATTGCACCTGGACAAAGCCTGAACATAGGCGAAGCCATTGAAAAAGCTGGTGGTCCCGATCTCAACCAATGGCAGTGGCTCAAGCAGGACGCAAGCTGAGCCCTAGGCTCATTTTTTGTTACGTTTTAGAGATAATGGACTATGAATCGTTAAAATAATTTATGACTTTTGATAAATCTTGAAGAGATTATTCAAAGCTGGTTTTAAATCCCAAGGGATCAGTTAAATTCATGTTGTAAATCTTAATTTTTATTTTGTATCGTTTGAAATAATCACAAGTTAATACCAGTAACAATATATATATATATATATATACATCGTATGCCTAGGAAGAATGTTCTAAATACATCAATGCTGCATCGACTACAACTTTTGACCCAGAGATTCAATCTCGTTCAGAAAATAGACCATGTCGGATTCATCGAGACAGGAGTTCTGCAGCACAAGACGGAAGAAGTTTGGTAACTTACGCAGCGGTTGGTATGTAATCATCATGGAGCCCTGCTTGATCATGGACTCCTTGATCTTGGGTGCCACTTTGTGCAGCTTATCGTAGAATTCCTGATTGCGCTCCAGCTGCCTCAGACTAGGCGGCACGTACCAGAATGATACATTGGTGCACTCAGGCTGTTCCAGGACCAGCTCAAAGCCAGGACGCTCGCGCACTTTGCTGGTAAAGAACTCGGCCATCTTAAAGACCTGATCCACATGAGCTTCAAAGCCCATGCTTCCCTTGGCCTTCCACATAAACCAGAACTTGAAGACATCTGCGCGACGACCGCACTGAATGTGCTTGTCTCCAGTGTCAAAGGATGTGTCGTAGAACTTGTCCTTCTGGAACAGATACGTTGCATTTGTCGAGTGGCACTGCTTCAGAATCTGAGGATGGCGCGTCAAAAAGGTCGAGCATTGCTGGGAAGCTGAGAGCAACTTGTGGGGATTCCATGTCACCGAATCGGCGCTAAACATAGAAAAAGTATTCAATATATATTTGATATATGTTGAATCCAATGGGTATCTTACAGCTCAATGCCACTGAGAAGATGGCGATACTTTTTGGACATAAGTGCACCACCACCCCAGGCCGCGTCCACATGCATCCACATGTTGTGCTTGCGACACAGTTCAGAGATGCCCACCAAATCGTCAAAGGCACCCAACACTGTGGTGCCAGCTGTGGCGGATACCATCAGCGGCTGCCAGTTGTTATCCAAGCACAGCTGAATTTGCTCCTTCAAATCGCTAATCTGCATCTTGCCCAGCTCATTGGTGGCTATTTTGCGCACATTGTCGCTACCAAAGCCCATAAACATGGCCAACTTCTCCACCGAATAATGGGCATCCTCTGATGTGAAAATAATCAAGGGTTTTGCGTTGAAGAGTCCGTTTTTCTATATAAGATATAAAAGATATAGCATTAAAATCAAACAAATATTACGTATACGCCACATACAGCACATAACGTATACGCCTCATACTATTCTGTCACTAATATATTGGACACCACTGTAGATTGTCTCTAGGTCGCGTGCATTTAGCTTCCGTTTTGTTTGGCTTCAAACAATATCAACAAAACACAAAGAAAACTGAACCCGAGGCGACGTCAAGTGGTTTGGCCTTTGCCTTAATGCTTACCTTGGACTCGGGCGCGTATTTGTAGCGCGCACAGCTAATTGCATAACCGTTGGCTATCGAGCCCCCTGGGCAGAATATGCCGTCGCCGTATCCGTTGTTGGGAAATCCCACAATGCGTCGCATTTCGGCTAGAACTTGCTCCTCCATTAGGGTAAACACTGGCGCCACTTCGTAAGTATAAACGCTTGGATTGAGTGCATCGGTGAGCCATTGTCCTACCAGCGCATAGGGATCGACGCCGGAATACAGCTGATTTATGAAATATGGATGTCCTGTCTTGACGGAGAAGCGGATCGTCTCATGGAGTAGCTGGCGCAGCTTATCGTTGGATTCACCTTTCTCACGCAGCTCAAAATCAAAAAGCTGACGCAGCTCAGCGGGCTCATGCCACTCCACGACCTTGGAGGAACGATTGGTGCCTTGAAAGACGGCCAGTTTTATAATATCGTTCACGCAAACGCGTATAAAGCTCTCGAGTTCAGCTGTCGGATGGCTGGCCAGGAAACTGGACAAACCATTCTCGGTGCAATTGTTGTTGTTATTGTTATTATTATTGTTGTTGCAGACGGTGTCCAACATCTTGGTTGGTGTTTCGATCACAACTACATCACTCGATGACGACGTGGTTAATGTTGATGTTGATGTTGCTGTTGATGCCGATGTCAATGCCTTGGAAACACTTGCCAAATCTTCGACGTTGGGTGCGGAACTCGGATTGTACGGCTTAAATATAGATTTCTCGAAGTGATGTGTGGGAAAATTTTCACTGGCCAGCATTTTGTTGGCACCACGAACGCTGTGGCTCTTGACGCAAGGGGATGATCTTTAAAATGTATGAATGAATGTTCGCCTGGCTTGGAATGCGGTCGTCCCAATGCTAGAATTGATCCTGAGCAATGTTGCACTTGACAATGATTCTGAAGTTCACTACCGAACTGAACGAATTGCTGTGATTCTTGCTGCTTTTATAAAAGCCGTTTCTGTCTGGCGCGCACACACTCGCACACACTCAAAACACGACACGAATCCGACTCACATAAAGACAATGCCGACGCTCTCCCATGACGGGAGAATCGAGATCGCCGCTCGCTTGCCTTATTTAAATGGAAATTATGATGATTATGATGTCAATTATCCAATGCACAGGCACGTGTGAGGTGTTAATGTTTATACTCACTGTCCACTCAAAGGACGCGTGTGCAGAGAGCGACGTTATTCCTCCCCCCAACCTGTTTTCCATGCACCTGTCCAAGCCAACCAATTAGCACTAATTGTTCATGAAATTCTTTCATTATTGTGGAAACAACCTTGAAGGTTTTCCATTAGTTCGCTTGAAGGGTAAAAAGAATATGTCTCTGATCATATCTAATATATAATCCTGTACTATACTATTACTATTATTTTATAATACAAACGAGCTTGTTCTTCTGTTAAAATAATATTTACAAATTTCACCTTGTTTTTGGCTGGGGATTTTCATTTAGAGCTGATTATCATTTTTGTTTGATTCTAATCATATTAAAATCTAATTGGTTTCTATCAGGGTCGTCCGCAAGGGGGAGGCTCTGGGGGTTCAAACCTTCACCCTATTAAAGGAATAAAAGTAAAACATAATGTTATGCTCGCCATCTGTATAGCATCAGCATCATCCTTATGGTATCAAAATTTAAGTGCAAACTCATAAGCTCTCCAATTGAGAGGGGAAGGATTCCTCCCTTGAAAGAATCTAAACTTGAAAGAATCCTCCCTGGAAAGATTCCTGTGCACGCCCTTGATCATATCTAATATATAATCGTGTATTACTGAGATTTTACAATATAGTATATAAATTACTACATTTCTCTTCTGGTTCAATACTTTACAATTCGTGGAATACTCGGAACTGATCTCAATGTCGAATGATCTTAATCACATCGAAATATTAATGTCGAGGCTTCCATCGAAGATTATGGGTTATGATGCTCATGTGATGCAATTATGCAAGAGCATGTTGCATATTCACAAAAAGTTGGAAAAAATCGATGATTTCCAAATTTCCCATATGCATTTATATTTTACCACAAAATAGAAAGTAGAAAGGGGGTGGGGGCCATTGACTTCTCAGATTCCCCCGGGCACGCCCATGCAAATATGTACTTGATTTAATTGGTAATTATGCGAGACGCAGTTGCCTTCGAAGAGCTCTCCGATGCAAAACGATTGTTGTTGGGGCGGTTTCTCTCTCATTAGCTGCAATCAAAAAGCAAATTAAATGCAAATTCATTGAGTAATTTTAGCATTCGCTTTGCATGTATTCTTCTTATATAATTTTCCATAATGAGTGTTAATTGCACAATTGAAACGTAAAACGTGATATGCAAATATCGGAGAATTAGAAGAGCTCAGAAATCTATGGGAAAATTGTTGCCGTAGGTCGTGTAAATGGTGTCTATATTTGAGATGTTGGTCAAGACTGGCTAAGAAATTCAAGTATACTCCGAAGAGATCGAAACACTATCATATAAAGTAAGAAACTTTCTCTGACTTTGTTTGAATAATTTCCGTTATTTATAGGCAGTATTATTTATTTGATTTGTTAGACAAAAACTGATCTAGGGCAATAACCTTCAGTTTCCCTATATGTGAAAGAGAAACTACGGGTATTTACTATATTTGATTAATCAGCAAATTTTCAACTTAAAATTCCCAATATTTTGAGTCATGGCTATATAAAATCTCATATATACCACTTACTGCTGCAATATTGGGCCACAATTATTCAGACTGCAGCAGAATCCCCGTTTACCTGAGATATACGAGTAATCAAAAAGGAACAGCAGGTGCTTTACCAGAAAAACAAACGATGAAAACAAATGTCAAATTAAAATAAAATAAGTAAAATACGTAAGTTATTGAAAATGTAATACCCTAACAAAGTTGCTGCTTTCATTGAGCAAATAAAATATAAGAATCTACGATTTATTGGTGCTATCAATTGCTGAAATAAATGTATCTACTCCAATCATGACTATACTTCATCGGAAACAGAAAGGTCTCTGATAGCTGCTTCAAGGCGTTACATGTAAAGTGAACAAGTGAATATACCCCTTAGAAATGCATATATTGAGCTAACTGAGCGAAACCTGCCTTCGTTCATTGCTAAAATAAATGTATCAAAATGCATAAAACCAGTTACAACCGTATTAACCAAAATTCAGGAAGCAATTGAGCGACGTCATCGACGCAGTTGCTCAGAAGTCGGATTTTAAAAGCGAAAGGAAACAACATTTTTATGTTATTGTTGTTGTTGTTTCATTTAATTGCAACACAAAATACCGCCATAATCACTATTAATGAGGCCTCTTTCGCTATGCCCCCTCTCATATATATTCTCTAACTATCGTTACGGGGCTTTCCTATTTAAACTAATTAACTGTATAAAAATGCGTTAACAAACGTCTGCGAATGACTTTCGAACGCTTTGTGGCTTACCTACTGTCAGGTGTTCCGGTCAAATATATATATAGGAGTACGACTCTGAAGTTAACTATAGAGTATAGATGGGCCAGGTCTTTGCTGTCTGTTAATGGTTCATGGCACAGTTTTATTTTTGATTTTATGCCTTGGCAAGGTCATTGGCCATAATCATAAAGAAAACCATGAAAAACTTTATAAATGCTGCATGAAAATTATGCACTCATAAAAACGAATAGAAGCATAATTGAACTATGAATATGAATGCGAGTTGAGACGATTACTTATAGTAGTAATGTTAAAAAATAGTGAAGTTCAAATAATATCAGTGTTGTTCATATAAATAGTAGTACTTTTTATATACATAGTGATGTTCATAAAAATAGTAGTAATTTTTATATACATAGTGATGTTCATAAAAATAGTAGTATTTTTATATACATAGTGATGTTCATAAAAATAGTAGTACTTTTTATATACATAGTGATGTTCATAAAAATAGTAGTGGTGTTCACAATAATAGTAGTGATGTGTATATACATGGTAGTGTTCACAAAAATAGTAGTGTTGTTCCTAAATATAGTAGTGCTGTTGACACAAGTAGTAGTATGCCAGGCTATACACTAAAGCAACTATGACGTGCATTTCTAGCCCTTCTCGGCGATTCTCAAATGTGGCACTTAAGTGAAGCAAAGCTTAGAGCAATACTATTGTGTATGTAAGTAGTAGTAGTAGTGTTCATCTATAAGGAAAAGTGAGTAGTGAGAAAATGTGCTACTTTAAAGCAATACGAAGAGCAAAATGATTGTATAGTATAGTGTAAGTATAGTGTAAGTATAGTATAAGTATAGTATAAGTATAGTATAAGTATAGTATAAGTGTAGTTTAAGTGTAGTATAAGTATAGTATAAGTATAGTATTAGTACCATATGTACTTTGATATACCCTCAGTGGAATAAAACAAATGAATAAGTTAGAAGACATGAATCAATAAAGTTTCTTTGTTTCCTAAATATATATATATATATATCTATTTAATTGGAATTTTAAAATCGTTATCTAATATAAAACTATAAGTATTTGAACATAAAATTTAAAAGATTAAACGATCAGTGCGAATGTCTAACAATAGTGTTATACTTTATTGTTTTTACGCTCTACGATCAATACAATGTTCTCATTATTTACAATTGTTTATAATATAATTAATATAATAACATAATTTTGCATTTTATTTTGAGTTTCGAATAATAAAAATCGTCGGATTTAACTCGGTCCATATTTCATTGAATACACATACATACAATACATATACATTTGTTGTATCTATCTTTCATATTTTTTTTATATTATCTATTCCATTTTTTGCTGCCACATTTCTTCTTCATATTCGAACTTTTACTTTTATTTTTATTTTTTGTCCTATCACACATCGCCAGGCAATAAATATTATTCTTGGTTTGTACTTGGGTAAAGAAACATCGTACCTTTATCTATATATATAGAAGATATTTGAAATAGTTACAATTGAGCACTTACGTTAAATATTAAGATTCACTCACCTGGATTGTTGTAGAAGTTTGCGCTTAGACTAGGTTTTGGTGGAAGTTTGGGTGTGCTTTCGTGGCCCGTGGCAATCGGAAAAAATTCCTTTGGAGACGAGCGTCTGTTGGGGTACTGTGATGGATGATGCTGAGAATGTGGATGCGAATGGAACTGATGATTGTGCTGCTGCTGCTGCTGTTGCTGATGATGATGCTGGTGCGGGTGCTGATGCTGATGATGGTGCGGGTGCGGGTGCGGGTGCTGCTGTGAATAAACAACTGTTGGCTGCTGTTGCTGCAACTGCTGTGGCCTTAAGCGCGGCTGGTGCTGTTGCTGATGCTGGTAGCTGCTCGACGTTGTGGTGTCAATGGTGCTGGGAATGTACGGGGACATGGGAGTCATGGGTGTCATGGGTGATGTGGTGGTTGAGGAGCTTAACGCGGGCGAGATTGACTGCGGTGGTTGCTGAAGTTGTTGCTCATCGCTGATCATAACAGCTGCTGCTGACTGGGCGATCAGTATCGGAGCTATGGCATTGATTGAAGGTAATCCTGTCCCCGCAACAGCATTCGTTCCGCCTCCCAGCGATGGCTGCTTTGCCGAATTCCGGCGTATCATAATACTGCTCGTGTTGGGCAGCAGTAAACTGCTGCTTTTGCCTACAAACTCCCTCGGCTGATGACCATGACGCGCATAGCCCGCTGTCATGGAATGATTAAGTCGGGGCGGAATGGGCGGTGGACTTAGTTCGCCATCACGTGGAGGTAGCTGCAATTAAACAATTTATTAACTACAATTCAACAATATTGGAATTGTTTCTACTTACTGTGGGTGCATCGGGTGCCTGACGCTTTTGAGCCATATCAGCGCAGCTTTCCGTGCGCTCCTTACGGCGTGGTGGCAGCGGTGGCGGCACCGCTCGGTATTCCAGTGTCGTTGCCGTTGGCACGTTCACATGCGGCGATATGGGCACTGCACCTGATTGGGCCTGAGTTTGCTCACTGTTATAGTAGAATCCGCCCTGCTGCGGACTAACATCACCTAGACCGCCGCCAATTAGCGTCAGCGTGCTCGCAATGCTGTGCGTCGGACTGTATTGCGTCTGTGTGGCGCGTGCATGGAATGGTGAGCGATTGCCGGTTGAGGGTGGCAGCGGTGCCGCCACTTCATGACGCGGACTAATCATCAATTTAGGCAGTGGCGACGGTGGTAACACATCTGTGGCATCCGAGGTGACATAGCTATCAGAAATATTATTCCACCCACTAGCAGCTGCTGTTGCTGGCTGTGGCAGCTGATGCTCCGTTAGTGCTGGACTAAAAACATCAGTTGCCATATTGTTATGTGTCCAAACATGCGCCCCCGGTTTTTTAGGCAGATGCGGCGCCGGCGCCACCTCACCATTGTCTGATGCCCGATGCAATCCGCTCCAATTGCTGCCGCCATTGCGCTCTGGTAAATTGACAGGCGCAAACACAGAATATGCATGCGGATTATGCTGTGGACTATGATCGCCAATAACTGCTGCTGCTGTTGTGGTTGTTGTTGTCGTTGCTGTTGTTGTCGATGCTGCCGCAGGGGGTTCAACGTTGACCGGCGCATTGATGGAAAACTTGTTGCTATTGTTATTCTGGTTTTGCCGTCGTGGTTTAATACCCGGCGACTTAAGCGGAATGTTCGGCCATTTTCGGGGCTACAAAGATTAAGATAAAATCAAACCGAAATCAGTTAAAGGGTGAAGACATTTAAATGACGAGTGAACTTACAAATTTGGGCACCGTCTTGCAGGCGCGTGGTTCAATGCGCATGCTCTCGTTATAGAGATAGTCGGACATTTCTTTATCTGAGAGTCCGTTGAAGGGATCGAGTTGCTCGAAAAAGTGCCGTATGGTGGGCTCCTCGTTGAGGCAGTAGGGCTGATTCTGGTACTGCTGTATTTCACCAATAATTTCGGATACTTTTCGCCGCTTGGAGAAGTTAATAAGCTCCGTATTGGTCAGCAGATCTGGGTTTCCCTCCTCCAGATGCAATATATGTGTCAAATAGCGACCAAAGAATGGCACACAGGGCGGATTAATTGAGCGTAATCGTTCTTGATATTTCTTAAGATGATCTTCGCTTAATTCACGGCACTCATCCAGGAATTTTCGATGGCGTTCCGGCAGCCCATTAAATGTGGCACGCAGTCGAAAAACCGCCGCTGTGCCCATGGCAGCAACAATTGAGAGTATGCCATTAAAATTGTTGAGTTCAAGCATTACCATCATCACTTCGATTGCGCGCTGCATTATGGCCAAACGTTCATCGTAGTTCTCCGCCTCCATGATAGATCTTTCAATCCATCGTGTCACATTTGTGGTATGTTTCATTATTTTAAGCAGATTGGGACTTTTTAGCTCTTTATCCTTCTTGGTCCATGGCGAACCAACCAACTCTGATGGCTTCACATTTTTGTACATCTCAAACTCCAGCAGCGTCAGTTGCCGGGCCACCTCAAGCGGATGTAAAGTGAGCAGCGTTATCTCATCATCTGGCACGTTCAGATGGCATTCAATGGGCGGTGGATCGTGACCATAGGCATAAACAATTTTCTTATTGCTTTGTTTATTCTGTAAAGACAAGAAAATTTATTAGTAAAATTGTGTTTGAACGGATCAGGGTAAATAAATGATGATAAAGTTTGCTGGCTGTTTCTATCAAACACATCGAATGACTTACCTTACGATCCACAATCTTTCGTACAGAGTCGACCCATTTACGCATAGATTTGCTGTTGACGTCATTGAGAAAGTGCAACAGTCTGTCCAGCAGTGTCGGATCCTTCTCAAAATCATAGAAATGGTGATCCACCCAGTGGCGCAGCACGTTTAGTACACGAAATTGCACAGGTTGTACAAATTCCTTGCGATAACGTTTCCAGTCCTCGCGCTGCGAGTTTTTAAGCATTTTGTCGCTGTCCGTCGTTGAAGTTGCCGTCATCGATGCATCCTTGTCCAGATCAGCACTGCCGCCAGTATTGTTTGACTGCTGCTCTTGGTACACCAGGCTAGGTTCGGGTATTTCGAAACGTTCCATCAACAGCGTCAGAAGCTGCTGTGGCGAGCAAAAGTACCGATATGTGGTTAAAAAGGTGCGCACAAAAGTGGGATCTGCATAGATGTGATAAGTAAGTCGCTCAATCAATTTACATAGCGTTGCGCCCTTAATCATGGGCACAACGCCGCTGTCTCGCTCCTCGAGCATAATATTCTCAGCACTATCGGGTACCGCAAACTTATAGATCTCTGGACTGGGCATGCGCAAGGGGTGCTTGCGCTCAATATCCTGCAGTATACTGTCCAGTATACGGTCAAGCATAGACTTAGTATTAACCATTATTAGATCCGCCATCCAGTCGTTTTTATGCTGTGCATTCTTTGCTGATAGCACAATAGCTGGATGCATGCGGGTGATAAGCTCAAAACTATTCTTAAGCTCGTCAGTATCCACCCGATCGTTGATCTCCACACGACGCATAAAGAACTTCTCCTTTAGTCGATAATCGTAGGCGGTGGCGCCCGCCGATGGTGCTTGCTTCTTGGTATTCGCTTTACAAAGCAGCATAAGTCCGTCAAATAGAAATACTTTGCGCTCGCTCCAGATGCGCTTTCCCGATCCAAGTTTACTGAGTGAATCCTCTGCAAAAAGAAGTATGAATGTTAATATTGTTATTATAAATGTAAAATTAAAAGGAACAATCTGAGTCCAAGCTCTTTTCTCCTTCCACTTACCGCGTATAAACTCATTACAGTTTAGGCCCACATCCTTATCATCCCAATGCTCCACTTTTAACTGCAGCTCACGCGTGCGTTCAATGGCCATCTGGCGTCGCACACGGCTGCTGACCGGCATCAGTCGCTCCTTAGATAAGTTGGCCATCACCTTTTCAAGATCACAGTGCAGTGGATGCAGGAGTCCCTGCACTTGCTCAAAACTCTCGATATCGTCCTGTGATGTACTGAGATCCATGAGATGTTTTATGTAATCAAAGTACACAAACGCATGACATATGGGCACTAGCAGCAGCTTTGGCAGATAATACTTGACCGCATCTCGAAAGCCATGTCCAGCTGACATCAACGAAAGTGCCTGTAAGGAAAGAAAGTTTTTGATTATATAAAAAAAACAATATAAAAGACAAATAAATAATTCCGCTTTTCAAAAGCTAGGGTTACATTTTACCCAAGTGTCTCTTTTTTTTAATCGGAAATGTATTTATTATTATTATATAATCACAACATCATAAAGCGCTACTTACATCACGTTTTGCCAGAAGATTACTTAGAGCATCGCGTGAAGCTTGTGAAGTGACATCGTGTGCATATTTCTTGTACACATCGAACTCTTCAGCTTCGGCAAGTTCTTCAAAACAGCTGGCAACGTAGGGTGCGTTTTGTTCTTGCGACATTTCGATCACATCTTCCAGAGAGCCCAGAAGCGTGACCGTGACCTCATATATGTCCATTATGTTGGAGAATATCGGCTCAAGTTCCTTGGGATCACGCGTAATCTTAACAAGCTCCTCGCGAAACACGCGTATGATCATGTGCAGATCTCGTTGATATTGCTTCTCGTCATTTATCAGCTCTTTCACAGTCTCCTCGTAGGTGGCGCTGGCGCGCTGCGCGGGAAGCGATAATGGGCTGGGCAATAAATTGCACTTGAGATGATCACTGCTCTGATCTAGCATATCAAGCAGAACACGATCGGCATTCATGACCACCTCAATGTCCTCTTTGGCGATCTCGCAATGTGAGATTCTACCCACATAATCCGCAGCCATTTTGAGTATATCGGCAGAAATGCACTCGAGAACGGCCACCAGATAGGCCGACACAGAGCTATCGATCTTGAACTGCAGCACGTCTTTTTGAAGAAGCGTATGGACGCGTTCAGTTGGCAGCAGTGATTTACGTTTTTTCGAATTGATGACTTCGTTGGCTTCCTTAAGGGCCCATTGGTCAATGGGCGCTGGAAACGACTTATTAACCTTATCTTCCACATCCTGCACAGAATGCGGCAATGGTTTCGCGCAAAGCATTGCCAGTAGACGCACGCACAAATTCTCCACATACAAAAGCGCATCCTCTTTGGCTGTTACTCGAGGATTCACCTGCTCAAGAACCTTACGTAGCGATGGTATAAACAATCCGCGCCAACGTGCCGCATTCTCAATTTTTGTAAAGTCGTAGCCATCAGTGTCCTGCACAGTGGAAGCAACGCCAACACTAATCCCATGGCTACCACTGCTGGAAAACATTTCTGCACTCCGCACTCACTCACATTAACACACAAACATGCACACACAAACACTCTTGTTATTAGTCAACAGCAACGTCGTCGTCGGGCAGCAACATTTTAACGCGTTTGTTGTCTGTCCTTTTTTGCTTGAACTATGTTATGCGTTATATATTTTTAACTCAAAAGGATAAAAACAATAATTTGCTTTCACATACTATACATACAATTTTTTCTCAATATATTTTCTCTGCAAATTCTGCTTACAACGACGTTAAGTTAGCTGCTCCTTTCGCTTAGCAGTGCAGGTAAACGATTATAATATTCGATAACCAGTGACTAAAATGTCTATCGAATTTAAATTCTAATATAGTTTTATATGTTTTAAATGTTTTGTCAAATATTATATAATAGTTTACCACACTTTATAATTAAAATAAAATTATTTTCAATTGAATTTGTTTATTTAAAACATTTTTATTTAATTTGGCAACACAAAATCATCAATTCATTCACGATAAGCGTAAATTTGTGTTAACTGTAAACACAGCCGGTCACATATGGTGATTGGATGCCAAAACTCACTGTTTTTTCTCCAGTCGCCATTTTTTGTTATTGGAATTGGCTCTTCATACACTCGTAATTCGACTTTAATCCAAATCTTCTTTTTTTTGTTGTATATTGAGTAAATATGAGAAAAATGTTCAAAAGGCGGTAATTCAAATGGGTTTGTAATCCCTTCATGCTCAGGATTGATAGCTGAAATGATTTCATGTGTCCTGTACAAAAATTTCGATGTCAAGGACTTTCAAAGCTTGAGACAACAAATTCAAAATGTAGGTCCCAGTAAAACTAACTTAAAATATTTAAATTTTCTAGTATACTTTTCTAATATTGTGTGATATATTTAACATGTTTGAGTAATATTTTGTATACTAGTTAACATTTTAATATTGTTTTTCAATTTGGCCACACAATTCCCTCGATCCATGGAACATAAGGGAAAACTCTTGTGTGAATTGTATATGATTGTTCTACGGAACATTCTTTTCCATGAGATACAATACCATAAATCGCAAAAAGGCAATTTTCTCGACCAGTATAAGCTCCAAATATAGGACCACCAGAATCGCCTTCGCAAACATCTCCAATTGCTTTAACTGGTTCAGTACAAAATTGGTATTTTATGTCAGTCTTCGATTTCACTTTACAAGTGCTTAATTCTCTTTGTTTTAAAACAGTTTTGATTAACATATTTCTATAGACGTCCTTATCGTAGCCAGCCACAACAAACTCTTTTATTTCACTACCATCATCTGGAGGTAGACAAGCGGGCTTTATTGCTTTTGTTTTTATGTTTGCTTCACGATCAAGTTTTAATAGGGCAATATCATTAATTTTGTTTAAAGGATCATCAGTATAACCATCGTGCAAGAATAAAGTTGTAGTATAATTGTTTTCCGTATTACTTGCATTACGTTCTCCTAAGACCACATAATACTTCCTGTGAAATAGTAAACCATAAACCTGAACGAAACAAAACACAATTATATACAGAGACTTACCACGCTGTACCTTTTTCGTCTTTCTTGAAACAATGAGCTGCAGTCAACACAAACATAGAACTTATTAAGACACCACCACAGAACGGTTCGAGTTTCAAATTATCCGGTGAATTCCGTTGCAATGAGACCATAAATGGTAGTTCATTCAATACTGTAACTTCACCATCTATTAT
This sequence comes from Hirtodrosophila trivittata, assembly GCA_035045065.1. Lineage (NCBI taxonomy): Eukaryota > Metazoa > Arthropoda > Insecta > Diptera > Drosophilidae > Hirtodrosophila > Hirtodrosophila trivittata. The sequence goes on from JAWNNK010000856.1 coordinate 4,689,815, forward strand.
CAGCATTTCTCTTGGGCAATAATTATTAATTCTGGTAAACCCCATGCATGCTAAAATATATAATATTTATTACAAAATTTGAAATAACAGTACTCTCAGTTACAAATTGAAAATGTTTGCTTATGGATTTTTATGTACATGAGTCAAATCTTCTTTTAGTCGGTTAAATTATTTATGTTTAGTCAGGGGAGGACTAAAGCGATGGCAAAGCAGGCGGTAGTCTGCTAGTAAAGCTTTTCCGGATTTCCGTAAAATAAAAAAATATTTTTCAAGTAGTATATGTAATTGTTTCTGTTAGTTACCTTCTTCAGCTTTGTTTTTATACTTTCGTTTTCCCGGACAGCAATAATATTCATTGTTATAACCGCAGGACTCAACTGCAGAATCATTACTAGTGTACTCAATGATCTGAAGAGCGGCTTGACATTGTTTTAAAGGCATACAATTTTCACACTCAGGACCATTTGTGGGAATTGAAGCACTGTGAGCAATTGTCACAGACGTTACAAATATAATTATTAAATTGACCACTCTGTTCGAATCCATTTTATGAAATGAACTGAACTGAGGAGTACAAATATTTATATAAAACAACAACTAAAAATTATCAGAGACCATCCAGTTCAATGACATCAAATTTATATAAGGTACGTCTTGCTTAAAACACGACACTATGGGCCAACGATCACTTTTTGTGGAACAGAGGAAAATAAGTTTTGTTTTTTTTTTCATTAAGTTGTGGATGTAACTAGGAAGTGTTTTTAAAAAATGGGACTGGCGCCTCAGCTGCCACTCACAAAATAATATAAATTAAAGTTTGGGTAGTGTATATTAAAATTTCTTTTTACGAACAATTTATTACTCCATAATTTGCATTAGAATAGTTCACCTCACAAATTTGTACATATTAGATAACTTTCATTTATAGGAAGAGCACAACCGATTTATGTAAGCCACAATGATTAAACGTTGGTCCGAATCGTGCAATTACTTGACATCATTTTAAATTTTTGTACACTTTAAAGTTGCATTTAAAAAGTAACGTCTTTAAAGCACGTTGATCCCATAGTACACGAGAGCCGAATTTTATGTCGAATATTTTTGCATGCTGATAAAACTTTTAGACGTTACCATAATCAGAAACTTTGTTTTTTTTTTCTATGATTTTTATTGTTTTGTGATGGGTTCCACAAGAGTACTGGTCGACAATAGGACATGCAAACTGTTGATAACATATTTTATGGAGCATACTTCTGATTAAAAAATTGATGGGCGTATCAATTTATCAAGCTTATTCACATTTTGAATGAAAAAGCATTATTGATTTGGTTTTATAAACATATTTCCATTCCACCTACTTAAGCTGATACTAATTGCAGTATCGTTCAATTGGTGTACTGATAAAACTCAATTTATATATACATTTTCATCAATTTACCAACTGGCAACTTATATCCTTAATAGTTAAAAGTTTGCTCAGCTCACACCAGATACAACTGATTAAATATCGAGCATCTAACTCGCCTTTATACTTAAACTGTTCGTTAAGTTTACTTATCATATAAGAATATGTATGAAGCTATTATAAGCAGTTATCTCTCCAGCAGTGTTCCACGTTGTTTTTTTTGTGGGGGCTGCACCTCGTCTACTTTTGTTTTGATACCGACATCGGTCAGCTTGCCCCCTTTGCGCTGTAGTTGTTTTTCGATGATACGTGCATTATTCGCATAACTATCAGCAATCTCGCGCTGTAATTAAAAACAAACCAGATTTAGTTGTGTTGCCGATACGATATAGTGCCAACTGCTAGCTTACCGCCTCGATTTCATCCTCTTCCTCATCAATAGTGGACACAGTAACTGAGCTAAACTTGCCCATATTTTTAGTATGTCGTGTTACCATAACTTTCTTTCCATTGGCGTCCACTATACCCGAATCTTCAGCACTAACGTTAGGTACGCTACTAGGTGGCACGGGCGCAGCAACAGCGGTATTACTTTTAGTCTCTAATGCCAGTTTATGTGCCAAGGGAATCTCACCCTTGGTACGCACCAACGCGTTATTCATTATAAAGGTAACGTGGGAGTCAGTACCATGTCGGTAGAACAATGGCAGGTTGCAATTGCGGCACTTTAGACGTGAAAGCATGAAAAAGAAGATTGATTAAAACAAGATTATATATACAAATTTTGTCATTTCACTTTTCTTTTTATTCCATATAATTATATATGGACACAAACATACCTTATAGCGATACTGCTTCTCAATGCCTTTACCCTTGCGCCGAATATAAATAATTATTGGGGATGGATTGTAAGTTAATTTGTTAGCATGGTCGTTGGCATCAATAACTCTCGCACTATCTGCCTCGCGCAGTGGTAACTGATCCAAGATGCAATCTGACCAAACACATTTGTTGACATTAAAAAAATTTTCAAAATACCACCATTCATATACATACCTAAAATCAGGCACATTTTGCCACATATGCAATAGTAGATGTTTAACGGCTTCTCTTCATTATATTCTTCTTGATCTTTTGTATCAGAGCATACAATGCTGCGCGAGACTACTTTCGGCATCTTATTTTATTTAAGTAAAGCAAATTTGTTAAGATATTGTAAAGAATACAGTTTTGCTTGAACAGTGTTGGATAATCTTTGATGCAATCAGATGTTTTATATTAATCGATAGCTCATCAACGATTACTCTATTCATGATAGTATCGAGTATTCATATTTAACAATAGTATCGAAGGTACAATGTACACATTTTTAACGCTAATGCTAGGAGGGTGACATCACAAACAATTATGCATATCTTTACACAGAACGTTACTATCCAGTACAAACCTCGCTGTTTTACTACATATTTTCACCTTATTTTACCAGAAGCCTCAATTTGTGGACGATGAATTTAGAATAACAGCATTTATTGTCCATACCTTAACGAGGTACGATTGGTACACTTAATTTTCAACGCAACCCCGATTATGCTGCTATGCTATATCTCCTGTTAAGATTTTATGGCAATTGGCAGCACTGCCGTGAAATTGGAGCAAAAGGTTGTTTTTATTTACATTTATTTTATTATTACTGTTATATTGATGTGTACTAAAATCAATAACAAACCAACAGTGCAACAGATAGCAGAGCTATGTTACAACAAATTTAGAGATTTACCGAAAACGGGAAAGCCCACAAGTAACCAATGGACAGTGCTTGCTGGTATAGTGCAGCATGATAATCGATCACAATCCAGCAAAGTGGTTTCTCTTGCTACGGGGTGAGTAAGGTTGAAAGTATAGTGCCGGCTATATATTAAAATTCTATATATGTATTTAGGACAAAGTGCATTGGATATAGCCAGCTATGTGGAAAAGGTTTAATGGTAAATGACTCCCATGCTGAGGTACTGGCGCGGCGAGCTTTCCTGCGATATTTACACAACGAGCTATTACAAGCAACCACCCGGAATGCACGCAATGAAAAGGATGCAGTCTTTACCTGGCAGCCAGATTCAGGTTGTTTTCAGCTAAACGATCAACTGGATTTTCATTTTTTTAGTACTCAAACGCCGTGCGGAGATGCGTGCATTATTTCTGATTCAGATAATGGCTGTGAATCATTTACGCTTCCGACAAAACGACAACGGTTAGATCTAGATGACAAAGAAACCTCTGAATCAGGGATGCCCCTACCTGTGAATTCCACAGTTTATACTGGAGCCAAATTGATAGCCAAGCGCAAAATGCTGTGCGATGACATGCTGCAAACGCCATCAGCTCTGCGCACTAAGCCCGGGCGTGGCGAGCGTACATTGTCCATGTCCTGCAGTGACAAATTGTCTCGCTGGAACGCGCTTGGTGTTCAAGGCGCGCTGCTCGACATGCTGATCGATAAACCCATTTATTTTAATAGCTTTAATTTTAGTTGCTCAGATGCACGTCTTGATTGCCTACAACGGGCTATTTATCTGCGCTGGCAAGGTAGAAGCTTTAAGCAAGTTCGTTACGAGCTTCAGAAGCCAATAATACGCATTGATGCTACACTTCCATTTGAGTGTGCGCAGCGTGTCGACTGGCAGCCGGCACCCAACGGTATCATTTGGGCTCAGCTACCGGAGGCACTGAGGTGAGACACAGGTCATCCTATTAAAACCATATCAGAACATTTAAATACTTACATCTTGCAGGCCTTTTGAAATAGTTGTAAACGGTAAACGGCAGGGCGTCACCAAGAAAAAGTTGGACACTCCACAAGCTGCTTTGGCTGTCAGTAAATATAAAATCTTTCTTAATTTTCTGGATTTACTGGACTGTTCCAAGGATTTGCGTGAAAAACTAAACCTTCAACTGCCCGATCTGTACAATTTAACTTATGCATCTTGTAAAGCTATGTCTAAGGATTACCAGTTGGCATGGCTGCAATTAAAGTCTGAGACTTTTCAACAGTGGACATGCAAGCCGAAAGAATTGCTTAATTTTACCAAGCAATTATAATGTATACATTTCTTACAATTACTTAAATTTAATATAATTAATATACAAGAGTCATTCTTTGGTTGAGTTTATTTTCTCACTTATCAAATAGTAGAGGATTATTCATATTTATGTTTAGCTTTTAATCTGACCAATGATTAGTCAGAAGGAAAGTATGCAATGTTTATTTTAAGCGTAAAAGGCTTTACGTATATGACTTATATATGAACAGCTTACTTTATTTCAATTGTAACGCTTCAACCGAGCACAAGTCAATTAAACTTCTGGAAAAATGTCTCGATGTGTAGTTGGTGCTCTGCTGGTGCTCCAAGCCATGATTACTTTGGGACTTGTTCAAGGTAAGAAATTCAGCTAAAAATTCTAACTGCAATCTTAATACTAATTTAATCAAATTTTTCACAGCATCAGATATAAGCACTAGGTTGGAGTACAAGATAGATGAATCCGTTACGCCGGAGTATCATTCTAAGCTACTGCCTTTCAAGATGATCGGGAGAAAGTTTTATTCTATTGCTAATGAAATATTTAACTGGTTCCAGGCTGCACAAGAATGCCGCAAAATAGGCGGAAACCTAATGAGCCTGACATCCGATAAGGAAAGAAAACTAATTGGATTATACCTAAATAAAACTAACGAGTATTGGCTGGATATCAATAAACTCGGTCAAGATGAATATGTCTCCATTGTGACAGGCTTTAAGGCTCAATATAAAAACTTTATTGAAGAAGAAACAGAAGATACCAAAGAGATCGCTATACGAAATTGCGTAGCATTGCAATATGACGAACAAGATGGATTTGTTATGAAAAAAAAGGATTGCTTGAAGCCTGCTAGTTACATATGCCAGTTATCCACACCCCGCACAATTTCCGTTTTGGTATGGTAATAAATCATACTTCCTTCGACCAGTTCCTCATATACCTAAAAATGAATCGGCTAAAGATTTTTTAAATAGATTTGTGTTTTGATTGAAAAGAATCTGTGTATTTAACATGCAACATCTAAACGTAATATATTTTTACTTTGTAATACCATAATGTGTAATACATATTAATCTAATTGTCATTTATCAAATGTTTAACAAACAAACGTAAATATAAAGATAAAAGTACAAGTACAGATACAAGATACAAGATACAAATACAATTTAAGCAAATCGAATAAGCGAGGTACATGTGTTATGCTATGCTATAAGTTACGAGCACTAAAAACTAAAAACGAGACATTAACAATTGGATCATTCAGCTGGAGCTCTGGGATCAGAGCATCGCATCTCATCCGCTTCTACGGTGCACGCTGTGATATACATATAGCTAAGCATTCAACTCGTATCCATTAACTTTGACCATGTGTTGTATCAAACAGTTTAGTTGCTCAGTGTCCACCGATTTCACGCAGCTCTCGCTTGCCCAACGGTAATGGAGGTCGGAAATTGTTGATGACCTTGCCGTTGAATTCATTGCAGGGGCACTCCTCCTTGACATCGTAGGCATTGAGATTACGCATAGCGTTCAGTTGATCATCGGAAACCTTGATGGGTGTCTTGAAAACAATCCAAATAACGCACTCCGAGCAGGGAGGAGTTGTTAGTGAGCCTTCGTAGGTCCAGTAAGTATGTACATTGGGCAACAGCTTGCCAGGATCACAGCCCTGTGGCAGCGTAACCCGATCACCCTTGTGCAGCACAAACTGCAGCAGGCTGCTAACCTTGTCCAGTTCGGCATGATGATCGCCAGGCTGCAAGAACACACCAAGTACAGCAAGACCGTCGGGTGCGGCGGCTGCCTCCCCAAACGACTTGTACTTAGTGGTATTCCAGTGGACCAGATGAAGTTCACCAGCATATGAGACACCATCAACGGTGTGCTCTGAACCCTTGGAGTCTGTGCAGCCCCAGTGGCAGTGGAACTGTTCCAGCTTAAAGATCTGATTACCCAACGGCCCACCAGTCAACTCCGAATTGGCGCCATTTACATCCACGCGCCAGCAGTAGCCTATAACAAAAAGCGAGCATGGATTATTATGATGAACTGATTATGTCTTGGCATTTGAACCTACCGGGATTAACCAGACTCTTTGTGTCCTCTGGCACGTACTTCCATTTAAGAGGTGCCGCCTTTAGGTCACTGCCCTTCTTAGCGCTCGATGGCGTTATGTCCACTGGCGACTGACGGTGACCCGATGCATGCGGATAGTCCTTGGCCCAGTGTGCGGGTCCTGAAAGTACAAAAATAATAATTATTAGAAAATTTTGGATGGATATATATGGATGTAATGCATAATTTCTATAATTATTTCTATTTCTAAAAATTATTTTTAATTCTTAATTAATTTAATTTTATTAATTTTACCAAGTAGTTATAATAAATACTATTATTTAAATTTAATATAAAATTAAAAGAGTCATTCTTTGGTTAGGTTTATTCAGGATTATTCATATTTATGTTTAGCTTTTAATCTGACCAACGATTAGTCAGAAGCTAATGTTAATTGCTTATAAGAATAGCTAACTTTATTTCAATTGTAACATTTTATGACTTCTGGGAAAATATAATTGATTGGAAGTTAAAAAATGATCATTAATGGGAAATTTAGCTAAATCGGAATTAACTTAAGTAGAAATCAAACGATGTAGCATTTTCTATATAGATACAGATACAATGTATAATAAAAATTAATTTTGTTACCATTTTCTCTATAATTATTTCTATTTTTATGTCTGGTAGAAATGATTCTTGCTAAACAAAACAGAGTCGTAAAGCTGTTTATCTTTTTATACTGTGAAACGATTGAGTAGTTTTGATTTGTCTAGAAATAAGCTTTAGTTTTGAGTGGTTCTGTCATATTCGAGGAAGTATTTACGAGTAAGAGCTGCGGGGTTAAACCCCAAACTAGATTTCGCTCTATTTATAACGACTTTACATTTAATTACAATAGTTTTTGTTTATGCTTAGATTATATCATAGGCGGGGCTCTATAGTTATACCAACCCCTGTTAAAACCTGATTTGAGATCGGCTAAAGACCGGTTCTAAGCCAGCTCGATGCTGTTTAAAAACAGTTGTTCAAAATTGAATTCTTAATGATGTTTAACAAAAAATATATATTAAATGTTATTAAGAGAACGCTTAGGTGTCTACTCGTAAAATTATATTATTGAATTACAGCACGGTAATTTAGTTACTTGTTGACTTTTATTTACTGAAAATCACAACTTTCTGGCATTGTTCATATACCCATAAATATATATATATATATATATACATATGATTAATTAAGATTATAAAATTGAATACACAAAGTAGGAAATTCTCAGGTAAATACTAGTATTTATAAAAGTCTTTTACAAAGTCGGTCTAGGAATTTTATCTATTAAAGCGACGTTGATAATACAATGTTCTTTCATGTTTGCAGCATTTGCGATTTTAATTAGTGTCGTGCGGAGCTGCAGTAAGAGTTAAGTAAATATTGAGAATGAGACTAGCGTCACGTGCCATGGCAGACTCACTCAAGAGAACTCTAGAGACTCTGGAGAAGAGTCATGTGATACGATCGGCCACTGACGCAGGCACGAGATAAACCGCAAAGAACAATAACAAGCCAATACACGACCAGGTGGAAGTGTGTGCTGGCGGTGCACAAGTTGTGGCCAAGAAACAAAATCTTATGAATGTCAAGGTGCGACTTAATCTGGCGTTGCCTTATCTAATTTTCAGATGACACATGATAAATCACCTTACAAAGCTACTGTCTTTGGGTATTCAATAAAACAGCCCTTAAGACTGGCAGAGCCCATAAATCAAGTCATGTGAAATGCATATTCCTTATCAGGGGCAGTCGCCAATTATGTAATTAAGTGAAAGACTGTCAAGAAAGAAAATAAAGAGAATCAGAACGTCGAGAATTGTGCAACCAACAGAAGTCTTATTTATGCCCATTCCAGGCATGTGACAAACAAATTGACAGGCTAAATAAATAAAAATATATATATATACATATTATATATATATATATATATATATATATATATGTTTATTGACTTGTGTATGCACAAGAGTTGTACTGTTGTTAAATAAAACACACCTGCCTATGGTATGTATATCACGTATACGCCGTGTATGGTTGCCCAGCTGAAGTTTGATCTGGGAGACCCGCACGATCCTTTTTTATAATTTTTTCTGTCTGTGTGTATGTGTGTGCAAATTTCCGGCCAGCAAACTGGTGATTTATGATAAAGCTGTCATTTAGTCAGCTGCTTTTCTATTTATTTATTTTATAAACTTCATTTTGTTTTCGGTCGGCAGCTGCCGGCAAATATTATGCCAAGTTTGTAGCTGCCTTTTGTTGTAAATTCTAAAGATCAACTGGCGACGTTTGTCAGTCAGATAAATATTGCTGAGCAAATACTTACGAAAGCAGAGAAAAAAGATGGCAATTATAAGAGTTTAAATACCCTAACAAAATCTCAAAATTTACTATAAAGAACAATAGTCTAGCTACTAGATGATAAATATATTGAACAAATAAAAGTTGCGTTGCATATTCAATATCAAAGTTGAAATACTTTCAAAATTACTCAATGAATAATTGAAATTAAAACCAAATGAAGAAACGCACGTGCCAGAAATGCATACGAGTAGTATATGTAGTCGTAATTAAAGGTCTAACTGATTAACAATTAAACAATTTTATCTGCCACAAATATTTGAACATACTCATATTGTGACAGCAACACGCTCTTTCAACAATTGCCTCATTTTTCCAGTTTCAGTTCAATTAAGAGCACATATAACATTTATATGGTATACGAATTTATATATATATATATATAGCAGATCATTAATGTCGTGATAAAATCCAAATGATTGTTTAATTGAATTTGTGAAAAGAAATGCCCGATCTGTATATGGTATTACTAGAAAGCTGAACAAACAACAAACAAATGGAAAAACTTGTTTTGCACTCAGAGAATCAAGGAAATAATTCAAATTAAGCTGTAAATTTTCATTAGAATTTATGCAGCATTTCCCCATTTTATAATCACTTTCGTTGTTTTTTCAATTTCCAAACAGACTACAAAAAAACACAACGCAATTCTCATGTTTTATCCATTAAGTGTTTAGGCTATAAACCGAACCGAGTAGAAAACTCGTTTCGACAAACTTAAAATTTTTCATTAGCATTTACGAATTACAACTTGCATGATAATATCTAATTGATGCTTTCATATATACATATATATATATATACAGATATATATACATTGGGATATACAGAATACTAACGTCTATCATGAGCTTTTTGCGTGCCTTTTAAGCTAAGGAACTGCATGCTAATTGGGCCTTGAAATGTACAATGAACTAATACTTAAATGGAATATTAAGTCGGGATATTCTTTTATTTAATGTGTTGATATATAGCTGACAGTATCGGGCTATTCTAATTGTACGTTCTTATATATCACTCGTTCTATTGTCAGACAGTGGGAAGCCCCAGCACTGCGCTAAGCCTTATGCTGGTTCCGTGGTTCCAAGCGTTTATCTAATGACCCACAGTTGCTTCAATTCAGATATTTACAACCCTTTTGAACCCTTTCGGTCAATTCTCATAGCTAATTATTTGTTTGCATGTGGAAATTGTGAGGTTATTGAATTACACAAAAACAAAAATAGAAAAGAAATATGCACAAATTCAAACTTATTGTAATTTTTGACCAAATTGTCACGTACATATTGAAAGTTTTCTTGTGCTTGTTAAAAACATTTTCCAAGTCATAAATTTATTAATTTATTTTCCATGTTTTCTAGACATTTTCATAAATTTTATTTAGGTATATACAATAATTTTGATCACGCAGCATTGGATGATTTTATTGCCCTGGCCAAAAATAATCATCAATAAAAATATATTAATATTTTATATCAACTCACACGGCCCGCAGTGCTACTTTCATCACCTCCAAATGATCCAGATCTCTTTCATAACATTTATAGAGCAATAGATCATAAAAACTAATTGCAATGTTTATCTTGGCTACGCAATTACGCAGTATCTATAAGATTGCGTCTATAAGATTGTATCTATAAGGTTGCTTAAAAAGGGCGTGAAGACGTAAAAGGCCAACTTTTTGTAATATGTAAAGTGAATATACACAATAGGTTGCTAAATATGGAATAAGGACGTCAATGGAACTTATAGAAACATATTATAATAATAGTTACAATTTCCATTAAGCAATATAAAGGACAAATGAATCATAAACCTTCTAAGATACAGCTGTATTCTTCCATTAGGAATTTTGATATCAAAAATGAATACAATAACTGAACTTTATGATATTGAAACTGAAACTGATTCACTCTCTTTTCTATATACTCTTAAGGGAACCACCTATTACATTTAAAATATTCATATATATTCGATGATATTGTATTTTTCAATTAGGAATTTTCATATCACAAATGAGTCTAAGAAAATAAAGAAGAATACAATAGCTGCACTTTATGATATTGATATAGAAACTGATTCATTCTCCTATTCTTCCTATTCAAATCCTCTGAAGGAAACACCCATTATATTCGAAATATTGATGTATGTCTAATGTCTAATAATGTATTATTATATCATTATAATTATATATAAAAATAGTTATAATTTGACAAAAACGATAATTATATTTTATATATATATACCGATTGCAAGCGACAGCTATTAACGAGAAATCTGGGGAATATATAAACTGATTTATACTATATACCGGTTTTTGATCAATTTACAAAAAATATACGAAGGCACGCGAGTCTCAATCTTATGTACAAGTATGTATCATCTGTTCGGATGCGGTCAGAGGTTACAAATTGATGTGATTAAAGCGGATTCTATAATCTTAACACTTATATTATATATATATATTATATATATGAATATTGATTCTAAGCTGAACGTACCTATGCTTAATGTAAGAACCACTCATGTTTTGAGTGGGCTATATAAGTAAAATATGAGTGCCACTGATAAGGGAGTACTCCAGCCAGATGGAAGACGCTCCTTCGTCGGAAAGTTACCAGAACAGACCAGTCAAATCAATTAACGCAATCAGTGACAGAACAACAGTGAAAGAAATCAAAACAAATCGAAACAAATTGCCGAAAAATTCAAGTTGATTTGCTAGATATCTACGAACAAACATTCTTTTATTATTTATGGGCAAATGTTATTATTTTATTATATATGACTACGATAAGTGACTATCATGTGACGCCAAAGGAGGGCATTGGCAGTGGCATACAGAACGTTTGACAAGCCATGATTAAGGCCATGATATAGTGCTGACTTTGGAACTGGTCTTCAGTACGTCCTTAGGAACCACACATGCACTTGACCAGCGGCGCATAAGTAAACGAACTGCCTTCAAAAGGCAAAACAACAAAACGACATAAGAAGGAGAAACAGAAAATCGACAATAACTAATAAAACAAGTCAGACAAAACTAAATATATAGTCTCCAGTCGAATATTAGATACTCATCGAAAATATATATCGTATTTTATGATTCTTGTTTTCCAACTTGTTTTATTTCGATTTGAGTAGATCTCTCCCAAAAGACAGGTTCAATAAAATAAACAATAAAAGTTAAGATCGTTGGGTAATAGTCATATTGGGTCTCTGTCTGTTACGATCGTGTTACAACTTGTGTGAATTATTTATAATACCTTTTCTGCCAGTGTATGGGAGAGAAGAGAACTCGGAAACTCGTTTCAATTTGTTGGGGCGACTGACTCTCTGACTGGTTTAATGGGAAGCACCCGCACCAACACTCAGTTGAGATCACGAGACAAAGCTCGTGCGAAGCGGCGATTGCTGGATAAATTTCCCCTACCCCTACACCCATTCTCCCGTTCCTGCTGTGTATCAGCAGACTGCGTATACTATTTAATTAGGGCTGTCGCATATTTATGAGCACCCGACGAACCTATGAACGTGTCTATGTGTCTATAACTCTGGGGTGTGAGCTGATGGTATGTGTGTGTGTATATACTATATGTATATATCTGAGTTTGAGTTTGTGGAGTGGCAAATTGATGATGCATGTAATTGAAGCGCAAAGCGCCATTTGCGTTCAAACTGAGCTTGATTGAAATACTTAACTGGAGTCAAAACAGCGACCAGTCCTAACCAGAACAGTGTGTACTCAAAATGCGAACAGCTGAGTAATCAATGTGAGAAGATACTTTATTTTAGTCACTGTTTACTGATAATGACTCGCCTGACTTACAATCTGCTCTTTCTTCTGTTTCTTCTAGCCCTCTTTTTCTTGATAGCCATAGCCATAACCATACTCATAACACAATATCTTATCGTTAACAATTCATTAAACGAATACTGTCTGGAAAATTGATGTGACGTTTTTTATTTTATTCATCAGCGCAGAAAATATATATATAGATGGCATCGTTTACATTGCAAGAAAGATATTAATTTTTGTTATCTATACGATAACACGTGTATTCAATCAAGACTTGTCTCAATTGACAAGCGGCTCGTATGCCATAAGTTGCACGTCCGATGCAGTTGATCGAACCTGTTTATATTTGCTGTTTTTTTCTTTTGAACTCCTAAAAACTTTCCAATATCAAATCAGATCGTTGCACGCATGCGCAACTTGTTTGTAAACAATGCTTAAGTTGTATTTGTTGGGATATAACAAAAGATATGTCGCAGCTTACCGTTCTCTTCGGTATAACCCCAGTGGTGGCTCATGTTGTTGTTGTTGATCTTTGGTATCTGTGTGGTGTAAGACGTAGAACGGTGTTGTATCACTCGCGATATCTGAGAAGCGTTTAAGTTCTATATAGAATTTTACTGAGCGTTTTATAAAGACCGGGAATGGAATGGGAACGCGACTGTTTAGTAAGTCCGCTGGCTGTAGACTGTTTGACTCGAGGTAGCGTCGCTGACTTCGAAGCCGTTGCGCCAACTAAAAAGTTAAACAAAAAAAAACACGCACCCAACCAAACTGAAAGAGCGAAAGAGAGAGAGAGAGGTAGAGAGGCGGTGTGTGAGCACAAGAGAAAGAGAGGGGGAGAAGAGAGGCGAAGAGAGTGTGACAATTGAAATGAACTGAACGAAACTGAACTTAACTACTGTTTAACCCTCTCTCGCTGTGGGTTAGAGGAATAGAACGTAGGAGGGGAGGTTGGGGGTGGGTGGAGGAAGAGGCTAGTAAAGCGTTATGAAAACTGTTGAAAGTTCAATAGCTGAACAACCCGCGCACACCCTAGCATCGCTAATTGATGTGCACTGTGTCGCAAATTTTGCGTATACGCAATGCGTATACAAATTTTGAAAAATTATCGATATCGAAATTGTTCAAAGATCGATACTTAAATATGATTGCAAGCTAAAAACGAACCACTGTTAATTATTGCATAGTTTCAGGTTCAGAAAAACTGTGTTCGTGCCAGTGTTGTCTAGCTTTTCGAAGAAGAAATATAAATATGGATGGGAAAACAAGCCAAAAATAGTTAAAGCTAAGAAAATAGCTTTAAAAATAGTTTTTATCAACAATAAATGTTTTGTTACTCTATAAAATTTTCAATATGTTGTCTATTTCGTCAAATTTAAACATAGTACGCTGAAAACTTAGATTTTATTTGTTAATTCTGGCTCCACTGTGCACACACACACGAAATTTCGTACTGCTTATACGAGTACACGCCATATTTTATAGTTGAACTTTAGTGCATTCTTTGCTGTTGTTTTTTTTTATTGTTTTAAGCACTAAGCGTGATCACGATCGCGCGCTGAACAGCACACAAACATACACGCTTATAATGTAGCTCATGCCTAGCCGAGAGTCGACATGTTAATCTCGTCTGTTTTTGGGGGAAACTGAACAACTGAATAGAGTGCTTCACAATTGACATGGGGGATGTAGATTAGGGTTTTGTGTGGGAAGGGTTGGTGACTGTGTATGCCTCAATTTTGTTTCAACAGTCTGCTGACAACGTTAGTTTATTAGATCTGGGTATGGACAGAGTAACAAATATCGCACAGGCTTGTTGAACAAAATTTGCTGCTAAATTAGATTTTATTTTTTTTTTATATTTTGCAATCTCTGTTTTTCTAGTTCCTCATATGATGATTCTCTCTATTTACTCGTAATTGTCGTAACGCGATTGTATAAGGGGGACAGCTCTATCCCGGTGCACGCTGCGTATGCGTAATTAATTTGAGTGTGCGAAATGTTTCAGAAGTTGTTGGTTGTTGGTTCAATTTTATCGGAGGCAGAATCGTATTTAATTTTCAGCTTATTTTCCAATTAATAATAATGATATTTGCACAGGTTTATCTGTTATTATTTTCTTCTCGCCGCCCTCCTAAATACATTTCCGTAATTGCGAATTGCACAACAAATGCGAGTACTTACTGTAAAACGAGATTGGAAACGTATTTCGCCAGATCAGTACACTTATTTAGTAGCTAGTACTCGCTCTCCATCTCAAGGTCAGGTGCTACAATTAGATAGAATTTTGCTAACTTCTAGGGGCTGCGAATTGACCTAACTCGGTATAAATTATTTTCTATCTCCCATTAAGTCCGAAATTTGTGTGTTTGGTAGCAGAATGAATACCCGTAGTCTCAAGGGAATGAACTTTCTCATGGTCACATTTTTTGTTAACTAATCATTGAGGTTGACAAATAAGAAAGTAAAAAAACAGACTCTGCCACTATTTACTTGCCCAAAATCTAGTACTACTGTGTTTATTTATTTTTCTTGTCTGTTTAGGCAAATACGCGTGCCCGGCTTGTGTTTTTACTGTCTTCAGATTAAAAACAGACTCTTCAAATTATGACACTATAATGTTATTATCTTTTATTACCTTTAGCTATCTGAGCGTATAAAATAATCATAATATGTACTCCACTTATTTTTCACAATGAAGAGCACATCAAATCAGAATTATTTTTATTTATTTATTTTATTTTAAGTCAACTAAAAGCAGATGACTACGAAATAAAATGTAAAACAAAAAAAGGATTTTAAAATTAAAATAGGAATTCAAATTAAAAATAAATATAAAAAACTAAAAATATAAATTTAAATTTAAATCTAAATCTGGGGAATAGGAATATAAGAAAAACTGATTTAATTTATGTCGATCAAACGTTTGTTGCAAGAATTGGGGAAACCCAAAAAACCCAGAAAAAGTTAGACGAAGATTGGGGTCCCAATTTAAACCATGTAAAGCGAACACCATAAATTGCTTTTGAACGGATTCAATTCGACCCTGGGTGGCACTATACTGAGGGCACCAGACGCACGAACAGTATTGCAGAATCGCCCGAACAAACGAAATGTAAAGGATTTTTGTGTTATGGAACTATAAGCCACAGTTTTAAGTGATAAAATGATATATAGAAACAACATTGTCTGAGTCCAAGTTTTCGTATTTTCAATTTTAAAACCTAATTAAATCTAGCTCTAGATAAACAACCGCTCGCAAGCAATTAGCACATAGAAATATCTCATGATTTCGGAGCCCTAATAAAAAATGGGAGCCTAATAAAGTTTCCATTGAAATTGACTTATCAACAAGATTTATTAACATGTCTCTCAAAATTTAAAGATCACACAAAAATTTGTTTACTCTTGGAGCTCCCCCCTCCCCTGATCCTTACATATCAAGATATATTTGCATTTAGTTGGACACAATGTCATTAATGTGCTTCCAGGCAGCAGTTCGTGTTAATCGAATTTTTCAAAAAACAGCAAAAATATTGATGACATTCACAGATAGTATTATGTATGCGGGACCTGAAGCTGTTTGGAATTTCTTTTTTTGATGTGTCCACAAGCAATTCATTAAAAGTATATAAAATGATTCCTAGCAGAAATTCGTACGCTCCAAAATCCATTAAAATAGATGACTCTCGGAATACATATGAGAAGTCAAAGATTTTTATTAGATTTTAAAAATAAATTGAGGACTGGGCTATAAACTGCCCTGCCCTGCCCTGCCTCATGCTCTGATTTATTAATCAAAATCATTTAAATTGGCAGCACAAAGAAGCATCATACAATCATCGCACCCATGTCACCTCCCTGTAGTCAAAAAGACTTCTGATCCAGGCACTAACAGTCCATTAAAGCGTATATACTTATGTGTTTATTTAATATATTAAATGCGTCTCACACAACATGAGTTCTATAAAAATGCCATAAACCTGAGCCCAAAGATAAGCAAAAATATAAAAACAGGCCAAAATGCTCGACAGACGCATACCCCGCAGCTTGGAATCAACTCAAACATTAACGAAGATTTTTTTGGGATTCAGATTAGACAACGGATGTCCAGGAGACCTCGAAGAGTTGTCTAAATCTTACAACAGGATCTATAAGGATATGCAAAATATATAATACAAGTAAGCTTAGGTAATATGACCTTCTTGACATATATTGCTGCAGGCTAAGGACTGTCAGTGGGTGAGAAGACATAAGAGTACTGACATGTTCAACAGAATAGTAAATAGTTTTGACAATGATAAGGATACATAGTACCAATATATATAGCATATTAAGTTATATGTGAGCCCTGTCCGTGAATATAAACTTACAGTAACAAGCTGTAAGGTGCCGGGTGAAATTGAAGGCTTAAACGTGACTCAAATTACAATTAGGTAAATTGTTTATTGTTGTAATAGATATATTTGAAATATATAATTTGATTTAAATTAAAACTAGAAATGTACAGGCTAGAGTTTAGCATATTGTTTATCATTATTTATGCTACAGTAGTTAATAGTTTGATAGATAATAGTGATAATAGTTAAATAAATGGTTACACCGAAAATTTAATGCCAAATTCAAAACAGAAACTGAAAATCTATGTATATAAATATGTAGTATATAAACTGACACACATTAAAGCCTTACGCGCGCGTATTCACACACGCACACACACACGCGTACACAGTGGAGTGTGTTGTGCGTGTGTGTGTGTAAACATTATATAAAACAACAACATTTTTTATAACCTATGAACATTACAATTGCAATATGTATACCATATATGTATGTATGTTTCGTTTCTTTGTATATATATATAAATATATAATAAAAATATAAACTCTGCTTACGGCCGCCAATAAAAAACAACATAACAACAAAGCCAATATATATATATATGGAACTAATAGAGTGCTATTTGGATTAAGGAGGTGTGAGGAGAGCGTCTTGCAACATGGCTAAGTCGAACCAGGATGGTGCACCTTGACTATTTAACATTCACGTTCATTATATTGAATACTGGACCGATACGCATAAAAACGCGTCTAAGGACACTTCTCAGTTCGGGTTTCAGGTCAAAGCACATCATCTCACAGAGCAGGCTGTAATAGTTGGACACATGCGTTGCGAACTGAAAAACGTTCAGCAGAAGCGAAATTAACTTTAGGGATTCAAAGAGTATATTTTATGGGCACTTACCCTCGCATCAGACATCTTTAGCAGTCGCGTCAATATTAGCAGTAGCAGCGATGTCCACGCGTCACGATGCGCCTCACTCTGCAGGCTCAGATAGTATGCGAGCGCCTCCTTGCACACCTGAACCAGTTCCTGCTCGATGCCGGGCCAATCGCTACGACGATTCTCGTCTCCATACATTTTAAAGAAGATGCGCAGCACACAGGCCAGCGAAGCGGTTTCCTGCTTCAGTAGATTAGGCTTTACGGAACCCCTAAAGCCGGCACGCCATAGTAAACTGCGTTGTTCCTGGTCGGCATTGAAGCGCTTGGCAAACCGATGTGACTGCATCAGACACTCGGCGAGAGTAAAAAGTTGTCGGGTACGCAAGTAACCGTACATGCCTTGCTCCTCGCGCTGGCAATCAAGCTGCAGCTGCTGTGTCTGCGTGGAGCCACCACGGCCAGCACTTAAATCAGCGGCAGCCTGCGCCAGCGTCTCAGCATCCTCCTTGCGCGAAGTGGCCGGAAAGAAAACAATATTGTCCATGGTCTGTATCAGCTCCAGCTGCACCACACACTTAATGTGCAGCCCTTCAAAGTTGTGTGCCAGTGCCATAATTTGAGGCTCTTGCGTATTGTTGTTGGAATGTTGTGAGGTGGATGCACGACGGGGTTGCAGCTGTTGCAGCTGAAGCTGATCGTTACCTTTGCTGGGCCGCCAGCTCAGCAGCTCCTTCGGCAGCGTGGCATTGAATATATCAAGTATGCATTGACATGTCTTGTCCCAAGTGACTTCGTTAAACTTAAAGCCATTGGAGATCACCAGATTCTCCAGACAGTTGGTGCCGGAGCGTGCCAGCTGCTCGTTGTTTTGCTGAACGCACCAGTGCAACTGGGCGAACAGTTCCTCGAGCAGCAGATGGCCCAATACATCGAAGTACTGCGTAAAGACATCGATAATGGCATAGAGCGCGTGATTGCAGGTTGTTGTCATCCATTCAGACTTTTCAGTCACATGTTCTGGCAGCTTCATGTTGTCAAATATACGGAAAATCACATTGAACAAATCCTTCCACCAGTTTGGCTTGAAGCTATCGCCGTGGGTCTTCACAATTTCAAAGAGTACTGTCAGGCCGCGCGTGCGCACGTCCAGCTTACAGCGATTGACAACACAGGAGAGTGAGAAAAGCATGGGAAACCAACCGCGCACCCAGACACGATCCTCTTCCGCTACGGAGGCATCATTCTCCATGCCCGCATGTTCTGCAAACAACTGTGGAGCATCATGTACACATTGGGCGCAGTTGCGCACTAGTCGTATCGCCTCCATGCTGGTGTCCGGGAAACTTGCATTACATGCAAACTCCGACAAACACTTGACCGCATCCTGGAAGGAGTCCACCATGACGGCAAACTGACGTCGATAGAGATCGCCAATGATTTTGCCCGTAGTCTGGAATGCTAATTCCACAATCGGCTCCTCATGATCGCCGGCAGCCAGATGAAAGATGGAGAATATGTTCTTCCAGCCGGACCGTATGTTATGCGCCTGCGAGTTGACCATCTGGGCGATGCAACGGACTACCATGTCCCGAATGGCTGGTGAGTTGTTCTTTTTCATTATATGCTCGAAGGGACGTAGGAAATCTTTCTGGAAACGAAAGTTACTGAATTCACCCTTCTCCATGAACTTCATTGAAAGCTGACGCAACGAATCCAGCGCAAAGAATGCAATCTCCTCGTTGCTATTACAGCCGACAGTATTGAAATGCTCGCCCAGCACCTGCCAGATGCGTGACCATTGCAGACGGATACGCTCCATGTTGTAGTAACTAATCTCAACGATTTTTTGAAGGGAGAACATGCGCGGCTGTGTCTGTTGCAGCTCATCTACCGACACTTGACACAATGCCTTTACAAAGTCCACAATGGCATCGCCATCGAGACGCATGGAGCCGGTAAAGATTCGATCCACGGCTACTACAACGCTCTGGCTGCTCGTCTCTCCAATGTGCTCTTTAACGCTCGGATTAAGCGTATCTTTGAGCGTGGTCTGTGCACCTGATAGAAATTGCGGCCGCACACCTGTGCCAATGAGCTGCGCCAACTCCAACTGACTTATACACTTAACAATGTCCAGCCAGCTACTGCCCAGGTAATTGCCGTCAGTATGAGCGACCATAATTAGCGTCTTGATAGTGTCAATGTTCTTGGCCTTCATCTCATTGATGGGCGAGTTTGCATTAAGTAGGGTGAAGCGTGCCAAAGCCTGAACATAGGCATCACGCTCCAGGGACATGTGAAAGATGCAGGCTATGCGTATGGCGCAGCGTATGCCGTCCAAGCACAGAGTTGCTATCTCTGGATCATCGCAGACCTGTAGACCCACGGAGAAGGCAGCCAGAAATGGCGTCCACGCCATCTTAAACATGGGACGCACATGCTCCAGATGCTTGGCCGATGTGAATGGTGATTTGACATGCGAAACTGACTGCATCAGATTGGTAGCTGTCAAAGCGATTACCTCCATTTCAATGTTCCACAACAGCTTTCGCCGCTTTTCCGTTATAAACGGCTGTTTCGGCTTTGGAGCTATCATTATTGTTGTATTGTTTTTCATTTTGATTTCATGCTCGGCTATCTCATCGTATATGGATGATAGGTACTCTTCGGGCAAGTCCGCTTTGCTATCGCTAATACCGCGATTCATTTTGATGTACTGCTCCTTGGTCATTTTGTGCTTTACCTGCGGCGAGTGCAGATCTGTTGTAAGCATTATTATACTAAAGGCTAGCACGTAGACTGTATCTGCGCTTTGGAATAGCTGGTTCTGGGGATTGCATTCGCAGTATCTGCTCGCAAATTTCTCCATCAGCCGATCAATCTTCTGCGCCTCGCCGGGCAATCGAAACTCCTCGAGTAATATGCGTAATGCTGCGACCACTTCCAGCTGTCGAAAGTCAAAGGCGTCGATGTATGCGCACATTACCTCCTTGGCATGATCATCATTTTCGCCAAGATAATTGCCAATAACGGTTTTGTCCAGGCGCTCATCATCGTGCAGCCAGCGAGCGATGTCTTGACAGGTGCTGCCCAGCAGCTGCTTTTCCTGCAGAAACTGCACACCTTTCTGTGGCTTTCGATTGAACAACTCAATGCCCGTTTCCATCACCTCCTTGCGCATCTTACGCTCCTCTAGCGCTTCGGGTAGATCCAGCAACTCCTGATTCTTTAAACTGCCATATGAATTAAGGCTATGACTGGAACCGCCGTGCGTCGAACGCAAACTGGAATTGTGTGCGGAGAGCGTGTCCGCGTTGTCAGAAACATTCGTATCCTGCGTGGGTGATTGTAGTGACTGCACCTGCAATATAAATGATAATAATTACAATTTAGTTTTTCTTTTTATCTTATATTATTTACTTACCTGTAAGGCGGGCGCAGGCATATTGGGATTAACGTAAAGATCCTTGCTCCACTCAACCATACATTTGAGTATGGAGACAAGGCACTCCAAGCCGCGGATACGCATCGATTTCTCCTGCATAGGATTGGCGCCAAGCTCTAGCGCTTGCCGACCTTGGGCAATCTTGGAGAGATCATTAACAAGGCGCTCAAATAAATTGGCAGCCGAAAAATCACAATCGTAATTTACATAAATGTCTACAACTGACTGTGCGTCAGCGCAGATGCGCGTCAGCGCCTGTATAACCATCCATTTGTGTTCGAAGGAACTTGAGTTGGCCTCGAGAATGTTCAGAAAGATCTCCTTGAAGAAGACTTCAATCTGGCGCTTTAAATGCACCTTAAAGTTGGACAGCAGCGCCACAAAAATAGATAGCGACAGCTCAAAGACTTCGGCCACCTGACTTACTCCATTGTTGGACAGCGCCACACATAGATACTGCTTTATGGCCATGATAAACATCTCATTTGAAC
Source organism: Hirtodrosophila trivittata (assembly GCA_035045065.1). Taxonomy (NCBI): domain Eukaryota; kingdom Metazoa; phylum Arthropoda; class Insecta; order Diptera; family Drosophilidae; genus Hirtodrosophila; species Hirtodrosophila trivittata. The sequence continues at coordinate 4,711,722 of JAWNNK010000856.1, forward strand.
GGAAGACAGGTCCAGCATTCTGCAATATTAGCAACAGAAGATGCAAGGATAATACCTTAGAGCGCAGTTCATGCGACTTGGGATCCGGCTGGCCCTCAGGCAGCGGTTTCATTGATAATTTACACAGCGCTCGAAATACAAGAAATGCATCCTTTTGCAAGATGTGTGTAAATTTAGCCGTTACGATTGCATCGTTCTCACTGTGCAGCTCTACGCTGTCTTGATCCGAATGTGATAAGTCAACCGAACCGTTACCATTGATAGACGTCTCCACTTCAACTTGATCCTGATCTTGATTCTGGTCCTTCATTGCCTCATTAAAAGCAGCTGAAAGATAAGAAAAAGTTTTACCAAAGAATTCACATTTGTGTTTAGAACATCGACGTAATCATTAATTAGTTGTAATCTGCCTAACAAGTGAAAACTATATAATTATCACTTCGTCAATAACTTACATTTGTGAATTGATTACTCACCTGTTATTATTTCAGCCAACAGCTCGGAGGCAACAGCTTCATCGCTGTCCGGTGCTTCTGGTACAGTCAGAGTAAGTTCCTCACCGTTGCTGTCTGGACTACTGATACTGCCATTAAGCGTTGCTGTTGTTGGCGCTGGCGTCGGTGGCACCTCATACACTTGGTTCTCCATGCGTGCAAAGATCACATTTAGCATTTGGGTTAGGGTGGCACGTGCGGTAGTCTGATTGACCAGATTCCTGCTAGATAGGTAAATGTCATAGCAGGTGCGAACTGCCTGAAGCAGTGTAAACTCATGGATTTCCACATGCTGCGAGGTGACAACGGTGAGCAGGGCCTTTATTATCTGTAGCTGAACGCCTTCGTCTGTTTGTGGTCCGTTGAAACAGCCATAGATGGTGATGACAATGCGATCAATAAGCAGGTGTCCGGGATTGGCTGAATCCTGAATTGCCCCAGTCAAATGACCGTAAGCAATTAGCTTTTGCAGACAATCTAATGCGGTGACAACAATGCGAGGCGAACGGCTTTTGCAAGCTAGCTCAAACGGCAGGAAGTACGTTTCCGCATTGATAATGCTTGCCGCGTCATTTTTGGGTAATGGTAGCGCTGCGCATGGCAGCTCATTGCCCTCTGCAATTTGACCCGCATTTATGAGCTCCGCTTTGATCTGTTCAAGAGCAGTGTCACAGGACTTTTTTAGCTGGGAGTGATGTGAACGCCGTATGTCCTTATCGGCAAGGATTTTCTCTAGAGCACGCACAATAAACATTTCCTTAGTTTTCGTGGAGTTACTTTGCATATTGTATGCAACTCCAAGGTCGTTTTATAGTTGTGTTTTTATTGCCTTCTGCCTCTTTAACTAATTATTTTTTGTATGGATGAAGGGTGAGACAGGGCAACGACAACGGTAATTTTCGCGCTGCTGCAAGCGACGACTGCAATGTGTGTGTTGTTGTTGTTTGGCTCGACTGCTACACTCGGCATCCGCTGTGTGTTATTTGATTGTTTTATGCGTTTGCATTTTGCAAATGTTTCAATTTTTCACATCAAATATGCTTAACAAAATACAATGCGTGAAAAAACGTCATCAGTGCTGCTCGACATTGCCAGACTGTTGATAATCGATTGAGTCACAGTATATCGATGATTAACTGCTTACAATCGATGAAATACTAGAAAATAATCGATGCTTATTAATAGATAAGATAGATTTGAGTTTAACGACAGCATAATCCTTTACAAACTATTATATTTAAACTATTATTCTGTGATAATGGATATATTAAATTTATATTAAGATATCTATTGATGGATATAAGGGACGTTAGAGTCCTGCTCTCCATCAGAAAAATACATAATGTTTTTCAATGCATAGAGCTTTATACCCTAATTCATTTTGTCCCACATTTTTGGAAGTATAAAACTAAGATTTTTGTTAAGAAAATTTACTAAGATTATATTATGTACTATAACTGCCACTCCTCCTGGGTACAGTCAGCCATAAAGAGCATATTACTCATATGATCGCCAAATAGTTTACCATGTTGTGCCGATACTTCTGCACCGGCGACTGTAAATATACGTGCGGGTGGAATAGCTACGGCCGGAATGTGCAGATACTTTTTGGCCAAACTATGCAGAAAGGGATGAAACTGCGACAGATCCTTCCACAGCACTAATGGCTCCGCCTGTAAACTGCTAATATTCCCACAGAAATAGCTTGAAATTTCATCTTGATTATCACTTGCACCGCTTATGGTCATGTGTTTATGCTTCTCATGTGAAAAAGCTCTGTATGCTGCCCAAATGTCGTAACTGTTTGTAGTATCTTCTTCTGGTGTTTCAGCAGCGCCTGCTTTTTCTTCAAAAAGCTCGTACAGATGTGTCATATATTTCGTCATTAGCAAGTCGTTCTGAAAGGGCATGTTGCGAAAACGGGGATCCAGTAGACTCGATAAGGCCAAGTATGCGTTCTTCTCCATTCCATCGAAACGCTCCTCCAGCTGACTGATGATAAACAAGCGGATGTCATACGAAATTTGGTGATGTTGCTGCTCAGCGTGTTCTGGCTGCTTGAGTTCATTAAGAACGGTATATGCGATAGGTAGCACATTGCTAGCACAGGGATAGGATGACATGCTTGTACCGCATAATTGACGCACTGCACTGGCCAATGGTGCTAACACGGCTAGCAGTTCTGCTGTAAGTTCCAATTCGTTTAGAGTAAGTTCAGGCGCATCCGATTTGATCATGTGCGTTTGATGCCTGACATAGTGTTCGAGCATATCGTAGCTGCTAATTGCACTTCCACTGACGTCAAGCTGAAGCTGCGCAGGGTAGGTGCTGTTGCAACTAAGTTGGTGGGCAACACAGCGGCGAACCTTTTCACAGAGAGCACTAACCTCATGACGCTGCACCACTGACTCAAACAACGATTCAAGCAGGTGGCCAAAACAAGGCACATGGCGTTGACTACCCAGGAGCATTGAGATTGCGGTCTCCAGTAAGCGGCTGCTTTTTGTCACAATACAGGCAATTTTAGACTTGTTGATATCGAAGCGTTGGCAAACACGTTCCAAGCGTTCCACAATAGCACTGGTGTTGTACTCAGGGGGCAACATTTGTACTGACAGCGTGCGAGCACGTTTATGCACACCCTCATGGTAATGCGCCACCACCTCCAGGTAGCTCAGCAGCTCTTCTTTCTCATCTGTGGCTATTGTGTTAATGGCACAACTGAGCGAAAGGGATTGGATATCGGCGATCTGTTGCCGCAGCTGCATAGTCAAAAGCTGTGTCTTATGAGCAATGCGCGCCCCCAGCTGATCAGTGCTAGGCAGCTTAAAGGCGGGGCAGAGCATTTGTGTTAGCCGCTTGAAGCCCTGGCCCTGAATAATGTTCAGTGGTTGCTTGTCGCGGCACACAAAATATGCAAGACTATCTTGGTACACTAAATTGTGAGGTGTTTGGCTATTGCTGCGGAAGTGTAATTAGTTAGCTGTATTTTTAATTGATAATCAGTTTTACTACCCACCTGGCAACTGGGTCCGAATGGGTCGTTACACCATCTTGCATAAAATACAATGGTGTGCTATGGTCATTATGATCCTGCGCCACTTTGGGTTCAAACTCGATAATGTCACCAGCACTGACTGTTTCGGCGGCTGATTCTGTTTCCGCTGAAGCCCAATTGGCATAATTTTCTTCATTCATAACACTTTCCGTGGCAGCTTGCGATTCCGTGTCAACAAGCTCAATTATGTTGACATCCATATTTGAACTAGATTCCCTCTTGATTTCCGACTTTATTTTAATGCATTCATATTTCATCTTTCTGCCTCGCATTTTTAAGGGATTTGTTTCCCGCTTGAGCATGCCGCGCACCACAATCGATTCATGGTCGTTGACATCGCTTTAAGAATCTGTATGTTAAGTATGTACACAAATAGGTTGAGTAGAGATAGTGTGACTTACATTTGTGGATGTGTTTTCATATGCTTCATTAGGTTGGACGTGTTGCCGCAAGTTTTGATTATTTTTTCGCATAGCAGGCATTGTGCCGTTTGAAGATCTAATTTGTCGTAGTATTTCCAAATTTTACTACGCGCCATTATTGGATGTCTACGTTGTATGGCATCGATTTCTGAATAAATACCTTGGCTCAAATGATTAACTCAACTGAACTAGTATCGTTCATTTAGTTCGTTTGCGCCACAAGTAAAATTATGTATCGCTAATATATCGATGCTTTCCAAGTATTTCGATTTGTATCGAATCAGTTCCAGCTGGAATTGCCTATCCCAAACCCTTGAAAAAGAAACAGGACTATTTGCCCTATTTGGCTTATCCACGTCATATCAAATACTGAACTAAACACTCGTCGAAAAATACTAAAATAAAAATAGATTCAAATGTAAATTACATTTGTGATAATCCGCCATCAATCAAGTTTGGACGAAGTGTTTAAATTTTAGTGAGTTTGTATACAATAAGTGCATAAATCGTGTGCATCCATATTGCATTTGCATATACACACTAAGCCGCTACAGAGTCAAAGGGCACTGTGCCAAAAAAAAACAACACAAAGGCAACAGTTATAAGGGTTGAACAGTCTTAGGGTACAAGCCGTTTTACAACTACGATGGACCCTGCAATTGATTTAAATAAACTTTTTTCAAACATCGAAATTAAAAAAGATGAACCCAGGTTCGTAACAATCACTAGAAACGACAAACAAAACTTTAAGGAACCATCACAATTTCTGGTAACGAAAATAGTTGAGGCTATAGGCGGAGAGTATGTAGAAATGTGCAAGAAAACTAGAACAGGCGCATTGTTGGTTAAAACCAAAAATACTCTACAAGCCCAAAAACTTTTACAATTAAAATCACTTGTAGGCTACCCAGTTTATGTCGGTGAGCATACACAACTTAACTTCTCGAAAGGAGTGATATATTCGAATATCCTACGCAACGTCTCAGAGCACGACATACTTGCAGAGCTAGTACCACAAAATGTTACTGACGTACGTAAAATTTTAAAAACAGAAAATAATGTGCTAAAACAAACTGGACTGCTCCGTATTACATTCGGTTCCGTAAATCTACCAGAACATGTATTGGTAGGTGATGAATTAATTAAAGTACGTCCATTCATACCATATAACGCTCCAACTGTCACTAAGGAAGAAGATAAACATAAAAACCCATGGTGGGATTCAACCCTGCAAAAACTTAGAGACAAAAAAAATGAAGAATGGAAAAAACTAAATTGCAAATCAGGCGATGGCAATAACAACAACAACTACAATAACAATATCAATATGATTAACTACAAAAAAGCTAATGCACTATTCAAAAGAGAGTTAAAATTCCGAAAATGTCTTCACGTCACCTACCGAAGCGCACCACCCGAACCGGCTTGTCTTAACTAAAGACGAGCAAGCGTTATCTTAGCAAACTTCAAGGCAAGCCTCCAAGTAAAGACTTAAAAAAAAATATTAATTATCACTTTATAACTAACCAATTCAAAAATAACAATAATCATTAATCAAATTACACATATCCAACACACAGTTAATCGAAAATTACTACTCAAATACTAACAACTAATCCCATTCATTAACACAGTATTAATCAAACCAATTTACAACTAACAAGAATCCAATATCTAGATAAATTTAATAGCTAACATGTTGCGGCGTTATATATGTAGTTCGACTCCATTTGTAATTGTCTTTGACTCCCTAAAATAAGATAATCATCAAGTATTTAGAGCTATTTTTTTGTACTGGTTGTTGTTAATATATATGAATATGTATATATTAACAAATACAGTTGAAAATCCCCGAGAAGGGGTTTACATTAACAACACGTAGATAAAACAATTTTATTCAACAAGGATTTGTATCAAATATTAATCGCATTCACTAACATAGTATTCATCTAATCAATTTACAACTACAAAAATCCAAAATCTAGTCAAATTTAATAGTTAAAATGCTCTGGCATTATATATGTAGTTCAACTCCATTTGTAATTGTCTTTGACTCATTCAAATAAAAATAATCATCAAATATTTTGTGTTTTTCTAATTTTATTTCGCGTATTTGTGTACTTTATAAATATATTAATATTCGCGTTTACATTAAAAAAAGGGGTTACCTACAAGTAACCAACAAGGATTGCATTTAAAGTCCTTTTTAACCACTGGAATGTGTTCATAAAAAAGAAGTATAGCAGCTCCTAACGCAGAGGGATTCTGTATTCAAGATTAGGGTAAAGGTTTAAGCTTCAAGAAAGCAAAAACTGGCTGTAATGCCTGTAACGTACCATATAGACTTTAGTTAAGTGAATTGATTTAAATGTAATACAATTACTACAATACTGAAACTATATTAAATAAATAAAAAATACACATACATTTATTGTTATTTATAATATTCGAGTTTAAATGTAAGTTCGTTACATTAGAATACATCTTAAAATATGCTTAATATATTTTAATAAATTAAGGGGACCCCGGCGTAAAATGAATGCTAGAGAGCTCAGAAAATTTATTTTAAGTAAACGTCTGTGGAATGATGTACATGTATACTTCCAATCCTTCCCCACGTATATAGTTTTAAACGTGGTTACTCGAACCTGTCCGTGAGATTGTTTTGTCTTGTTTTTCAAACTTCAAAAATATATCTTCCAATGTACATTCATTCACCGAATAATGCTCGACAAGATCACTCAGTGCTCTGGCCAAATAATCCTCAGCTATTTTAAACACATTCGACCAAAGTATGTGCTCCTCGGATTTTACAAAGTATGTTAATGTTCCAGCATGATTCTCACGCAACTCTAAGCCCTCAAATTGTCCTTTCAGCGTGCTGGTTATGATCCCAACATTCGTGTCTGTTTCTGTGTCAATTTTCATTTTTAGTTTTATTGTAAAGCCGCTCAAGCGCTTTAAGGCGGAAATATTATTCAAGCACTTGAATTTTCCTTTGGCCATAATAGCCAGTCGATTGCAGAGTTCCTCGCACTCATCCATACTGTGTAAAGGATAAAATATATTAAAAAGTGTTGCGCTATTAGTACTAGATTTGGAATTACCTGTGGGATGTGAGCACAACGGTTCGATCCTTGTCCTGGAAATCTTTAATACACTGCCACAAAAAGCGTCGTGATATGGGATCCACGCCTGTTGTCGGCTCATCCAATAGCACCAGAGAGGGTGCACCAATCATTGCCATTGCCGCTAACAACTTGCGCTTTGTACCGCCTGAATAATTACGCACCTGCACATCCTGATATTTTACCAAATGCATTCTGTGCAGCCAGAATTCAACATTTGCGTCCACACCAGCTGGATCATTGTTTGAAAATTTAAGACCCCGCAATAGCGCCATATAAACCAGACTCTGCTTGGCAGTCATAAAATTGTTCAGAGCATCGTACTGTGGACAATAACCAAACCGCTGGCGATAGGTTACTTCATTTTCACGTATATCAACGCCGTCAATCTGTATGCGGCCGCCGTCGATTACCAAATTGGCGGCAATCATTTGAAAGGTGCTTGTTTTTCCAGCACCATTAACACCCAGCAGTCCAAAGCATTCGCCCCTCTCCGCTGCAAAGCTGACTCCATTCACTGCCTGAATTCCATTATAACTTTTGCGAAGGTGACTGACTATCAATGGGAAGTTTTGTGTTTCCCGATGTGTCTCCTCCAAGAGTTGACTCACACGCTGCTCTTCACGAACGCACTCGTTAAAGCAACTGAGCGCCAAGCCTGGACTGATGCCTGTCGCACTGGCGCTTTTCGGTGGTGCCTTGCAGTATTTTCCTTGAAAGAAGTCTCTTAACTGTTTGCGATAATACTTGTGTTCAAGCACAACGGTAAAGAAGCCCATGACTAGGGCGCACACTACTATCGCGTAGACAAAAAATGTGCTGGTGGGTTCGAAGGGTGTCGTTGCCTTTGCCGCCTTCTTCATTAAAAAGTTCTCGTTAATAATGCGCAGTTGATTGTTCAAGTTGAAGTCCGGTAAAAAGTTTAAAAACGCGATTTTAGTTGCATGCGTCTTCATGGCCTGGACATTGCCGGAGGTAATCAAAGGAGCAATTTCTGAAAGTATGGAAAGGTAAATGGGCGAATACCAAAGTGGTTATATACTACTTACGGGAAACAATAAGCATCAGCAGTAGATATGTAGTTATTGTTGATATGGACTTAAACCTGTTGCCAAGAGCGTATAAAATGGGTAAATAACTGCAGCCGTAAAAAAAGATGCTGCACATTATCAACTGTAGGTCCTGGTTCCCGTACAGTTCCGCGGGCATAATCGCGCTCTGCAATAAAAATACTGCCACACAAAGCATCCCATGCAAAAGAATATCAAAGATAAATGTGGCAAACCAATAGGTATAGCGTGACATGGCCTGCAACTCTCTAAAGCCGTTGACATGCTCTCTAAATGGGAGCGAGATATAGAAGAACATACTAAAGAACATTGCGGCTGACACAATGACCACGTAGTACTCGAGTCGTGTGGAGCTAACGCTGGTAACAAATTGCTTTATGGGCACGTAAGTGGTTTCAATAGGTGTATATTGATTGAAGCTGTACACCATGTTGATGAGCATCACACTGCTGTGATACCGATTGCCCGCATAGTAAAGCTCCATAACAGGCGTTTCGCCAGCTTGATTTTGCGAGTACATGTCAACCACGCCAATAGTATTTTCCAAGAAATCTGGCAAATTATCACGCTGCATTTGCAGTAGCTCTGTGAAAGAAAACAAGCTGTTAATTCATGGAACTTTAACAATTAATAGATTAAATTACCTTCCCAGATAGTGTTGTTCCCGCGTAGTGTGAGTGGCTTGGCATTAATACCATTCTTCTCGATGTACTGGCGCAGCTGCTGCTCCTCGTGATGATTAGTCGGATTGTAAATATAAACGGTGCCAGTTCCCAGTTGATTAAGATTTAAAGGCAATACATCTTCATTGGTGACCACAGACAAGGAGTGCATTATAAAAATGGAACCGACGACACAAATGGGCATAAGACATAACTGCAAAGAGAAGAATAAACATTGGAGTAACAGTCGAGCTATATGAAACTGCAGCTTCAAAAGGGTTCTTAAATTTAAACTATTCTACTACTACTACTACTATAAAAGGTTCACCTCTTCGAGTATGTATGCCATATCAGTAGAAGTTTTTGCTACTCATGACACTCTTATCTAAATGGCCATCTTATCAGTAGTACAGTTGTGTACAGTTAACAAAGCTGTTAAGAGAAACTATAAGTATTTTGTTTTTTACCATGCTTAAGGCGTAACGCCACTCGTTGAACAGAAATTTTGACTTTTTGTAGAAAATTGCAAAGCAAAGGTGCATCCAACTGGGTGTATTATGATTCAGGCGTTTGTATGGCACAGGCAGAAAAGGTGCCTCCATGCGTGATCCAATATCGGGAGAATCCACTATATCCATTTCACCAGCACAGCTAAAGTTCAAAATACAATATTAAACAATGCCGTTTGTAAATAAAAAACTCTTCACTTACTTCAGGAAAACAGTTTCCAGCGATGTGTCCGTGATCGAAATAGTGTTAATACCCAATAGATCGACGTTTGCTTCCAAGGTGCGCAACATATCATGGAATTTAAGTAGATAGTCGTACGGCAGGCAAATATTCACAATAGGCTTCACAATATTCTGTGCAGGGATAAAAGTACATTACAAATAGATGAATATTTAGTTTTAAATAGTTTTTTACCTGTACATATGCAGTGGGTATAAAACTCTGTATTAGATTTAATGTCTCTTGATTTAGGAACTTGTGCTCATTGGCTTCGAGCTTTAGCCGGTAGCCACTGCCACATTTGCGTTTAAGTTCCAGCGGGGATCCTTGGGCCTGCAGTTTACCGTCGGCCAGTATACAGATAGTATCGCCCAGCACCTCAGCTTCTTCCATATAATGTGTGGTGACTAAAATTGCCTTCTCCTTACGCAGTGCTAGCAATATGTCCCACAGCTCACGACGGGATTCTATGTCTAGGCCGGAAGATGGCTCATCCAGGATGACAATTCTGTAAGTAAAATAAGTTGAAAGAAATTATAGTACATCTTACAACATAACATCTATTTTATATTATAGCTAGAACACTAACTTGGTATTTCCTGCAATTGCAATGCCGAGCGACAGACGCCTTTTCATGCCACCAGACAGGTTTTGTCCATATTCATTGGCCTTGCTAGCTAGATTGAGTTTCTGTAGCTTTTCTGTAGCCCATTCGCGGGCCTCAGTTCTCGAGGCGCCTCGCAGCTGTGAAAAGAATTCCAAATGCAGCTGGCATGTCATGTAGCTCATAAACACACTGTGCTGTGGACAGAAACCAATCAGGTGACGATACGAGGCAACATCACGCTCGCTGCAAGCAACAATTTTCCCAGAATCCTTCGGTGCAAGACCTGAAACAACGAAGCTTGAGCAATATGCAACAATTATACAAGCAAACATTACCCATAATCATGTTCATCATTGTTGTCTTGCCGGCCCCGTTATGTCCCAGCAATACGGTGATCTCTTTGTTATTGATTGTCATATTCAGATGGTCAGCAATTATTACTTCGCGTTTACTTGTCTGGAATTTTTTGCACAAGTCCGTAATGATGATGGCATGAGTGCCGCGTGGAGAAGTGGTATACTCGTTGCGTTGTCCTTTTTTGTATGTAGCAGGCTACAGATGATCAGAATATTGGTTAAGGAGTAAAGCTACACTATTGAGGCTCAATCTTACATTTAGAAAAAACAAGAAAGGTCGTTTAAGACCGCCGGGACCAGGAAATACACACATAAGGTAATTGTAGAGTAAGGCATAAAGAATTGTCTGAAATATAAGAATCAGGTACACAGAGGAGAGTTTATAGGAGTCGTCCTTGATATTGCGAAATAAATCTCCGCCCTCTAACTGTCGGTCTAAAAAATAATCACATTATTGAAATGGAAATTTAAATAAGAGATACTGAACTTACGTTTGTTGGAGAACGTTTGCAGCACATCTAATCCTTCCAAAAAAGAATTCGTGCAAAAAAAGTAAAATGCCACTTGGCTGAATCCACTGCGTACGAAACTAAACACATAGGGTATAATGAACAGCACTAAACCACCGATCTTTGCGTAGAACACTAAAGGAAAGTAATAATTATAAATAAGAAAATCTAGCTACCTTCAATGCGGGACTTACCCGAGTGAAAGCAGACGGATATTAAGTACGCATACGACATTTTTGCGACAATGTAAAACAAATATAAGGCAAATACATAAATAAAGTCGATAAGTCCTAGTGCTCCATATTTCCAGGCCACAACAAGATTCACCACAAGAATTGTTGCATAGCATAGAAAACGTAAAAGAAAAAATGTAAGACCATTCAAAAAACTCATTGAAGTAACAAGATTCAGATATTCCTTCAGGCCGTTCTGTTTCTCCTCCACAAAAGGCACCACAAATGTTCCCAGCAGTAGTACTGTAAATAGTACACTAAAAAGAGTTCCAAAATATATCAGACGGTAGCTATCCGAGGTGCCACTCTCCAAATTAGGCATTGAACTGATCCGCAGATCAAATTCGTCATTAGTTCCCTGATACTTTATATATTGACGATCGACAACCATCTGAAGCGTCAAGAAACCTTCACGAATATATTCATCAGTATCTGCAAGTAAAAGAAAAATAATTGTTTAATAATCAATAGAATAATATAAAAAGTCACTTTATGTACACACCTTTCCCATGATTAATTTCCTCGTCATTTACAAAGCGTTTGTTTGGTGAGATGCGCATCCCATTTGAACTAAGGCTGTACCTTAAGTGTCCACCTGACCGAGGTTCGGGTAACTCTTGGAAGTGAATGGCAAAGCATTTGCCTTCACACTGCTGCTCCAAATCCACTTGCATCTCCATACTGTCATTGTATTCGCGAATCTCTGTAACCCATTTAAATAAACTAACAAGGACAAGGTAAAAGCCTTCTATAATTCTTACGGTCTTGAGGTATTTGCAGCTCGTTATTCACCGCATCCATAAACGATCTCACATTGTCCGTACTTGGGGCATAGTAGATCCAATCCATATGGAAGTAATCATGCAACAGTGTTTCCTAAGAAATGCAAATAACAAAACAAAACAAATGAACAAATAAATAGAGAATTCGATAAGAGTAAGTAATTCGCTGGATAAGTACATTATCTGTGGTAATTGAATTTAATCTTTCTGTCATATCTAAGGCAATGTATCAGATTGCGCACTTCCGCTGAGTGAAACGTAAAGGTGCAGCACCCCGCAAATGTCACGGCAGGGTAACGATGGGTATCACTCGGGCCCCGGAATTCTCTAAAAACTATTAGTTTAAATTTCAACTTGAGAGAAGAAAAGCCTTTATTTTCTAAGTTAATTTTTTTTATCGCCGGACCCAGCTTGTTTATTAGGGCGCTGCACCCAGCCATTGTTGCTTTGTTTCCCGTATCTGCACACAGTTATTGCTTTGTGTGTATACTGTGTTAGTAACGCTGATAAACGTATGCACTTACAAAGTTCTTAGGTTCATGCTGTAGCGTTTCTGAATTGTTGAGAACAGATTTACTTGTCCAGTGCAAATAACCGAATTGCACTACAATCCATACTAAAAAGATTACAGACAATGTTCCGAAATGGTATTTCATATAAAGCCAATTCTTAACCCAAAACACGTAAAACAATGGACTGCAACCGAGAGCCATTGTTGTTGTGATCACTTAAATGTTTTATTTCTTTTTTTAAACACAATATATATGGTATGTTAACATTTTAGAAAATTCACAAATAATTGTTAGGCGTGAACTTTCACTCCCCTTCTTGAATTTAAAAATATATATATCGGTTATCGCACACTATCGAGCTGCTCCCAAAGAGAAAAATGCATACACTGCATTCTACAGTTAGCAAATGCTGTCAGTAAAATGAAAGCCGATTACATCGGTGAGTTATTATTATTCTTTTATATATATATATATACATATATACATAGTATGTATGTATTACATACTGACATGCATACACACATATACATATGTACATAATATAAACAAAATAATCAAGCGCGGTTATCAAACAACTTTACAACAAAGTCGCTTGCCCTGTAAAACTCATTAATGCAGACTAATTCTAGACAAGAAATAAAGGAATATAAAAGAGAATAAACTAAAAAAAAAAACAAACAAAATGCACATACTATTTTATTGTTCTATCGTTGCTATCGATAGTACTCGATAGTTCTTTGGCATTTGAGAATGTTTTGTTTGATGCTTGACATACAATTAATGTTATTAGCTAAACAAAATGAACAAAACGGACACATTATTTCCAATTAATTTGGATAATCTTACCGAGAAGGAGCGTCACAGCTATATACTTAACCGTTATGTGCTGCCCACGGCCGGTAAAGAGGAATCCTGCAGGCACAAACGCGATATTGATGTAATTAGGGAAAATCATCGTTTTCTTTGGAATGAGGAGGGTGCAGACATGGATGCACTTGACTGGGATCAGCGTTTGGCTTTGCGGTATTACCGCAAGCTCTTTAAGGAGTATTGTATAGCAGACCTGACGCGGTACAAGGAAAACAAAATTGCTTTGCGCTGGCGCACTGAACATGAGGTAGTTGCAGGATTAGGACAGTTTCAATGCGGCAGTCGGCACTGTGGGGAACGTGAAAACTTGCGTAGCTGGGAAGTTAACTTCAAGTACATCGAGCAAGGAGCTCCACAAAATGCACTCGTTAAAGTAAGCTAAAAAATATTGCTATTTACGTAGATCCTTGGTATAACTTAAATCCTCTGCAGATTCGATTGTGTCCCGAACATACGGATCAACTTAATTTCCGAACGAAGAAAAAAGAGCACAAACGCCACAAACGGAGAGAAAAGAAGGAACGCAAAGCTGAAAGAAAGCATAAGCGACGTAAGATGAATGAACCCAAAAAGGACGATAGTGACCTGAATGAACTGACATCGCAACAGCCCGATGAAGTTATGGCCAATGAAATCATAGCTGACAAACCGGATGATGCTGCAGACGAGCAAATCTGGAGTAAGCAGATTGATATCAGTAAGGACAATCCATCGCGTGAACAGGAATTCGAGAGTTATTTGGAGGATCTGTTGTTATAAAGTCACTTGTTGCTTGGACTGAATTGTAAATACAATACCACTTTTATTTACCTAGAGCTCGTGCTCTTGTATAGTTTTATCTATAGTTAATGGCTACAAAAATTGGTAGACCAACAGTTGGACTCAACAGACTTGTACATAAAAACATTACATACATTTACATTTATACAATACACAAAAGTTTATAGTTAAATACCAACACCAAATAAGTTGAACTGGTCGTTAAGGCTGTGACTTTGTTTTAGAAACAGTTATGAATTACGATAGGACTCTTCTATCTAACAACTAAATTTGTAGCATCATTCACTTGGTGTATTCACATTGGGCAGATGAATTGGCGACTTGGTGATTAAAATATTACTATAGGTTATCAAGGCATCGTAGGTTTGTAGACAGGCGCAGAGGTGATTACAATTTGATGAAAAGCAACTTATTTATTTTTTTGTTTAACATAAAAAAAAAGATCACCAAATCATCTCCTGCAGTGAATACCCTTATTGACTTTTATTTTTTGATTAAGCTGTCATCTTCGTCATCTTTGTCCGCTATTGATCTTGCGGCAAGAGTTTGGCAAAAGCCTGCGGCGGCTCAAAGCCGCGCACTTCAGTAAACGCCAGCTCCTTCCATTTCTCCACTGGCAGCTCATTCTCTTCGAAACTTTGATCGTACAGAGTTGATGTCGCCTCATCGCTGGGATCGTGCCACTTTTCCATGTAAGGATGAGCCAGGGCCTGCTCGGCGGTTATGCGTCTTTCTGCATCAAGCTCCAACATTTTCTCAAGCAAATCGATTGCCAGTGGATTGGCACCACGAAAAACATCACGGAAATTCCGACGTGGCATCACTGGCAACGATCGAATGTAGGTGCGGGCGCTCTCCGATGAAATCTTGTTCATAAACTCGTCGTTGGGCGTGCCAAGCACTTCCATAATTAAGTTTAGCTGGTGTATGTGATCGGTGCCCGGAAAGAGGGTGCGACCTGTTAAAAGTTCAGCCATAATGCAACCAACGGACCAAATATCCACCGTCTGATTGTAGTGCATCCAGTTGAGCATAATTTCTGGGGCACGGTACCAACGCGTAGCCACATAGCCAGTCATCTCACTTTCGGCGGGTCTCGCTAATCCGAAATCTAAGATGCGCAGCTCACAATCTTCATTCACTGCCAAATTGGAAGGTTTCAGATCACGATGTATAACACCAGCGCTGTGTATATACTTGAGGCCTCTCAGTATCTGATAGACCAGGAATTGCACATGCTCGTCAGAAAGCTTTTGCGTTCGTATTATATTGTTAAGATCGGCGTCCATCAGATGCGTCACCATGTACACTTGTTGAAACTGCTCTAGCGAGTCGGCTGGCTGACCAGGATGGAAGACGTCCAACAGACCGATGACGTTCTCATGATCCATGTGTTTAAGTAGGCGTAGTTCTCGGTACGTGCGCTTCGCGTGCACAGCCGACTGAAAGGGGCGGGCTAATTTCTTAATCGCCACCTTCGTAGTGGTGCCTCGGACAAGTGCCTTGCACACCTGGCCGTAGGCACCTTGTCCAACGGCCTGCAGGTTTTGGTATGTCTCAGGTATCTCCCACTCGGTGCGGTTAATGTCAAGTTTATAGAACTTCGGCATTTTCTTTGTGATTGTCTCGATAAGTTCAGAATTTAATCCCTTTTTTATTTTATCTTGTCCAAATATCAAGAAAGAATGCTTCTTCTAGTGATGTAAAAACAACGTCGATAGAACGATACATGCTTCAGCGATGTTCTATCTTTAACCTGTTACAAACATTTATCGATAGAATTAAGGATTGTCACCTTGGGACAGCTGATGAAAAAAAAGCTTTCAGCCAGCTGTTTAACGGAAAGCTGTTTTATTTTGTAATTTGCGCCACCCGCCATCAGCTGTTTGGAATTTAGCTCTTTTAGTTTGAATCGGTCGTTTGCTGAGGCTACAACTAAAGCACGGACCGCGCTAATTTAAGTCAGAGCGTTTTTTGCACGAGTTTTTTCCTTACGTATTTTATTCATTGACAAAAACTGAAGCTACGCTTTGAATGTGTGTGTGAGTTGGTCGTGTTTGTGAAACCGCCTTTGCGTGTATTGTGTGTGTACATGTGCATGTGTAGCAGCTCCGGCTCTGGGGCTGCGTTGGGTGCAGAATAAATTTTTGCAAATATATCGAATTTTATGTAAATAGTCAGTTAATCAAGCTAATTTACAACAACAACAACAATAAACCAGTACTTTGAAAATTTAAACTTGCCTTGTGTATTCTGTTAAAGCGCAACAGTTTTAATAACAAATAAACTATACACACTTATAATACATAAAAATATACATACAAATATACATACATACATGCATACAAAGCTCGAAAAGTTATAAAAAAGAAGAGTTCCTTCAGCTGTGATCCGCCAAAACCAAGCTTCGTCGTCGTTCACAGGGAGTGCTGCTGTATAAAGGCGGAGAAAGAAGAGAACGAACTTAAAAAACCGTTGCACGAAACAAAATGGCCACGACAGCGGCTGCGGTGGCAGCGACTAGTGTTGTGGTATTGGATCGTGGCAATAACACGACATGCACAATCAACTTGCATGGTAAGTGCGATCGTGCCTGTGCATATGTATGTGTGTGTGCGAGACTCCAAAAATAATAATTAATCATAATTAACCAAAAAACACAATAGGAAAACCAAACACCAACAATTTGCAGTTAATATCTTCAGTTTGCTGTTTAAAGCTTTTAAAAAGTTGTTGGTGTTATTTTTAGCTCATGATTAGCAAAGTTTGTGTTATTGTTTTTGTTGTTTTTATTTTTGCTAACTAAATTGGTAAATCATTTTATAGACTTTCGTTTTATAGAGCTTCAAAGCACCGACTGGAGCTTAAACAATTCGCGCGACCTCTAAAGGTTATCATTTGTATAATAAACAACCTTGTTAACCTTGCAATACCCTGTACCCGTTTCAAACGGCTAAACAATAAAGTAAATTCTTTATCAGAATCAAAGCTAGGCATACTTGAAACTTCTGTAGGGGAGAATGTCTATCCAGGCACACTTGATCAGATGTATTCTAGTTGTTATTATGTTTTGTTTTGTTCACATTAGGGTCTTAGCCTGTTTTATTGGTCACGTAACCCTCACAGTAGCTTATCATCATTGTCCCAATGATCTTTTTGGGATATTCGAACTCAGCTAAAGCGCCTCTAAGATCGTCATGTTTTGGCTCCTACTCGCGACACATTTCGATTAGGCGTTATATATACAAAATATAATATATACATATCTGTACGAGTGTTCATATGTTCACATGTAACTATGTCTATGTGCGTTTGTATATATATTTATATATATATATATTTATTTTTTATGTACAGAGCGCACTTTCAACAATTACGACTCGTTCGGTCTGCCCACGTTTGTTTCAACGTCGTTTGAGCAACAGTCAGAGACACATTTGCCACCACAAAGAGACGCAAAGCAAATTCGAACCGACTCTGACAAGTTTTGAGTGCGTTTTGGCTTCAGTAAGAAACTTAAGCTACCTTTTGATTTCCTCTTGTTGATTTTTACTTGCTAAATACATATTATTTCAAACAGAAATTTGCAAAAACAAACTTTAAATTGTAAACTTGGCTCAGACGTCACAAGGCTTGGACCCAAACAGGCCCCGTCACACACCCACACGCAGCTATACGCCACACTGTGGTGCACCCACCCAATAGTCAATGGCCACAATCTCAACTCTACTTGCGCTGGGACTCTCAAGTCTTCGTCTTCTATTCAGCCAGTTTACTTATAGGCCAGACTTTGTGCATGCGTATGTATACGTATATACATATGTGGGTTTCATGGGTGTGTGTGTGTGTGCGTCATTAATAGCAACGCTCAAGCTCTGACTTTGATTTGAATATGAGTAATTGTTTGAATAATCGAATGCTTACAATGACCCAAAGGGTCTAGGCAAATCTTAAGTTGTTACTGTTGATGTTTAGAGCCACAGAACGTATCTGAATTGACTTAAAATGTTTTGCCGTAAATTTGTTGGCAATCAGAAACCGAAATGCATGCACAAACAAGTCAGAAACTGAATTTTTAATAAGAAATAAGCTCTTTAGGTCTATGAAAATGTATTTGGGATATTCACAACTGGAGTAACAGGTTAAACGATTAAAGATTATCGCCAAAAACATAAACGTTAGAACAAAGTCTTTGCTAAAGAATTTCATAAAAAAATTTAGACAAAGTTTATTTAGATTTACAGTAGACGTCCGGCTTAACGTACTCTCGGTTTAATTCACGATTTAAAGTACTTGTCAAATTTTTACATTGAGAAGCTTATATAACGAACTCTTATACTCAACTTAACGAACGAAAAGGGATTCGATTTAACGTATAGGGGTTTGCATTTAAAAGCGAACTTCTACTGTATTCCCTTATATTTTTACTATTTAATATTATATTATAATTATGTTTTATAATAGAAGAACTGCCTTTAATCTAATCATGTTTTCTATTTCATAGGTGCCACAGTTGTGTCCTGGCGTGTAAATAATCAGGAACAGTTGTTTGTCAGGTAAGAAGTTAAAATCATTTTGAAAAATAACGCATACGCCGCATTGGCTCGGTTGCGCGCTTTAAACTCAAAGCGCACGGGCAGCCGTTTGAAGTTAAAGTGAAGCAACTTACGCAAGTCCACGGTAACTAACGGCATGCAACCAAAAAAGTGTTGGACGCAAAGTTTCCAACGAACTCACACACACACACACACACATACAATACTTGTGTACACATTTACTTGGACGAAAACTGGCCACAAAGGATGCCTTGCAAAAGGGTAGTGGCAAGTGGGCGGGAAGAGGCAGTAGGGGCAGGCAGCCTTAGCCATTCTGTTTGCCGGCAAAATGTTTTTGTATGACATCCAACAAAAACACGATTGGACCCAAACAGCGTCGAACCAGCGAACCGCACCAAAATCCAAGAGACGCCATAAACAAAAAAAAAGAACGAAAGAGAACATGAGAACGGGAGCACAAGAGAATGAACGCCAGAAAAAGAGTAATGGAGCAAGGGAGCAAGGGCTTGAGGGAGAGAGAGAGAGAGAGAGTAGCTTGCTGCACATGCACAATCAGGTCGTAGAGTGTATACCCCTCCATTGAGGGCCGTTGTTTTTCACTGTTTTGCTGCCTACATCGTCCTCCCAAACAACAACAACAACAATAAGAAGTAAAAACAACGCTGGTTTTTATGAATGGAGTTTTTTGGCGCGGCATCTAGATCGATAAATCCCGACTACGTCTACATGATGTGCCATGTTGTTCTCGTACGTTGAGCGCACCGTGGTGCAAACTGCTGCAAAAGGGTGCAAACTGGACATTTGTATGCCACAACAGCGCGTCACAGTTGTTGTTACTTGTTTATTCCCGTTCTGGACATGTCTTGGCATTGGCGATAGCTTCTTTTTCTTTAGCCCGCTCAGCTGCGCACTTATACCCTATAAACAAGCTCAAGATAAGGTAGATTCGTTGTTTTTCTTACGCAATGTTTCTCCCTTATCAGCTGACAAAACATTTATTAACCTATTTTGTGCTAATCTCTGTTATCAGCAGATACTAAATTTCAACTGTAGACCGCAGTTTTACTTTTATAATCAGTATATATCCTATATATGTATATATACTGCATGGGTATTGTTTACAGGGTATATGCTAGCTAAGCAATATTTTAATGCACTTTTTTAATAATTTTCTTTGCCTTCCTTTGAGTTTTTAGTCCGTTTGTCCGAATATTCGTTACACATTGCGTCGCCTTTTCGTTTTGTTTTTTTTTTTAATTTATTTTTTTCAGTGTGTGTTTGTGTGTGCTGTGTGCTGTGCCCAGTTGCCATCTCATTGGCATTTGGAAACCCAGCAACAGCGACGAAGTTCTCTGAATGCTACAGAAAAACCTTTTGGAAGTTGAGTTGAAGTTTAGTTTTGTGGCAAAAACCTGGGACACTTTTTTTGGTTTGCGGCCTGGAGCCAAAGGAGTTTACGTATGCCAAGCAACTCGGGGGCAAGGACAGAAACTTCTACTGGAATCAGAGCATAGGGCTAATGCTTAAAGAGCTGCCACAATAACTGCCACTTGGATGGATTCCACAAAACCAAAATGCCGGCTAACTGATCCGTTGCATGTGCCACACAGAGACAGAGCCCAGAACTACAACTGACAATATTAATGACACAATTGCCCAGGCACAGGAATGATGCACACACACACAGACACACACAATGATAGAGAGAGAGAGAGAGAGAGGTAGGACTCATTTGATGGATGCGTCGGCAAATTAGCGCACGCAAAAAACTAAAGACGAACTGACGGAATCATGGAGCAAAAAGTGGGCAGCCAATGCCGATTGCCAGACACTTTTTTGTGCTGCAACCCAAAGAATATACAGAAATTTCTGAATGTCTGCTTGGCTTTTTATGGCTATTACTTGAAAAACATTTTGTCAGCTCCAAAAGCGTTGCCTGCCAGTTGTCAGTTTCTTAGAGACAACGAAATCCTCGACATAAACCCAAATTAATCGTATATTTTACCTTTTTTTTCATTCATGCAGCAAACTGGCCTCGTTTGACGGCAAGAAGGCGATTCGTGGTGGAATACCCTTTGTCTTCCGTAAGTGTCCATCTATTCAAAACTTTTATCTCTTCAAACTCGACATGAATATTATTATATTCTTTTTTTGCAGCTCAATTTGGTCCCTGGTCCTTTGGCCCACAACATGGCTTTGCGAGAATCACGCGCTGGCACTTGGATCGTGCACCGGAACGCCTGCACAACGGCGATGTGGAGGCCATATTCTCCCTGATGGACAACGAGTTTACGCGCTCCATATGGAATTACCAGTGAGTAACTACACCCGATCGATTGGGAAGGAAAATCATTAATTTTTTTTTATTTAAAAAAGATTTCGTATAACCTATCGACTAATTCTGCGCGAGAAGGAGCTACACTTTCACATTGGCGTCTATAATCCCAGCAAGGATCTGAGCTTTACATTCAACATGCTGCTACACACTTATCTAAAGGTTCCAGATGTGCGGCGATGTCAGATAACAGGACTACAAGGCTGCCATTTCATAGATAAAACACGTGAGGGAGCTTTGTATCAGGTATAATTCTATAATCCCAAACTAAATCTATTTAACTATATAGAATTTTCTTATATACCTATCTTTTTTTTAGGAGGGCCGCGAGGTTGTCACCGTCAATGAGTGGACCGATCGCATCTATCAGCACACGCCGCAGGAGCATGTTATTACCAATGTGGTATCCGGGCGTAAGATGAGGCTGCACAAATACAATTTTCCGGATACCGGTGAGCATATTATAGCATTTTATTTGAACTTCACTCTTTATGCTCGCCTTTTAGTAATTTGGAATCCCTGGATTGATCGATCTCGCGAAATGAGCGACTTTGGCGATGACGAATTCCCCAATATGCTGTGCGTCGAGGCTGGCAATATCAGCTCACCAATCATCCTGCTGCCTGGTACAGCGTACGAGGCCAGCCAGATACTCCAGGTATATAGTAAAATTATGATAAGCAGCAACAATATCATAAGATTTAAACTACCCCCTACCCACAGCAATATAAGTGTCCCTATAATTTACCAAATTTGCCTCCAGGGCTTACTAAAAACTCTTATGTTCGTGAACCGCTTGTATTATTAAAAAATGTATAAAATATATATTAAATTTGATTTCCTATTTGTACAGATCATCATTGAGGGAAACGTAAGTCGCAAAACCAAAAGGAATCGCTAGCGTTTAAGGAATCGGAACCCGCTGCGGTAAACCGATTCACACACACGTTTTAACAGAGATCCTTCAGAGATTGAGTGAAGCAACATCACACTTAAAACAATTGTTCGCGTCAACTGTTCGGACTTAGTTATAAATCTAAATCTAAGTATGTAACTCTCATCCCAACTAGCAATATTGTGGCCAAAAGTTACGCTGGTTCTAGAACCTTATGCTATATGCTACTCTATGTTCAAGTAACAAGAAAAGAAAACAAATTAATGCTCACATTGAATAGGTTCGTGTCGTGCTAAGCTAATCAAATGAAAATATGGAAAACCACAATTTAAAATACGTATTGAATGTGCATTAACTAAACTAAATGAGTGCTAGGTTCCATTAGATATAACATATGTATTGTATTGTATGTCTAGACTCCAGATTATATGGTACGTGTAATGTGTGTATACGATTTGATCTATAGATATTATAAAATTTAGCATAAAACGTACGAGTTATCTGTGTAAAATATTAAAAACCGCAAATAATTAAATAAATTAATTAACAATTATATTGTTCTCATTGTCAATTTTTAGAGTTATAATTGATTAAATAACAAATGCAAATAAAGAAATATATACATATAAAATAGACTAAACTAATTTCTCTCCTCTACGGGAATCGCAAATGGTATAAAATTATCCATTAACACAAATAAGGAGAAACTGACATTCGCTAATATCTTTTCTTTGTCCGTACGATCGCGTTTCTGAAAATTTATATATGTATACATGTATCTTTAGCCGATCAAATGAGCAGACACTCTACTAACCGTGTAATAATAACCCAAATAGTTAGGATTAGATGCTACTAATTGAAAAGTCACAAATGCCAAAGACAGGCATAATACCACAAATATTTTCCACATTTTGTGAATATAAAAATCTCTGATAGAACTGTAGGGTGTGGATGTAGCCGAAGAACTGCTTGCAACTCACTTTCTTTTGTTACGTTAACAGCTGTCATTAAAATGTTGCACAATTAAATATAAATGTTACGGTTAAGTAGGAGTTGACATGTTCGATTTTAACATACATATTCCATATGTTTGGATGTGCACCCAGAAATAAGTAACCATTATGTAGCTGCTCCCAAACATTAAATATTGTCATTACTTACTTTACTTTTAATCACTTGGTCGCCATATATACTTAGCTTAGTTTATTAGATTCCACGTATTTGTTTTTTTTTGCTTAAACTAGTTTTTTTTACATACACATATAAATTAGGAATTCCTAACATGTATCTTAACACAATGCACTCGTGAATTGAGCGTACCCAGAGATATTGATTCTATCGTGTTAACGTGGTTATTAAGATCTTCAGTAGGTTGTCCGTATTATTGAGAAAGCGCAGCAGCAGGCAAAGGAAACTTATAGCACAGTTAGTTGAGTTGGGGGCTGGTTAAACTTAACACTTGGACCTGTTCTGGGCTTGATACAGTTGGTTTTTGATTCAAAACTTTCAAATACATAAATATTTATAATATAGGCAATTAGATTTATGATCTGAATGATATTGCAGCGATAGTTTGGTGTGCAGCGTTGTTTAAGTGAAGTCTAATCAATCTAGTCAATCTTTACGGCACCATAGATTTTTAGTATGAACACGTAGGCCGCGAAGAAGCCAATGGAGCCGGTCAGCAGCCAGAACGTTAGCACCATGAGACCTGGTAACAGATATTTCATATTATTGTCAAATTCTTGCAGTTACATTTATAATAGACAAACGCACCTGTATAACCCAAGTATAGCAATGTGGGTATAAATTCTGTTATCTCCAGCTTGGTGAAGAAATAAAATATGCTATAGAAGAGCACATACACAGCCGAGCCGCCGGAGACGATAAAGCTACGCCACCACCAGCGATAGTCCTGCAAAATTTAACAGTTAATGATCTATAAAAAAAAGGCTTTAAATCTGCTTTTATACCTCGCCGCAGAGCTGAAAGTATGTCATGACAATGGAGATTTGTCCACAGCTCACAACCAGAATGCAGAACACCAAAAACAGAAAACCAAACAGATAATAGAACTGATTCTGCCAAATGGCTGTAAAAACAAAGAACAGCTCAATAAACACAGCACCAAAAGGCAATATTCCCGCCATCAGAGTGCTAATGTAAGAAGATAGAGAAGAATACTCATTAGCATTAATAAAATTCCAACCTAGGATTCAACTCACCTCAAGATGGCATTCATATACCAGTGCTGTGCGGGTACCTGGCGCGGAATCATGTTAGTACGCACCGGGTGCTGATATGGCTGCTTACGATAGCCAAGATAGAAGCCCAGGTAAACCAGCGGCACCGATATGCCGAACCAGAGCAAAAGCAGTGAAACCATTGTGGTAAATGGCACAGCACCGCTCGACGATTTGTCCCAAATGAAGAAGTTTAATATGAAACCAGTGCTGTAAAAAGTATGTTAAATATATATTATATGTTTTCCAAGCTTTGACCTGAAACTTACCCAAAGACTATGCCTGGATAGAGTGTGGCTGTAAGGAAAGCGGCACGCTTCCACTCACGTCCCTTCATTGTTTTATAAAGACGCGCTGCATAATAGCCCGCGATGGTGCCCCAGAAAACGTACATAAAGATTCCGGATGTCATCAAAGCGCCACGTGATGAAGGCGATAACATGCCCAACATGGCAAAGAATATTGTTATCAGAGCCATAAAAAAGATTTGAATGCCGCTGCCAATGACAGCTGAGAAAAGACGGGTATTTTTAGGTGGACGAAAGACATCTCCGTGTACGAGCTTCCAACCAGTCTCCTCCAGTGTATCCTCGATATTGTCATCCGTATTATAGCGTGCAATGTCGCGTCTCAGTGTACGAATCATAATCATGGTGAGTATTCCAGAAAGGAAGAAGACAACGACCAGCGAGTTGATGATACTAAACCAGTGGATCTGTACATCGCGCATGCCCAAATAAATGTCCCAACGTGACGCCCAGCTCACTTTGGACTCCTTCCATACAACCGAGTAAGTAAAATAGAGCTGCGTCTCGCCCGAGGGATTTACCAACTGCGGACGCGGGCTGTCTGGGAAATTACAGCTGTCTCCCTCAAATTTAATTTCCTTCTGGCTGACAGATCCCGTCAAAACCTCAAAGCCAACCACACGGTATTTGTCCTTTGTGTGCATATGGTAGGAGAGTACGAACTTCAAATGATTATTTATATATATATTATCGCCATCCACTTGGCCCAAACGATAGCCGTGCTCGTAAGTAACCTCCGCATTGTTAACATTGACTATGCGTGTTGCTACTGGCAAATTATCAACAAGCAGATGCACAAAATACTCGTGCTGTATGCGCTCAGCGACTAAGGCAGAGTCATCTTTGTTCCAGGTCATAGGCCGATCCTTTTGATTACACAGCAGCTTGCAATTAATATTTTCGGCCATTTGGACCTCATAAGGTGTGTTAACAATGCGATCACCGCGAAGCACTTCACCCAGATTCTCTGATTTGAAGATGAATGTGCCATTCTTCGGTTCGCAAAAGCGGAGTGAATAATACTGATATGGCAGCTGTGTGCGGCTGCTGGTCATTTTCACCGCCTTCACATCGATTTTTTGGCCACGCACAAATTCCACGGGCGCCACGCCGGGAACATAGAAGCAATCGACAACGATGCTGCCGCCAAGCAGCGCCAGCATCAGCAGCAGCAGCCTAGCCACCCACTACAAAAAGATAAACAAAACCGAATTAGCAAACATCACCGATATTCAATTGATTGCGTGTCTCTTTTGCCAACGTTTCGCTAACGGCAGCAGCATTTACATTTTAACTGCCGCTGAAAGATAACGATGTCGCAGCTCGATGAGGACGCCAAACTTACCTGCATAGTTGGATGCAGGTATAAAGCCTAAATGATATGCACTAAATGTATATTACAACTAAAAATTTTCCAATTACAAACTAGCTTTTATGCGTTTGCTCTTGCTTGAAATCGTCTGCCTCTCAGTGTTGTAGAACTCTCATTTGTTTTGCCAGTGTTTAGTTGTTCACAAATGGGCGAACAAAAATATGTTGCTAGAACATGAGCTGATCAAGTGAACATGTTCTTTCGTTTTAGTTTTTGGATTAGTTATGCTGATCAATAACTCGAAAATATTTGCTAATGAACAAAAGAATAAATAAATACTCGTAGAAAATTATTGTGTAGGTAGTCTTCGATGTGTAGCTGACTCTATTAAGAAAAATACAAACAAAATGAACCAGTGAACATGTTATCTAGCACAGCGATGAATTCGTAAATACAATGACATCATATATGATTCTTAAAATATGTGCGACAAAGACACGATTGTTTCTATATAAAAAAAATAATAGTTACACCTATAAAATATTTGGTAACCTGCCGCAAGCACTATATATGACTGTCTTGCCGATATATAAGCTAACATAAGTGGTAATTTTTTCAGTAGAGCATTTCGGAGTAGTTTACTCCTAATACGTTAAATACTAAACATAAGGCTGGCAATTTAAAAAGCGTATATAATAAAATTTTTACGAGTATTTTTCGGCTCATACCTATAATTTTCTCCTTAGAAACATTTTTCCTATTTATATTACTTGCATTCTGTTAATTTATTAAATGTGTCCTTAATTTATTTTGTTATGTTAATTAACATTTCGAAAGGCTGTTAATATCCATTCGAAATTCGTATTTAACATTAATTTAGAGATGACAGCTGAAAATCGTCTGAGTTAGAGGGCAGAGCTGTGTGTTGAAGCAGCTGCGTGTGGTAACACTGGTCTCAAATAGTGTTTAATTGTTGCAAATCTCATTAAACTTGTGCTTCTTTTAGTTTTAAAATTAAAAGCAACACAAACGGTTTTCTTTATTTGTTGTTAACACAACGTTCCACTTGTTTTATTTATTTCGCCTACGTCTACGCGTTTGTTACATTTTTGTTGTTGTTGGTGCCACTCCACTTGTTTTCAGAATTGTGCAAGGACGTTGGTGTGACGCTGTTGTTGTCCTCGTCCTCGTAGACGAAGGCGCAACAATTAGAACGCGCAACAAGGCGGGTGAGACAGTGTGTACGTGTGCTTGCGTGGGTGGGTGGGAAAATCAATAATAGTCAAAAAACAACAAAATTGCATATAAAATCAGCGTCTTTTGTACGTGTGCGTTAAGCTGCCAGTGTATGTGTGTGTGCGTGGGCTTGTTTGCATGGGTGTTTATGTGTGTGTGTGTGTCTATTAATGCACAAGTGTAGGTGTTGCGTACTAAACTTTCTTTTTCTACGACAAACTCAACAGGGCTAATACAAAAACTAAAACTAAAAAAATACCAAAAGAGAACAACTCGTAGAATCTTAATATGGACAACGCTGCTGCTGCACCTGTCCCAGCCACAGCCGATGATAATGATAGCGACAATGATGTGGTCACCGATTTTCTTAACTCCAATTGCAACAGCAGCAGCGGAGAAGTGTCAACAACTCCAGCTCCATCCTCATCCATCACCAATGGCACTGTCGCAATCTCAGCCACAACTCCAGGCGCAGCATCGGGCACACCTAAAATGTTTAGTCCAATGCCTCGCGTCACTATTGAAAGCCAAAACTATTGTATACCTGTTATAAACGCACCTACGGCACCTGCCCAAAACAATTTCAACAACAATACCTACAGCAACAACAACAACATGATACCCACCATCAATGTAACGCCTCACAGTCCCGCCTCGGCCTCCAAATATAACAACATCTTCGAGGATACGCTCAGTCAGCTGCAAAACATACGTGAGACGGTCCAACAAATGAAAAACTCATCCAGCCATCAGCACCAGGATGGTCTCACCAATAGCTATGGCCTCCTCAGTGCGGCTATACTTAGCGCCTCATTGCCGGATCTCACCAATGCTGGTAACGGCTCAGGCAACGTTGGCGTCATGTGGTCAGGCGCTCCTCAACAGTGCCTGCTGCTGCACACAGATCGACGCAAGTCCTGGACGGCAGTAGACGATGCCAATGCCACTGCCGATTGCACCAACAAAAGCGTTAGTCTCTCAAGTCTCGACAGCGAGGAGCAGGAAACAATACGCGTCACCGAGCAACGTCGTCGTTCAGCTCGCAACAGCACTGGCGGTAAGTAAACATGCAGCAATATAGATACTCATTTCTCTATAATTGGTATTGGGATTGTGTGCGGGTTGGCTTTATGAAGGTCATAAAGCCAAGCCCCATTCATAGACAAGAATGCGACTGCTTCGAACTTGACTCTGCGAATAACCAAATCCGCTGCAATACTTTATTGCTTGAAAAATATATCCATGTATATGTTAAGTCACCTGGTTAAGTTCTATTCATAATCTTGTGAAACAGAAAGTCAAGTTTATGGAAACTCTTCCCATTACATTATATCTGAAGCAAACGCTTTATGTGCACCGATATGCCGCACTAGTTTTCAGCATTCCATGTGGTAGATAGAGGCAATACCAAAGTTAGTTTCGATTACGATAAGAAATTCCTCAAGAGCCCCGCGTTTGTTATCAGCATTGGCATTGGCGGGTCCGAATCCAATAGGCAAACAGTCACTTTATACTAAGCAAGTAACTGGTAATAACTTCGATTCATTTGGGTTTCTTGCAGGGATTTCGACACATTCGCTGAATGAGGCGGAACTGGCAAGAGACTTTGAGCGGATTGCAGCCAAACGGAGTCTGGCAACGGAGATAATCAGTCGGATACCGTTACAGAAGAGCATATCGACATCATCGATCATTGCCAAGGAGGATATAAAAGCTATTTCCCGCCATCTGACGGATAGCGAGGATGAGAATCAGAGTCTGTTGCGTTCGCATGCTAAAATAGAGGTGTACGATCACGTAGAGAAGCGTCCTAAGCGCGGCTCCCTATTCTTCCGCAAAAAGAAACCCAAGGCCAAAACGAAGTCGCTGGTGGGTGGCGTTCTGTTGAACGACATGGATACGCATCTTGAGAGTAATAAACTGCACAATAAAAAGCTGTCCGCGGGTCAGGACTACTGTGATGGCTCTGAAACGCTCCAGATGCATATCCTGAGCAATCAACAGGAGGAACACCAGCCATTGATACGCGCTGCTGAGCTACAGTTTCTCAACGAACCGCCAATTGAGGCGCATGATTTGGGTGCTGATCCAGCATTGGGCATTGTGCTGCAGGAGCCCGACTCCTGGACACCAAATGTGCCCAAAGAGCAGCTCAAAACGCTCAAGGAACTACAAATCAAACGACAGGAGCACATCTATGAGTTCATCATGACGGAGAAGCATCACTGCCAGACACTCATTGTTATGCGCAAAGTATTTGTGGAGAGTCTCGAGCGGCACTTTCCCGCCCTCAACATACATAGTATGTTCCCGCGCCTGCAACAGTTGACGGAGCTGCACACATGTTTCCTGCGTCATCTGCGCCAGAAGCAACGCGAGAATGTCGTTGTGGACAGCATTGCAGATATTCTGCTGGACTTCTTTTCCCTGGAGCAGGCGCAGTGTCTGCGTCTGGCCTATGGTGAATTCTGTGCAAATCATCGCACCGCCTTGGAGCAGTTCAAACAGTGTCTGGCCGAGCCCAGCTTTTCGGAGTGGTACAAGCACTGCCTGCAGAACCCTTTGCTCAAGAAGAAGGGCATCCCCGAGTGCATATTGTTTGTCACCCAACGTCTCACCAAATATCCGCTGCTCATCGAACCGTTGCTGAAGAGCGCCAGGGATAATAAGCTGGAAACGGATAAGCTGCAGCATGCATTGAATTTAGTTAAATCTCTGCTGGTCGATGTGGATGCCTGCGTGGCGGAGAAGGAGCTGCGAGAGCGCCAGCTGGAGATTTATGCACGCGTTGATGCCAAATCTTTTGCAATATACAAAAACAAACCGTTCCGCAAGACCGAATTGGGCGTGGAGTCTCGTCGACGTCTCAAATTTGATGGACTTGCCACACTGATGCAGGGACGAGCCAAGACGCAGCTGGTGCTTGTGGTGGTGCTTACCGATTGCCTGTGCTTTCTTAGTGAGAATTCAGCGCACAATAAGTACGCTTTCTTTACACCAGAGCACAAGGCGGGCGTTGTGCCGCTCCAGAAATTGCTGATCAGGGAAAAGGCGGGCACCGAATCACGTGGCATTTATATAATTAGCTCAAATCCGGATTTCCCCGAAATGTACGAGCTGAAAGTGCAAACGCCAAAGGATAAACAGACTTGGATACAGAGCATAAGGCAGGCGGTGCTCGATTGTCCCGCCACGGATGTGATTGAGGCGGAGGACCTCACCGCCGAGGAGAAGCTGCGCATTGGCGTCAACAAGCGCGACACGATTGAAAAAATGCGCCAAAAGGACATCGAACAAGCCCTATTGCTGGAGGAGAAGCTAATGCTGCAGTTCAATCTGCTCAAGCAACAGCAGCCCTTCGGCGATATCAACACCAACAGCATGAATGGCTGCGCCGCTAACTTCCTGGCGGCTTTTGGCTCATATAAGGAGCTGGTCAACACCGACTGTGACACGGCAGAGCTCTGGCGACGTGTCCTTAACACCGTCCAGGACATAAGTCAGCTGGCATCGAGTATATATGCCGCTGCCACTGGGCTGCCCGTGTCTCGCACCGTCAGCAGCGTGGGTGAGAAGCAGAGTGTCCAATATGCCTCGCCAACGCTACCCAAACGTGCTGAAACCTTTGCAGGATTCGATGAGAAGCGTGGCAAGCTCGGACGCGATACAGGAGCCAAGCTGAACACGCTGCAAGTGCTATCGCCACGTTTGCAGGAGCTGGAGGAGAAGCGTGAACTAAAAACACAGCCAACACCAGAGCCACCACCGCCGCCGCAGCTGCAGCTGCATGCGAGCACGATTCCAGCCAATACAAAGGAGCACAACTATGCAGTGCTACAGGTCTCCCACCACCTGCACACGCTGCTCTGCATCATCTCGCAGCAGATGACCTGCATACAGAGTCTGCAGCTGCAATTGGCGCTGTATCGTGAGAGTCCGCGTAATGGCAGTAGTGGAGGAGGCAGTGGTACGGCTGCCTACACGCACAAGGATCAGCTGGAGGAGTTGCGCAATTTGCAGGATAAGCTGCAGGAGGAGAAGACGGCCTGGTTGCGTCAGAAGCAACAGCAGCTGGATGAACTGGCCGACATGCGGGCACAGCAGCTTCAGCTGCAGCAAGAGATTAAAGCGGAGCAGGAGGATGTGCGTCAACAGCGTGAGCAGCTCTATCGCAAAATGGAGTTGCTCTCAAGCCAAGGACTGTTGCTCTCACCTAGCACACCGCTTCCCACACTGGCACCTGCTGTAGCGCCTGTAGCTGTGCCCGAGGATGCATACGAGTTGGACAATCCAGTCCCAACCTCAACGTCAACTGCATCCACGATTGATCGTCGCAAGGAGAAGTGGCTCAGCGGCAACTCCAACTGCAAGACGCCGCCTGTTAATCTGATGAGTGCCAACAATGCGCCCAAAGCGAATGCAACGCTGGTTAAACAAAAGCTGCCCATGAAGCTCTCATCCTTATCCTCCGGCGCACGCGTTGATAAATCTGCCAGCTTCAATAACAGCTCCAACCATACTGCATCCCCAGCCACAGCTAGTGCCGCGGGCGTTCAGCAAATGTTTCCACTCAAACTGGCCGACAAGCAGCGGCAAACAGCCACGCCCACTCCGCAGCATTCACGCACCGGCAGCTCACCGGCAGTCATCCAACAAACGACTCCTGTAGCAACGACAACAACATTAGCTTCGAGTACTCCCAATGTGGCACGCATCGATGCCCATGCCCCCTACACGTATGCAGCCGCTCAGCAGCGTTTAAACCAGACGCCAACCAGCAGCCGGATGCAAACGGGCACAGGAGCACGCACAGCTGGTCCCATTGCTGGCGCTGGACAGGCACCACGTGCCAAGCCCGAAGAGGAAGAGATTTACTTCTGACGCAAATTCACGCCGGAGGTGGAAATCTAAAACTAATCCCCAACATTCCAAATGCAGCTCAATAATGCAGTATAATTTGCTTAGAAGACATTCCCAGAGATTGGATCGGTTTAAGTTTCAGCCCCAATATTCCATTGATATATATTAACGATGATATCCTTCGTCCGCCTTAAGAGAGGATTGTCCGCAAACTGAATTAACTGGTATGGATAGCTATCCTTTTAAAACACTATATAGTTTATCATATATAATAACTTATTTTTGGACTTTGTTCAGTTCCGAGTTAGTTAGTTTCTGCACTGGCAGATAGCATCTATACCAAGTTATATAAACATAGCTTTAAAACTAAAAGACTAAAACATATAGGAGATAAACAGATGGACAGATGGAGGGGGCGGACGAAGGGACAATATGGAAGGAAGATTCGTCAATTTGTATTATGGTATCGCTAGTAGAAGCCCAAAATGTATGACAATATTTTAGTAGCATATCGAAGGGTATTCTAAATATATATATATACATATATATATTTTATAGGTCCGATATCCCCTTTTATATAGATTTAGAAAAAATAAAGTATTCGGAAATATTTTATTTCAAATAAAAGAAATTCTTATATTTCGAATGGATAAATTGGCTAAGCAAATTATACTGTTATCCAGGCATCTCAAAGCGCGCAGTCTTTATAGTAAATATATATATAGCCTATATATATATATATAAGTATATTGAGTGTTCGTCCAACTAACTCTTAGGTATTCCAAGTCTGTGTGTTTCCATGTACTTAAAAACGTTCCAATTTTAATTCTCAGTATCTCAAAGCTCGTTTATCTAATTATAAAGTTTACCTATCACATATATATATGTATGTCGTATTATGATCGTTCAAGTTTATATATACATATATATGTGTACTCTCCATAAGCTTGTCAAACTGTTTTTGATGTGTTCCAATGCGCTTAAAACTGTCAAATGCATTTTTTTTTAATTTTAACTTTTAATGTGTGTTTTTTTATACATTTAATAATAATTCATGCAAAACTTAACTGTTCTTCACGTATATCGAACTATTTATTCATTCAAACGATATATTTGTATGTTTATTTTGGAAACTGAAATCTGTATTAAACCCTTATAGATCTTAGAATGATAACGAAATATATAAACGATAAATGAAACGAATATTTATGTAAAAAACGAACGTTTGTCTCTAAATGTATGTATAAAAACAAGAGTAGATCTATAAGCATATACAATATATTATATACAAAATCGATGCATATACATAACATAGCTCTAAGTACTTCAAACTACACCTTAATGAATCCTATACTGTGCGCGGTTATTCAAAGGATATGTCTTCGATAAGCATTACAATTTTCATTTCATATTTAAGAATAACTTCAAAATTTATACAAAAGTTTATTTTTATTTTTGGAATTTTATGTAAAATAATATTTATTACAAATTGGAGACATGTTCCTTGAGGATCTGTCTGATCAGTATATGGCAGTTAATGTAGCTTATTTTATCCCTGATCCTCAGCTAGGCACCCATGGATTGTTTTTTTTAATACATGGGTCAGTTCAAGTATATACAATATATACAGAATGTGTACCTTAACTATTTGTGTGTATTTCAAATATCGTTTTACTCTCTATACATGCTATAAACAAAAGTTGATAATTCGTGGACTATATGACTATATAACCGATATCTGTTGCTCGCTCCAATAAATGTTTGAAAATATACTTAATAAAATGTTACTCCAGTCGGTGTACTTACTCATTCCACTTGGAACATCTAATAGTCAAAATTGGATTTGCGAGGACACTTGTTACGGGTGTGTCCCTCCTCGCGGCAGAGGCCACAGCGACGCGCTTTACTGCCACCTGCGGCACCTTCGCCTCCTTTCTTTAGTGGCCTGCGTTCAGTGCCACCGCCGCCGCCACCGCCGGAACCCCAGGCTGATTTTGAAGTGCCACCAGATCCCCAGGCTGCATTGGATGTGCCTGCACAGTGGAAATAATTGTTATCATAGGAAATTTGGAACAGCTCGTAAACATGCACTTACTTGGATTGCCATCCGTATCGCCCCATTGAAAAAAGCCGCAGGATTTCTCACGCGTGGGACAGGCAAAGAAAGGTCGTCCCTGGTTGGGTCCATCCTTCCGAACTATTAAGCTGCTAGCGGGTTTGTCACAACGGCATTTAACATCGCTGCCAGTCGGTTGCTGAGTGATAGTCACAGTGGAGCTCGAATTGGATCGCATGACGGTGCCGGAGCTCGTGCTAGCTTTTCCCCTGTTCGCTGCTGAGTTGTTATGGCTATCACTGCGACTCCAAGGGGTAGTACTAGTGCTTTTGACCCAGATACCGGTTCCCTGAGAGCTGCCTGCAGTTCCTCTTGTAGCCAAACTTGAGCTATTGTTGCCGCTGCCCCAGGAGTTCGTTGTGCTCTGCTCTGCAGCTGAAGCGTTGTTGCCTCTGCCCCAGGAATTAGTATCTTGAGAGTTGCCTGCAGTTCCTCTTGAAGCCAAACTTGAGGTATTGTTGGCACTGCCCCAGGAGTTCGTCGTGCTCTGCTCTGCAGCTGCAACGTTGTTGCCTCTGCCCCAGGAATTGGTTTCCTGAGAGTTGCCTGGAGTACCCCAAGTTGGAGAGCTATTGCCGCTGCCCCATGAACTAGTTGCTTGGTTGCTGGTGGCATTTGCTGTGTTCGGCGATGTTGCTGCAGGTTGATCCTCAGCCCAGTGAAAGAATTTACACTCAATGGGCTTGGGACACTTGTAGAACACGCGTCCTTGGTTAGGTCCATCCCGACTCACAACCTGCCGGCGTGCTGGCTGATAACAGCCAGTGCAGAGTACTTTCGATGTATCAGAAGTGTCCGCTGCAGTGTCATTACTCAATCGCATCCGTTTTCTTGCCTGTTGGGGACCTGCGGCGGCATGCGCTTGCCTGCCCCACAGCATTGGCTTTTCGTCAGCTTCATAGGCCTGACGGATCCATTCCGTAAGACTCTCGTCCAAATTGTCAGCTGGTGCCGGGGGCGAAGGGGGTGGTCTTCTGTTGGCCACAGCTGCTGCCGGGGGAGAAGGGGGAGGTGATCTTCTATTGCTGTCTGCGTTAACCAGCGCCTCGAAGTCAGCATCGTCGTCAGCTGCAAAAGCGGCCGCAATGTCGTCATCAAATTCCGCAGATGCTGAGGCAGTTTGTGTCGCGTTTGTGGTTTCCACCATGGCTGCTGCCGCTAGCATTTGCTCCTCAAAGCCATCGTTGCTATCAAAGAAGTTATCCAAGCTCTCTTGGCTGTTGGCCGTAAAGTAACCTCTTACGCTTCCAATCGTTGATGTTGTGTTGGGTTTTTTACTTTGCTTGGGTTTTGCTGCTTTTCGAGTACCTTCAGCTTCTCCTGCTGATGAAGTGGAGCTGGGTTTCTTGGGTCGTTTTGGTTTGGGTTCTTTTTGGGTGTCTGAAGAGTTGCCACCTCTTGGCTTAGTATTTCCAGTACTTCCTGAGCTCCAACCGCCTGCAGAGCCACCGCCACCACCACCACCACGAGGATCACCTCCCTGAGTTCCCCAACCACCACCACCACCACCACCTCCACCGAATCCACCGCCTCCTCCACCACCACCTCCTCCTCCGGGACCTGGGCCACCAGTTGAACTCGTCGACTGCGCTACAATGCCACCAACACGCTTCACTTGATCCAGATTTATGTTAAACGTGCTTCGGAAAAGCTCATCACAACGCAGACAGTTCTTATACCAGCCATTGGGAGTATTAAAGAGACCGCGATAGTAGGCGCTGCTGAAACGGAACTTCAGCATACGATAGCCATCGCCACAAGTGGGACAGCACTCATCCAGCACACTTATTTCCTTGCACTCCTCCGGCAGCCATACAACATTTTTACAGTCTGGGAAATTGAGGCATCCTATGAAGAAGCTTGCCTGATTCTTTTTTGGCTTAAGAGCAAGACGTGCCTGATCACATTTGGGGCACTGGAATAGCTCCTTAACCATTGTGTTCTTTTGTTCCGGTGCTGCTGCCGTAGGTGTCTCATTTAATCGTTCCGATATCTTGGCATCCATCGCAGTAATTTTATCCATAATTTGTTGATAGGCCTGTTTGTATTTGACTATTTGCTCTTGAAGCACCACTTTAGGATCCTTTTCACCAAGGCAGATGCGTTTGAGATCAGTCTCGAACTCAGCGCGTAGTAGGGGTTTGGCCAGTGCAAGCTCCATGGCATCGTATCCCTCATAAAGACCCATACCAATGACACCAGGTATAAGTGCGCCCTTGTCAACAACGCCAATGTAGCCACGCTCCTTGATGGTGTTTATGTGTTCCGCATGCGTGGCATCTGTGCCAATACCATGCTTCTCCATTAGTGCTATGAGATCTGCTTCGGTTAGCAATGGAGGTGCCGTTGTTGCGCCCTCATGTAGCATAATCTCAGTGGGTTCAAATTTCTGGCCCTGTTCATAGTTGTGTATCTGCTTGGCGCTCCACTTGTCATATATATAGACATCCAAATAGTTGCGCTCGTGTATGACCAGGCCATTAGCGCTGAACTTCTCACCGGCAATGTCTATATTGACTATGGTCTCCGATCCGACGCCATCCTTACTGACGCAAGCTAGAAAGTGACGCACAACCAGCTCATAAACACGCGCCTCATTACCCTGCAGATCTATAAAACGGTTACCAATATACGTAAAGTTTAAATTGAATCATTCAACTCACTTGTGACCAGCTTTGTGGGGTGTATGGGAGGATGCGCCTGATCAGACTTGTTGCCATTGCGCGGATTTGGTCCCCATTCGAGCACACGCTGTGCAAAC
Source organism: Hirtodrosophila trivittata (assembly GCA_035045065.1). Lineage (NCBI taxonomy): Eukaryota > Metazoa > Arthropoda > Insecta > Diptera > Drosophilidae > Hirtodrosophila > Hirtodrosophila trivittata. The sequence goes on from JAWNNK010000856.1 coordinate 4,748,556, forward strand.
GCTCCCCAAGCTTCATGTCCTGTCTGCTGCTCCACAAGCGGTACTAGATTAAATTCCTTAGAGAACTGATTGGTCTCAGTGCGTGGATAGCTAATAAAACCCTTGCTATAGAGCTTTTCGGCAATGGTCATTGTTTCTTTAGCGGATAGCTTCAGCTTGCGTGAACCCAGTTTTTCCATCTCCACCGTATCCAAAGGTGTGGGACGCCACTTGTGTTTTGGCTTCACTGTCACACTCTCAACGGTGGCGCGCGGTTCTGGCTCAGCCAGACAAATTAACAAATAGTTTTCGCAGGCCTCTTTGTCAAACAAACGGTTCCGCGCCCAATTGAACTCCACCGTCAAATCCTCGATGGTGTGAAGCACTGCAAAGCAATGGTAAGACACTTAATGTGTATATCAATTTTATAAGTTACCTCTGATCTTCCAGAAGGCCTCAGAAACAAATGCTTCTATTTCCTTGTAACGAGCTGCCACAAAGCCAAGGGTGGGTATCTGACAGCTGCCGTAGGAGATGAGCTTATCTGCAATACTTGTGGGAAACAAGCGCTGAAATCGCATCGTTTGAAAACGGGTAATGGCAGCCCCAGTACGCAGATCCAACTCTGTGCGAACATCCACCGCCTCACTTTGACGTTTGTCTGGCTGCCCGAGCTGCTGCAACGCCCGTCGCACTGCAACTGACGTAATCTCTGAGAAACTAGCGCGATATATTTTCAAATTGGGCTTTACTGCAGTGCAGACATCAATAATCTCATAGCCAATGTTTTCTCCTTCACGATCGCAATCAGTCCAGATAATCAAACCTTGACAGCCCCTTATCTCGCGTTCCAAGGTACGTTTAATGCCCTGATAATTCTCGCCAACGGTTTTCCGTATGGGCGCATCAAACAGAGAGCGGGGATCCACATTTTGCCAGTTTCGAAAGGACACGAGAAACTCCAGTTGCATCAGATGGCCCGACACGGAGGTCATGACCATTTTGGCATTGCTACCGCGTACTGATGCCTCAAAATCGAAAACCTTATTATACACAGAGTAGCCTTCACGCTAAAATGTTTATCATCCATCAATATATAGTATACAATTATAGATGAGGTTTAACTTGTTGCTTACCCGATGCGCCGACCCATTTGATAACAGGCCAGCGATCGTTTTGGCCGCATCATTCTTCTCAGCCACATTCAAAAACTTCATCACATTGGTTTGCTTAGTGCTGTGGGTGTAACGCGCATAACTTGCAAAGCGGAAACATTTTAAAGAGCAAAGCATTAAACACTAGTTTCAGCGAGAGTTGCTCATTCCCGCCACAGAAATTGGAGATAAGTTATTTATAAGATAGAGGTGAGCGATTTTTAGATTCGATAGTCATTCGGAGTATAAGCGATAGCTAGAGCAACCAGCAAACAAAATGTAGCCCTCGTTTTCGATATAAACGATATCTTATCGAAAGTTATCGGTGGACTTATCTAATCGATTTTTAAAGTGTTTGCAGAACAATTTCATTTATTTTCATTGAGTAAAAGAATAAATAAAACAATTGGAAGTATTTTTTGTGAAATTAATAGCAAATATGAAACTATTTACTTTATTTAATATACTCTCTCTATATATATATAACTTGCTTTTGTATTCACGTTACTGTTAACTGATTTTTACGATTTTTTTTTTAGCACTTTTTTGTTTGTTTTTTTTTCTTATTTTTTTTTTTTTTTTTACTGAACATTAGGATAGCGGGAAAAGTATGTAAATACAAAGTACCTTATATAAGACGCTTAAATCAATGCATTAGTTGCATTTAAAGCAATAACTGTTATATATTCTTTCTGTTCCTTTGATTTTTGTTGGTGTTTGTTTTTCTGCTCTTATTAAATGTGGACTATATAGGCGCTTAGCTAAATCCATTCGATCGAATGCGATGTACATAAACATATATATAACTTAATTTTTGTAAATATTAGTAATATTAAGAGCTTTTAAGATGTTCGTTCATAAATGATTTTCCTCTTGGATTAGCAAAACAGCTGCCAAAAAGATTAAATTGTCCAATTTGTGTCTATGTGTTTCGTGTTCTGTTTAAAATATTGTACATAATATTAGAGTGTGTTTTGTATACAATTAACGAAGTGTCCCTTGCATGCACAGATTTATGTAAATGTGCACATTTTAGATATTGAATAACAAATAGAAATACAATTATGATTCCTAACGAATATGAGCCACATGGCGCTTATTACCCACTAGGAGGAGGGTGGGGCCTTACATCAACGCCGCCAAGAACGATCCTCAGACTCCTCGTCCTCCTCTTCGTCCTCTAAGCGCAGCTCTGGCAGTATATCGCTTCCCAACAGGGACTCGCTTTCGCTCACCGATTGCATCAATTGCTTTGGATTATCCATTTTATTAATTCCAGTTGCACTCAGCGGAGAGGCAGCAGCAACTGGCGACTTATCGGCCGGCGCACCCATTGGTATTGCTGTTGTAGGCGCCGTTACCACAGGTGCCCAGGAAATCTGTTCAGGACATATGCATACAAATATAGCAAAGGATCAATTAGTCTAGATCTCTAGCTTACCTGCAGGCGTTTATCTTTGTACATTTTGCCACGGAGCACTGCTTGCTCAGCATTTATTCGCGTAGCATATGAGAGTATTAGTTGTGGAATCTCACGGTCAACATCGTGTTTGGATATCTCGCCGAAATGCTGTAAATGGAAGACAATCAACATTTTAATACAATTTCAAGAGAATATTGGTATAGCTAGAAAGAAGATAAGATAATTGTTTAAACTTTTTTACGTACCTTAAAGTGACCCAGCACAAAATCGGCTTCCTCGGCAGCAAAGCCGGTAACAACAATTGCTTTTGGTCTCCGGTCAACGCGGGTGGGGCCCTCTGGATATGTGGCACGCTTGCGTGCGCCACTGCCAGGAGGCTTGGCATTACCACCGCCAGATAAATTGCCAGAACCGCTAGTGGCAGAGAGCGTGCGCTGCAGCTCTTCGAGACGTTTCTGTATAGCCGATGTGTCGTTACCTTCCTGCTGCTGGGCAATTAACTCCAATTCAATATCGAGCAGCTCTTTCTTTTGTTGCTCTTTGGTCTTTTTAACTGGAGGAGGTTGCTGTTGTTGCTGATGCTGTTGGATTTGAGCCTGCAGGTGATCCTGATCGGCATGCACATCCTTACGCAGCTTATCAATCGTCGCTTGCAACACTTTGATTGTTTCCAACGTCGGCGCACGTTGCACATCCTGCTGATCCATGCGTTCAACTAGCTCCAATGCCGTTTTCATTTGTTTGACATAGCTTTGGAGTAGCTCCTGTTTCCGTTTCCGCAGACCATTCGCCAGCTGATGCATCGCTTTCTGCTGCTCCTCCTGCTTCTTTCGTATGCTCGCTGCATTCGCCGCTGGCGTCAGTGCACGTGTAGCACCATTTGCCGGCGTATTGGGCGTAGCATTTGTATTCAGTTTCAGGCGCATCGAAGCTGGTGCTGCGGTGCTGGCGAGCTGTTCAGCTGTGGGTCCATTAGGTGTATTGGTGTTGGTATTGGCACTACCTGCTTCAGCAAGAGGCGTGACCTGATTGTTGGTTATCTTAGCGCTGTCCGCATTCGGTGTAGGAAGAGCGGGTGTATTATGCAAATGATATTGGCTCTTACGATTCACATTACCATTGTTAACTTCATTATTGGTATTGCTGTTTATATTGTTATCGTTGTGCCAGAAGACTTTGATAAAACGATTATTGAGTACCGCCTCGGTGCTTCGATAAGCCACATTGGCTTCCGCATGTGTGGAGAAGGTGACAATGGCCGCCTCGGGATCACCTTCATATGACACTTGAATGTTAACAATTTTACCAAATTTGGCAAAATGATTGTTCAGATGCGCAATGGTGTTTAGCCCACGGGGAACCTTCCGCAGTTCTAGAGAGCTGTTGTGCTGCTGCATGTTAGGATTGATACGGGGACCAAGGCGACTGTTGATAGGTATTTTGCGCATTTTGCTGGGCACATCGGCAATTGCAACGCTGTCCTCCAACTCGAAGCGACGTTTGCCTATGTCTGGTGCCATGCCACCACCACCAATGCCGAGGCCACCAGCACCGCCGTCCATTACGGGTATGGGAATAAGCTGACGTTGGAGGGGCGTTGTTACTGCAGTAGGATTGAAAGGAAATGGCATCATTGGTGGAGGTACTGGTTGTGCTTGGCCTGGATTACGTGCATATTCAACTGGATTGGGCACGCCTATCGGTGCACATGCACGAATATTACCACTGAACGGATTGATACTTGTTTGACCAGGCTGAGGCGGCATTGGAAGAGTTTGTGGATTGATTGCACCAGGCGCTGGTACGCCTGCAACACCGGGCGGCGGACCACCACGTGCCCAAATTTCTGGTGCATCTGGATTGTATTCACGCATAGACATCATTAGTGCCGAATTGTTAATACCTTCGAAGACAACTGGATTAATGCCATGATCCCAAGGGCACGTCTCACCACGCACACAGTAGCCCTTTTCATCGAAATCACGGCAACGTTGACGCACCATCGCTGCCACTGGATGGATAACAGGGACAGGCACTGGCGCCACTGCGCCCGAAGAAGATGAGCTAGCAACTGGTTCTATATTGTTATTACGTCGCGTGTTACGCGAATCTGGCGAGACGGATCGACTGCGCGTTGAATGACGTCCTTTGTTACCCCCGCTAAAGCGTTGGCTGCGGTCATCCATGTTGTTGTTGGTATTGCTGTTGTTGTTGCCGATGCGACGTCTTTCAAAATTGTTATTGTTGTTGTTGCGCCTGTGTCGCGTGTCAGTGGCGCTCGCTGGTGGTGATTTATTGCGGAACTGTCGCTGATTCTTTTCCCGCTCATTGATGCGACGATCCCGTGAACGTGAACGCCGAAAAGAGCGTTCATTGGAACGAGAACGGGATCGTGAACGCAAGGAAGCACGTCGTCGTCGACTATCACGGGGTTGATTCTCCTTATCAGCAGTATAAGAGCTACTAGGAGCGTTACTTCCGTTGTTGCGCACAGGCGGACTAGCGCTCTTTACACATGCTACACCACTACCGCTGGTTACAACGTTGTTGTGATGGTTATTATTTGCGTGCGAAGGCTGCTGCTGTGGCTGTGGTTGTTGAGGTTGACTGCCGCTACTAATGATAGTCTGAGAGTCTTTGGTTTTCTGCTGAATGAATGGAAATTAGGTGTAAAAGTATTGTTTTGCTTGGTAGAAGGATATAAGATTAATTACTTCGAAGGCCGGCTTGGTGATTTGGGACCCAACTGCGTTAGCATCTGTGACAACTGGAACGCTGATGATGGTGCTGGTGCTGCTGCTAGCGACACTGGAAGATTGTGCCAATACATCGATTGCGGGTTCCTTGATGTTACTATTGAGTTGCTGATGCTGATTGCTATCGGGCTTTATCACAATGTCTTTTGGCGGGGGTGGAGGCGGCGATGCGGCTGATGCCAGTACAGCCTCGATATCTGCTACACAGTCCAGATCATTATCCAGCTCAAGTTCAGAAACGGACGCTGTTGCCACTGAGACTGGAGCGGGCATTGTCAGATATTCCTCGCTGGCAATGGCGTCAAACAAGCGATCAACAAAACTTGTCGTTTCTTCAGACAAAAAAACATCGAGTTGTTCAATCATCACCCGTTTGAGATCCTTATCCGATTTGTCTTTTTTAAGCAACGCGATGACGTAGCGCGCCAAGGCCGAGGAGTCCGCATCGCAGCTATCAAATGACATTTAAAACAATATATTAAACAAATTGATTTATTGTTTAGTGAATTAAAAGGCTGCCAAGCTACGACTGAAACTATCGATAGATTCGTTTTTAGAAATTTGTTAATTTTACGTCAAAGTTTTCTGCTAAACGATAAAATAAATATTTTTTATATATAGATTAATAAACAGTTGATTAACTTATTATTGATATTTATATCTAAGCCTGACTTCAGGCTATTTTGAATTAGCTAGTTTTCGTTTTTTAGATTCAATCGATAGTTCCTCACAGCCAATTTTAACTAATGTACTTACAGTGGCTCGAGCACAACGCTCAGCCAATCCTTAAGTTTATCCGAGTTTTCCAATATCATTTCCTTGGTAGGTCCCAAATTTTGTAATTTTGGTTGCGTTGGTCGTTGCGGTCGATTGTGGCTGTTGTAGTTGTGTAGGGGGCCAAAAATATACTTATTTTTAATGTGACCTCTGCCGCTCGCGCTATGTTGTTGTCTCTGTCTAGCCACCACAGGAGGGTTCGCGGTTGCCTGTTTGTTTCGCGTTTACTGCTTTTATGTACAAAATTAACTAGAATGCTGAAAATAAATAAACATACACTAGATTAACACTTTTACTAACTGAGTTTTCCTTAGATGCTTTTGATTATTTATTTTATGATTGTTAAATTTGATTACTAAAAAGCAGCGACCGAAGTGCTGCTTCTTCTTAATTTACAGCGCTTATCACACATGCTGCGTTGCCACCAATTTGTAGTCGTGACTGGTATTGTGCTATTGTGGTAGCAATACTAGTAACTACAAGGACAGACTGCAGACTTTCAAACTGTGTCCAAATTCATCGAATTTTTTACAGAATGACTTTTCAAAATATTGATGTAAATTTAGCGAGTGACAGCTGGCTTTAACACATACACAGAGACATCCTCCCTTTGACAGTCACTCGCTTGTACACATACATATATATTCCAATAAGAAAGTTTCTCGATTTTGCTACCCGATACTTTTGCTTGCGTTTGAGAGGCTACACAAATACGCACGCACACGTTTACATATACATAACACACACTTACGTTTTACGCATACAAGCAAGGCGAGCAGCTAAATTTTTGCGCTGAAATTTCATGCAGCTAGCAATGTATTTTCTGCACACTAACACGTTTTACACATACCTTATGCACTAAATATAAATTATGCAATGGTATTTTACAACAGAATAGAGTTTTAAATAGTTAATTAAATTTTTTCACTGCACTTTATTGCTGCGCGCAAGGTTGGTTGCTAGACAAGTTGGCTGCATATCGCACAGTAAATCGATATACTTTGTCATCGAACTGAAATTCAACCCTGTCACAAAACAACACATCAAGTTTCATCCCTAATTTAAACACGCGCCCAGTTCACCGTGTAGGTTAATTAATTTTCATAATATTTTGAAATTACCCAAATGTGCAGCATTGGAGAAGAAGATTTTGGTGATGAGGGTGCCACGCATGCAATGCTGCCCGGTTCATCAGCAACGGGTACTGTTATTACTGCTGGCAGCTGTAATAAATGTGACCTCAACTCAACTGCGCTCTACAAATTAAACTTCCGTGCCGCCGAGTGCCATGAATGCTTTCTCAGCTATGCCAGGCATAAATTTCGTGCTGCCCTTGGTGCAGCCAAGGCGCTGCCACGCAATGCTGAAGTTTTGCTTCTTATTGATGGCAGTGCTGAGAGTTTGGTTCTGCTAGACATGCTACATTTTGCACAGACCCAAAACACCTTTAAGCGACTGCATTGTAGTGCTCGTGTGCTTTATATTGATACACGTTCGTCATCGGCCGACATTGATCCAGTTCCATCGTTAAACGAACTCTTCAGGCGCTACGCACCTTTTTCATTTTATGTCATAGGACTAGGCGCAGAGGCTAACAGCTTAAAACTTCTTCAGGATTACAGTACATGCTACGCACACACTGATCAGACACAGCTACGTAGTCTGACAACTCGTCAGGATTATCTCCAACAGCAGCGAAAGCGTCTTGTAGGAGAAGTGGCTATCAAATTACAGTGTAGTCACGTATTCGATCCCAGCATAAGCACAACCCTAGCCACGCAGCTCTTAACGTCTGTAGCCCTAGGACGTGGTGGTAGTGTAGCTTTGGATGTTGCATTGCTGGATGATCGCCTGCAAGGCGGTGTCAAACTACTACGTCCCTTAAAGGATCTTAACGAACAGGAAGTTAAATTTTATGTACACGCTCAGCAATTGCAACCATTCCAGTCTAACAGAATTCTGTCCTCCGATGCTAGTCTGCAAAATCTGACCAGCGCCTTTGTGGCCAATCTCCAACTCAATTATGCATCCACAGTGTCCACAGTTTTTCGAACAGGCGATAAAATTGCACCTAATCGCGCACCAAGTGAAGAGGTTCATTCAACATGCACCTTATGTCAATCACCTCTAGACTGTGTGCTCTCCGATACTTTGCTAGCTATTGAATACTCGCGTGCTGTATCCGAAATGGGCTTGGCTCTACAGGATAATAATAATGTTGAAATCATAGAGCAACGTGCCAAGGAGAAACTAACAACAACAGACAATTTCTGTCACGCTTGCCGAAATATACAAACAGATTTAAGTAGTGGTACCTTAACATAGCCTCATACAACAGTTATTAGTTAGTATATGAACATAAATCTGTAGCTAAGTGAAGTCTATTGTCAATATTATTATTTGTTATAAGATCACGTACAGTGCATAATGACAACATAATTAAGCAACTATATCACATTTTCGTTTAGTTTTCTTTTTACTATAATTTGGAGAGTGTTTGAGTGTTGATAGACGACTGTAGCGGTAAATGCCCATCCAAGGGCAAAACATTACATGCCACCGTAACTTTATGGAAGCTGTAAATCATATAGCGATTGAACCGCTTGGTGTTTGAAGTAATTTCATCAATGGAAGCTGAAAGTATTATCGACTCTGTGCAGTTGTGGGGCTCATTCAAGTAGAGCTCATCGCCCGGTAGAACACCAATTAAGCAATCATCGCATCTATAGAGGATCGGATGAAGCAGCGTGGATCCACTCGCACTGCGACGTTGAGCAAACTGGAGAAGCTGTTGCCAGCTACGCATGCTCATCAGACGCGCCGTCTCGTAAATTAAAATAAATGGAAGCCATATTATACCGTTTTGCGATTCCTGCCAGCAATTACCAGGATGCAGCCAGTGAGCGGAAGCCACCTCACTGGGTTCGAGTGATAGTTCTACTTCACTTGTCTCCAATGCAGCAAAGTAGTAAACTGTATCGTATTTGCGGCTAGCCGAAGCAGGAGTGCGCCAAATTGACCACTCGCTCAGTGCCCAGAGATCAGGTATCACATTTAAATGGCGACATAGCTCAAGAAATTGCGGGGCATCATTATGTACGCGCTGTTGCCAGAGTTCACGCTCAAATGGCTGCATCACCACATGAGCCGCTTCATCAGTTCCTAAATACCGTAGGGTACTGCGTGGGCGACACAGTAGAATACCAGCCTCTTCAAAAGTCTCGCGTATGGCCGTTAGTCGTAGTGAGATATCCCGAGTGAAATTATGGCCTCGGGTCATTAGCTGTGGTCTGCCTTTGACTTGGCGACAGCTCAAAAGCTCCAGCTGCGTCTGGGTAACGCCACAGTCATTGAAATATCTTAGCCAATCGGCGGATTCATCTGCGTTTGGGTCAAAGACACCACCGGGAAACACGCAATGATTCAGTGCATAGGATATGCGTTCTGTGCGTTTGACCAGTAATACCTGAAATTATTTTGTTAATCATAATTGATGGACTGGTTATTTAAACACTTACTCTGTAATCGTAAACCTCCTTGGTTCCAGCCGTTTCTCTGGCTGCTAAGATTAAGCTGGCTGATGGTCTATATTCATTGTAGACCCTTTCTGCGGTCGTCATTTTGGTTTGGCCACTGGATGTTGATCTAATCCACCCGTTGAGGAAATTCTAATCATTTCGCACCTTTGACCCATAAACCAAGAGTACAATAGCTGAGAAAAACTTGATTAATCGGAGTTATCGATTGTTCCGACAATTCACTCGTAAGCACCAATCGATTGTCGATTTGCTTTGTTGTGATATCGTTTATTATCTAAGCCATGTCGAAGCAAGTAGTGTCCAAATTACGTCAATCCGCTAGCTTAATAATCCTAGCCAAAGATAAAACTGCTACGCCATGTGATTACAATGTTCGTATATTATTATTAAATATTTAGAAAATTGATTTTCGAATTTATACCTTATCAGGCACTGCTCTTCACACGCCACTCCAAATCCAGTTTTATGCCAGATTCATCCGTGTTTCCTGGCGGTGTTTGTGAAGCGGAGGATAGCTCCACGGCGTGGCTTGCCCACTTTCAACGCTACAGCATCAGTGCATCCAAATTAAATGATATCTGCAAGGTTCCGTTGTGTGCTTCGTCGGAAACAAACGATGAGACTATTAATCCGTAAAGTATAAAACCTTAAAATACTTCATACGTTTTCTATAGATTGTATATTTTCATAGGGCTGTGTCGCTTCGATTGACGGCTTTACGTGAAACGTTCGAAGAAATGGGCATATTACTATGTCGGGATCGTAAGACATTGACCAGTACGGACAATTATGCACAATTTAACGAACAGTTTGATCGCAAGCACTGGCAACATGAGGTGCACAATGATGCCAGCAAGTTTATTAAGCTCTGCGAGCACCTAGATGTTGTGCCGGATCTATGGGCACTTCACGATTGGTCTACCTGGCGCACGCCATCCACTTTCAAGAAACGTTTTCAAACCGCATTCTTTCTGGCAGCACTCAAAGAGGAGCCCAATGTGCTGGCCGAGCCCAATGAGGTCAAAGACTCTGCGGTATGTCTACACTAAGAGAATGCACCATTTTGCCAACTCCATTGATTCCAATTTATCAAAACAGTGGCGTTCGCCTTACGACTATCTGCACGCTGCACTGAAAGAGCAACTCTGGCTGCCACCTCCACAATTCTACGAACTGTCCCGTTGTCTTAACTTCCAGTCGCTAGACGAACTATCCCAGTTTGCTAAAAAGCGAGTCATCAAGCAAGAAGTGATTATACATCCGGTGGTGTATAAATGCACGGATGGAATGGTACATTTGTTTCCCGGGGACGACATGTACCCCAAAGATCCTGATGCTAGCAACGACAAAATTGATACGGGCATTACTGTTGATGCTTTTCGTGCTCTAGCAAAAAAGAATTTACACCGTAACGAGCATAAAATTAAACAGGACTCACACCTTATTATAAACATTGATCCTGCCGATGGCCAAGTGAATCCATTAGACCCAAGAGCTCTCATGTGGTGAATGTGTTAAATGTGTTAAATATGTATATATTTAAATAGTACCTTTTTATACTAACTTAGAACATTCAATTTATATCGAGAGGCTTATTTTTCAATTGTTTTTATTATAAATACAAATAATTTGATGAATCAGATAACAGTATAGTTAACAGTTGTTAATAATCCAATAACTTAATTGTTAGTTCTTAATTCCTTATGATGCCATAAGTAGAAAGAATTTACTTCCTCTCGTAGGGTGTCATGAAGTTGGCGTCAGTCCATGGATACTTTTCATTGAGGGGCGACTTACACTTCTTGCACTCCTCCAGAGCCTTCTCGAGGTTCTTCTGCGTATTTACTAATCCACTCAACTTATTGTTAACCTGCCAGGTTGTGGCTCCCAAAATGTGCACAGTCTGGCCCATAGCAGTCAGGCGAAGCAGGTGTGAGGAATTCATGGAGCGCAATCCAGTCTCCAGCAATTGCACTTTTTCTGCTGTAGCTGCGCTTGTTGCGTTCAACTGTTCCAATAGATCGAATCTATTCAGAATTTCGTTTTGTGCTTCCTCTAGTTTTGTGGTCGTTTCTACCAAAGTTGCCAGATCCTTTTGGACCGATTCCGTGACCAGCTCTTCGACTCGAGCCACGTAAACCTGCAGCGAGTCTGCCACCGTATTGAGATTTCTCTCGTGATTCTTTTGATGTGTATTCATTCGGGCAAACACCTGATTGATTAGTTCCTGGACTTCGTCGAGACTAGAGACATTATTCTGCTCCCTATTCTCGGTTTGCTGTATAGTGGCTGTCATATTTTGTAGAACCCAGTCAATTGCCTGCAGATTGAGAGCCGTGCTGTGCTCCAAGCTCTTAAATCCATATTCCAACTTTGGGATGCTTGCGAGATCATGTCCAAATACCTTTAATTTGCTATCAATGCCCCTCTGAGAGTTGCTGATGCAATGAAACTTGATGTCCAAATCTTTTAGTGTTTCGCTATTTTCCTCCAACATAAAACGAATCTGAGAGCTGTTCGCAGCTGTATAAACTGGACCGACTTCTGTTTCCATCTGAACCTTCTCATACTCCTGGGCTGCGATTATCACAGCGCCCAGAGAAATTAAGATCAAGACTAGTTGGCTTTGCATTGTTAACTGATGACTAATGACTTGAGACTACTTTCAATTGCCGTAAGCTTCAGCTTAAATAGTCACAGCTACTACTTGATGCTACGTGACAATTCTTTGTTTTGCTTATCAGAGCTATTAATGGGTAAATTAACATTCTTGTAATATTTAAGTTGATAGCGAGCACTTAAGAGTTAAACATGATCTCGCTGGCATTGTTTCATTTAATAAAGTGCTTCAGGTATTTGGTATTCGTTATCTCTTGTTCTGATATCGTTTATTATCTAATCCAGGAAACACTCTCTTTACGCAGGTATATTCTTCCTGAAAAACAGTAAAAATAAAGTCCATATAAATCCGTTCCAACCTTATTTATTCTTTGTTACAAGAAGAAAAACGAAAAAAAAATCAAATATAATAAAAATTTGTATCAGTTTTAATACCTTTTTAATTATTCTTCATACTATTTTTAGGGAAAAATATTAATAATTATTTTAGGCTTCTTGCTTATTTGTTTTAGAGATTTTCCATTTATTCATATGATTTAATAAGCTGATGTTAGTGTTCCTAGAACTTAGTTCGCTTTCCTCGCATGGTTCCTCATTTAGGATAGAACTTTCCACTGATTCTATTAGTAGAAGCCTTCTCTGCAATTTTCATTGCTTAGGAACTCACTTTTCTTTGCATTTAGAAACCTCTGATCCTTAATTGACAAAATCTGCAACGTTTCCTGTTCCGTAAACTTCAAATAATAAATAATGGACATAGTTTTCATTAATATGTATTTATTTATTTATAATATATAAGCATCATCATTGTTTATAAATCATTAATAACATCGGCCATAAATATTATCCACCGAATCGAATTGTTACGAAATTCTGGCCACAACTTTCTCCAACTATTTTAATCTAAAAAATGATTCGTCTCAAAACCGTGTACGTAGAGAGTTTACTGTACGTCAATGTGCAGTCTTAAAATTTCTACCTAAGGCAAAAAAAAATGTGGCATCGGCAATTTTTGATTCTAGTGTTCATATATTATTTAATATACACGAATCTATAGCTCATCATAAATTGATTTTCAAGCGCGGACATCATTGTGCATAACTTATGAAGTATAAAGCGGAGGATAGTTTACCGGAGTAGCTGCACCTGGTACAACGGCTACAAAATATGCGAAATCTGCAAGGTTCTCCTGCTTTTTGGTTTAAGTAAATCAAAGCTGTTTTTCAAACCAAGTTAATTAGAATCAATTATTTTGGCAGAAACAATTGATCGCGATTGTGCAAGATCCTGACCTACAATGAGATTAGGGCGTTCTTAATTCACAAGTGTAAAAGATTTTTTAAAATCAATTGTAAATGGCAGCTATTTGGTAGAAGTTTTAGAAGCTTAATCGACAGGTTTAATTTGTAATTGTATTTATTATTAAGACGAGTCAAAGAACTTAAAAAATAATAATTAATTTGTTAACAAAGCATATTATATTATTTTTCCATCCTAGTATTGAAATGCCGACGTTTCGCTATTGGTATAGCTTTTAGTGAAATCGGTATTTACTGGACTCTTTGGTAAATCCTTGTTCCTGTAATATGAGAGAGCCCGTTATATTATGATGTTATAGCTAAGAAATATTTGGTACATACTTGTACACATAGGATGCCAGGAAGTTGGGATCAGTCCACGGATATTTTCCCTTGAGAGACAGCTGACAGTTCTTGCACTCCTCCAGCGCACATTCTAAGTTTTTCTGAGCGGTTACCAGGGAACTCAATTTTTGGTTGATCTGCCAAGTTGTGGCTCCCACAATGTGCACAGTCTGGCCCATAGCAGTCAAGCGAAGCAGCTGTGAGGAATTCATGGAGCGTAATCCCTGCTCCATCAAGTTAACCTTATCGGCTACAAGAGCGCTCGTTGCATTCAACTCTTCCAAGTTAAGGAATTTTTGCTCAATCTCCATTTGTGCTTCCGTTAGTTTCGTGGTCTTTTCTACCAGATGTGCCAGATCCTGTTGAACCGACTCCTTGATCGCATCTTCAACACGGGTAATATAAATATGCAATGAGTTTGCAACCGTGTTCATATCACTCTCGTGTTTCTTATGATCGGCGTCCATTTGGACCAACACATGTTGGAGCATTTCCTTCATTTTGTCCAGACTAGAATTACTATTATATGTCTTGTTCTCTGCGGCTTCTATGCTGGCTGTCATATTTTGTAGAACACATTCTACTGCTTGGAGATTATAAGCCGTGTTATCCTCCAAGCTTCTAAGTCCTTTCTCCAAATTTCCGATGCCTTCGAGGCTTTGTCCAAATGCCTTTAACTTGCTCTCAAGTCCCATTTGCGAGTTACTCATGCAATTAGCCTTTACATCCAAATCTTTAAGTGTTTCGCTATTCTCCTCCAACATTATACGTATCTGGGAGCTGTTTAGAGTTCTATAATCCAGATGGACTTCTGTTTGCATCTGGAACATATGTTTTTAGCTTAAAAATATTAGGATATGTTGTTTATTTACTAACCTCTCCATAGCCCTGGGCTGCGGCTATGACAGCGCCTAGAGAAACTAAGAGAAAGACTAGTTGGCTTTTCATTGTTAAGTGATGACTGATTACTTGAGACTACTTTCAATTGCCGTAAGTTACAGTTTATATAGTCGGAGCAACCACTTTCTGGCACGTGTCAACTCTTTAATGAGCTAATCACTAACATTGTTTTAAATATTGTTAAGTAAATATAACACACTTTTAGTTCATTTTTTGATAATACTAACCCAGGAATTGAGAAAGAAGCATGTAATCTTGCTTCGCATGTTCTCCAGATGTTTGGAGCTCTTTGGCATATCAATTTAAGATATCAAGCTTTTGTTACTACCCGTAAATAGTTCAACGACATTTTGACTTTTTATTTATGAATGTCATGGGTCACGTATTAATATTATTTTATGATAACCGAAGAACGTACTCCAAGAAATCTACATTAAAGATAGTAAAAACCAAGAAGTTAAGACTCTTACCACAAACAAGGTTTGGCACGTAAAATCTTGATGAGTTACTTTTAAATTGATTCCATACTAAAGCACGTAAGGTAATTAAAACACGCTATAATTGTCTTACTAGGGATACATAGACTGAAAAAATGTCAGTTAGGCAAGGAGTAGACAAGCAGCAAGGCTCGTTTTTCCTTTTTGCTGGTTTGAGTCCATTGTTTAAAATAATTAAATAATTAAATAAAGTAGGAAATAGTCTTTATATATCCTGAGTCATATTCCGTTTCTATTTAGTCTTAATCTTACACTTTTTTCTGCTGTTGCAAATTAATTGAATTCACTGAAATATAAAAGTGGTACGAATTTCAAATGCTAGTGTTGGTTAATTTCAGTTTCAAGCTCCTATCGCCAGGAGCAACAAGTATCGATAGTAATTATTTGTCGATATTATCGGTATGCAATTTGCTTATCAGCTGTTGGAGGTGGTGGTTATTGGGTGAAAAAAAAAACATTGTTCTAGAAAAAACAGAAAACATATTGTGAATAAATAAATAGATTTGTATGTTTGTATTTGGTGTGTCTGATTTGTAAATTCAACTCATACAAGCATATACAATACGTATAAAGTAAAGAAAAGGAAGACAAAAACGTGGGCAAAGTTCAATAATCAGTTTCTAGAGCAAAAGACGACACTTTAAAGATGGAGGAAACGCAAAATAAAATTGACGCTGATGCAACAATGGAGTCCTCATTCCTAGGGGCCACATTTCGTGAAATATTCTACAGTCCTATGAACCTGGCATTGTTGTCCATCATCTGCTTCTTAGTGTATAAGATAGTGCGCGATAGAACCGAAGGCCCAGGAAGTCGAGATTCGTCACAGCAACAGGCACAGCCAGAGCTGCCAAAGCTGCGCCGCGACTTTACTGTAAAGGACCTACGTGACTTTGACGGAAATCAACCAGATGGTCGCGTTCTTGTGGCAGTCAATGGTAGTGTCTACGACGTTACAAAGGGTACACGTTTCTATGGGCCAGGTGGACCATATGCTACATTTGCCGGTAGAGACGCATCACGAAACTTAGCCACATTCAGTGTGGTACCTAATGAGAAAGACGACTATGATGATCTAAGCGATCTGGGTACCATGGAAATGGACTCGGTGCGTGATTGGGAAATGCAGTTTAAGGAGAAATATGAATATGTTGGAAAACTGCTGCGTAATGGTGAGGAGCCGACTTTCTATGATAACGAGAATGACAAAGATGATGAAAATGTTGCTGCTAACAAGAAAGACGATTAGAACTATGCGAGTAAAGAGAACATTTGTGTTGTTATGATGATTGGCACAAAACGTTAACTTAATTGTTATTTCAACAAAATGTGTTCAAGTGCTATACAGGCTTGCAATCAAATACATAGTTACTTTCATAGTTTCACATACACGTATAAAGTACATATACACAATGGCACGGGCAACCTGTAAAAATATTTAGCATTCAATGGAAAAAAAACTATATACTAAGATTTATTTGTATGTTACTAAAACCAACAACTGAAGTTGGTATAAAATCAAAAGTGCACTAAAATATTACAAAAAATATTGTTCATAAACCTAAATACCAGTATAAACATATTCCCCTGGCGTGATCCCAATCTGCCCGACCTTATGTCTATAGGCAAGAGCCCCAAATACATAAATGGTTTCTTGCTGGAAAAAAAATATATATATATATGTATACGTATGCTAATTTGTGAACTTTTGTGTGCAACACTTCATTGTTCTTTCCAATAATTGAGTCAATCTTAAAGATGCACCTGTACCCATTCCCATTTAAAATGCTTATTATAAATTGTAATCGATCAAAAACAATCGAAAATATATCGATAAGGTGTCGGATCTGGCTGTACGGCCTTTGAAGCACAGCTAATCGACTGTGCTACTGGCAACAGTTCGTGTAGTAAACATTATCTTAATTAAACATATATGTGGTAAATAAAAATATGTCGAGTAAAACCCTTTCCAGGCGCACTTCAGCGAGTCTTATTTTAGTTTCACCCGATACAATAGCTCGGGATGATTACAATGTAAGTATAAAGCATTTGGGAGATTGAACAGGTCTCTATGCCAACTGTATCGTCTTTGTAGCTGCTTATGATTAAACGCAGCGATGCCACAGCCGTTGCGTTGAATCATAGCGTCTTTCCTGGGGGTTTGCTGGACGCGGATGGAGATGAAAGCGTCGCTTGGTTGGAATACTTCGAGCAGTTCGGTGTACAGCAGAAAACGCTGCGTGACTTGGTGTTGATTAGTGAGAATAGGCCTGGGATTCTGGCACCACAGGGTACCGGCTGTTATGATCGCTTCTTTAAACGTTCAAAAATTTGGGCACGGTCAGTTCAATGTACAAGTTATACGGCGATTACGTCTTATCGTTTTGTTAAATCAGGGAGATAACGCTACGCTTAACAGCACTGCGCGAGTGCTTTGAAGAAGTTGGCATTCTGTTATGTCGGAAACGAGAGCAGTTGGCCCAAGTGAATGAAGATGCTTTGATAGCGCAGTACCAGCAGCATCTCCATTTCGATCGCAAGAGCTGGCAACGGCGGGTGCACAACAAACCCAGTGATTTCTTGGAACTATGTCGTGAATTGCAAGTTGTCCCGGATTTGTGGGCACTTCACGAGTGGTCTGCTTGGGCCAGTCCAGCATCTATTAAAAAGGGGTGAGCTTATCAATAGATACTCTGTTGTCGGTCTATGCTGGGCCTATGATCGCAGTGATTAAAGAAGACCCAGGACTCAGCTCTAGTTAACGGTTATATTACTTACAGCTATGAAACGGTCTTTTTCATGGCCTTCTTGAATACGCAGCCCAGCTTGCTAATAGAGCCCACAGAGGTGAAGGAGTGTCTGGTAAGATAATGTCTGAACTCTCTATATACATGCAATTCACATTTATCTCTTCACAGTGGCGTACACCAATGGAACTTATCCGCCTATATAGGCATGGTGAGCTTTGGTTTCTTCCGCCCCAAATTTACGAGCTGTCGCGCCTGTTACCTATAAAGGATTACAACAAACTGTTGACCTTTGCCACGCAGCGCAGTAAACTAGGCTCCACAATGTTCTTGCCTGTGGGTTACAGCTGCACCGATGGCATAGTTTTTGTGCTTCCAGGTAAGCTTTGCTTTTATTTAATCAAAATTATCTATTCACCCCGAATCCTTCTTGCAGGGGATGATTTCTATGTGCCTGAACCGCACTTGATCACTGACCTAATTGCCTCTTCAGATTCTGTGGCAGAGATGAGATCACGTTCCAAACGATTGCATCGCTATGAGTATTTTGGCCCAACTGTTATGAAAATTCATTTAAATTTCCCAACTTTAAATGGTCATTTACCACCGCAGGATTTGCCTCTCGAGCATAAACTTTAACCGGTCCGGTACCAATCGTGGTGAAAAGTAAGTCCGAGTTTCCCAAATAATTTGACGTTAAAATATGTTGTTGAAAATTTTTTATTAAACATAAATTTATCGGATGTTTGCTTAAGGACAGAATATAAGTAATAGTATTTTATATATTGACAAATGTATATCTTTCGACTTTGAAATATTTTGATTAATTCAAAGTTTGTGGATTATTCAATTACATGGAACTAAGAGTAGATCCTATTTATATTTAAGTCATTGTTCCCATGCTTAGCTTTTCTCTAGTTATCCAAAATGTTGCTCTGTAGTAATTTTGAATAAGCGCCATAATTATATCGTACCCCATAGTACTGCTGCGTCTCAGTCCACCAAAAACTGAAGTCACTTTGTGGGGTCATTTGGGTTCAAAGAAAGTGTGACCACTGCTTAGCATAGATAAGATTCTTAATGTGACCTGTCAACGAGAGCCGCTAAAAATTGTTATTTTTGTTATTATTTTAAGCGGATTTGTGGGTCACGCAATACACATTAAATTATGAACTTTAATTATAATTTTATAGGCAACGTTTTTAATTAAAATTTATAGTTTAAGACGGACATAAGTTAGCTTAGGATTGAGATTGAAATTGTCTAGAGAATGTGCCCCAAGTCCACTCCATCTCTTAGTATTACGTACATCAAAAGCGCAAGCCTATGCATATTCATATTCGAATTAAGAAGGGGAAAGCTGTCCTTGAGTTGGGCTGGGGCGTTGAGCTACTACATGAAACCGCAAATCAGACCGAGCACATAATTTCATCCCATTAAGAATGCATTTAAATCACTTTACGGGCCATCCCCCGCCACTGCCGCCACCTGCCGTGTGACTTTGTGCGCTTTACAGCCAGCAATCTGCCGCCCCCTTTGCAGGCCAGCTTCCCATTCCATCCCATCCTTGGACTGCTTTAAAATCAAAAACTCAACGAGCTTACCCCAATGCCTGGTGCGTGTCTGGGTAACTGTTTGTTGTGCATTGTGCCCGACCCAACCCTCCTGACAGCTTGAGACTGAGATATAAGTGTATGGGGGTGTTATGGCTGTTGTCTGCGTCGGTAACAATTACTTCGTTTAATTTAACCTTTTGTGGGTTTTCCGGCGTTTATTGTCGTGCTGCTCTGTCTCTGCTCCTGTTCAGTGTGTTCATTTAATATCGATTAATTATGCTATTATGCTCCCAGGAAGTAACCATTATCAAGTAATTATCGTTACGCAACACTATTTTGATTAGTTGGCAACGCCACCTGTTAAGTAGCCGCCCCCCCTTCCATGGGTTCAAAAGCTGCTCATAAATTAGAAAATAAATTAAAATATGCGACAAGCGTCGTGCAGCCAAGCAAAGCAATGAGTTATGAGCTCCTTGTTGGTTGAATTGCTTGGCTATAAAGCCGCTTAAAATGTAATAAGACGTACGCCTCGGTTAGCAAAATTATGCCCGTAGGACAGGTGTGGCAGCTTCTTGATTTATGTACTGGTATGCAGCAGCTATGGGTGCCTTGAAGACAAGTCCATGCCCTCCTTCCCAAAAGATATAATTGAATTTTGAGCTCATTTTCATTTCCGTTTCAGCATAATGCTGATTTACGTGGTCCACTGATAAGTGTAGAGCGAAGAAATTGGCTTATTAATTGCCCGTAAGACCAGGCCAAAGCTGAAATGCATATCACGTATTTCTTGCTTTTGTCAAACCAAAGCCCAATTATAGTGATTATTGTAATAGACTGACTAGATGTGGCAGTCCGAGTACTGCAAGTGACATGAATACCAAAATGGTTAGTTCAGTTCCATACTCATAGTAATCAATAGGGCATCAAGTTCGAAGTAATTGGCAACTCCACGGGCATTGACAACCATTAAAAACGTCGCCACAGACGACTTCCCACGGGTATAACTAAACACACTTGTAACATTTACAAGTAGACCTTATACCTAACGCCATACCACTACCCACTCCATACTACCAGTTAGAGATTTATTTTTATTGTGTGCACTGTTTGCACTCGACTTGAGCATGAGCCACGACTCCCACTGTTTTCGTGCGACTAAATGAGTATTACCGCAATAAATCGCCGCAATTCATTTAAGGGGCAACGGTGGCCAACCCTTAAATCAGCACCAAGCCGCTTGCAAACTGTTGATGAGCACACATACATACATATATATACATACGAACAACACCCCCACTGAGATCTGTACCCAACCATCGTTCGGCAGACCGTGAACCTGTTACGGCATTTTCAACTCTCATGTCAAATTGTCACTGGGGACCAGGGAGCAAGAACTAAGGACCAGCTAGCGACCCAATTGTCGGCAGCTTGTACTCTGCTGTCGAACAAATTGCATCAATTGACTTGCGTGTTCAACATAATGGCAAATTGTGGGTGGTGACGACAGTTGGACAAATGTGCTACACAATTTTCTAATGATATCTTTATACTGTGACTTTTATTTACTTCATTCCAACTTGCAGGTGCTAATGCTACGATTTAAAACTGGCGCCATCTGGCAGCACTAGTTACAGGCAGTTGGCAACGCGGCGAAAAGGATAAGCAATTGGTAATTTTCAATATTTAAACATGTGTAAATATCACTTGTGCGTAAAATAAAATAAATGTCGTCTACATAAGGAATGGATGAGACGAGAGAGAGAATAACATGACAATTTGCAGGTGTCAAAAACAATGTATTAGGAACATAACAAGTATGTACATACATATTTATACTCAATACTCTGCACATAGTCTGAAATGTGTCTATGTACATGCATGTACATATATGTATGTATATATATAATTGAATGTGAGAGACAGTTTGGCACGCACACATAGGCATTGAGGGCGTTGCTGTTTTTGTAGAATATGATTTACGCGCTTTCTCCATTTTGTTTATGTGCTCCTCTTTCTGCTCCACTCTCTTCCGTTAATTTCTATTACTTCGTATAAGTACGTGTTCCTTTTTTTCCAAACATCCAAACAGCAACAGCATCCGCAGCCGCCATTATGACGTTTCCTATTGTTGTTGTAGGGGTTCGTCTGCTGTTGCTTACCCACCCATCGCTTGCCCCTATATCATCAGCGCACTTGTAATTCATTTTCCAGTCTCGGACCTGCGCAAAAGCAATGCTGGGAAAATTTCTTACTTTTTGTTGTTTTTGTTGTCTACATTGGGGTAGGTGGTGTCTGCTGGTCTCCTCCTCTTCTAACCGCTCTTGCCATTGCCTGGCATTATGTTGTCACGGATTTCAATTGCATTCCACGGAAAGGCGACACACACACAGACACTCACACAGATAAACATATACTTTTGTTTCTCATGTGCAAAATTGCAATTTTGTTAGCGTCGTCGTCGTCGTCGTTAGCATTTTTCCCTTGTCTGTGCAAAAATTTTGACCTTGTAACTTGGTTTTAATTGCGATTGTGAATGCATTTTTTCGGATGTACCAGAGTATTTTCCAGGCGCTCAATTGAAAAGTTCAAAAAGAAAATATTCATAAGAAGTTAACTTTCAACAACATATGCCTCAATTTATCCCATCTACGAATGTCAAAACTTTCGTATAGTCTAATAAACTTATACAGCTGTCGATGTATTAACCAATAGAATTTTTGGCCACATCTAAAGAACTGGCCAGATCGAGAGACCCTTTTCAAAATCCATCCAATTTGCCTTGCATAATGCGTAGCATGTGCGTCTCATATTTCTGGAACAAAGAGGGGGTGCAGCATTTAAGAAACCATAAATTTGACGGCAATAACGGATAAAGTATGTTTATTTCGATATTAGGCTAAGCAGCAAACGGAAATGCTCGTAAAAGGGCTACAAAAAATGCGACATTGTTAAGGGCGACTACAGACTTTGAGACTTTTTCAAAACTCTTTAACACTTGATTTCACTTCTTGACTACGGCCATGTCATCCTATGCTACAAAAGGGGGCGGGTTTCGACATGTGTGTGTGTGTGTGGCATATGAATATGAATTGTAATAGATTTAGATAGGGATCAGAGGAAAAACGGGCAAGTTTCACAGTGAATGGAATAGACGCACCGTAAAATCTTACAAATTGATAAGAAATAACTTTGAAATATTTGTAAAGCAGCTTAAGGAGAAAAAAGAAGAAAATCAAAGAAAAATATTGTAAAACATTTGATTTAATTTAAAATTAATTTCTTTTCATTCTAATAAAGAATCTAACGCTCAAATGACCTAAGCTAAATGAATTTTGTGCAAGTGAAAATCAATTTTCAGTTTCAACTTCAATTACCAGTTGGCTTTAAATATCCTTGAAAATATTTCAAAAATTTCTTAAAGCAGATTGAGCGTATCAAATTTGACACTCGCAAAGACTTAAAATAAAGGGCGCAAATATATATATATATATATACATATATATATGTGTATATATAAAAAGTAAAGACGTTGATTTTTTACTGCTCAGTTTGCTTGCGATATAAATTATATGGCACTTGCCACGTGTCGTTGATTGAACAACAAGATGAGGAAAGTGTGAAAAAAGCCTCAAGGACTCTATAATATGGCCAACACGCCCATCGGCCAGCGTCTTGTCTGCCAGTTGATGCGTGAAATATTTTTTCTTTTTTTCTCGAAAAAAATTTAATTCGTGCGGAAATTCAGTCAATTTAAAAGTGAGCTCCACACACAATACAGCCTGAGTGTGGGAGTGGGGGACGAGGACGAGGATGAGGGTGACGCCTTGGCACGCCCACTTTGCTAGCAGGGTTCATTGTATCCCTTTTGTAGCCCGGCTGCTTAATCCGTTTTATTGTGGTAATAAAACTACAATACAAATTGTTTGAATGAGATTGAACAACATTTGAATTGAGCATGAAATGATGTTGGCTCTGACATGGTTAGCTTCACAGATTTCCCGGCAATTTATTGATGGTGATATTTATGGATTTTGTTCCAGCCCAACTGGCAGACTGCTCTCTGACAAACCTCTAGCTGGTCGTTGATATACACCTAGTATGGTTATAGTTAAGCTATAAAATAGTTTCATAAAATCTACACAGGTTTCTTTTATAAGTTTCTCCCAATATTTTGTGTTTAGGGTTTTAAAGGATGAGAGAGATAGTCCTCTTAATGTCCTGTTCTTCCCTAAGAAATTTGAGTATTTTCGATATTACAATCGAAAACTTAGAAGAGGTTAATAGATGGGTTACGACTAGAGAAGAATATCTTAAGATTTATGGCAAGTAAACCTTTACAGTATCAAATATCTTAAAGTTCCTTTTTAAGCTTAAAGTATATATAGTACCATATAAATCATTATTATAAATCAGTTATTTTGTTTGATCGCTGGCAGTGTAAACCCATAAAACTGCTGCATTAATTACATTTTGCAATGCACTGGAAAAAGCCCATTAAAGAAATCTAATAAAACCCAACAAAAAGAGCAAAAAAACGAAAATAAGGTCAGAAGGATCCATCGAAGGAGCGACACACAAAAGACTTACCACAACCACAAGCTGGCCAATTTGGGTGACTGGTTGGGTTTGTGGTAGCATTTTACTCGTATAATCTACATGTTTATGGCTATTTGCGTTTTGACCTCCGCTAAGTCGGCAACAGCCGAGATAAGCCATAATTTGATTAACCCTCTGTCCGGAGGGAGGTGGGGGCGATGCTCGGTTATGCCATATGAGAATGTGTTAAGTGAATAAAAATATGTAAAGCATAATTCAAACAAGGTCCACTATGAGATCCCCAAAAAAGGCTTATGGACATACACACACATGGACATCGTAAAATGGAATGTGTGCGCATCATAAACGGGTTGCGAGAGACTCTTGGGGACTACCCCTTGTGGTGGTCAGCTTGACCAAGCGTGTGCGGCCTTGTTTAACCAGCGATTATGGAAATTGTTATCCGGCAGCTAACTGGGAGATGGTATGCAGCGGGCGAGAGGGCCTCAAAGATTTACACTGCGAGATAGGCCAAATGACACGTAGCTGGTGCCGGCAAAGAACCCGCATAAACTGGCCACGACACCCTCTAAAAAATATTTGTTCACACATGTGGGCAGACACTGGCTGGATGGAGTACGCCCAACACCAGCACCAGCACCAGAACCAGGGGGCTGCATGGTCCTGACTTTTATGTTAACTGACCAGCGGCGTTCACTGCAGTCACGTGTAAGGTTTTCATTTTTTTTTGTTTTTCCTCCCACATATAAATTGCATTCTGTCGAGGGGGTTTCACCCATGTCCTTGTCCCCGGCGCTTTGTGTTATTTAAAGTAAATCAAGTTCCGAGATATCAGCGTCAAATTGGCAGCCAAGACGAAACTTCAACGGACGCACATAAAAATAATCATGAACGTTTATCACACGGATCGAGGGCAACAAAAGAGACAATAGTGAGACAGAGCGAGAGAGAGGATGGAGGAAAAGACACGAATTTGATGAAAAGGATAGCGTCAATTTTAGTTCACTAGCGAAACGTGACGTTCGTATAGAAATTTTCTCTTTGTGGGTCATCGCGGAAGCTGCACATGAAACGGAAATCATTTTCCAACTCTTGAAAAATTCCTCAAAGAAAATTAATCTGGGTTTTCAAAGAAGAATGAAAAAAAATATGAATATGATTATTAATAATATTGTAGAATACACGTGTACTATATCTTAAAAATAATATGTCAGAGAAACTGTATTTTCCAGTTAATTTTCTAGTCAATTTCCAATATCTCTTATAGAAGGTCACAAAAGAGGAAATACTTTACCGAATTTCCCCATTATTATATCAGAAAATAACGGAAAAGCTTCCAAAAAAGAAAAAGAAAACTAGGCTAGATACTTTCCTTTAATTCTCCACAACTTACTCAACTAAGATAGAAGTTTATTTGCTGGAAAGAGAAGATCCTTTTTAACCCTTTAACACATTTTTGTCTTATTAAAGTTAAATTGTAACATGACATTTAAAATTGAAATGCCTATCAGAAAAGGAAGTAAAAAGTATCTTTATAGTCCCCCAATTGGAAAGGACAAACCCCTTTCCATTCTCCGTTCGGAGAGTGCACTTAAGTGTGTCTGTTAACTGGCAACTTCCGGCTGTAGGATGTGCGTGAATACGGTCACATTGTTGTTGATGGAAACAATGAGCACTTAATAAACCAATGCAAATGATTCCACCTATTCACACATGGAATCGAACGCCGAGTCAAGTTAACCACACGTGAAAGTCACTGGCTCCGCCTATGCCTCTGCCTCTGTCTACGGCTCTCCGGCTTGCAATTAAGTGTTGGCCAACTGTGAATCCCTCAACCCTCTGGACTACCGGCTACTCGCAATACCCCTGGCTGGTATTTACATGAAATGAGGGTCATTAAGTTGCCCAGTTCGACAGTTTATCGATGAGAATTGTGTCCCCAGTTGTTGGGTCTTGTTATTCTTGTTGTGTCTCTGTGTGTGTGTGTGTATGTGTGCTAATCTCTTAATGCGTTTAGCGCACATTTCTATTTGCTTAATGAATTGTTACCGAATACATTCATTTCCAATCCCATTCTTATATTCCCGTATTCACATTCGCATTCATTAATTCATTTACCCAGCTCATTGCTGGGTCATTTGTCGACGTTTGTCTTTTGACTTGTTTTTGTTTGAGCCGGCGACAGAGCAGAGTTTTAGCCTGATTTCCAACAGGGCTAACAGGCGGCTCAATTAGGCTGATTAGGGCATGGTCAGGGTCAAGCCTGTGTTCAAAAAGTTAGAATCAAATAACAAAAACCTCAACCTATATATTTAAGAAGTGGCAAAGGATGCATCAGATATATCTACATAGATATAATACTATATAGTTTCCATCTTCTAGAATATATAAAGTTAAAGTGCTTCCTATATAACATTCATTTCGTAAAGATCACGCTCCACTTCACAGCAGCTCAAGGAAGTAGTCCAATTATCGAGCCACATATGAGATGTATCCTGTGTATATCCTCTGTATATCCTGTGTATCTTTGTATCTTTTAACTGCAGCCGCAACATATCCATAAACAATAACTTTATTGCCTTGCCGCGACAGAGAGTAGACGGAAGATGGGGTGATATGAGCGATATGCAGCCATTGGTTACGGCATAAATTACAATCAAAATGAATTGATATGCGTGTTAATAAAGGCAGCAGGGGTGTGGCAGGGGCGGGGTAGGGGTACACGGGTATAACAGACAGACGGCGACGTAACACGTAGTCGGGGAACAGGAAGCTTCGAAGTTTTGCAGCCACCACGAAATGGCGGCATTTCGATTTTACGCTTTTATGATTTCTCGACTTTTGGCCAGGCCCAGGACACTACAGAGACAGACTGTGTATGAGATAGGTCTCTCTCTTAATTAATAAGCTTGGCAAACTTATCTGTGTGTGTGTGTGTGTGTTTGTATGCTAAATATTTACCAGGCATAAATTAAGAGTCCCTGTTTACGTGTAGGTACAGTTGCCACACCAACAAACAACAAATTGTGAAACAATGTTGATAATTGTATAATTGGTTCTCCGGCCGGTAAAAGCCTTCTCCAATGTAATTCAATATTAATTAAATCATCAAATTGCATTTGTGCGAGCATAATAAATAAATTAAGTGACGGCAGAGACAGAACATAACATTTAATGCTGATCTCTGCAATCGATTTTCTATATTTGCTGTCTATAACAACCTATTGAAAGGGTATTTTACAATATTAATGAAAACTGTTGACGTTTAATTTTAACTCTGATTTTGTTACAAAAGGTTAATACGGTTATTGTTAAGGAAATAATCCAATAATTTGGTTGAAGATTTTTTTATGTATATATTTTTTTTATTAATTTATTTATGTATCTATGTACTTATTTATTTATTTATTATTTATTTATTTATTTATTATTTTTTTTCTTTTATTTTTATTTATTTATTGTTTTATTTATTTATTCAGAGTCGAAGGAAGTAGACTTCATAAAAATTAAATGAAAAAAAGGATATTTAGATATATGAAAATGCAAATAAATATAATTTATATATCATAACAAATATCAAAAGATAACGTAAGAAATCTAAAATTTATAAAATTGTATATATATATTTTTTGTTATTTGTGAAAAGTGCAGAATATATATGTTGTCACATTGAAACGTGAAAAGTCTTTGACTTTAAAGAAATCAATTGAGTTCAACCTGAACAAAAACCAACTTTGACTTAAGTTAAATAGTTTTGTTAATATTAAAAAATATAAGTAAAACATTTTATTAAACTTACCTGATATCCCAACAGTTAGAGTCAATTTATAGTCGTCTATTTGCATGGTTTATTTTCATTTTTGATACCTTTTTCACCTGCCTACCTTTTGATTTATTGCCAATTCAGCGTTAAAAATAATTTTCGCAAACTTTATACTGTTGTTGTTTCGGTCTGATAACATATTATGCTGTCGAAATTGAAATGCAATTTAAAATAAACAATTTATAAATAAAATATATATATATGTATGCAATTAAAACAAAAAGGAAAAAAGAATTTAATTGTAACCTCATTAAGTGCTAAATTCGTCGTCACCGCGGCGCGTGCATTTCATAGCTACTTTTCCCCGTACTGCTCATAGAAAAAACACCTAACCGTAAACCCTACTTGAGTGTTAAAATGCAATCGTAATCAGTTTTTAGTTTTCCGCTTGCAGTTCACTGACCGACACAGACGACCCCAAAATGCTGACACGAGCGATTCGCAACGAGCAACAGCTGCCCCCCTCCCCATACCCTTTGGCAATTGCCGTGTGTCTTTCTTCTAATCAGCACAAATCGAAAGGTCTTACGAACCCTTCTAGACAGACTCTACCCAGATACAAAGACGGAGAATCATTCCGTTACGAGCACATCTAAGCTCTACGACCATCCAGCTATTCGAACAGGTTTCAGATGAATTCTAATTGTTTATAAAACATGAAACGATTGTTTATGTTCCCACGCTACTTCAATACTTCTGGGGTGACAATGGATACTGACATCAGACATGACACTGATTCATAATAAATATGCTATACTATTGATTGTTATTATTCAGAACCTATAAATTGTCTTTTAAACTCTCCTTTTACGTAGAGAGAATCTGCTGGTTTCTTATCAAGTTTTCCTTTTCTATATAAATTTTAGATAATCTCGCCACATTCCTGGCAAAGCTTCTAGGAATTGTGCAATGAAAACCTCCTACCTATTGTACCTATGAGGGTACCTATATACTTTAGGAGCATAACTATATACATAATTGTTATGTATACTTGTGCTCATTACTCATCTTCTTTTTATGCTGTTGCTTTTGCTTGGCATTTACATAAGCACCAAAACAGCGACATAAATCTGCAAATTCGGCGGAAAGAAGACACCTAAAACAAAAAATGAAAATATATATAATATCAACATGAGATACCTATACATATATATATATTTATATATATAAAGAGAGAAGTAAAGCGAAAACAACAATAATAATGGATGCACCTGCTACTACCTGGTTCTGGCTTTTGGCTACTTCATTGGACTCGAATTCGGGTACGGGGCTGCACAACCTTCTTTGGTCTCTGCTCATCGAAGGTTGACCTAAAAGTTTCGTTCTTTAAGTAAAATGCTCTTAAACAACGCGAAATCTTTATTTGGGGCGAAAATCAAATTCATGCAATTTGCAATGGTAGTTGGGGAGATGGGAAAAGGGGACATTCTCATATGCTACGCAGAGCCAATGAACCGTACACACACATGGCCGCACACACAGAGAGACCCCCTAAAGTAGACAACAAAAAAATGGGAAAAGCCGAAATGTGATTTAATTTATTATTACAAACGTTAAAAGGAGTCCAAGTCGAAGTTTGCTCGATTTACGGCAACGCATCAATAGTGGGGAGGGACTGGCAAATGAGTTCCATTTATATCATTGGTCATTACGGAAATTATGCGAGGCCCAGACCTAGCAGACAAACTGACCCGTACAAAGAAAGCACGGAAGCGGTATAAAGCGATAAAGATACATTGCAAACGGAAGTGGATATGTGTATGAAAATCGCCTCAGGGACGACAACTGCATGGTCAAAGGATGTGCGACTTTGAATGACGCTCTGCCCTGGCTCTGGCCAGGCACACACGGACTAATACTAGACCGGGGGCCAAGCCTTGTGGAAGTCGTAAAAAACAGCACATCGGCCCATCAATAAAAATGCAAGACAATGGGACACAGAATGGAATAGGATGGGGAGACGCAAAAAGAAAGCGTGTCGGCCATTGGGCATGGGCAATGGCAAAATGGGCATGAGCAAAATAGACCCAAGTGGGTTTATTTTGAATGGTTTTATGACTTGCTCCGCATCCTCGCACAAGTTACCAGCCGTAGAGATAAGCGTTTTGTATAAAATCGCTCAGACAATCAGGCATTGTATCTGACATTTCAGACTTAAGCTTAGAATTTTTAGTGTTCTACAACAGAAATTAAAACTGAATAATTTGATTTGCAGTTCGTTCAATTCATTTAAATGTACAATTGAACTGGTTCATTGATACATAAATGTGAACAAACTGAACTAGAAATCTCAACTTTATTCTCAACACATTTCAGTATCAACTGGTATACTATATTATACAACTGTTATATGAATGAGTGTATACTTTATTATACTTGTATGTATGTATATATAATATATAGTATAACAGTTAATATTAAACTGTTATACAGTTGCGCTGTATATATATTTATCAACAGATTTATGACCTATGCAACACATCGCAAAATATATCAATACAACTGTTATACAAGTGACTTATATACACGTGTTTGCAGCTCATAACCCGCAGTTTAACCTGTTATACTTATGTTCAACTGTTATACAAGTGTTAAAAGAACACATGTGCTCATCTCATTTAGTTTGTCCACTGTTCTACAAGGATATAAGTTGTCAAGGACACAAAAACTTTACAACATGAGTTGTTGAAATTTTTGTCCTATCCTTAAGATATATATATACGATTAGCACACCCCAAGACATGGCATATAGAAGAAGCATAAAGGAGCACATACGTCAATGATTGATAAGCGATGGCGAAACTTTTTGGCACTTGTCCTTTTGCGCGATAAATGTTGCTTTTTTTGCAGGGTGCCAGGATGAGATTTACGAGCATATTTTCTAGAAAAGTTTTCCTGCACAGAACAAGGCGGCAACTAATGAACTAATGAGCTTTTGAATTGCCACTTTAAGCAGTCAGTGGATGGATGCAAGTGGCGCTTCATTAGCCTAATGACTGACTGGAGGTTCAACTGGGTGTGTGAGCTGAGGGATGACAGGGCAAATAAATGAGTCGACGACGCTGATGTGTTAACTAGTTAAGTTATTTAAGGTTAAAGTCAGTTCGTAGATTTGGAGTACCAGTTGAAGTAAGCCCCCCAAGCCCTATCGGAACTAACCATGTCACCCATCTTGTCCCTTTACAATGTCGCTGCTACGTGTGCGGCATGCAAACATTACGGAAAATAGACAGAGCAACATTGAAACAGAGTAAAAGTGAGAAAGCAGGAAGCCCCCAATCATGGATTACATGTGTGAACTATCGATTGAATTAAGACAAAACGCACTGAGGAGTGGTTCGCTTCTCTTTTTTTGTCTCCTGTGGGCGGGGGCGGGCGTTGTGGCAGCCACTTAAGCGCGTCGCTCGTCGCCATCCACTTGAGGCATAAAAAAGAAGGAAAAAAACGCAACAACCCCAGAGCTCAACCTCATCAAAGTCATGGAAGGCGCCGTCAACACGTCTCACTGCAGGCATAAAAACAGTACGCAGCATAATCAACCGTGTGTGTGTGTGTGGTAGTGTGTGTGTGTGTGTGTGTGTGTGTGTGTGTGTGTGTGTGTGGATAATAAACGTTGACAATTTGCCCGGTCACCGCCCCCTACCAAGTTCGCCCGGTAGCACTGATTATTCCTCCGCCATGTGCCACCAACTGGACCCTGAGCTCATGCCGATTGTCATTGCCACTTTGACGTGTCTATAAATTTCATTTGACGAGCTGCCTGCAGCCGCCCCCAAAGCTCTCCGAGCATCCTGGCCAGCCACTTGAGCCACTCTACTCTCCTCTGTCTGTTTAGCCGCAGGCATCTCAGCCAAGAAGTTTAAGCCCTCAACGATTTGCATTAGAATTCAATAATTATTGTTTAATATGCACTTGAACTCAGCCCAAATGTCGCAGTGCTCAAGTTACGTATATTAAGCCCAGGGCTTCGTGCTAAAATGGATGATCATTTGGAGGATTAGGGCTTACTGGGAGTGGGGAAGCTTCTTTTTGAGGGGAGAGAAGGATAGAGAGAGGAATGGTGGAATTTGTGGGGTTAAAATGAGATCTACATTACGAAAAGGATGAAGTTTTATCTGGAAAGTGGTAAGTTATATAAAAGTAAGTTGATTTATATCAATATCAACTTAATATTGAACCTTGAACTCGGAGTTTTCCGGTTCCCAAGGCCAATATTATATATAAGTTTGTTCCATAGTAGATAGCCCTGGCTAACAGAGTCACAGTCCTGGAGTTTTAAACTATGATTGAATCCAGAGAAGATTTCTCTATCCTTAGACGTAAGCCTTTGCCTGGCTTTTCATACGATGATTGAATCCAGAGAAGATCTGTATATCACTTTGGTGACATGGTGTGGCATATAATCAATTCCCTGATTGTTGCTTTAGTCGGAATGGTGGCATCAAACAAAATGTTTGTTGTTTCTTTATGGAGCTTCTGGGATCGTTGCATGCGCCGTCTTCATGCCAAAAAATTGTAATTCGACACTTCCTGCTGGCCTCAGAGCCGGCAAAGCCGGCGACGAGCAAAAAACAAAATAAATAAGAATAAAAAAAAGATATAAAAAGAAATCAAAATAAAATGGCCACTTGATGGACATTATTGTAAGGCATATTCCTACAACATCAATATATAAATCAAATTCGACAAAAATTCTTGCGCAAGTTTATAGCGTTGTCGCTTATCCATAACATAAAGACGAGCCGATGGAGCCCATCGATTGGGAGTTCTCTGGAAAGCAGGAAATCCTCAACAAAAAAATAATAATAAAAAAACAAATCGGGAGCAGAGAAACAGTGTAGCAGCAGAAGTATCCAAGCGCTGGCCAAGACCAATGAAAATAAACAACTTGAAAATTTGGCGTCACATATTAAAAACAAAGATTTTATTAATGAACCCAAAGGGAGCTCATCTGGAGAACATTGGGTTACGATTTGGCGGCTATTTCACCGAATTACGCTGAGGTCTCTACCCCTGCCCCTGTCCCTGGCTGGAACTGTTTATAAACAAGAGACTGGCCAGACCAGCCTGGTGTGCATCTGCATGTGGATGAGTGTAATCCAAGATCGCTCCGCTACGAGCGCTTCGACAAGTGGCAATCGTTGATTTTTATTGTTTGTTGACACAATTCTGGACCCTTGCACTTGGACTTGGACATCGAGTCCGCTGCCTGAAGAAGCTGGATCTGGACCCCAGATATATATGCTACTACTCATACTTGGCTTCTCCTTCCAATTGTTTACTCTCGCGTATCGGGTTTTTTGCAACTGTTGCTGGTGGTCGCTTTATCAATGCCGCCAGACCACACAAAATAACTTCCATTGAATTCTATAGCTTTACGAGTAGCTCCCTATCCAAAATTTTAGACCAACAATACCACCACGTTATCTTGCTTTGATGCCAAACCACGCTGGATCTTTATAGTACGCTTTATATTTAGACTTATTTCGTGTACTTCTTGGTAAACATAAAGTTGAGACGGGAGGAGGTCCTTTTCAATTAGCAATAGTTTAGCTGACATCCTTTTTTTATCGAAATCCTAGCCTGATACCAAAAATATCATCGTTTTATATAGGAAACTTAGACTGATAGTTAAAGTATTATCATTCTATATAGGAAGCTTAGACTGTTACCAAAAGCATCTTTGGTTTTAGAAATATTCTTCGACTTTTGAGATATCCATTTGGAAAGCAGAAAAGTTCTTATCTCTCGATCACGAATCAAATTGATTATCATTTTTACGATATATCACGTGGGACTAGCTAATCTGTGTTATATATTATCTAAGAATTGATATAAAATGTACATTTTAATTAAGAATAGAAGAAGAATATAAAGCCCGAAGCATTCAGATACATAAAAAATAAAGAAGAAAAATAGATAAATTAATCTTGTTCTCCAAATCTTTTGACACAATCAACTGGAAGATATCTGAACCAATATTATATGGTATTAGCACCAGTAACCTATCGATACGGTGCGTTTGTTGATAATAATATAGATAAATATAATATAAATTTGGAATATAACTTTACCTAAGTATCTCTAGAAGTTCATATGAAGTGAAATAACCAGATTGAATGATCTTTGCCTTAAGGTCTTACATAGTAATTCGGTTTTATGGGTAAAAAAGGGTTTCAAATTGGATTCTTCAGGAACTTAGAATCAATCCAAATCTTCTCAATCGAATATGAATTCCATTTAAAGTTAGATTGAATATGAATTTAAGAGCACAGAGCAGATTTTATTTTGTAATTTTTTGCATTTATTACTAGTTTCTTTATGCACACTTAAGAGCTATTCACAATGTTTGTATTCAGTATCGTATTCTTCAAACTTTTCCATATTGTAAAGACAGACAGCGAATGTTTAGCTTAGAATTTATACAATTTATAATTTATAATTTGTATTTACAATTTGATTTATATTTCGTCGTATATATATATATGTATAATATAGGATTTGTTTTAAATTTAATTGTTTAAACTTTAATCTTTAATCGTAGTTGCAGTTGAATTCCTTTACAAACTTGTGTTTAAAACATAATACAACCTTTGTTTAGTAATTATTGCGTTTTGTTGTGGAAAGGGTCTTAAGGGTAGTACGAGTACTTGAGGTGTGTGTGTGTGAGAGTGTGTAAGTGTGTGTGTTGATATGGAAACCAAATGAAAGCGTCTGCTATGAAACATGTTATAGAATAGCTATATATATACGAGTACTCGTCTGGTTACCCTATATATACCTGTGCTATAGGGATCTGTTTAATCGTTTAATGATATTCTTGTCGTCTCACTTAATACTAGAAAAACTAAAGCTAAAACTAATCAACAAATAAGCGTGTGTAACTAACTAACTCGTAATTTGTAATACAATGTTGCGATAGGTCGACTTTGATAATTAATCAGTAGCTGACAAAAAGTGTTTGTTCTATACAAATTTCCAAAGTTTTTTGTTTGCCATTTGCTATATATAACATTATATATATATAATCAATTTAATCAATAATTTGCCCTAAGTGTGTGTTCGGGATGTGTGCGATCTTTTTATATATACGAAATGATTATCAGCCAAAGTTTAAATCGAAACTTAACAAGAACTTACAAAAATTAGTTCAAAATTAGTTTTTTTATTGTCTTTTTTTCTATTTTCAAATCAAATCCTCTGCTCGAAAATTAATTATTACGGTACATCCCCGAAAGTATATAATAAAAGTATCCAAAACTTTCATCTACTCGTACAATAAGACCCATATTTCTGTGGCAGCTAAACTTAAAAGATGAAATTAGTTCCAAACTATCGTATAATAAATAATATTGGTGCTATTTCATATATGAGGTAAACCCTAGGATATGGGTATTATTGTAACTGTGTTTGGGGTATTCCTTGCTATTTCATTGAAATTTCTGGGAACTTCCTTAATTGACCACCTGCTGGGGTGGCCACTGCGAATGTGAATGCGAATGCGGATGTGAATGGGAATGGGAGTGTGAATGCGAGGCACGATGCTGCTGCTGCTGCGGCTGAGGTTGCGGTTGCAACTGATGCGAGTTATTGGAGGTGGAAGCTGTTGAGGCCGCCGCCAGTTGGCGTCATAGGTAGAACTCTGGTGAGCTTTGACTATCGGCAGCGGCGGCGGCACCTGTTCTCTGCTGCTGTAGACGCTGGGCGAGCGAATCCCGCTCCTGGCAGACGCGCGAAAATTCCACTTTGAGTCTATGCAGATCCTGATTGAGTTGACGATTGGCCTTTTCCAGCTCATGACGTTGATGCAGTCGCTTGGAGCGACAGTTTTGTGCATATCCACGATTCTTGAGTGTGCGGCGTTTCTGCTTCAGACGCACTACCTCCTCGCGTGGACAGCCGTGCAGTCGTTTGTTCAGCTCCCGCACTGTCAGCGTGGTCAGCATGTCATCATTGATGCAATCCTCCAGCGTGGCATTGCTGTAGGCGCCAGAACACGTGAGCGGCGAGTTATTGGAGCTGCGTGAGGAGCTGGCCGAGAGCGGGCGACAGGGTTGGAGTATGGAGCGCACACAGCCACGTGAGTTGGAGCCGCTGCTGGCACCGCTGCTGCTGCCCGCAGATGGCAGCTGAGGAATGCAATTGGATACAATGGGACACATGGGTCCGCCAGGGCCCGAGCCGGGTCCGGGACTGCCTGCGTAGGAGTTAGCGGAATTTGAGTGCATGTTGATAGGTAACGCGTGCTCCAAACTGTGAAAATGATGGTGTGGATGATGCGAGGGATGCTGTGCCTGCATGCGTGCCTGTGCATGATGATGGTGGCTCTGCATTAGCGGATGTCCATGATGATGTGCAGCGGCCGCGGCGGCATGCATGGCATATTCCCTTTGACGCTCCCACTCTTCGGCCTCCTCCTGCGAGCCGGGACATGCCAGCGGACGCAGATCCAGCGGCTGTTGTTCGGTGCGCATGGAATTGGGCAGCCACATCATCTCCTGGCTGAGACCCACATTGGCGGAGGTGTTGGTGCGGCCGGCATGGTAGTGATGAGCATAGGCCTGACTGGGGCAACTGCTGCTGCCTGTAGGTGAGCCCACAACGGGCGGTGTCTCTGGAGGTGTTGAAGGTACGCCGCCAGGCACGGTAGAAGCGGCAACGGCAGCAGCAGCTACAGCCGCAGCTGCAGCAGAAGAGGAGGATGTGTTGACCAGCACAGCTTGTCCGCCCATGGGACCGCCCACATAGCCCTCGGGCGGCGGGCTCAATGGATGCAGTCGTCGCTCGTCCATGTGCCACTGATGACCCGGAAACGATCGTAGTTTAATATGTGAAGCGGAGGCCAGTTGGGATACGTCGCCAACAGGCGCTTCCGGCACTTCAATGGGCAGTGGCAGTGGCAGTGGTATCGGTTCCGTTTCATCTTCCGCTGGCGGCTCTGGGCCGTGCACCGTCGTCCATTTCACCGGTTGTGGTGGACTGTGATCCTCGCGCTTAACATGTCCAATAGCGGCTACAGCCACCGGCGTCAGGGTGGTCACTGAGTTGCCCGCAACGCCAACGCCCAAATGATCCAAGTTAAATTCCTGCACATATGTGTCGGCAATGGTGGGATCTTCCATTTTCATTGGATCGCCGGCTTACATGCAACTGAATTCTCGAGCGGCTTCGGGGACGGGGGTAACAGTTATATCAGGGGTAAGGGGCAAATCCACACACTGTCACTCGATAATGATCGATCTATTCTAATCCAGGTTGGTCACACTTTTCTCACTTCACTTGATTAGGTTTATTTTTGATTTATTTTTTTGGTTTATTTTCCTTTTTGAAATATTTTCAAAATATTTTTCAAATCTCTTGGAAAATTTGTCTGAATTTGGCGCGCCCGCGTCGTTTTCAGCCGCTCGCTGCGTCCAGTTTCAAAGAGTTAACGGTGGCGACTGAGTCTGGGTCTAGCCGACTGGATGACTGAAGGGTGGCCCTGGCCGCAGAATATGGCTGCGACGCGCGCATCGCCTCAATTCCGTATACATATATACGCGCTACTTGTATGTATGTGTGACAGCGACAGCTTGCACGCCATTCGCTGTTCGAGTTCCTGCTGGAATTGCGAAAGCTTGCTTCTTCTTCCACACATTACCCAAAATCACAAGAACGACAGCAACAACAACCATTAGCAGAGAGCATTGGGCACCCTTTAACCATTAAAGCTTGTTGTTTGCTCTCGTCTCAAAGAGCAAATGAGAAAGCTTCTCATCTTACGCACAGTAGAACTGACCCTAACCAAAATTGAATGAATTCTGTTAGAAGAGCAAGCGCCATATTAAACCTATAATAAATAAATCATCAGCAGCGAAATATTATATCATTATATTATATTATTATAGATAATAATAATAAGTATAAAAACAATATTAAAGTTATTCATTAATATACTTTAAATTATTATTAATTATATCTTCTTTATGTATTATTAAATATAAATTAAATTATATCATAGCTGCTCCCATTTGTGGAATTTAAGTGTCTTAAAGTTATCTCAGTCAGATCAAAACAAACAATTAGTGAGTTTCTATAGATTTGTTACACTGTGCAAGAGGAATACAGTAGGACAAAAGCTTTGCTCTCCCTGCAGCTTCGGCTGTACGAGTATTTGTTCGCTTTCTGTTGACTTCGTCGTCGTCATTTGCTTTTGGTGGTGGTTGTTGTTGCTGTTCTTGAAGTAGGCGTTTTTGAATTGCCATCGAGCGCATAAAAAAATGACACAGACACACAAACATATACACACACTCACACACACACACACACATAAGCAAGCATAGAGCGGTTGTGGCCCACACAGGCAAGCGCACCTTATGCTGTCACGGCTCCGCCCACTTGCTGTTGACCACGTTATGTATGTGTGTGTGTTTGCGTGTGTGTGTGCGTGTGTGTGTGTGCGAGCATATTTATGAGAAACTACCACAAAAATTCCTACATAGTCGTCTATCCACATAAGCTTTCCAGTTACTGGCAATCGTTTGGTTGGCGCTTGCATTGGAAGCGCACTGTTCCGGGGGCAAGGATGAGAACTGCGAACTGGGAGCATCCTGTGGAGCATCCATTGTTCCATTTTCCAGTGCATAAGTCAATGGGAGATACTTTAGTGCTGATAAGTCGCTCGATTTGTTTTGCTTTCCCACATATAGAGAAGCTACCTTCATATGCATATACATATGTGTGTGTTACTATGTATCTGTATATTTATCCGTATCTGTATCTGTATCTGTGTTTGCTTTGGTTTGGCTTGTGTAAAGGATTTTGGACTGGACTGCACAGGTGCATGCTGCTGAGGCAGCAAATTTTTCTGGTCCCTCCCTTCGAGTTGGAGTCGCACTTGGACATGGACGTTGAGAGGTTTTTTCTTTCTTGTTTTTACTATTTTAATTCGATTTTTTTTTGTTTTGTTTTCTTTTTGTGCAAATGTTTTGGCTGCCGAAACCAAACAGATTTTGTGATATTGTTATGTAATATTGTTGTTGGATACTCGAGTTGGGGGAGCTGTGTATTTTATTGCCACAACTTTTGTGCAACAAGTTTTTTATATTGAATGCTTTAGGCCACTGGGAGACACTAAATGTGGGCTAACATTCGAAAATTGATAAAAAGAAGAACTTTATTCCGGTTAAAGTTGTTGCTAAATTTCAATACTTAAGTTCAAGATTTATTACAATTTAACGCAAGGATCTGATAAATAACTAAATTAAAGTAAACTCTAGATAATTTTAAATGGTTTATTTACCTCCAAATATTTTATTTTATTTATTATATTCAGTTGATAATCATTTTAAAACTTGGACTCAGCTGTTCTCCCCAAATATTACTATAGATGTTTAAGGCCTAAGCTGCTCTTATAAGTGTGCAGATCATATTTGGATATATCAATAACTGAAAACATGTACTAAACATATTTGATCAGAGATCAGAGATATATGATTTGACTTTTTACAAAAAATTGCGCAGCTTCAGTTTAAATTCTAGCCAAGTTTATAGCTATCCAACTTTCTGGTCTTTTCAATTGACTTTACATTCACCTAAATTCTATTCATATCTAAACTTAATAAGTTTTATTAAATTATAATCGTCCTGTATTACCTCAAATTCGACTTTAGTATATTATACTTGCTTGGTTTCACTTGAAATGAAAATTTCATTAGTTTTTATGGCAGACTATTTGCTGGGCTTATGAACTATCTATCCGTCTCATCCTGTGTAAGCCACAAAAACTGACCACAAAATCTTTTTGCGGCTAATGCTCTTGTTTCGAGAATCAGTTTTACCCTTAAATGAAACCACCCGCCTACCCAGAGCTCTCTGGTACAAGAGTTGGGAGTTGTGTCACCGCAGCAGCCTGTGCCGGCATAGAAAGGGGGCCAAGGAAACACTCCCCGCCAGCAGGAAACATAAAACAAAATCAAATCAACTGCCGCCTCGCCCAATTCTCGTTCCATTCCACACCCCATCGGGGCAGGATCTTAGGCTTGGATTGCTGTGCCATTGAAGCTTGTCAAAATTAAATTGAACACAATCGAATTATTCTCCTGTGAATGCTCCATTTGGTTTTTGTTTGGTTTTTTTTGTTTGTATACTCTGTACCTATTAATGCAGGGTATCATCGGGTTAGTGAAAATCTATGTAACAGACTGTAAAGTGGCATCCTCGATGGATCTAGCAATACCTTTAGATCTGTCTGTCTAGACACATCCCAAATTAGCTTAGCTTCAATTCAATTTTTTTTACTAATTAATAATATAACTTTTATTTGGAAAACTGTTTTCAGTCTAGAACGATTTTTTTATATCTTTTCTACGAATAATTTTGATCTGAAGTTTGTTTTATATTGAGATTTAATTTCGTTTCGTTAGACTATCTCCTGGTAGTTACAGAATATCTCTTAGTCGAGCAAAAATTATAAATGATTCTCATCTTTATTTTCCTGCCAATGTTGGCTCCATTTGGCATAGCTGAAGATGCGGCTAGATAGCTCTGATTTACTCATTGAGGTTTCTATCTGGCTGGACGGGAGTCAACATTGGTACAGCACTTTGGCATATTAAAAAGGGTTAAAGGTGCGCAAATATTTGCCAGCGGCCAATTAAAATATTGTAATAATCAACGCAGTCACGAGTAAGGATAAAAGGATGGGAACGAGGTCAACTTTTAAGACAGGTGGCGGCAAGTCGCGTGCCCTCCAAAAAGAAGGAGGGGCAAACCGCGTTTCGTATTTACATTTTGCCCGCGTGCCTGAAAGTATGCAATGCTTTTTCTCATTTGCAACTGATTCGTGCGGTACAGCTGCTGCTCTTGGTACAAATGTACGAAAGCTTGTTACATTCTTAGCGCTTTTGTTTATTTTTTGTATTGAAATTGTGTGTTGGTACTTTTTGAATGTAATTGGTACATTTTATGCTTACTGTCGGTACAAACTAATCTTTTGCAAGTGGCAGTCGTGTTTTTGCCTCAAGTGCCTCGACTTTTATTTGTTGACTTTGCTCTGGATTTTATTACACTTATATGTATGTGTGTGTGTGTGTCTGCTTGAGTGTATGAGTGTACCATGTTTCTACCATTGTCAGTTGGTAAATCTAGTCAAATATTTGCACGGCGAGTCCTTTTCAATTGCATTTCAATTGATTCCCGCATATTACATAAAATACGCGCTCACAATGTTTATTACGCCGGATTAAGCAGCATTAAAAGCGCATAGCTGTCCTCGCATGTCGCGTCTTCAGTCTGCCATATGATGTGATTGATTGTCATCCAGTCAACCAGTTTCCTACACACACCACAGAAACTCTCCTCCTTCTTACGCCCCTTCCTTGCCATTGTTGGTTCGTCTCCTGGAGTGCACTTTAAACATGAAGTATATCGTGTTTTATCACAAATAATTCCTGGTAAATCAACAGAAAATCGATGCCAACGTTGACATGCTCTCGAAAGTTTACATCATTTACATTTCCATCCTTCCCTGATCCGCAGCATTTTGCTCCAAAGCGGGTGCAGCCAGCGGGATGTCTGTTTGTTCTCGACGGGCGACGGGTTTGATGACATGTGAGGGATGCGCGAATCTAGGGGAAACGATTTTGACTCAATGTGGTAATACTTGAGCAGATTTTAACTCGGTAACTGTTAGGTGTACGCGTGATTAGTAACTGTTATACTAGTTTTAAGCTGTCATACTGCAGTAGAACCGTTGTATAGTTTACTCACATCCTTGGTTTATTAATCGTTTCTAAATACTGCTCTATTATCCCTGTGTTATTGTTGTTTTTTATGAGCTAGCAGCTTTCCTAATATTATAATTAAAGTGCACTTATCGGGCTTATCGGCTTATAGCCTGCTTTCGATAGCCCCCTAGAGTTATTTGAACAGACGCCAAATCCCATCTCCGTTTATAACTCAATCTTGTCTTAATTCGCAATGATTCCTTCGGCACGCACTGGAGCTGCTTTCCGTGTCCAGAGAGCATGTGAAATAACTATATATATTTTGCAACCATTTATCAAACATGGTGGCCCCTCATGGTGGTCCTTCTGCTGGGCTGTAGCCTGGCCGGTGTTTGTGGTAACCAGCGCCATAACGAGCCGCCATTTATACAGTTTACACCTTCGCCTCCGGACAGAAGATGCTGGAAGGCAAAGGCAACACTGCAACGCCAACGGAAGTCAACACATTGACAGCAAATATTTCAATTATATTGCCAGGACATTATTTATGGGAAACCAAAAAGTTTGGGGTTACACATCGAACTGACCCCGGAGAGGGCCAGTTTCTGTTAGCTGACTTCATGTTGTTTACAAATCGCTATCCATTATTTATTGGCCTTCTTGTTTTGCTTTGCTGCCAATGAGTGAATGATAAACTGCGCCCTATGATAACCAGCGACATTGGCTGATGGATGATGGTTAGCGACAGTTAGAGAGGGTCTGAGGGATGCCAAGTGGTTATAGAGCTCATTAGGAAACAATTACAAAGCAGACACGCTCTCTATTCGGGGTTGCCAACAAATGTCACCCTTCTCTATGTATGTGTGTGTGTGCTGTAAAAAGGTCAGGTACGGCGTGTCAAATGTCAGAGTTGACTGACAGTTGACAGCTGGGCAACGCCTACAAATGTGGCTCTCGGGTAATATGGTTAATTTTTAAGTGTGAAAAATGGGAAGGGCTTAAGTCTATATAAGATGCGTATTATTATATCTCTCTGTCTGTGTGTGTTTGTGGGTGTGTGTGCCCTTAATACAAATGAACTTGTTGCATTTGTTGTTTTAATTGCCTTAAGAATGTTGATAGAAATCTTTTAATTAAGATCCACTTAACATATATCCATAGGGCAGAGAGTATAAGAACGCAGTGGAAGGGTATTCCTAGTATCATAAATCAACAAAAAAGAGAAGAATCTCAAGGTATAGCAATAGTAAAATTTGTCACACAGCTTTTTATCTAAGAAAATCCTTTAAGAAGTTTATTTTATATATGGCATATGTTGTTTAGAAGTTTTCCCGATACGGGGACTCCCCTTGCCCCCTGCTCCCATTGAAACTCAAATAAATTTATTTCACAT
Source organism: Hirtodrosophila trivittata (assembly GCA_035045065.1). Lineage (NCBI taxonomy): Eukaryota > Metazoa > Arthropoda > Insecta > Diptera > Drosophilidae > Hirtodrosophila > Hirtodrosophila trivittata. The sequence goes on from JAWNNK010000856.1 coordinate 4,791,625, forward strand.
GCCATAAATTATATACAGTTCAGCCTTTGACTCACACACGTGTTACTCCAACTGAACTAATAACAGGACACTGACTGTCCCAGAGTCCCCAAAACTAGGCAATACTTATGCTAGAGGCCAACTTTATACCCTGTAGAAACACTAAGTAGAAAGGGTGTTTTATTATATTTTAAATGAATATAATATTCAGAGAGAGAATCGAAAATATGCACCACAAGCCCATTTTATGTTAGAGTACGTAAGTCCTAGTTAATGGGTATCCCATCGTCGAGCTGACTCGTTGCGTTGTTCCTTTTTTTGTTGTGCTTCTGTTCCCCATAAATATTTGCGCAATAAATTTTTTAATCTTGTCGCTTTAATCGCACAAATGACGCTGCCTTTTATACGCACACATAGAGATTATGTCCGAGACCCTTTCCCTTTCCTCTTCCCCGTCGCAGAGCAGGGACGACCCCTTGGCACCAAAATCAATTTCACTATCGTTTGCACTGACCATTGGGAGGGGAGTGGGAGGACTTATGATAACTGCAGGGGGTGGGTTACCGTTTTTTACTGTTTGTTTGTGAGCTGGAAGATAGACGACAGCAGCAGGAGCAGCAGCTTCCTGTGGAAACGAAATCAATAAAAAATATCAAACATATTTGTAACGGTCAAATGGAGGCGCAAAAATATTTATTGCTGGGGCTGGGGTAGTGGGGGTGGGCTGCATTTTATGCGTTGTCCAACACTCAATTACCATAACGGCAAATCACAGCCAGAGGCTGTCCCACTCTAACACCTCACACACTTTACATATAAAACACATAAAACGAACATGTCGAAGATGTCCTCGGCGCGTATCCTTGACCGGAACAAATTTCCATATGGGTTCGTTTCCTCATTGGATTTCCTTTCTCTGCCGGGATGCTCGTACCATGTTATTGCCTCAAAGGACGATGTGTGGCCCGCAAATGTGTGGCGCATTAAATTTTATTTCTGTCCTAACCTTAAAATGTTTCATGTTCTAACCTCAAAGTGTTGTTTGTCCTAACCTCAAATGATCCTATTAATGTGGTGTTGAGTTCTTTAATTATTTATACAGAAAACTTTATTAATCTAAATTTTCCCATCTAAGATCATACTAAGATTGATCTAGTCGAAAATAAAGCCGAGGGTCTCCATCTCCTTCTGTATTCCATTTTTCGCAGCGTCCTCCTGCAGCATATCCAACCAGAGTGTATACGAATAATCCTCATGCATGCCTCCATATCTGAAAGAGAAATTCAGTTATTAAGTGATTCACTTGAGCGCCAAAAATAACTTACCGCTTGGGCAGGTTCTCGGGATTGATGTGCTTGAGCAGGGAGCTCGTATCGCTGCCATGGATGAAAAGGCGTTCCCGCATCGAAGCATTAAGGAAAGGCTTGAAGATCTTAAAGGCTGCATTAAAGAGCCAGTTCTGATTGACAATATGCAAAGCGGCTGTGCGAATTGGCATGGAAGTCTGAAAATAAACAGATGCCAAATCAGATCATGGAATAGTAGGGATTCTCACTCCAGTTGCACTCACCACGAGTAGAGCAATCATTTTCTGAGCCACGCTGGGACTTAGGTGCAGCATATGCTCTAGGCTCAAATCTTTAAGATCGAATATTGCCACGCCGCCCATTATCTGCGAGATGGGCTCCAGTGAGCCAAGTTCTTGGAGTATAATGGTGGCCTTAAAGATGTCATCGACTGTGACGCGATTGGGTCGCCAGAGGCCAAAGCGATAGATAAGTATGCGATGTCCATGCTGATCACGATATGGCGTTACAGTCAATATGTTCTCATCGCCCAGATGCCTCAGATCCAAGGGGCGCACCTTCTCGTAGTACTTTTTATTGTCCTCACGAAATTTGTAATAGCTACAAAGCTGTCAACAATAATTATAAGTATATTTTATGGAAGTTGATAGATAATCCCTACCAGTCTGTAGCTGTTCTCGTTCTTCCAGTAACGGGCACGCAGAAACTTCTCGAGATATTTATCATCGGTACGATGAGGCTGGCATTGCTTGTGCTCTAGACAAATAGCTTCAGTTCAGTTGGGTTTATTAAACATATATATTAAAACTGGACTTACCCAAGATATAGTTCCGAAACTCTGCAATGTTGTTCTGTTTGGTTTTGAAACATTCCCCTTGGTTCTGGGCCACAAGACGGATGTGCTCCGGAATTTCCTCGTCGGTAATATTCAATTTATGCTCTATAGCAGGCATTGTGCGAGCGTTGCTCAACTCTGCTCCGGCCTATGGAAGGGGAGTTAAAAAGATGGGTGAGTAATCCATTTGCTATGGCGGGATTATATACAGATGAGTACCGCGAAATAAGAAGATAACGTGACAGTTATATTTGAACTTTGGAATTTGTTTTAAATATATACGAGAAATTGTAATATTCTAGCAATTTCAAGATCGATTTTAAATAGAACCTTTCAGCCTCTCCCTTCAATGCTGATAGTTCTCACCTGTTGCTGGCGTGTTACGAGTATTTTTAAGTTTATTTTTTATGACTGTTGCACATTGAGAAACTTGAATCGATTTGAACACCGATTTTTGTCATATCGCTTAATAGTACAAATAACAATGATAATTAACAGCACGACAGCATAGATGGAATGGAGTTTACGAGTCATTCATTAACCTCACGTGTTTCATTGTTAGCAACATTTTTAGTGGGTTCAACTTGTTTGAGAATTGAACTTGGGATTGAGTAAGATGTAAATATCTCATACATCATATATTGAAGCTTGATTCACACGATTACATGCAAGTTTACCGTTTATAGGTGAGTCATTTGAAGATTCTTTACCATAATAATAATTTGTTCTTAACAGTTCTCCAGTCAGTAGTTTGCAACGTTCGACTCCAAGCTTGAAACTGAGTCCGCAAAGGCATCGTAATCGGGCCAAGTGTTCTCAATCCCATGCACATGTACATACATATGAAATATTTATAAACAAAATAGCAAAACAACAATTTAACCGAACAAAGGCGACTGCGATAGGGCAAAAGAGACAGACGCCATTCAACGAAGTGGGCGATAATCGCGATTCACGACCCAGTCCAACTCTTTCTGAACTCAAATCATCCAAATGCTCGACGACCTGATAACAGTGCGTCCCCCCCCATCGTCCCCCCCATCTCTTATTCCGCTGAGAATGTTTTCCCCGATCTACGCTGAGCACGTAGTTTTTATTCGTGTTAATTCCATGTCTTACAACTTGACAATGAATTTTTTTTAACTTGCAACTCTTCGGAATTTTACATGACACAAAGTGCACTCACTAAGTATATTGACCAAAGTACCTTGGTTCATGTTTGCATATGACACAAGCTCTAAAAGTTAACAGATGACATATAAATGTGACATATGGAACAGCAAAAAGTATGTTTGTACACTCGATTCCACAAATAATAAACCTTTTTAAGTTAAATAGTGCAGTTTAAATATTCAAATTAAGTTTTAATTAAACTGTTATAAAATCATATCGTTAGGGTATAAAAAAGTCGAATATTATTTCGTACCAATCATTCCCTACTGGGAATTCCAAATTGAAATACCCAAAAATAGCAAAGTACTTATAGATATGCATTGTGCATTTTCGGTTCCAAATTCCAAGTCAAATGTGTGAATGACAAATATTTATAGACATAGCTAATTAGCAACTTATTCACTTTGCATTGGGCTAAGATAATTGCCGGCAGTGTAGGGCGGCTGAATGCAATTTAATCTTTAGTTCAAATGTTAATAAGCCCATATTCTAGTCATTATGTTTTAATTGTCGTTGCACTTTATCTAATTGTAGATCTCTGACTCACTAATTAGAAGAAACACTCGCCTAGTATTACTTTTATTTCTTTTATTTCAAGATCTTAATCCGGTTAAAATAGAAATTGTTAAAAAATAATTGAAAACTATATAATATTAAATGTATCGGAAATATTTTATTATTTTTTTCATACCAAAGAAAAAAGTTGTAGCTCAGTTGTTTAATATAGTCGTATATTATCACGCACAGATTTTATTCTCGATACTTGAATAATTGATACAAAACTTAACTTAATTACTGACTCCCGTATTTCAAGCCAAACAGCTGGAAATGCGGCAGCGGCGCGCACAAGTTCGCGTTAAGACTGAGTCAAAGATCGTCTTAAACAAATCGTTTTATGCCCCACGTCGAACCGTACAACACTCAGAACAGCTCTCAGTGAAAACCCGTCTCCAAGCTGAGTGACGAGATAAATTAAAGGCATCAAGTTCTAGATTACTTAAATGAAAGAGTGCATCGAAGCCTACATACACTTCTTTAACTTTAATTTGCATACAAAAATGTATCTTTCTTTCTTCCTAAGTAAAGTGTCTTTATTTACCAACGCAGATCTACAATATAATCCCAAATGTAAACTCTAAACTACAAGTATAATTATACAATAGTATTGTAACTCCATAAATAGGGTACTCTTTTACATGTATCATAAAATTCAATGAGAGTGAAAACAAAATGGAGCTGTGGAAGCTAGTCATGAAGCTTGTAAAACGGAACTTAATAATGAAGTTTGCAATACAACGAAATATATGTATCTAAATATATATGCATATATGTATTACAATATTGACCGCTGAGTAAGTTCAATGTGCTTTGATTACGTCACGTGACTAAGTACCAGTAAATGCAAGTTCGGTAACTTAACTTGCATTGTTTTCTGTTGATAATCGTTAATTTGAATCAGAACATACTATCTTTATAAATAAAACTAGTTTTCGATAAAGTCAATCAAACCAATGTGCCAATTGCAACAAACCCCTTGTTGTCGTTGGTCAAGGTCAGGTGGCCGGGTCGGATGCAAAACTTGTTTTATGCCCGTGGCTTTTGTTTTCGTATTTTCATTCGTAAAACCATAATTTACCGTTTATCTATATACATAAATGGTAAATTATTCGATTATATATATAAAAATAATTATATATGTGTTTAAATTCCTTAAAACCATATAATACGTTTTTTTCAAATTGACCGCCAATCGCATGGCAACATTCGCACTGGGTGGCAGCACTACCTTTTTAGAATATAGTCTGGCAACATTGCTCATAAATATCGATAAATATTTTTAGTACAACCATTTACTGCTTTGCTAGACGACGGGTGTTTGTGCGGCCATTACTTTTCAGACTCCAAGTTGAATTGTATTACATATTCGCGTTTTTCTTAGTCTTATAACTAAATAAAGTGCTCCTATAATAGGAAGAAGTGCAAACGTGCATTGTTTTCGTCCAGTGAAAAGTGACGAGACGCACGCACCTTAAAAGAAATTAAAGTGCGGAGCGTCTACTGTGTGTGCAGTTTTTGCAGTCGCTGCCGCTAGTTGGTTTCGGCATAGCGACTACAAAACGAATTTTTAAATTTGTACAAATAAGGAAAAAGGTAAGCAAAACTGTGTAAACTATTAATTAAATGGATAGCACAAAATTTTCTATCATTAATAATGTGTGCGGCGTTTTTTAACCAGCCGAGTAAACGTTTCGTGCCCTGCGGCGTCGCATTTGCAAATTAAAAATGGCGCTGCCGATGTAGATAGAAATTTTCGTGCGTAAGTTGTGTATACGAAATGCGTTTTCATAGAGAAAAATAAGGGTTAAGTGTGTCTTCAAAGTATATTTTTCTTATTTTCTAGATAAATAGTAATAAATATATAATTTACTGGATTTTTCAAAGTAGTACTCATAGCCGGCAAGTCTCATTTTCATCAGATACAGGCGCAGACACATACACAGACACACACAAAACATAGCCAATAATGAGACTTGTAGATACAATTTAACATGCGAGCAAGCTGCTTTGCTTTACATAATCTTACAAGTATTCGAAAAAAAAAATGTATCAATGGCTGTTGTTTTTGTGGTCTTTGTTGTATTTGTTGTTGTTGTTGCTGTTGCGTTAAATGCATAATCTACCGGCTCAACTGTCCCTCTAAAGACAGGGTTGTTACTCACACATTGCGCGCGCAATTTTGTTTTTAAAACTAGTACGCTGATGAAAGCATCTATTACGGGCATACATAAATAAAAGAAAAAAATGTAAATTATAAAAATAGGTAAAATAATACAAAACCAAAATTGTTTTTCTTTAATAAAGCAAGAATAAAGTTAAAGAAATTTTTTAAAATAAATGCAACTAAAAAACGTATATATCAAAACTTTACACACTTTGAAAAGGTCGACTTGAGTATTGATGCCAATCGAGATTATATGGAGTATATTGCGTTTTATACCTCGTTTACACGTATATTACAAGTTTTGAGCGTGGTATATTGTAGGTACAGTTGTGTCGTATTGTTTTTTATAGTCTCAATTTTTTCGTTTAAGTGCGTGCAACACAGCAAAGATAAGAACAAGAACGTCACCATGGAGAACGGTAAAGGAAAAGGTGGTATGTCCATCGAACAGATGTACCAGAAGAAATCGCAATTGGAGCACATTTTGTTGCGTCCCGATTCGTATATTGGGTCCGTAGAGTACACTAAAGAACTCATGTGGGTGTACAACGAGGAAGCAGGTCGTATGTTGCAACGTGAGATATCATTTGTTCCTGGTCTGTACAAGATTTTTGATGAAATCTTGGTGAACGCCGCTGATAACAAGCAGCGCGATAAGTCGATGAATACGATTAAAATTGATATTGATCCCGAGAAGAATATTATATCAGTTTGGAACAATGGTCAGGGTATACCGGTGACTAAACATAAAGAAGAGAATATGTATGTGCCAACAATGATATTCGGTCATCTGTTGACTTCTTCTAATTACAATGATGATGAGAAAAAGGTCACAGGCGGTCGCAACGGCTACGGAGCCAAATTGTGCAACATCTTCTCGACTAGCTTCACTGTGGAAACATCGACCAAACAATACAAGAAGAGCTTCAAGCAGACCTGGGGCAATAACATGTCGAAGGCGTCTGATCCAATTGTAAGTATAACAGTTAATCTAATCTTTCTCTGGCAATAATTCCTGAATTACCCAAAATAAATATTGCTGTGGTTTATTTCATAACACTGATTAATCGAACTGTGATTAACCATAATTTTCTTTAATTGTAGATTAAAGATTCTAGTGGCACAGATTTTACTAGAATCACATTCAGTCCAGATTTGGCCAAGTTTAAGATGGAAACCTTGGATGCTGATATTGTAGCATTGATGTCCCGTCGCGCCTTCGATGTGGCCGCATCGTCAAAGGGTGTATCGGTGTTTTTGAATGGCACCAAGGTGGCAGTAAAGGGATTCAAGGATTACATTGATCTGTTTATAAAGAATACAGACGATGAGAATGGTCAGCAAGTTAAGGTTATTTATGAGGCTTGCGGCGACCGCTGGGAGATTGCTTGTTGTCCCTCAGATCGTGGTTTTCAGCAAGTCTCGTTTGTTAATTCCATAGCAACCACCAAAGGTGGTCGGCATGTTGATCACGTAGTAGACAATGTCATCAAGCAGCTGATTGAGGTGCTCAAGAAGAAGAATAAGAACGGCATCAGCATAAAACCCTTTCAAGTGCGAAATCATTTGTGGATTTTTGTCAACTGCTTGATCGAGAATCCAACATTCGATTCCCAGACTAAGGAAAACATGACGCTACAGTCCAAAAGTTTTGGTTCCAAATGTGCTCTCTCTGAAAAGTTTGTTGTGAATTTAGCTAAGGCGGGCATAGTGGAGTCTGTGCTGGCCTGGGCCAAATTTAAGGCACAAAATGATATTGCCAAAACTGGTGGAAAGAAGTCCCATAAAATTAAGGGTATTCCCAAGCTGGAAGATGCCAACGATGCGGGCACCAAAAATTCCATTCTGTGCACCCTCATTCTCACCGAGGGTGACTCAGCCAAATCTTTAGCCGTCTCCGGTCTGGGTGTTATTGGTCGTAACTATTATGGCGTCTTCCCATTGCGCGGTAAACTCCTTAATGTACGCGAAGCCACCTTTAAGCAGCTCACGGAAAATGCTGAAATCAACAATCTTTGTAAGATTATTGGATTGCAGTATAAAAAGAAATACTTGACCGAAGATGATTTAAAGACATTGCGTTACGGCAAGGTTATGATCATGACAGATCAGGATCAAGATGGTTCCCACATTAAGGGACTGCTTATAAATTTTATTCATACCAATTGGCCGGAATTACTACGATTGCCCTTCCTTGAGGAGTTCATTACGCCTATTGTGAAGGCTACAAAAAGAAACGAAGAGTTATCGTTCTATTCCCTACCCGAGTTCGAGGAATGGAAGATGGATACACCCAATCATAATACTTACAATATCAAGTACTATAAGGGTCTCGGTACTTCGACCTCCAAAGAAGCTAAAGAGTATTTCCAGGTAAGTCAGTCAATATATTAAGGTATTAATTCCTTTTTTCTTTTTGGATTGTGCTGAAACTTATTAACAAGTGTTTAATTATTAAATAAAGGATATGGATCGTCATCGTATTTTGTTCAAGTACGATGGTCAAGTGGATGATGACAACATCGTAATGGCATTTGCTAAGAAGCACGTGGAGTCCCGTAAAACTTGGCTGACCAATCACATGGACGAAGTTAAGCGTCGTAAGCAATTGGGCTTACCGGAACGGTATCTGTATTGCAAGGGTACTAAATATGTTACCTATTCGGATTTCATTAATTTGGAACTGGTTCTCTTTTCAAATGCTGATAATGAGCGTTCCATACCTAGTTTAGTAGATGGTCTTAAGCCTGGCCAGCGTAAGGTCATGTTTACGTGCTTCAAACGTAACGACAAACGCGAGGTAAAGGTTGCACAATTGTCTGGCTCCGTTGCTGAAATGTCGGCATACCATCACGGTGAGGTATCCCTTCAGATGACAATTGTGAATTTGGCACAGAACTATGTGGGATCGAACAACATTAATTTGCTAGAGCCACGCGGTCAGTTTGGTACACGTCTCACTGGTGGCAAGGATTGTGCGAGCGCTCGTTATATTTTCACAATGATGTCGCCGCTCACGCGTCTTATTTTCCATCCGTTGGATGATCCATTGCTACAATACCAGGTGGATGATGGTCAACGCATTGAGCCGCTGTGGTATATTCCTGTTATACCCATGGTACTGATTAATGGCGCCGATGGCATTGGAACCGGTTGGTCCACAAAAATTGCAAATTATAATCCACGTGAGATTATTAACAACTTGCGTCGCATGATGAACGGCCAGGAGCCAACAACATTGCATCCATGGTATAAAAATTTTACCGGTACCATGGACTTTGCTATGGACGGACGCTATGTGAACTCGGGTAACATTCAGATTCTGCCCGACCAAAGAATCGAAATCACTGAGTTACCAATTGGTGTCTGGACACAAAATTATAAGGAGAATGTCCTTGAAGTACTGTGCAATGGTACTGAGAAGGTTAAAGCGGTTGTATCCGAATATCGTGAATACCACACTGATACAACGGTGCGATTTGTCGTTACTTTCGCACCGGGAGAATTTGAGCGACTGCGCCGCGAGGAAGGTGGCTTCCACCGTGTATTCAAGCTGAGTTCATCTCTTTCGTTAAATCAAATGCATGCATTTGATGAGAACAATTGCTTACGCCGTTTCGCTACGCCCAAAGATGTACTGGTTGAGTTCTTTAAGCTACGTTTGGAGTATTATAGTCGTCGTAAGGATTATCTTGTGGGGCAGCTAACGGCGCAGGCGGATCGGCTAAGTGATCAGGCACGCTTCATTCTTGAGAAGTGCGAAAAGACATTGGTTATTGAGAATAAGCAGCGCAAGGCTATGATTGATGAACTGATCAACCGTGGTTACCGTCCAGATCCCGTCAAGGAGTGGCAGCGACGCATTAAAATGGAGGAAGCTGAAGTGGCCGATGACGATGAGGACGATGAAGATGAAGAGTCGGTAGCGCCATCGACCAGCAGCAAGAAGGGCAAAAAGGAGGCTGATCCCGAAAAGGCATTCCAAAAGCTCACAGAAGTTAAGAAATTCGACTACCTGTTGGGCATGTCCATGTGGATGTTAACAGAGGAAAAGAAGAATGAACTGCTTAAGCAACGCGATGCCAAGCTAACCGAACTGGAGAATTTAAAGAAAAAGACCATACAACACTTGTGGATGGATGATCTCGATAATCTCGAACAGAAACTTAATGAAGTGGAGGAGAAGGAGCGCCTGGAAGAGCAGGGCGTTAACATGAAACAGGCTAAGGCCATGAAGACCCAAAAAGCAACTGGAGGAAGGGGCAAAAAGGCAAAGGCGGGTGCAGGCAACGAAGATATCTACCCCGATCCAATCGGCGAGAAGGTGGCCTTTAAGATCACTGATGACCTTATTAAAAAGTTCCAGTCTTACAATGCTACTGCAACTAAGAGCAAGGAGCGGTCAACTAAGGTTAAAAATGAAAAGAAGGATGGAGGAGATGAAGTTGATGAATTTGATTCGCTAGTTGAAGGCGGTGCCGTAAAGACACCTCCCAAGGGTAAAAAAGCGGCTGCCGTCAAAAAGGAACCGGCCGAAAGGAAGCCTCGTCAAAAGAAGGAGCCTGGCGATGGAATGAAGCAGGGAAAACTCGACTTTTCCAAGTCCAAGGTAAGTGTGTTGATTAAGCAATGGCCCAAAAATTAAATATCCAATAACTTTATACTTTTCTTCTATTTAAGGGTAAGAAAAGCAAGAATGATGATGATGATGATGAAGATTTGGACGACAGTCTGGTGGGCAATGTTGAGCCACGTTCGGATCGTCCTGGCCGTCGAGCAGCCAGCAAGAAGATACAGTACTTCAATGATGATGAAGATGAGGTGTCCAGCAAGGGTGGTGAAGACACCAAAGGCAATGATGATGATGAACAGATCGATGATACACCCATCAAGCGCCCACAGAAGCGTGTACGCGATGATGATAGCAGCGGCGGAACTAAGAAGGTGTCAGCCAAAAAGAAGCTTAAGCCTATTGAAAGTGACAGCGAAGATGATATCGAATTTGTGGATGATGATGATGATTCTGATTTTGAAGGATAAGCTGGCTATATGCTACTATTTAAAGTATTTAACTACGTAGTATCGTTATCGTCATCGTCGTCGTTCTGAATGTCCAAGCTGCTCTGATCGTCTCTGGTGTATTATTTTAAATATTTTACCAAAAAAATAAGGATTCGGAAGAGAGGAAATGAATACTATGTGTATTCAAGGTCATATCCTGTTTAAATAAGTATAAAGTATTTCCTATATAATAATATCTAATGGCATATACATATACATATATACTATAAAGCACATAAATCCAAACGCACTGTCATAGATGCGATAACTAATATTATAATCTAATCCAATCAAGGAATAGTATTTTTTTTTTCTAGCGTTGAATTTGCCTACACATATATAACAATATATTATACATACAATTACAAACAGAAAAAAATAACATTTTTTTCATATATATTGTAACAACTTCGTAACATTCAGCTATAGTTTTAACCAAACCGAAAAGCGATAATCCACCCAACAATATACAATCCTATAGAATCAAACAATCTTCTATTTATATCAACATGTTTTATAAACATTGTTTAAAGTTTAATCAAACCACATTTTGATGTAAATAAATTTTAATCAAGTCTATGTGGTCTTTATATACTACACAATTGTGTATAATCGTCAGAGCAAGCACATAAGACTATAAACTATATTCATAAATAATTATATCCTAAAATATTTGTCATAAATGTGTATTTTCTTCAAATATCCGAAAAATTTAAATAAAATCAAGTACTTATTCAACAACTAATCTGTCTAATTTAACATTATATATATGATTATATAAATACAGTAGAAGTCCGGTTTAACGAACCAATAACTTTATCTACTACTACTAGTATTTTTTTCGACATCACAAACAATCCTAAGAATTACCCGTTTTAAGTCATTCGGCGGCCTTTCTCCTCGATTCTCAAATGTAGTACTTAAGCTCATGTTAGGCCCTGCTTTTTTGGTGCTTCTTGTGTGAATGTGTATGTGTCTATATAAGTGTGAGTGAGTATGTATGTGTATATGCAAGTGTGGGTGAGTATGTATGTGTCTATATAAGTGTGGGTGAGTATGTATGTGACTATATAAGTGTGGGTGAGTATTACACGTTTTAAGTCATTCAGCGGCCTTTCTCCTCGATTCTCAAATGTAGTACTTAAGCTCATATTAGACCCTGCTTTTTTGGTGCTTCTTGTGTGAATGTGTATGTGTCTATATAAGTGTGAGTGAGTATGTATGTGTATATGCAAGTGTGGGTGAGTATGTATGTGTCTATATAAGTGTGGGTGAGTATGTAAGTGTATATGTAAGTGTGGGTGAGTATTACTCGTTTTAAGTCATTCAGCGGCCTTTCTCCTCGATTCTCAAATGTAGTACTTAAGCTCATGTTAGGCCCTGCTTTTTTGGTGCTTCTTGTGTGAATGTGAATGTGTATGTGTCTATATAAGTGTGAGTATGTATGTGTATATGCAAGTGTGGGTGAGTATGTATGTGTATATGTAAGTGTGGGTAAGTATGTATGTGTATATGTAAGTGTGGGTGAGTATGTATGTGTATATGTAAGTGTGGGTAAGTATGTATGTGTATATGTAAGTGTGGGTGAGTATGTATGTGTATATGTAAGTGTGGGTGAGTATGTATGTGTATATGTAAGTGTGGGTAAGTATGTATGTGTATATGTAAGTGTGGGTGAGTATGTATGTGTATATGTAAGTGTGGGTGAGTATGTATGTATGTATCCTATCTTAATCACCATCCTATTCTTAATCATCACTGTTGTCCCGACATGGCCTAGTAGATGCAGCGTAGATTGCATATTTTTCTTACTTACTTTGTTTCGTCTGTGTTCAATATATATTTAATATATACGGTTATTTATAATTGAGACTAGTGAATATTCCTTATTCACTCTCACTCAATACAGGCAAAGTGAGAACTGACCTCTTAACGAATATGCGTACATAAGAATAACTCCGTTACGTGCAGGTAACTACAACTAGGAACAAAGGTAGAGTATAGTGTATGCATTATTTATTTCCAACAGTCTGAAATTCCTGAAGATCTTTAGAGAATACGAAATAAAGCAATACTTAAAATTTTTTTATGGCCAACTTGAATAGGATTGATTTTTGTTACTATTATTTAAGATCTCCGACGTATTAGAAACTTATGTATATTATATTACTTTTTTCGTACATAGGACTGTCAAATCTTAAATCTGTTGTAATATAATTTATAGAATCGCTGGAAAGTTGTAGATGTTAACATTACACATCGGCTTTATCTAAAAAGGTTAAAAAGGTCGCTTTGATGTTATCATTGGCGAACTCTTGCTTGGTTAGAGCCTCGCGGAGGGCGTAACGACAACTGCTCAAATCATAATCCGTCTTAAAGCGCTCCTCACTGCGCATTAGACCCAGCTGCTTTAAATAGTATTCCAGTACGCGGGTCTCCTGTTTTGTTTTGATAGCGTAATCAAAGGTGGATTCAAGTAGTGAAACAGACAAGTCCAAAGCTGGCTTCGATGACCTGGACAGATGCGCACACTTAAGCGTTGTGAAAATGAGCAGCAGTAGATGATTATCGTCTTCGAATTGCTGTGATACAAGGATTTTACATTATATTATATTGTTAATAAGGTTAATGAGGCTAATGTCTTACATTGATTATGTCGTGCAGTGCCTGCAGTTTGTCCTCCGCATCCAGGGAATTAAATTGTTGCAACGTACATGGTGTTTGGCTCAAGCAGAAGGTCTCAGGCGCACATGTTGGCTTTGTGACAATTTCATTGTCTTTGTTGATATTTAAGGCAAACGGGTTACCGCCTTTGTTGGAGCTGAGAGTGTCATTAAACTGCTGGAGAATCGAATACAATGTTATATAAAAAGTGATAGGTGAACTATAGTGATAATTGAACTACAAACCTTAGTGAGGAACGCATTTGTGGTGACGTATGCCGTCTCGTCAGCGCTGCTTTCGTTACCGTATTCCTCCTCGCAATAATCATCCTCGGTGTACTCGGCTGTGTCATCGCCAGTAGCTTCTTTTTCGGGCTCATCCTCTTCATCGCTCTCCTCTTCCTCTTCATCGTCGTCGTCCTCATCTTCTTCGGAAATAATTTCTTCTAAGGACAATGACGCGTTAGTATTACAATTAGCCATTTCTTCCCTGATTTGATCGGCGCCTGATTTGCCAAAGTAATTGCCATCCAAGTTTAACGTCTTAAGCTTCGGCTTATCTTTCATCGCCGTTACTAGCATCAGGCCTCCATCAAAGTTAATTTCGTTAAATCCCATATCGAGTACTTCCAGATGATTGTGATGCTGCTCCAAGGCTTCAGCAAAGAGATAGGCGCCATTAGTTTTTAACAAACAGTCTCCAAAATTAATCGTCCGCAAGCTACAAGTCAGAACAAGACATATTTATCAACTTTAAACTCATCTTTCTCGTTGAACATAAGACAGAATCATCTAAATACATGCGTTCCCATAAAACAAAAAGCATCACTTACAGTGGGGTGTGCTCAAAGGCCTCAGCAATACAGGCAGCTCCTTCCACGTTTAGAATATTATCGTTCATGTTGAGTAAGCGCAGGTGCGTATTCATTTTGAATGCGTCTGCAAGGGCAGATGTACCCTCATAGAAAATTGAATTCTGTGGCAGGCTGATCTCCTCAAGAGTTTTCAGTGTTGCAATTAGCTTGGAAATTGACTCAGCACCTGCATTCTCCAAGCGATTGCGTCCGGCAACAAAGATGCGCAGCTGCAATGGTGAGCCTGCTTTCATAGCATTATCATATAACTTAAGAAGAGCTTCAGACAGCATGCGTCCACCTTCTGCACCAAGGCCGCAATTTTGCAGATATAGCTCCTGGAGGGAATAGCACACCGGCGATTGTAGAAAATCCTCCAAGCCCGTCATGCCGTTCGGTCCCAGCGCATTGTCACTCAGATCGAGCACCGTCAATTTGGCACCGGCTTCTATTAAACCAGCACCGAGATACTTGAGTGCTAATGGAATTTCGCTTTTAAGGCGACCCGTAAACAAATTCTTCCACAATGCCTTGCGAAATTCCGGATGCCGTTTCAATGCTTCACCGATGGCAATCGCTCCATCGACGCCAAGCGTATTACCATCAAGATTAAGAAAATGCACTGTGGATTTATTGTTGAGCTCCTCCACGACCTCCTTGACTGCAGGATCAACAATTGTTAAGGTAAATCTTTACTTAATTCGAGGGTTTACTTACCATCCACAGCACTGGTCCATGATTTTTGTTTATCCTGAAAAGAAACACCCTGCTCCTCTTCTAACTGTGCAGCCATATTGGCAAAATTGAATCCAGGAGTACCCATAATTTATATATATAAATTAAGAATCAATCTTTTTTTAAGTTATTACAAATTTGCAGCACTGTACTTTTTTGCAAGCCACTTGTGAAATTTGCTTTAACCTCGCAAAAGAGCGCTAGAATTGACAGCGGCACCGGCAATGGCTTTAGCGTTTGTTTGCGGCAGCTGCATTTTGACAGCTGCTGTGTCACTAGTGTCGTCTCTTTCTATCGACTTAATTCGCTTTGCAACACTGGTCCGCGCAACAGTCAGCTGTTTATTGCACGCCTGCCAAACAATATTGTAGCAGAATGAGATTGGTTAATTTGATTTTCTGTAAAATAATAAATAATATTGCCATTTGGAAGAAGTAAAAATGTCTGTGGCTTATTCAGGCGGTTCCTGGATTAGCGCTATATTTGATGAAATTGCTCTCGAAGGCTTGGATGGCACCACATTGCCATGTAAGTGATTTAATGTAAATAATATGAACTCGTATGTAGGTATATGTCTACAGTATGTCTGGAAATTGCTCGCATTGGTTAAATTCCTGAACATAATTGTTAAATCTTTAAATTAAATTCGTCCTTACGTTTAATTTAATTTATTACATTAATTTTTTTTATAATTTTAACTTCATCCTGCGTCAATTGGTGTGATACAGATTTAATATATTTTATATTAATTTGTACTTCCTATTAATAATTATATATTTCGGTATTATAGGCCTGTGGTCTTTGCTGGCCACACGACTTCAGTGTGGCACATCGCTACCAAAGACGCTGCAGGAACAGGTTTGGGTTTTACTGTTGCGTTCTACGGACAAAGTCGAATTCTTTGAACTGCAAACGGCGCGTCCGTTTGTAGCGCCCTATCAGCGCGCGAATGATGTCGATTCCGAAGTGGGCTTACCAGTGATACCAAAGACATGTCCCTTTTTGCGTTTGCCCTCCGCACCAGTGCAGGATGGTGACATCATGGGCAACTGTTCCGACTACAACACGCGTGTACTCGTCGATGTAGAAATATTAAGGAAACTCACTAGTGAAGAAGCCACCACTCGTTGGAATCAAAAGCTAGTTGTAGTGGCTAGCCAGGAAGAGCGTGTAATGGCACTCAAGCCTCCGAATGTTTTAATGCCCAGTGAACTCAGCTTACAGCAGTTCATTTTCTTGGAGTGTGTTGGACGATCACGCTATAACGGCGAGACAACGTCGGGTCCCTACTCGCTAACCAACTATTTTAAGGATTCCAGCTTTATATTCTACATGAAGTAAGTACCACATATATCATAATAATATATATAATAATAAAATATATTCCTTAATTCTTCAGGGCCAAGTTTCTGCAGCAAAATCTTGTGGCTGTCCAGAATTATACAGAGCGTTATAATGATCGGTCTATTACCTCTACGCTTGTGATGCTACCGCGCTTCTTTCGCATTTACAAAAACTATATTCAGCGTGTTATCGAGAAGCTGTTTATAGAGATAAAGCTGATTCCGGAACTTCAAATTCCCATCTCTGAGCTACCTGATCGTCTGGAAGAACTGTCGAACTCGCAGGTGAAAAAGTTGTTATTTGCCCACAACTTTCGCAGGATCTTTGAGACTGTACAGGTTACACCCACTAAATCCCCCGAAGGTTCGGGCAAGAAGTTAAAGACGCGCAAGATTGCAGTTATTCGTCTGCGCAATCCTGACATGAAATTCGAAGAACTCAGCCAGACAGACGCCAACGATATCAAAGTAGAGAAATCAACTACCGACTTTCTTGAGCCAGGACATGCCTTTGTGGATATGCCCATTGAGAGAGAATGCCTGCGTGCTATCATGCGCGTCGGAGCACGGGGCATGAGTGTCACCGAGTTGGCCCACTATGTCTGCATCAATGTGCGCGTCGTACGTGGCTGTATTAAGTATCTGCTGCGCTATCATCAAATAAAGAGCTTCTCGGAACATGTCGGCAAGACGCGCATTTCACGCTATGTGGCAGGCAAACAAGCCTCCGCTGTCGTAAATCTGAAGGCGGAGGAGCTGGAACAGACTGTACAATCGCTGCAGTGCCAGGCGGAGCCGGTAAGTAAACTTGATACCAGCTTAAGCATATTCATTTATCCACATCTATTGCAGAATCTACCTCTTCATGTGGACGTTGTGCTGAGCGATCTGCCAGAGATTACAGCAAATCTGCGGCAAATGACATTCACCAAGGATATTGGCAAGATCGTAGAGAAAGTAACCCAACGCCAGGTGCGGCGCAAAACTTTGGTGGTACAGCAGGTCGATGAGAAATGCATTATCCATACTGTGGATCTGATGAGGTGTATCACTACCTCGGAACACACAATTGGCTCCCAGGAGAAGATATGTCGTAAATCGTTGATTCGGATGCTGCAGAAGATGCAGCATGCGGGGATTATAAATTTGTTCGAGCTCACGTTGCAGTACAAGCAACGTTTGCGTCTCTTTCGAATGGTGACACATCCCAAGATCGACCTAAAACACGAGCTGCTGCAACGCGAGGTGTTGCGCCTGAAGAGCAACTTCCATTTGATAACCGAAGAGCGGATGACGCGTCCCTCCCAACAGACGAGCACTCATGAGCGTAAAGAGCTCTTGAGACTGAAGAAGCAACGGGAAGAGCCATTGAAGCACAAACCATCGACGCCCAAGCTGCTCCTGGCACGTACTCTACACGAATTCTTCTTCTATATGCTGTGCGAGCAGAAACGGGATCAAGAGCCGCTTAAGATGAATGCGGATCTGTTGCAGCATTGGCAGCGCACGGAACCATCACTACTGACTCGTCAGTACTTGGACGAGTGGCTGGCCACCGAGTCCCATGTGTTACCTTTTACACAGGAGATTAACTGGCGCACATTTATACCGCCGTTGCCACCGTATGAGGATAAGCCCGCCGGCTGGCTACACTTTATGGATGCAGTGGAACGCATACCTTTGTCTCTTGTTATGCGCATTTTTCGTGTTGATCGCGAAGTTTCGGAGCAACTGCGTCCATATCTGCAGCATCCGGTGCGTCAGCATTATCTATTGGGTCAGCTACAGGTGCAGAACTTCATACCACGTTTGCATCTACAAAGGCTCTACCTGGGCACACTGCGTCTGTTGAACAACATGGGTCTGGTGCAGGTTAGCGAAAGGCAGCTGGGAAGAGATACACTGCAGCGTTGGGTCTACTTTAATCGCCGCTCATCCCTGTTAGACACCACCACCAGCACCGGGCATAACTACAATCGCATCAGCACCGAACACAACTATGAGGAGATGCAATTTGTTTTTGAGATGCGCGAGCAAGTGGCGGACTATTGGGCCAAGCTGCAGCATGTGTGCATCTACACGAAGCTGGGATTCCTCAAGCACAAGGAGCGACTAAGTGGCAAAGAGGAGCGTTCACCACCTTTAACCTTTGTGCGCACAGTTGAATATGACGAGGCCCCGCAGTACGATAATGGCAGCGTGCCGGGTGATAAACAGGGCGCCGCTGGCCTCAGCTCTTCGCTCTTTGCACATCAGTTCCGTCATTGGTCCTGGGTTAAACGTACAGCAGCCATTACCACCAAACCATCGTCATCAATTTCGACTTCAGCCTCCCCTCGGGTCCAGCACGCAAGCGGCTCAGTCTCATGCGGCTGAAGCCTACACACAAAATACAGATTCGTAAGTCACGCAGCTCGAGCACCTCGACGGATCCGTGCAAGCGCAAGAGTGGCCCCAGAGATGACATTGATCGTGATGCACTGCGCAACATGCGCACACTTCGCGTCACTTGGACACCTAGCGAGGATCAGCTGCTCAAAATGGGACGCGCTGTCTACTTGTTCCTTAATGCACCGCTACCAGCGCTGGCTCTTTTCAATGTGGGCACCATTTGCCGTGATGTTATACGCCAGCACTTGGGCATCTGTAATAAAACCACGCAGGCCTGTGTGCGCAGGCTGCAGTTCCTCATACGCATGAAACGTGACCTGCCCGATGTGCCCAACTGGATCTATACCATGCAGACGGAACGACAATTTAACGCCCTCTACAATGAACGCTTTCTGCCTGACCTCAAAAAGGAATTCCCCTCCCGCAGCGAGCACAACGAAGCACTTCTTGTCCACTTTGTGCTCATACTCTCCAAACTGCATCGAATGATCAACAGTGCGGTAAGCTATATGATCTGATACCAATATATGTATAAGGTTCTATTAAGGTTTCCAATTGCAGGAGACTGTTTGCCGTCAATTTCTTCTACCAGATAATATGGAGGAATACAATCGCAAGTTTAGGGAGTGCATCCCCTTGAACAATGATATGGATCAAGTGCTCTTTTTAAATCCCAGCAATGAGACGGAACTTCAAGTGACCATTGCCATTGGTGTGTTGCATAGCATTCTATGCTGTGCCAAGGACAAGACGCTGCTCAATCTCCAAGCCTTTGAGATCTACAAGCACTTCTCCGAGGATGTGCTCAATGCAGCGTACAATAAGGCACGGAATGACTCACTGCTGGTGGCTGTCAAGCGTCGCAACATTCAAGTAGTCAGTCGTCAGGTGTCCGGTCCGGCGCATTTGCTCAGCTCCAAGTATAAGTATCGCCTGATCTCGAATAGGCTGGGACCTGTCCTCTATGATGCCTACTACGCCTTTGAGCAGCGATTCCACAAGCAAAGCGGAGTCGTCAATCAGCCACTGGCTTCCCCCAACTTTGCACAACTATTATTAATGGGCGAGTGGTTGGCCACCAACCGGATCTGTCTGTCTCTGCAAATGCCAACTAATATACTTACCGTAGACACCTCGAACATGTCGGGCCAGAGTGGCTCGGCCGCGGATCGCATACTCGATCATTATAGCAGTATTTTGGACAATGCACCACAGCCAGATTACGTTAAACGGCTTGAGACTAAGTGCATGGGTCGTCATTCAGCACGCGTGCGTTTTCATCCGGGAAATATCACCTATCGGCTCCGATGCAGTGCATACAATCAATTGTCCAAGCTACCAATGCGTTCCATGCACTTCTTTTGCGCCCTGGATGCACTGGGTCAGGCGGTCAATATTAGCTGTGCCCGTTTGGAGCAGGATGAATGTCCCTTTGGATGCATCATGCGCAGCGGGAACTATCTAAATGCCGTGGAACGCATTGTCTATGAGCATCGACCCATCTTAAAGCAGGTGGTTGCCGATGCTCTGCCCCAAACTCATTTGCAACTTCAGCTGGACAACTCCCCAACGGGCAGCACAACGCTGACTGTCACAACAGAAAATCTCTTAACGCTCGTCCAACAACTGGAAAAATTCTGGCGTCATAAACACCAAGTGCACGAATGCAAGGATCTGGGCAAAACACTCGCTGAACGCACACTGAACACCCTGACGGATTGGCGTACCTTGTGCAATGGATTACTCGACTTTGAGGTTGGCAAACAAGAAACGGAGCGTACTCAAGACTATGAGCCGGCGCTAAATAAGGAGGAACGTGCCAGGGCACAGGATGTGTTCGTAGTGCATCTGCCCACCATCAACATGGAACAAACGAAGCAAGGGGCTATCCAGATGAAAGAGGCGGAATTGCACAAGGCTGTGCTGGATAAAGTGGCCAGGTAAGCGAATCTCACCCCAGAAAGTGTTGAAAACGTTTTCCAAAGGATAAATGAATGATTGGATAAGTGGGTGATTGAATGAAGGCTGTTGGGAAGGGGTCTGTTTAAGTTCTATATAGCTAATCTGCTGTCCTCTTAATTTTTGCCTGGAAACATTTATGTTAATCATCGTAGAGTTACCTATTGGCGCTATACGGAGAACAGTTTTGAAACGCTGCTGCCTACGTTGAAGGAGAAGAAATATGATGCCAGTGCTATACGATTAATGGAAGAGGTGCTGGAATACATTGAGAAGGAGCCACTCGGTATTGGCGGTGCGGAATTGAGACGTAGTTTTCCATGTGGAGAATCTCTGTTGGAGGTGCTGCATGAGCTGGAGGCACATGATCTTATTAAACGCGTGGGCGTGGCCTGTCACATGTATGTGCATAAGGTGCATATGCGCAACTGGGTGGTGCACACTTTCCACATCAAGCGACTGGATAGAGAGCGAGTGGGCACACTAGTGGCTGCATCGCCAGCGACGCCACATGCAGTGGTCGGGCAGAAGCGTAAACTGATCGAAATGCAACAGGAGGAGCAGCCCAGCACAAGTAAACAGGCCAAGCTGGACGTTGAACAGCAAACGAGTGCGGACACGGATGAAGATCCAGTGCTGCCAAAGCGCTCCAAACGTACAAAAAATGCTGTTGTCAAACAGGAGCCAGCCTTGCCCAGCGACCCCTTAGAGGAAGTGACTCGGGAAGTGATTGTAATGAGACCGCAACCGTGGATACGTGTCAATGCGTCTCTAAATCGTCGCGTTCTGGACAGGTGGTTAGGTGCACTGTTAAGTGAGTGCATCACACGCACCGGTTGCACTGTGCACAGCCTATGTCTTCGCTTTCCGCATCTAATGCCAGTCGACATAATGTTGTTGTTAGAACTACTAATCGATCTAGGTTGCCTACATCTAACGGAGCTGGAGCCACCCACGGTACACATCGAAACCACATATGATGATGAGTTCAAGGAGCAGCCAGTCACAGAGCTCTATGACCCCAACTACACCTATGTCACAGCGCACTCCGATGCTGTTGGACGCCTGACCGCCTTTATAGGCCTTAAGAAGTACAACTCCGAATTCATTTAACATATACCTTCTAGTTAGTTCCCTAGTTTCTAAAAATTTATACGACTTGCAAGGAAATGTGTTAAATGCCTTTACATATATTATTATTAATTTTTTTTTTTGGAAATATGACCAAGTTTCTAAGCTGCAATTTATACCTAATTATGATATAAATATACTTTTTATAATCCGTTTTTTCTAATACTAAAGTCAGAAATAGATATTTCCGATATGCACTACACAGGTAATTGTTGTTCTTGTCTACATTATCCGTATAATCTCCAATTTGGGGTTAATCAATCGAATTCTTTAGTAAACTATTGTTTCAACCTTTTCTATATAGGATTATTACCGTATTCCTGAAACCTAACGTAATTTTTGTCGTTATTTCCAATTGGAAATATATCGTCTGCCGGCAACACGTTTTCTGCTTGAGTTGTTGTTATAGAATTTGCGTCCACTTTTGTTTATACACTATTTTAGTTAGGTAACGATTAAAAAATAATATGCGATTTGTTTTTTTATCCACTACGAATTTTCATCCGTAGCTTTTGTTTTTTTTAATTAGTTTTCACTATAATCTTTTTTTGTCTCTTAAAAAACTTTCGCACTTCACTTCCGTTGCTGCTACCGGCGGCTGGTTGTTGTTGTTGTTTACCGTTTGCCACCAACGCGAGGAGCGGCCTTCTGCGTTACTTTGGTAGCCTTCTGCTTGGGGGCAGATTTCTTGGCGGGAGCGGGCGCGGAAGCCTTCTTGGCTGCCTTAGTGGCGCGCTTCTGTTCCTTGGCCACCTTGATGGCTTGGTCACGCTGTGCCTTGCGTACCTCGGGCTTCATGTTGCGCTTGGCCATGATTTCAGCGAGGGAGGCGCCAACAATGGCGCGCTGGAATTTCTGTGTGCGGCGAGTGCGCTTCTTGGAGGCCTCCTCCTCAATACCCTTACGGTGCTTACGACGGTACAAGACGGTCCAAGTAACCTTACGGGGATTACGCTTCATCAGATAGGAGCGCTCGCACTTCTTGTCCAGGAAGGTGAAAGTCTAAAACAATAAATCCATTAGCCAACAACTCTAAGATACTTTATCCATTTGTTTACATTACCTTGCCATCGATTTTGACCATGGTCTTGCCATGGCCGGGGTAAATCTTGTACCCACTGAATGCACACAAACCGATTCTGCAACGAAAACATATTTTAATGCATAGTTCATAGAAATATTAAGGCATAACACCAATGAGCACCGTCGATTTCATTATTACAGATAATGCAATTAGGTTTGTACTAAGATGTTAGATATTTTTTAAAATTAATTTATTTTTACGTACTTCATCTTGCTGGGTCAAAAGTGAAAAGAAACGGAAGTGGACGCGATTTCTGACAGCCGCTGTCACATACAAACAGCTGATACGCAGTGTTGGTAAACGTTGTGCAGCACTGTTGTATTTCAGGTTCTGTAAAACACTGGAAATTGGTTTAAAATTATATTCCTTGATTTTTAATATAAATCTAATAAAACAATTGCATTCTAATTGAGTGTAAAAAGGCTTTAAGCAACAAATCTTTAATGTTCAAATTGTTCTTGGGCTTGTTACATCATAAATTGCTCCTACAATTTTAAAATTTCCGTGTTATCGTCCATATTATTTGAACTACTTTTGGGTGTCTCCTCATCTTGAACTAAATGGCCTACAAATGGATATTCATCACCGTACTTTTGATCCCATTCCAGCAGTTTGCCCTTTTGTTCCTCAGTTAGATCACTCAAATCGTCATAAGCCTGACAGTTGTTCTTTTCCAAAGAATTGATTAAAATTCGTGAAATATCGCGACCGGCATAGTGGGGATGAGTACCACCTTCGCCATAGAAATTCGTGGCACTGGACACATCGTAGACTTTACAGTTGACAGCTACCAAGATACGTCCATCATCTCGGGTGCCATCATATTTTCCTAACTCCTTAACGGTAAAATCTTGAAACAGCGGAGATAGCTTCAAATGTTTGTCCTTCTGCTCCCGAAGATTACGTACACGAGTCTTATTACGCCGGTCACGAGATAAGCCCACCATTTTATAAAAAACGATGGCCGAGACCAAAAGCAATGTCAGGTTTACGGGTGTATCTTTAAGGGTGTTGTATACCCCATAATACCATGGTGTTTTGTCTTCAACGATTTTTGTCTGGCTGCTTTTTTCAGCCATTTCTGACATGCTGTTAATAAATTTGGGTGACGGAAACTTATATTTTTAACCTCGACTCTTAACATATCCTACCTAATAACCGTTTGAAATATCCCGTTTTCTATTGACTAATTTTTTGCTTAGGTCAAGACTTACTAAGTCATTGTAGCCTACTTCAATAACAATTGTTTCATATTCGAATATTTGACTTAACAGTACAGGGCTGTAACGCAGTGTGAGTTATGCTTAATTTAGTAATTTTACAACACTGTTTCGCATATGATGCTCAAATTGCAGCCCTTGTTTCGCCGCGTAGTTTCACATACGAGCGCGCAGAACATTTAATAATTTCGAAATTGTTAGTGCGTGTTTAACATTGTTATAAAAGAAAAAAGAGAAGTGCAACAGGTCCGTTTACCACAATGAGACTCTAATTAATTTCAAATTGAACAAACTGTTATGCTTTTGTTATAAAAGTACACAAATCAGTAGCACGCACACCGCTGCAACTAGTGTTGAAATGTTTGGCTTGCCATAAAGCTGCTGTACGGCGTAAAAACAGCTAAAACAGTTGAATAAAAACAATGCGATAGACAATAAAACGGTAATAACCTGATCATCGAGTAGTTATTCAGTAGTTAGTAGTTATTCAAAACATACGAAAATACTAATCTATTCTAGTTTTCAAAACTAACTAGCCTTAGTTAACGCTAGAGAACAACTTGCATTCTTATGACGCATAACTTTTCAATGTAATTTAAAGTTTTGTTTATACAATAAAAGTGTCAACATTTTCTATTTATTAGACGAAATTTGCAATATGGATTTGCAGGAATTCTTATCCTTGGAGCGAAAGAAGCTGGAGTTCGATCGTCAGCGATTAAGTTCAGCTAGAAATACCAATATTACTTTAAACAAGGACAATGCAGAAAATGTTGCCTGCCCCGCTGCCTTATTAATTCAATCGGACAACCATGTGCCAGTGCAATGTCGGCGAATGGACAACGGCAACAAAAACACAAGTGACAAGTGCAATGAACCCACTATAGAGTCGTCTATAGCCCTGACAACCGCCAGCCAAAACTTGGAGTTGCAACTTGAGCTGGGTGAGCTCGAGGAGCCAGACCAGCTGGAGGACGAGACTGCGGCCAGCACATCGCTGCTAAAATCGGCCAAGGAATTTGTGAATCAGCGCGAGCTGCTCGTTGGCAGTGCGCGACAATACAAATCACCAAATGCGTCGCAGCGCAATTTGGAAACCCAACGGCCGCAAAGCGAGCATCGTTTGCCAATTGGACGACCAAATAAGCCGGTAAGTGGAGAGGGGTTTGGGTTAGATTGGGGGTTAGGCTTTAGCGCCCACAAGCTTTGCCAATTTTGAATTTCACGCTTCATTGGCGTAAAGCCAAAAGAGCTTAAGATTTTCCATAACTATTCGCTATTCGCTATTCTTTACGGCTCGTTAAACCACTCATCGCGATGCTACTCTGTCCGACCAGCTGCCAGATCTTAACTTTAGTTCTCAACCGTTTGTCATAGTGTTAGTGCGTTGCTTTCTTTCCAATTTGTAAGATTTTCCATACAACTTTGCATCTATGTAATGTATATTTATATTAATTTAATTTTTAATTAGTGTCGACACTTTCACTTTTCCCATTTCACTTTTAACAACAATTTTCATTTAACATGCGCTGCCCGCGTTTAAACAGAACATGCCGATAATTGCACCTTGTCTCCACTAATCGAGCATAGCAGGCAACAGGGAGCCCCTAACATAACGACTACCCAAGGATTGACCTAGGATAGTTCACGTAATGCTAACTTGTTTATTTTTTTCAATAATTAAATAATTCTTTGGACATTTTTAACATTAAGCGCGTTGGAACTTTTCAGTCGGAGGTTACATGAATGTTTTATGACCCATTCTCTATGGTTGTTGTTGCTGTTCTGGTGTATTTTTTTGTTTGTGTTCAGTTGTTGTTGTTGGAGCTTTTGTTGCTGGTGTTTTCCGTGCTCCAGTTAGCATTTCGGCTCTTTATTAGCGGCCATTCGTATAATGAATTCACTTGCGCTGCTCAGTTGTAATTTGAAGCTCGTTTGTTGCGACTCTCTGTTGGTCTGAACTTGAAATTTGTTATACAAATCCACTATTAAATACGCTTACAATACTAACAATATCTATTATATAAATATAATAGTTACAGCTACATAATATATAGGTGAGCGGATGTGGCCAGTCGAATTGACACTAATTGATATTCTGAAAGCGGCACAAAGTAAATTGCAACTCAAATTCTTAAATTAAAATCTGTTACCAAGTTCTAAACTATGCAAATGTTGGCTTAAACAATACATACATATATATGTGTAAATGTGTACGTTAGCAAAGTGCCGGCAATAAAATAGAAGAGTAAAAAAACGAAGGCAAACAAATCGGCAAAGTTAAAACCCGGGAATTAAGTGAAGTTTGCACTTTCTTTTTGAAGTGAGAGTATGTATGTCTATATGTAGATATAGTTTGTATGTGCTATATGTATGTATATTGGGTATATACTCTTTAGTTAGTATACAGTTCGTTAGTTAGGCTCATCATTCTTGAAATAAACTTTCTGTCTTGATTATAATCTTATGGTAATCCCTAATGTGTTAACTTTCTATGAGATTTATGATAATTTCCCACAAGGAGTTTGTATAAGTTAATATATCAATACAATATAAAATAATATATTATTAAAATTATTAATATTTTATTATAATAACACCCAAATTACTTGTATAAAATATTTTTATAATCTTTTAATTTTTTTATATTTTTGGATATTACATTTTTATGTTTTCTGTTTGTTTTTAATTGCTCATAAGGAATATATTATTGTATATAATATTATGATAATTTTTAATAATTAATTACTTTAAGCCCCAATAGGTTCTATAGAGCATTAATAATTTCATTGTCTGCTATTTTTCCCTAAATAGTTATTAAATTTTGCTGGCTCTGTGGATTTTTTCCCCAGCTTGTTTGCATTTTATTTTTTATTGTTTTTTGTCATTTTTTTTTTGCAACTCTTTAGCTATTTTTATGGCCTTTGCATGAGAGCTGAAAGCGTTGGTCATGCAATTTCCGTCAGCAAAGTGCATTGTGCTATTTGGATGTGGTTCTGGGTACGGTACTTGGTGTGGGCCTTCCTTAGGGTGCGGGGTGTTTAGTGCCTAGTCATTTCCGGAGCGGCTTTCTTACTTAACGGCTAATGACAATTTTGTATGTAGATGATTAATGATTGTGGCCCATCGATACCTAGTTTTATAGACCTTTAGAGCCAGGTCACCACTTAAGTCATTAGAGCCACAGAGAGAAAATAAAAAGGAACACGACCTGCGCAAGGTCACGTGCATCAAAGCCCCTAATTAATTGTTCCCCTCCATTGCGAGCGACCTGGCATTCTTTCGATTTAGATTCTTGTCACAGGGTCAGCGGCTTCGGCTTCATTGGCATCGTTGGCTAATGAACCGTTGAAAATAATTTGAAAAGCGTGACACAAAAAGCTTTAAGGGTTAGCATGCATACATATAAAAAAAGGGTGGGAGTATATACATGCTTTAAATTCCTTTGCATGGCCTTGAACTTATGGCATGTAAATCGGTTAGCATAATTGAACCCAACCCCTACAAACCCAAAGCCAACTCCCAGCCATCTGCCCCCTATGCCAGTCAGTGTGCCACCTTAACACGCATTTTCATTAGCTTTCGCACTTTTGGACTCCTACAACGAATTTACCACTTAGTTAACCTAATTCGATTAAGACACGCAAGAGCAGCCTTTAAGGAATGGACATAGTAAAAGTTTGATAGTAGCTGAATATCAGGCAATAGCGTATCATTTAGATAACTTAAGAGAAAATAGTCCTAAGGGATACCAGCTAAGAAAGGGAATATCGGCTCGGTGGGTCAATCATCTTATCCTTCTCTTTATCCTGCCATATCACGCAGCCTTTGGGAGCTGGAGACAACAAATTTGATGTGTAGTTTTCTCTGTAAGCAAATGACTTTTATTTTAAATGTTGTACACAATTTTGGAACATATATATATATTATATATTGGATATGGATATAGATCGATGCCAACTATTGCCATCTCTTTGAAATCAACCTAAGAAGCTCCCATACTTGTCTCAGGCTCCGGGTTTTCTAGCACAACGTAATAGACGTAGATTAAGTACACAGTTCTCCCCGCGTCTTTCTTTTTATTCTTCCCTTTGCCATTTGACATACCATTTATAGTTCTTCCACCTGGTGAAGTCCTATTTTTGTTGATAGTTTCCTTGACCCCAATAGTATAGAGAGTGCGAGTAACTGCCTGTATATGCAAATTATTTTCACAGTGTTGACGGAATGCCTGACTAATAACACACACTCACACACACACTTAAGATTTGCCTTTCTTCTTAGCAAAATGACATTAATTATGCTAAGAGCCAAGGTATTTAACTAAGTAGCAGAACTTTGGCACTGTCAAGTGATGAATATGTTTAAACGAACTTTAATTAAGGCTCACATCAGGACTAATTTGAGTTAGCAGTAAACAGTGAAAGGAGTCGACTCGGAAATGCATGCAGCTAATAAATTGAAGTACTGGCACCTCAGGGCCTCCATGGTAATCCTTGCTCGTATTCGAGCAGGCTCAACAGCTGGGGCTCGTTGATAAACTGCCATGGAGAACGTCTTTCGCTCCGATGACGTAGTTGTTGTCGTCGTTCATAATGCTCTTTGTATGAATATACCCTGTAAAAGAGAAGGGTGAGAAGTGTTAGCTATAGACTAACGTCTATTAATCTGTTAGATATTTGTTAGACTTGGTTTGGGATTAGAGGCTTATATGTCTTGTTTATAAGATCGGAAAGTCATTGTGGAACTCTACCCTCTGCTGCTTGAGCTTGTCAGTATCTTAAAGTCAGTCAACCTTAAACACCTCTCAGTAGAATTCTTACCTATTTTCTATATAAATTTTGATGCCATCGGCGCACGCGATTTGCGACGTCGACGTCGACATCGTCGGCATGAAAATTATGTGCAAAAGTGGCAGTAGGCAATGTGGTTCCCTCGCTGGAGCAGCTCCAGTCGCTGTCTGACCCCAAAAACAATAAAAGCCCAAAGAAGAAGGCAATAATTTGCTCTGGTACCGGGCTCATACACCCGTACAATATGTATACGAGCTTCCTGGTGGTGGTTAGTTGGCGACACTAGAGGCGCGATATACACAAACAAACTCTACACACACATATATATATATACATATATATATAATAAATATACTTATAAAGTACGGCAAATAGTTAGTAACAGTTTTCTTTTGCTTTGGCGTTTGTCCTTTCATTCGCACCGACAGGATGATATGGAGCAATGGGTTACGGACACATTTTATTCGTATTTTCCCGGCTTTAACAATGAAAATCAGAAACGGCAAAATTATTTGCGTGAGCGACAGCGCGAGAACCAGCAGAACTTTCTCAAGCACCAGGTAAAGTACCATAAACCAATAGTGTCAAATTCTCTGATATGGTAATCAGTGTGAAATTTATTACTCTTGACATAATATAATTTATTTGCCTCTTCTATAACAGATGTTGCATCCGCCGGCGGCAAAGCAGCGACATCACGTGAAGCCGTCACCACAAACAGCGCATTCGCCAGAGGAGATGCAAACGGCACGCTCGAGTCAATCCAGCACGAGCACGTCCAATAGCAAAACGGATAAGACTGACCTAGAGTTAATTGTAAATAACAATCCAAACTATGTGCCGCCCAAAATGCGAACAGCCACCACACGGCAAAAGCTACTCCAAGATTTGGGTCACGTGGATCTCTCCAACATAGTCAGTGGCGATGGCATTATGGAGCGGAATATGCGCAGCGCTGAGCTGGAAACCGCACGCAAAAAGGATTACCAAAGGGATCTGATGGAACAAATCGAAGACAAGCGTCGTTCCATAGAAATTCTACGAGAGAAGGAACGCAGGCAAGAGGAGGCTTTGACCAGGTTAGTATAAACAAATCCTATTTCGATTAAATTTGTATTTAACATTCCTTTTATCTTCAACAGGCGATTGGAGACTCAGCTGAAGACTATGCAGCTGCAGGAGGAGCTAGAGAAGCAGCGACTACTAGCCGAAAAGGTAAGTGGCTGCCTACTTGATGAGTTTATGATTCACTTTTTACATTATGGGGTGGATTATCATTATCGGATTAGGATTAGAACTTGGTCCTTCAACTTCTGTTTTATTTTTAGCAATTTAAAATATTAGTTTATATTATTGTTAGAATTCGAATACATAGCTGTAATTCTATCCCGATATCAGGATAGAAACCTTCTTTTCTGTTCATGGTCGTGCTGCCCGAATCCTAAGATCCAACCACCTTCTATTCCAATCTTTGATCGCAACTGCTTGTTCATTTGCCTTGTAAAACTGAATCGGGAACAACTTTTACCTCGTTTTGTGATACGATTTGGCTTTAAACTTATTATGTGTCAGTGTATATAGTTCGTGATATCTTTAAAGTCTGGAATCCTGTATATATATTAGTCAAATCACAAGGAAAACTCAATCCTAGCTTTAAAAAGAAACGCAGTTTTCATGAAAAGTATATCTAACAGGCGCACAATGACTCGGAGCACAATCGTCGCATGCGGGAACGCCTCTTAGCCAAGTTGGAGAAGGATGCGCAGCTGCTGCATGCCAGGGAGCACAAGGAACACAAGGAACACAAGGAACAAAAAGCGCACAAGGAACACAAATCACACAAGGAACATAATGCACACAAGGAATACAATCAACACAACAATCTGGCTGGAGCGGGGCGACCAGTGCAAAATAATCAGGACAACAATGAAACCTCCAACACAAGCACCAATAAAGTATACAAATACTTTAGTAATTCGGCGCGGCATGAATACCGCCGTGGTAAGCCATTGCCGGCGGGCGTGGAGCTGGACTTTGAGCTGCCGCAAATGGCCAAAATTGAGCGGGAGTGCTTCCATCTGTGCGACAAGATTTGTCCGCTCTGCGATGAGCCGCTGAAGAGCTATGAGAGTTGCTGTCTGCGCTGCCAGCGCAAGTTGGCGCTGAAACTGAACCAACAGAAACAGTCCAGCGATGAGGCACAGAACAGCGAGGAGACAGCGGATACTGTGGATGCAGTGGATCACAATTGTGAGAATAGCTATGCCCTGGTGTGTCTCAAGTGCGAGCGTCTCTATGCGATGTGCAGTCAATGCCTGGTCAAGAGCGACGTGTGCCGTGCCTGCCAGCGGGAGCGTAACGTCTGTATGAACTGCAGGCGAAACTTGTGCTCGTTTTGCCTGGAGGAGATTGCTTGTGGCAGGGACACGGAACGTACGCATATAAATGAGCAGGACAAGGCTCAGGAACAGCAACAGCAGGAACAGTCAGAATTAGACGATTCGTTTCGTGTGCTGGAGCTTAAATATTCAATGCCTTCCCCCGTACCGGAAAACTCTGCCGCAAATCCAGCTGATACCACTCCGCCCTACTCATTTAACATTTCGTCCAACTCGGTCTTCCATGACGACTACAAGCCTTCACCTGTGAAGCCTTTGTTGATCGACCAATTGCCCACCGCCTCCGGTAGCGCCAACAATAGCTTTGAAGTGGACAGCGCCGATGAACATGCCATGGAGCGTGTGCGCCGTCAAACGGATCAGCGTCTGTCGCGTTACCTTAAGAACTATGGAGATCTGGCTTCCAAGCAACAGCAGCTGCTGCGCAGCAAAAGTGAATCACGACATCGGGGAACACAAACAACGCCTATATCCCTGGCCAGGCGAGATGTCGTGCTGCGTGAGAGTGGTACCCAAAATCTCTCCATGCCACTGCTCCGCGAAATGCCCAAAATGACGCGGAGGGAGACGACGAACACTCTGGCCGAGAACAGTCAACGGAAAATGGATAATCTGAAAAAGCGCTGGGAGGTAAGTACTCGCTGTTCAAACACCTCAATCAGCTCTGAGCAAATTATTGACAATTGATTCTCTCTTCTTTCATTTTGTGCAGGTGCCAGCCGTGCAGAGGTTCACCGTCTCCACATCATCACCTAAAGTGCTCACCCAAGTGGGCGCCATACGAAAACAGTTGCAAGCCGCCCGTTTCTTTGACGATGTCAATGACGAGGTCGACGATTATTGAACGGAAAGCTAACAGCAATTTTTCATCTATTGGAAAAATTGTTTCCGTTAAGTTTTCCACTTCCATTTTCATTTCGATTTCCCATTCTCACATTACTTTACCTACTTCTAAACCTAACCCTGAGATATTTATAAACGGATAACAAGTGCTTCGGCTGTTTTATACAGCATTAAACTTTATATATTTAAGCCATAAAGTTTGTTAATGTTTTTACAAATTATATTTAAAGAAAACACGCATAAAAAATGTATTTAAAACGTAAACGAAAACATTTTTCACTTTGTAGAGAAAACAATTTAAAATTGTTTCTAATTTGTTCTTCTCTACAGAAGCTGACAATAAATAATAGCTATTGAATATAAAATTAGTTCTATATCTTTAATACTTTCCCTTCTATTACCTTTAAGATAATGCAAAGGATAGTTAGTAACTCTATTCTGTTATAATATAATTAAGCGTTTGGTTTAAAAAAAACTGACATTTATCCGGCTGAAGCAACTGTTGCTGTGCACCTCCATTTACACCTTGTTCATGTAAATCCAATCCAGATTTCACCCATCTAGGATTGCAGTGTTGATCTGTACTTATATATATAAGGATCAGATAATAAGAAGTCTAACTAAAGTATTAGTTAACCCAATTAGCCCTTGAACCCAATGAGAAGTCGTATTTAGATAATTTTCAGTTATGAAATCGGTTTTTTTATTTTGCATGCGTTATTGTGTCCGTATTCCATTTAATATTGGAATGGGCGAGGAGCGTAGACGGGAGCGTACTGGGAGTAGGCACCGGCGGATCCGTAGCTGGGAGCTTGAGCGCTGCATGGGACTGGGGCCAGGTTGGGCTGGCAGCTGAACATGTAGTTCTTGGGGCAGGGTGGCGCTGGGATGGAAGCAGGTGGGGAGTAGGATGGCGCAGAGTAGGCTGGAGCAGCTGGCGCAGCGTAGGATGGAGCGGCAGGTGCAGAGTAGGCTGGAGCAGCAGCGGGCTTTCCATAGCCACCACCATAGGATGATCCCAAAGTCGAATCCTTCTCATCAGCAACAACAGCTGTGGCCAAAAGGCAAGCGGCGACGAAAACGTAGAAGTTCATGATGATTGTTGAAGTGGCTTAAAGCAAACTGCGATATCAACTGGAGCGTTCCATGGGCTTATATAGGGCCATAATCAGATCAAAAAAATAGCTCGCAAGCATTGTCAAACTTTTGACCCGAGCAGTTGACCAGCTCAGCGATTTATTGTGTTGCTAAGGAAAATCTTGTAGAAAAGACAATGAAAATTTGTTTACCTCAACAGAAGTTGACAATGAACATAAGCTTTAAATATAAAGAAAGTTATGTAGTCATTTTAATATATTATTTAAAATATCTAAAACTTTTAAAACAACAATGCTGTAATCGAACACGACTACAATTAACCCTTAACCCAGGTGGGATATGCCCTCAGTTACACTCTTACTTAACCACATGCAAGTCTCTGCTTGCGGTCCTTATAATTCCTCTGCGACTTTGCTGCCAGCAGAGCTGCCCAGCGTCATGCAAATTTGAATTACTTCAGAGTTTATTAACTGATCGTTATAAAAAACCAGCATATGTCTTAAGCTATATAATATATATTTTATGGGGTCGGATATGCTTTCTTCTGCTTGTTACATACATTTATACAACCTTAATACACCCCCTTTTTGCATTTGTCAATGGGTTAAGGGTGCAATTTGTAGCAGAATTGTACAGAATTCTATCATAGATAAAGCATGTGGCTTGGGAAACAGCTTAAAGACTTTTCCAATCTCTGGCAGGTTATAGATAGAAAATATGTAGTGGCAAAGGTTCTTTCCAAAGGGACACAGTATCTCATTTGTATATTGCTTTAAAGCAGAATGAAGTAATATCATTCCCAACATCAAATCTCCACGACTAGCTTTATCCAGAGAGTGAATTCCCAACCAGACTTTTTTATCATCAGCCTTGTATAGAGGGCTGGAACATTGCTTAGATATTGATTATGCTTCGAAATCTTGAAAGGAATTTAAAAACCCATTAATATTTTTCCATGTCTGCTCAAACTATTAAAGTGGTTACTCACAAAGAGTATCAACGAAATGATAGAAAGACGAATATCGAATTCCCGGTCGTATCTAGGATCCCGCCTGAGCGTCAAACATATTTCTACTATACATCCATGGCTATCTCTTACGCTATTTGGCCAAAGTCCAAAGCAATAAGAACAAAATTATGATTACTTAAGTATTTTCTATATACATTGACTAGTAGATGGTTAGGATTACCCTCTAACTGTAAAAGGTACCAAAGCATTTAAGTTCATTTATCCTAACCAAATATCCAATAATGTACCAATATGTAGAAAAAGTAATTATCAGCTTTGGTACATTTGTACCCAATGTGGTAACCTTAGCTGATCTAGTGTCTTCCATGCAGCTTCTTCTGTAATTTCTTAGTCTCAATCATCTTCAAATCTCTCCGATTTAAGTTTACTTTTAAGTACGAAATCTTGATCTGTACTGAAGATCATAAAGATCCGATAGTAAACAGAAATCTGTCCTAGGAATTTGTGAACCCAACAAGCCCATTGAACCCAAAGAGAAAACGTATTTAGATAATTTTCAATTGTGAAATCGTTTTTTTATTTTGCATGCATTATTGTGTCCTTATTCCATTTAATATTGGAATGGGCGGGGAGCGTAGACGGGAGCGTACTGGGAGTAGGCACCGGCGGATCCGTAGCTGGGAGCTTGAGCGCTGCATGGCACTGGGGCCAGGTTGGGCTGGCAGCTGAACATGTAGTTCTTCGGGCAGGGTGGCGCTGGGATGGATGCAGGTGGGGAGTAGGATGGCGCAGAGTAGGCTGGAGCAGCTGGTGCAGCGTAGGATGGGGCAGCAGGTGCAGAGTAGGCTGGAGCAGCAGCGGGCTGTCCATAGCCACCACCGTAGGATGATCCCAACATCTTCTCGTCCTTGTCGGCAACAACAGCGGTGGCCAAAAGGCAAGCGGCGGCGAAAACGTAGAAGTTCATGATGATTGTTGAAGTGGCTTAAAGCAAACTGCGATATCAAGTGGAGTGTTCCATGGGCTTATATAGGGCCATAGCCAGACCACAAAACTACCTCGCAAGCATTGTCAATATTTTGACCCGATCAGTTGACCAACTCAGCGATTTATTGTGTTACCAAGGTAAATCTTTTAGAAGCAAGTAAGAATTCTGAAGTCGAGTGTGCTCGACTACGATTAAACCTTAGCCCATGTAGATTCACATACATTTAACATATACTATTCATAATTATTTAGAATAAGTGCAAAGCAGCTGGTAATATTGTGTTTATTGTCCGACCCTAACGAAATTTTCAGTTCTGATTTAGTATGGTTAAAATGAAATCGGTTAAATTTTGAGCTCGCTAAACACTTTTTTTACTTGCGGGGTGCTTGAGGGAAATCCAATTGTGGAAAGAAACGTCATCTGCGTTTGGTATTCAAGCACCTACATACCATATTTTGTGTATATAGCTTTTCTGGTCTCTGACATCGACACACGCCTACAGACAGACAGACGAACATGGCTAAATCGAATCAGTTATTTATTCTGAGCAAGAATTTATACGAGTATACTTTATGGAGTCGGATAAGCTTTCTCCTGACTGTTTCATACATTTGGAACCATTTTCAACAGGTTAAAAGTCTGAATATTGAAAGCATTTGTTCCAGTTGCGTCTTTAAGCATATCTAAATAGTATTTTTGATAGTAGATAGCCACAATAAGTACCAACACATCCAAATTCCTACTAAATTACAGTCGAGTCCCGTAAAAATGTACCCAGCTAAATCAAACATCTTAATAACTCCTAAAAACTGTTTTCCTCTTGACTGCTGCCGCCTATACTACAATATATGTCAAATCTTGACAAATCGAATTCTCGTGTAATTCGTAAAAATGTGATCCCCTTGGCATATAAACTACAAACAAATCGAAAATGTACCATTTTTTACAGAAAGTCATGTACCAGCTTTGGTTGCGTTGTTTGCTAAATGATGAAGCTGCTGCTGGGGTACAATTCTATTCATGTAAAGCATCTGAAAGAGATCGAATAATAAGCTTAATTTCTACTATATAATCTGTTGAGTAAGGGATCTTGTAGAATAAATCTTTTCTTTTGAAAAGTTTTACTTTCTGTTTAAAAGACTTTGTTCCTATCATTAAGTTCTAATTGGAATTTCCACTTTTTAAGGGCTTAACGATATCATTCACATTTTCGTATATATATTTATACATATATATGATTTTCCCACAATATAGAAGCG
The DNA here is from genome assembly GCA_035045065.1 of Hirtodrosophila trivittata. Taxonomy (NCBI): domain Eukaryota; kingdom Metazoa; phylum Arthropoda; class Insecta; order Diptera; family Drosophilidae; genus Hirtodrosophila; species Hirtodrosophila trivittata. The sequence continues at coordinate 4,828,432 of JAWNNK010000856.1, forward strand.
ATTTGATGCAACTTTGACAACCTTCAAGAAATAATTTCAAAGCTTTTTAATTTTTAATTAAAAACTGCTTTTAGATATTCCCAATGTCAATCAAAACACAATTCATGAAATGTCAGCCAATTAGACCAATGAAACCCAATTAGCCCAATGCACCCAATCAAAATTTCTAATTGGATAATTTTCTGTTGTGAAATTGATTTTTGTTTTTATTTGGGGCTTGCGTAAATGTGTCCTTAGTGGCATTCCATTTAATATTGGAATGGGCGAGGAGCGTAGACGGGAGCGTACTGGGAGTAAGCACCGGCGGATCCGTAGCTGGGAGCTTGAGCGCTGCATGGGACTGGGGCCAGGTTGGGCTGGCAGCTGAACATGTAGTTCTTGGGGCAGGGTGGTGCTGGGATGGAAGCAGGTGGGGAGTAGGATGGCGCAGAGTAGGCTGGAGCAGCTGGTGCAGCGTAGGATGGGGCAGCAGGTGCAGAGTAGGCTGGAGCAGCAGCGGGCTGTCCATAGCCACCACCGTAGGATGATCCCAACATCTTCTCATCCTTGTCGGCGACAACAGCGGTGGCCAAAAGGCAAGCGGCGAAGATTACGTAGAAGTTCATGATGATTGTTGAAGTGGCTTAAAGCAAACTGCGATATCAATTGCAGCGTTCCATGGGCTTATATAGGTCTATAGCCAGACCAAAAACTGCCTCGCCAAACATTTGTCCAACTCTCGACTCGAACGGTTGATGAACTCAGCGGTTTTTACGTACCCAAGCAATTCCTAAAACATAATTATGTATATCCGCCACGTTCTTAGCACGCGTCAAGCAAGAACCGAATGAACAAGAAATATGTTGGATATAGTAAATCGATCTTAATCTAGATCTTATAGATACAAAGCTTCAAATCATAGAAGTTTTCTAAAAGCTATAAGTATATTGAAAACTTAGGGTATACCATTATAATGAATTCGATGCATATACATTATTTTGGCTATGATCTTATATCAAATGGTTATATATTTCTGGATAAGATTGTTTTCTATCTTTGTCTCTTTAATCAAACTCCTCCACAATTTCCTTTTTCAATTAATAGAATTTAGTTTTTATGAAACTTAAAATTTTTATAACTTCGACTCAAAATATGTACGAAACTTTATTAGGAATTAAATGAAATATATTTGACCAAAATCTACCAGAATGTTACAATTTTTACAATACTGGCCAAAGATATGTCAACATGCAGCAACGGGTATCAAGCTGGGTTGCCATTGGAAGAGCCAAAGAGGCATTGCCATGGAAAAGCTAAAGAGCGCAGATTATGTCCAACTGAAGGCCAAGTTGCAGCAATCTGCGGCGATCATTAAGCGAGCTAGCTGCATGTATGGGCCGGAGGAGCTGATGCTGTGCTTCAATGGAGGTAAGGATTGCACCGTGCTGCTGGATATGCTGGTCAAGCAGCGGATGTGGTCTGAGCCAGTGCAAGCTGTTTTCGTTAAGTCGCACGATCCGTTTGAGGAGGTGGAAAAGTTCATAGCCAACTGCACCGAACGGTATCCTTTGAATTTGGTGCGCTACGATGGCATCATGAAGTTGGCCATTGAACAGGCAGTGTTGGAGCACCCAAAGGTGCGTGCCGTATTCCTGGGCTGCCGACGCAGTGATCCTGGCTGTGCACACCTCTCGGATATGACGCCCTGCGACAGTGATTGGCCTCCGTTAATGCGGATCTTTCCATTGCTGGACTGGAGCTATCATGACATTTGGAACTATTTACGCAGCCAGAAGCTGCCCTATTGCTGTCTCTATGATCAGGGCTATACATCCCTGGGTGAACGGTTCAACACGAGCATGAATCCCAGCTTATTGTACTATGATGAAGAGCTGGCCAAGCTCAACTATCGCCCAGCTTACGAGCTGGATAATGACAAATTGGAGCGTGCCAATCGCGAGGATAATCAAGTACGGAAGCTGGTTCTTAAGCATAAACAGGAAGAGCATCAACAGCAAAATTCTTAAAACGAGTACAGAATTTATAAACTAATCGTGTCAAGTCCAATTTTTTTTATTTTTCTTTCTGATTTTCTTTTCCAATTTAAATGTGGGTCATAGTTTCATTTTTTATTTAATGTTTTTTGATTTAAGTTTCTTTTTTTTTATTGTTTTTGTTGCGGCTTTAGCTTACACTCAACTGTCCAATGTTTTGCAATTGGAGCAGCAAGTGTCAAATAAGTGTGCCACACACACTTGCACACAAATGTATATACAAACACGCAAAAACTTATACACACACACACACATACAAACGCGCAATCAAGAAACACTCGCCACATTTTGCTTATCAGTCAATTTGCTTCTAGCTGCTGCGTTTCTCCTATAACACACTTCAACAAGCTAACAATTTTGGAAAGAAGTGGCAGAGTATAAGAGTGTATAAGAGACTGGACGTGTATAAGAGTGCTGGTGTGAAGTGTCTGGTTGGCATAGGGTCGAAAGCTTGAAGTAGTTTGTGGAGGGTCCAATGGATTTCTGACTACTAGGTACAGTAAAGCCTGTCATAATTAACACTTGATGAGACATATGTTATTTTATTTAAGATCTGATTAATAAAAATGCATTATTCAATATATGATGGACTCTAGATAATAACTAAAAATGATATAAGATCATATTTAAAACGTTTTTTTGCTAGTATGCCTATTATTTTAACCTCGAGTGTAGACAAAGAGGTTTCTTACTTAAGCTTAAGTATGCCTACTATTTTCGCTTTAAGTGTAAATAAAGTGCTGTCCCACTTGAGCTTAATGCTTAGATAATTACGTATAATATGTTTGGGCTACTTGATGAGTTACAGTGAGATTACAGTTACACGTTTGCTATACTACTGCGAAAATAATAGATATTTTAGAATGGATTCTATTAACTTATGATGATTTTAAACCGTTTACAAAGTAAACAATAGTTTCAGACATTTGAGGGCTGCTGTCGTTTTGGCTAGTATTTGGTGTGTTTCCGTCCAGTTCCCCTACTAGTAGGAGAGGTCCATTGTTATCAACTGGTAGTTGATCCATATCCATGATATCGTTGTCCAATTGGTAATCTTCTTCCACATCCCGCTTGGTTTTTGATTCCTCCTCATCCTCTCTTGTCAAGAGCTTCTTATAGATTTTAAGCAGATTATGTTCCTCGGATTTTTCCAAGAAATGAAGTAGTTCTTTTATAGTCTGATCGTGCTTGTGTTCCAGCTGTTCATCGAAGGGTGGCGTTTCCCTGGTTGAAAATTGGGCGTGGTAACCCGTCTTGTTGTTTCTGGGCGTCAGACTGACGCGGTACCAATGCTGATCGTTAGGATCTTTACCAAGCAGCGCATACTCGAACTGTGCTGAGGGTGTGGGAGTAACTAACGTTACATCCACTCGTTCTTTGCTCTGATCCAAGCTATTGCTGTAACCACTAGAGTTGGCCAATTGTGGATACGTAGCTCTAAATTTGAAAATAGTTGCAATTGGTCAACATTAGCCAAAAAAGTTTGTAACTGACTTACCCCACATGGTTATATCGAGGCAAAGCACTGGCAAAAGCCACCAGGCAGTAGGACCATATGGTGATGTTGAGAGTTCGCTTGTTCCACATATTTAGAAGTTTTGCTGACTGTTGCCCGTTTGTGTTCTATGTTTGGTTTTATACCCACAAAGTGGAAACTTCTACATCTGTATTTGAGTTGGGCATTGGATTGCATGAGTTGGTTTCGACTTTGCCGTGCAAATCAACATGTAAATTAAGCTTTGACTACTCCGATTCTGATGCTAAACCGGAACTATTCAGATAACGAACTGAATATACAGAACTGCAATAGACAGTCACGTTTGAAGAGTCGTTTGACTTCTAATTGACTTTAATCAGTAGTGTATGTTCAGTAGTCGGAAAATAGGTAACTTTTATGTATAAAGTATATGTAGAAATGAATTAGACTACGGCTTTCATTTTTATATTTATTATTCATTTATTTATTGCAATATTTTTCAATACTTATTATTCATACTGTTATTATTATTATTATAGTTGTTTATATTATACATTATTATAATTTTTTATTATATTTTGTTTATTTATTTACTTATTTACTAATAAGATCCCAAGGAAGCAAAGTTATCGAGACATATAGAGATGACCTTGCGCTTCTAGTAAAAGCAAACAAATATGTTCTAAAGCAAGTTTAATATTATATTGTTATACTAATATACTTATTATATTTTGGCATTTCTATTTGATTGAAATTATAAAAAGCTATTTCTTCCATTGTCCTTATTGTGAGCTCCAGTTTCTTCTTCCTAAATTGCATTTCATTGCGTTTGCTTGGAGTAGCCGCTGTCAAGTGTTTCCTTAAGGAAATTCCACTTACCAATAGGCACTTCCGGCCAACTATTCAAAAGTGGGCAGCGTATACGAGTGTCCAACAACAACAAAAACAACAATAAGAGCAGTCGTGTTGATTCTAGCTATCTCTTTCATACATACTCGCATTCGGACGCTGAAACGTTTTATTACGGCGTTGCCAACATCACAGATAGAATATTATCAGTGAAATTGGCGACCTTTCTAATGGCACTGTGCGTGTCTGTGTGACTGTGTGTGTGTGTGAGTGGGCTGCTTGGGTGGTCCATACAGCCACTGGGCTGTTAATCAACAAAAATACTTTCACTTTAACTGGCACGCTACTGTGCGCGTGCTCTCTCGCTCACACGCTTACACGCTCTCTGGCATTTCGCTCTCAATGAGCGAGAGCGAAGCACAGTTGACTCCCATTTTGTGTGCTCGCTCTCTTTCAGCAGCTGTCGCTGCTCAGCTGTTGTGGGCGAGTTGGTGTTCGTTTGCCTGTTGTGTGCAAGCGTTGGCAATTTGCGCGCGCATTGCCCAACACTGTTTTAGCACGGACACACGCACACGCACAGCACACTCACACACACTAACACTCATACGCAACGTAGTCCAAGGAGCAGCAGCAGCAAACCTCTGGGTCTGGCTCGCCTCGCTCGACTCAGAGTTCGGTTAGCTGCGGTTCGGGCCAAGTTTTGCAAATTCAGTAGACAATCTTTCCTCATTTCGTTAACACACACAGACACGCAGCACAACAAACTAGCTTCAACTCCAAGCAACAGTAACTTAACTTAAAAAACCAACAACCAATTAATTGAACCAAAAACTATTACTTCAAAAAAAAATAAAAAAAAAAATTAAAAAAAAAATGTTAAAAAATAAAACATAAATTAATTTCTAGTGCTTATCTGTGCAACTGTCTATACTTTAATCAACGCAACCAACACTTAATTATAATTAATCAAAATACAGCTAAATATTTGTTGCTTATTCAAGTTTTAATATGCAAAATGTTTCCTTTCGGGCGCGTCTATTGTGAATTGTTGTTGTGCTTCTCATTGTTATTGTAGCTCCGAATCGAATGAACGTACGTAAAAAAATGTATCTCTTATCAGCCAAGTTATGCGTAGCGCTTTAATGGCAACACAAACCAACTGCCAACCAAATGAGGCTGATAAAAGGCTATTGGTTAGCTGTGAATTGAACTTGAAATGCTTAATTGCATGACTTTAATACTAAATGTTTTGTTTTCAATGCTGAAACAGGTCAGATCCTGACATATAATAGGCCTTTTCTGATATTCTAGAATCGCATTAGGCGCTCTTGTTTATTCAGTAATTATAGTGTTAGCCTCATTTAGGGCTCAGTTAACATAATAATAATAATGACAATATAATTGATGCTTTATTTATCTATCAGTTGGGAAACAAGATAAAATCATGTAGTACCATTTAGGGTAAAACTTTTATTTTATTTATAATTGATAAAAAAATAAACTTTTATTGGCTTGCACTTGTATTACGATATCATTTTATAGGCTCTTAAAGCATGTTCAAATAGTTAGTTAATGTCGCGTCTGATGTTATTTTTGTAAAGTATTTTCTTCATTCACATTTTCTTTCGTTTCTTTTAATTTAATTAAATGTTCAGCCCATGTCAAGTCTGGAATTTACGTAGCCTGCGTGTCCAAGTAGCGTGTAAAGTAATTTTCTAATCCAACAGAAAGTTTCGTGGCCCTTTAATTTTTAGCGCAAAGTAAATAAACAATCGCAAAAAGGCACAAGAAAATAGCAAAAAAAAAATTGTAAGTCCTTCAGAATGAGCCAAGTTAAGTTTCACTTCAGTTAGTTAAGCAGAAAATAAGAGCAAGAAAAATAAATAAAATAATACTCGTTTACAAGTATAGAAAACTTTCGCTTTTTGCTGCCTCAGACTTTTAGTACTTGTTGTCGTTGCTGTTGCCCAAGTCAAGTTGAGACGCACAGTATACACACACATGTGTGTATCTATGTATGTCTGTGGGTGTGGGTGTGTGTGTGTATACGTCTGACATACAGGTGTGTCTATTACATGAGTTTGTGTGTGTCCAACGTCCTTCAGCAATTTTTGCAATTGCGAAACTTACTCGCATACAAAAACCTTATCTGTGACTAAAAAGAGCATTTGATAACTTTATTTAAGCCCCAACTTGTTTATCAACTCATTTTGTTTCAATTACTTACATTTTTAATTATGTGTGAGTCTTAGCTTAGATCTCTTTTACTTACTTTTCGTTTTACTTCCTTTAAAAACCCAATAATATCCTGCAAGCTGATGGAAATCCCAGAAGAGTTTTCTTAAGAAATACATAATTTTCCCTATACACCTATGATAGCTTGTAATCTCGCTCTTACTTCTCGTACACTGAAAGGTCTCACTCTCACAGCTGCCTTGTATCCTTTTTCTCAAAGGTCCTTTTCCCGTAAGGCTCTTCGTTGTTAAATTATCGTTTCGTTTTTCGTAGTAGAGTTTAAAGATGGCCTTAACCGTATCGTGAATTTCTTAATATATTTCTGTTTCTTTTTTTGGCTATTTAAATTTATTTTTTATATCTTTTCTCCTATGCCATTTGTTGTGTGTGTGTGTTGGTAAGCGTGTGAGCGCTCTTTCTATAAGGTAAGGCAGAATGGGTCATAAAAAAGTGGACCTGCTTGGTTTGAACTCGTAAATTTCTGTTGTTGCTGTTGCTTGTGGTGCTTGACTCAATGTAATGAATATAAAACTGACTTTTAACTGCCTCTTTTCTTTTTTTATGTATTGTATTGGGATAAACACACACACACACACACACAGATACAAGCACAGTGTGTGCATTTAACACAATTCTTAGCTGTCCAAGACACAAGCTTCAAATGTTGGCCAAGCTTTTTGCACAATAAGAAACTTGTTGAGGCATTTGCCAAGCAAACAAAGCAAAATAACGAAATAAACTTAAAGGATGTATATATATATATTTCTTACTAAAATATATATATAGTTTCAGTCTTTTGGCATGCCATAAACAAGTGTACAATTTTTAAGTACTTTCTTTGAGACTTGCAACGCTTACAAAAAATATTTCGACATTTCACTTACAATTTCTTGCTCCAATTCACGTTGCAAACTTTTTCTCTCTTTTCTTTCGAAGTGCAAAATTCGTTTCCTTTTTTTTTTCTTCATTTTTTTTCACTCCATACACTGGCGAGCAACCAGTGTTTCCTATGAGATAAGCAGCTTGCTGGTTGCGTGGAGGGGCTTAAGACGCGGGCAACGTGGCTGCACGAGCTGCTGAAGCTTGTGGCATTACCCAAGGCACAAGGACATGTCAGCCAGGCAACCAGGCAGCTTCTCTGTTAGCTTGCCAGATACTCACTGTCGGCCAGGCGGCACGTACGAAGCTAGATGATAATTTCGTTGAATATACACAAAGCAGCCTCGAATATGTACATATATATACAGATAGATAGATATATATATATATGTATGGCAGGTCAGGGTGTGTGTGGCATCATGTGGGTGGGAGTAGATGATGGCTGGGGAGCATTAAGTGTTGAGCTGCTATGCAAAACAGATTATAGCCCCGACTTTTGCAAGCCAAACTAGATTGCATTTATCATACAAGCAGCCAGAGTCTGTATACTTCCACAGACTATTGTCAAAATTTAACAACAACATTTTTAGTTTCCTTCCATTTTTGGAGTATTTTTCTATAGAAAACTTTAAAGGGAAAGGTCCTTCATTATTTGCTTGGTATTTTAGACTCTGGTACAAGAGATTATCGCAGATTATTTGGCCTGAGGAAGCTCAACCAGTTACAGATAGATATTTACTTGTATATTATTATCTGCTAAAAGGAAGAAAATACTCAAAGAAAGTTTATGGCTAACTAGTTAGTTAGACACTTGGCTTGTCATAAGAAACTTTGATATTGTCCATAATTTATTATTTGGTGAACTTGTTGGCTTTTGAAGAGGGCTAACGTCAATTAGCCAAATCAATTGATTGATGGATTGGACTGAGCTCAAGGAGTGCTCTGAGCTGGTCTAAGTTATTTTCCCCGTTGGCCAAAACAAATGCAAAAACATGGCCATAACTTGGCGCTTAATGTGCCTGGTCAATGCCAAAGCCAAAGCGAAAGCTAAAGCCAAAGGCCAATGCGTATTTGTTTCAAAGTCGTCATCGTGTGGGTGGGCGTATGAGCCAAGCCCACACATTGCTATATGTGTGTTAGCCTAGGCAACGCCTGACTGTCTCAGCTAGTAAAATAGGAAAAAAATATATATGCTAAGAATTCTAAGTAAATTCCTTGAAATCAGTTAAAAAGTGCGCTGCATGCAGCTTGCCAACTTTTCAAAAGTTCAACTAAAGTGCAGTAGCAGCCAGAGCAAGAGCAACAGCAACAGCTACGAGTACAACGACTATGAGTATACACTTACTTCAGTATGTATTATTTTTGTATTTTTGTTGTTATAAACAAGCCAGGAACAGAGCCAAGAGAGCTCTCCTGTCTCTCATTCAATGACTTGCGCGCGCATTTCCAACGAGAGCACAGGACACAGACACTCTTCCCACAGGAGCTGTGGACATAGCTGCTCCTTATCGGGCTTTAGTATACAAAACGCCAGAGAACGAGACGCGTGCCACAGGCAGCAGCAGCAGGAGCAGCAACAGCAGCCGCTGAAGCGACAACTCGCAGCGCCAAATACGCGTCAAGTTGAAGTTGAAAAGTGAAAGTTATCAAGCTGCCCTCAAGGTGGCCAGCCGACGTGGCGTATGCGTAATTACTTTAAAGTGCCTTTCGAGATTTTTAAATTTTCTACAACGCATTTTTGGGCTGTTGATTAAAACTTTGAATGCTTTTTAATAGACATGAAGTGCCTAACGACGATCGTTCAAGTATACAGACAGAATACAGAATAGCAGCACAAAACAACGACGGGTTTTCTTATTTCCCAAACAGTTCTGAGTTTTTCTGAGAATCTGTAGTTATCAGACGTTGAAAATGCATTAAATTTCCCTTACATTTTGTGATCAGGTTGAACCAATACCCTTTACGTCCTGATTAAGTCACCTAGACTGTAAAAAAAAATGAGTTATAAAGCAGATCTCTAAATGATGACTTCATCACACATAAACTTTCTTTTTATGGCTAAAAGAAGAGTTGACTAAAGTCACAAAGTTTTCTTGTAGATTGCTTAAAAATTTTACTTTATTGTCGAACTTTCTCAAAGTGCCGTGTGTGTATGGTATGCTAATGCTAAGAAATGTAATCCAGTAAAGTTTTCCTTGTGATCTATTTCTATGTAACTTGTACATAAATCAAAGGTTTATGAGACTATCGGAACCTCTCGCTTTCAATGTTATTAAAGTCGTGGCATTTCATTCGGCTTTACAGCTCAAGCTAATGCCATCTATATTGCTTAAGGGATTCGTTGTTTGATTTGCATCAAAGTCTGCGAGTTCAAAGATAATTGAATCCTTATATATATATATTTGGTCTGTTTTAGGGCAGAGTTTTACGTGCAATTTATGCAAATTAGACGCATGCAAGGCCAAAACTACGAGTATAACTTTGGTTACCATTAAACCAACGACTTTGATAACAAACTGCAGAGCTGCTAACGGCAATTGTAAAACTGTGAAAGTGTAATCAAATAAATTTTTTCGCTGACACACAGCAAAGGTCAGTCAAGGAAAATGTGCATTAAAGATTGCGCGAATATTCAGTACGGGGGCAGCAGCAGCAGCGACAACAGCAGCAACAACAACAACAACAACAATAACAACAACGAAGACGATAACAATAGAAACAACAACAACAACAACAGCAATAACAACGACAACGACAAAACACCAGAAGAGAACATCGACCAGTTGCCGTTTCAATTGCATTTTCCACGAAAGTCAGCGAAAAGCACCAAGTTATCGAGCTTTAAAATATTCATGTGTTGTTGCTATATCATCATCATTGTCCTGTTGATTTAAGAGAATGGATTGAATGGATAAAGACCGAAACTATAATATAAATTATATCAAATATAATATACATAAATAATACAAATAAAACTCTAGAGCAGCAGCAACACGCAACAGCCGCAGGTAAATTAAATGTTGCCTACTTATAGGGGCTACTTTTTTGCTCTACATTTTCCTCTACAAATTTCCTACTCAATTACAAGTCATTTGAAGTAAAAACGAATAAACAGTGAAATCAATAGAGATTAACTATAATTTATAGGTAAACGTAATCATTAAAGTTATGCGCAAGCTCAGCTATCTAATAGTAAAAGCCTTGACTATATAAAATGCTTGCAGGAGCTGCCCATAACTCGCACTCAGCAGTACCATTAAGCCCATAAAGAGAATGTATATACTTTATATAATCTTAAACTTATACAGAATATTTAAATATATATCTGCAGATGAAGAGTGTGTTAATCGATAGACTAACTACCTGTCGCGCATTATTTCTTTCGCGTTTTATTCGATCTTATTTATTGGCCTGCAATAATTTTAAGTCGTTTTCGAGTGCGGCAATTTGTTATATTGAAATTAGTGTTAAATTGATTTATGCCGCCATATGTTAAAGCCATAGAATACCATTGACAAACACACACATGCATACACATATGTACAGTACGCATTGTTATTGTTATTTTGTTTGCTGGCTCGCTGATTACTCATACGACGTGTGGCACAGTTTAATGAAAATTGATTTTACACTGTGTCAAACAAAGCACAAAGCAGTCCCACATCAACACACACACACACACCCACAGAGACACAAATACATACGGATCACCTATGCATGCATATATGTGTTGTTTTTTGTTGTTATTCTTGTATTTATTGCTGCTTTCCCATTCACATTGCTGACCTACATTTTCAATTTTTTTCGGTATTACTGTTGCTGTTCTGTGTGTGGACGGTTTGTATTTTTTGGGACACCACTTTGTAAAAATTATGACAGTCGGCCATAAATTTGGTGGGGCTGTAAATGTTTGCTCTTTGCCAGAGAATTAATTAATCCAACTTCCCGCAAATGTTTCAATTTCATGCATAAATATTAAAATATTCGCCTGAATTTAAATGCGACTGTTAAGGGTATTCAATTTTTCAACTGTAAATTGCCAGCCTTCAGCTTCCTATTGTTTTGTATTAAACAACACATGAATTACCCCTAAATATGTGTATGTGTTTCATGGAGAGCAATCAGCAGGGATATTTGCGATAACAAATGAAAACTTTAGTGCTTCTTTTCTCCTTCTTTGATATCCTAGCAAATTTTTGCTTTTATACTATCGAATTTTATGGCTGTTGTAAAAATACATTTATTCAGAAGGTCCTTTCAGTGTGAAGTGCCTTGTTCCTTGTACATGCCTAATCTATTCCTACATTAAATATTTATATGTCTATTTGTGTGGCATGTACAATTTCAATCCGACACCAAATGGAACGTATAATGTACGGATAAATATTAAATATGTGAGAAACGTGCATTAAGTCCCAAAAACTGGCCAATGGTCGTCCATGTGCGCTGGGGTTCTGCTCTATAGAACATATAAAATAAAACCCATTTAAGATGAAAGAATTGGATAATTGGATAAAGTGGATAATATCCAATAATATCCTGCATCCAGAGTAGCTCTCATGCTCAGCATCTGCTGTTCGTTATTTATAATTAGTTTGAAAATTCGTAGAATAAAAGTGTTTTGTCCTGGCTTTTTAGTCAGGATAATGCTTATTATATAAATGTTTTCCAATTATTATTTTTTTAATTAATTTATATTATATTTTTTGCCTGTTTCTCAAGTTTTTTCTACTTAGCCATTTAATGTGTAATTTTATTTAAATTATTTATTTTTTTTATTAAATTAAAATGAAAAAATTGAATTAATATTTACAAATCTAAAATACAAATAAATATAGTTTATATATTATTAAAAATATTAAAAATTATTGAAATTATTCAAAGAATAAAAAATAAGTCTGAGGCTAAGAAACATAATTTTATTAATTAATATAAAGCTCCTTTATTTTACTATATCAATAATTATTTCACCTTTATTGGTAATTTATCCTATTGAGCCTTAGTTTAACGTAAATTAAGTAACATTATAATCAATCTATCCACTGTGGCCCAGCCTTTGGCATGACTAACATATATTATAGATTTTATATCCAGACTATATTTCGATATATGTACACTGTCTGGCGGCTTATTACCTTGCCCAGAAACACTCTGTTAAACGGCCTAACTTGTTGTTAATATTGGCTTTTTTCTGTTGGCTTTGCGTTATGCTTAAATAATTAATAATCTGAAATGATTACCGAAATTGTGTCAAGGCTAAAATTGTTTCTGGCTGAAAAAATATACATACATAGTTGTAAGCGGATCATAAATTATGTGACTAATGAGCTTAAGTGTTTTCATAACTTAATGAAATTTTATATGACTTTCAATAATCTATATAATTTATTTATTTACTTTCAGCTACGCGGAAATCAGCCAAGGAATATAATTTTACCAACTCGAGTTCACAAATATCTTCGGTGTCTATATTAATATTGAATCTATATATATATCCAATATTTCTGTGTGTGTTTTAGAAATTAGAAATCAAAAAAAAAAAAAAAATAATTGCTCAAAGCAAAGTGTAGTGGTATAGTGTATGTGTTTATGTGTGTATAAGTATAAAATGCATTGATAAAATTGTTTCAAAAACAAGAGCTTCAAATACGATGACACCATATTAAAATATCATAAAGTTTTCTAAGGAGATTGGAATAAGTAAACGGAGCAAAGGACATCGACAAACGGAATGCGATCCTAACTTGTGTAGGTAAGTAAATTAAACCCATATTATATATCCATATATATATATATTCACTGTATAATCATCCAAACGTTAAATTAGCTCGCAGTTAGTGCAAATATTTGCAGCTATTTGTAGGTTATTCCAATAAAATAACAAGATATAAATATTCTATACCTCTACATTATAAATTGAATAGTGTTTTTATATCTATTGGAATATCCCTTAGTAATATTATATATACATAACGTATGCTCCATTGTTTAGTTAGAAGTTAGAGTTAATCTATTAAACCGTAGTGAAACGCTATAAAGTTGTTCTAAAAGATGTCTCAATTAAGCAGGAAAAAGTATTATTTATTACTGCCAGGGGGTCGTATGCGTAATCCTCATTATATTCATGAGGCCTGGACTACAATAATATTTACTAAATATCAATATTTAATGCCACGTAAATTGTCAAAATGTTGACATAAATATACAGAAAACATTTCCTAGGTACTGCAAACAAAAAGTTGCCAACTGAAATCATAGACAGTCAACAGCTCTCTCTATGTGTGTGTGTGTGAGTGTGAGTGTGTTGTTGTGTGTTTACCAGGCTATACACGCGTTAAGCTTGCTGTTGTCATGTGTACACAAACGTCCTCCTTCTGCTCCAGCCCCTTGTCAATGCAGACACACTCACACAGAGACAATTTTAAACATGTTTGGTAATTGTTTTATGGCACTCACAGGACACACAAAACAAATCAAAGTCCATATAAAAGAAAACAAAAACAAAGCAGATGTAAGCATTATTTTAAAGATTTACGAGCTCAATCCATAAGGACAGGGGCCGAAAACGCTCTCAGGACAATCTGGCTAATCGAAATGCTGAACAGACCGGCTTAACTGAGGATATTTGTTTTTCCACTTAAACCAAATAACAAAAATATCCTTGCTTGGGTTTCTTATACACCCCGAAAAATAAATAAACTTCTGTCCAATGAAAATATATTTGCATGGCAAAGGAAAAATTTAATGAGAATATCCTGAATATTTCATGTTAGCCACAGAAATGTTGACACTTTTTATATGTACTTCTATTCCAAGAGAAATATATATATAGAGAGAGCAAAAAAAGACTGGAACATCTAATTGACAAGTCTGCATATTTTACGATGCTAATGGCTTGTCGTCCTATCTCTATGCCATGTCAGTTTGAGCGTCCTCCAAGGACATGCTGCCGCTGACAGGATGTGATTACAATCGCTAGACTCTATCGATTGGCATTTGTTAAAACCAAATGGCGTAAGTTTTACATACACTTAGAAAAGCAGCTCAGAATGCTGGACTTGAATATACTCCTCTATAGATGGACACTCCAAAGGCTCAAAGGATAATTCTTATTTAATCCTTTTGATCTACGTTTTATTCAAGTAAAGCCACAAAGAATGCATACAATTCGGCTGAGAATATCAGAAAAATATTTATTTTAATTTACATTTGGGATCGCAGTATCCCAGTTATCGATAGTTTATCGCTAATAAAATTCAAAGGACATTCCCTAACAATTCAAGACTTACAAGTGGCTTATTCAGTCTGTCAGATAGTTGCCTCTATTTGAATAGAAGGACTGACCGAGGCAGGCAGAAGGGCAAATGACGAGGCAAAACCGAGGCCAAGAGGTCATGATAGTTGACACTACATTCGCAGTTAAATGTCAGCTCCAATGACATTTACCGTTAAGTACAATCGCATCCACAAGGACGAAGATATTCAGCGTACTTACGAATGCAGATTGCCTACAATTTCGTGTCTGAACGAGACACTTCAGGCATGAAAGGTGCAATGCGTTAATTAAGTAATTTTCGTCGTGTAACACAACACACAAACACACACACACACACCTCAAATTATTGTAATGGCTAAAATCGATTTGAAACGCGTTTCGTGACGTCTTCGCTCAAAGAAACATTAAAAACAAAAAATGGGAAACATTTACTAAAAATCGATTTTATGTTGGAAACGCGTTTTCATTTACCAAATTGGTTTTCTTTCATCATCATCATCAAACTCCGAATGAATAAAAAAAGTAAAAATTTGACTTTATTTGCATACTTACATATCAGTTATATATATATTTCAGTGTATATATTTATTATAACACCATGTAAATAAACAAATTAAAAAGTTAGTGTTAAAAGTACAAGAACATTCTAGACTGAGAAATCTTGTTTGTTGGTTTTTGGCATTACTTTCCCTTATCAGCGTCTGGTTGATACTTTGGATCATACGGCTGAACATTTGCTGTACCCCAAATAGCAAAGACAATAGCGGACAATACCAATATAACAAAACCAATCCAAAATACAATACGCCATTCCTTCATCGATGCCTGTAAATGAAAATATAGTTGACTATTAATATATATACTTTCATTTTGTGTTATGATATATGATATGATCCTTTCAAGATATGTTATGATATGGGTTTAGTAATTAATATGTTTAAATTTAAGGCTGCAACAGTAGCTGGTGTAAGGAGGACTATATCCCAGGACAGACATGTCCTTTCTCTCTAAAGAGATCTAAGCTGAGAACAGTTTTTGTATCTAGGTTTCTGAATAGCTCTAGTTTATCCACAATTTTGAATATCTTCATATCGATAACAGGGTTTGCTTTAACTTTTGATATTCCTAGAAATATATATTAGTATATTCTTTGTGCTTGCTGCCTTTTTTATAAAAGAATCGGACAATAAACATAGAAGATTTGCCAGAGAGCAGAGCTTAGGTGAGTGAGTAGGTGTGTATGTATGTGTACGATGTGTGTGTGTATATTTGTATATGTATATAGTGGCTACAGTAATGTGTGTAGATTCATTTCGTAGCTGAGCTCGCTCCTACTTACATTTGGAGTCAAGAAGCCGACAAGTGTGGGAGAGAGCAGACCTGACAAGGAGCCCAGACCATTGGTAATAGCCA
Organism: Hirtodrosophila trivittata; assembly: GCA_035045065.1. Lineage (NCBI taxonomy): Eukaryota > Metazoa > Arthropoda > Insecta > Diptera > Drosophilidae > Hirtodrosophila > Hirtodrosophila trivittata. Next base: position 4,844,594 of record JAWNNK010000856.1, read on the forward strand.
TGATAGTGCCCGCATAGCTAGGTGACATATCCAGAGGTGTCAACTTCTGACCGGCGTAGTATGGACCCATCGTAAACATGGAGAGTGTAAAGAATCCTACAACCCACCATCTTTTGCAACCAGCATAAGAAGCTATCACCATGAACATACCAGGACAAAGGGCGCCTATAAAGAAGTAATAGGAGATAAGTTTGAAGCTTGAGCTGATCTATATATATATATATATATCTGCCTACTTACCGATAAATGTAAACAATTTCCGCTCAATGTTAATTGACATTTTACCGGTACGTATAAGCCAATCGGCTAGGAAGCCACAAAGAAGCGTAGAGATCCACATTGCAACGAAGGGCATGGCAGTAACCACGCCATTGGACCTAATGGAGAACTGAAGCACATTGTCCATGTACTTGGGTAGGCAGGTAATCATCACAAAATAGCCCCAATCGTGACCAATCTGACTCACGATCACAGCCATCATGTACCTGCTACAAAGCATTTCCTTCCAGGGTATTCCGGTCTTGCTGACGTCCTTTCTAATAATCTGTTCATTGAGATATTTGACTTCATTTGGCTTGATGCAGGGATGATTGTTCGGATTACTTGTGCATAGCAGGACCTGTAATCCAGGCAATTAGTTGCTAGTACTCCTCTTATGGACAAATCCACTTACGAATGCCACAAACCATAACACTGTTGCTCCACCAAAGACAATGAGTGTCACTGCCCAGTGGCAATAGAAGAGCATCACCCCGGCTCCGATGTTGCTAATGACTACGCCAGCCGTAACACCACTGTAGCACGCTGTGCCCAGTGTACCGCGCTCCCGGGCAGGTACCCAGGCGGAGAGCAGCGTGGTAAGAGCTGGAAATAGTGGACCCTGGGCAGCGCCCATGATAATACGGACTGCTGTGAGTCCATATTCTTTACCAACTATAATTGCTAACGGGGATAAAATTGTGCTAATGCCGGATATTAACATGCAAATGGCCAAGACCCATTTAGCTCCAAATTTATCCGCAACAATTCCACCGGGCAGATGAGTTATCAGATAACCAATATAGAAACTGCCCAGCACAAAGCCCTGCAACTGCTCCGACCAATCGTACAGACCCGCGTTCTGCAAAAGATTTAGCTAGAATTGGTTACATCATTCTTGACTTCTTGTGACTCACTTTATATTCCGCGTCCGAGCCAGAGCCAGACGTATCTTCATCCTCTTTAGGGCAGACATCGTCCGCCAAAATACTCTCTGTAATATTCTTCGGTATCACCAGCTTTGTTATGACATGAGATATAGAAACTCGATTCGTATAGGCACAGATTAGGCAAAAGAAACCCATGAGTGCAATAACAATGCGTTGTGGCAGTATGCATGCTGAGCAGTTACAATCGTTAATAGTAGTTATTTCTATATATATTATATAGTTAGTACCCACCCTTGCTACAACCGCGCCCCCATTCTGGTCTCTGATCTTCTTCCATAATTTACTATAAATTTAAAATAAATACTTAAAATTTTATTCTATGAGAACCTAATGTAAATTGATATCCCAAAGTTTTTCTATTAAAATCTGACTTTAAAATCAGAAATAATTTCTCTGGGAACATTTATTTCTTAGCAAGGCCTTTGCTTGATGCTTGGCAAACTTAGTTAAGCTATAGCCAAAGATAATATATATCCTTGGCATAACTTATTTATAGTGCAACTTTAAGAAGAACTTGTACTTTGATTACTTGTCACAGACTTAAATCCTGCAAGAGTATCATCTGTTCAGTTTCCGTTTAAGCTAAACTTTTCCTTTTTTCCTTATTCCTTTTTCTATGGTAAGTGGAAAAAAAGTTGGCTTTTGCTCATTTTTGTTAACTCTAGAAAACAATTTGCATGTCATTTTTATTTCCAGCTAATTTAAATTGCTGATTGTAGAAGTTGGGTGAGGTCCTTAAGCTCGTGTCCTTAAGTGATTCCGAGATGCGACAGTCTGTGTTGCTGCAGCTCTCGCCGGGTGTGTGACATTTTCCATAAATGTCACACGAATTGTGTTCGCCTAATGAAAAATTGCTACCTATCGCTTTTGCCACCAGCCAAAACTACTTCCAACTGACGCGTGTCACCATAAATCAGTTAGGTTTTATACCTACTCGTGTACAGTTTGTGAGGTCCCTTCAAGGAGCTGCTGTTAAAAGCAATTTTGTGTTAAAGTAAATACAAAATCGTATTTCATGTCAACTCACACCAACATCCGGAGGCTCATGTGAATACGCATACGAATACGAATACGAAAAAGTATACACATAGTCGTATGCATATGTAAATCAAGTTGAGCCAAGGTGGGGGACTTTATTTTGGCCAAGTTAGTGGAGCTGTTGCCTATTAGTAGTTGCTGGCAAATGTTGGCTGACTTCAATCTGTGCTTATATAACAAGTTATATGAATAATTCGACGGATTTCCTATTGTTCCTAACAACAGACAAACATTCCCTAAAAATCTGTCTTACATATCGTCTTATACGATCTTTATATGAATGAAATCGTATATCGTAATCGGACTATAAGTAAACAAGTCTTATATTAACCCGATCAGTTCTACTTCTACTTCTACTGCTACTTCTACTTCTACTTCTACTTCTACTTCTACTTCTACTTCTACTTCTACTTCTACTTCTACTTCTACTTCTACTTCTACTTCTACTTCTACTTCTACTTCTACTTCTACTTCTACTTCTACTTCTACTTCTACTTCTACTTCTACTTCTACTTCTACTTCTACTTCTACTTCTACTTCTACTTCTACTTCTACTTCTACTTCTACTTCTACTTCTACTTCTACTTCTACTTCTTCTTATATTCAAAGTATGATGACTATTTTCGCCTCACACCGGAAACGGAAGTGTGCACACATTGAGAAATGGCGCAACTCGAAGTTGCCAAGTAGCAAGTATAAGTAGAGTCTAGCTTCTGGCTTAAATAACTTCGAGCTGTTGGGCTAGAAGAGTTGGCAAGTGGCAACGCGCTTTGTGCCACTTAAATACCTGCAAAAGTTTTTCGCGCTTCCGCCGGAAATTGCTGCACATGCAGCAAGGATATTCTTGAATAAGGGAGAACGCCAGACGATACAAGCAGATTGGCATTGATGGCAGATGTGGGAGGTCGTGGTGGTGGACAAGTGATGGTGGCTCATATCAAATCTTCTGAAATGCACAGCAGGACAAGGAAATGCCGAAGGAAATTCATTTTCTTTTGACAAACGTTGAAAAGGAAAATGGCAACAACTACGAGTAAGAGTACAGAGTACGAGTGAGTCCTTTGAGCCCTGCTGCAAATGTTGTAGAAGTGCTCGACACTCGTCGAGCTGCGCAAACAGTAAGCAAAACACAAACAACAACAACAACGATTCATGCAACAACAACAACAACAACAACAATTCATGCAACAACAAGCATAAGACAAGCTCGTTAAAATTACAAATAGAAGGCAAGTGGCAGAAAAGTGCGCTCAAGGACGCGTTGACGTCTTAGGGCCAGCCCGGTGAGCGTGGGTGGGGCGTCTCACTCTCTGTGTGTGTGCGTGTGTGTGTGCATGTTTGCCATCCCCCATCAATCTAGCATATGTGGCATTGTGTGGCACATTCAGTCATGCAACTGCAACACGGAGTCGACTTGACGTGGTTCTGGTTGCATTTGAACTTATCACGGCATCAGAAAAAAAACCTGACGCCTACCTCAATTACAGAATGTTATGCTCTGTTCCATATGGCATGTGGTTGCTCTAGGCGCTTAAGTGGAATTGGCTGTGGGTGTGAGTGTGAGTGTGTGTGTGTGGGTTTCTGGGTAGGCGTGGCATTTGTAGCATGCGTGTTTACCCTTGCATTAGCTGAAAAAACAAAAGTTTTTGGTTAGTTGTTTGAACTGTTGCATATGGAATTAGCCATGAGGCTTTTTTTCGACTACCCTTTACCCACTCAAGTCGGGCATATGCAAGGTGTGGAAGTATTTGCTACATATGGTTATATATACATTCTCTGTACTATATAGATTTCTGTGCAGTAGCAAATTGGAATCAATATGTATACAAATATATTTTGAAATTTTCACTTTCATAAAAAGAAAATGTACTTGTGGCTTCTTAGAGCTGGTTACAGGGTATTAAAAGTCTGCCAATCTCAACTAGCAGTACTCTTTTCCTGCTTGTATTGGATTTTCCAGAGCCTGACAAGGCCACAGCTGACATTGACGGCTCCCATTTTTCTGGTAACAACCAATTTTCCTTTAACCTAATTTGATGTTTGATAATGCATGAAACGGTTTTTTCTATGAAGCTAAAACATTTGTGAATATATTTCTTTTAATCGATATTTTAAGGTCCTTTGTAGGTCTACGTACATTAGTCCTGGATGTAGAGTACTGACGTACGTAGCTTAAGGAAAACGCATCCTGTAAAAAGATACCAACTTGTCCCCACCAATGCAGAATATCTCTTCAGCCAACGGAAGCCGCCTCTTAACTTGTTTTCCTGTTTACTTGGTCGAAACTGTAATGAGAGTTAAATGAACACGGCTATTATGCGTCTTTGGTGCCTCAATTAGTAAGCAAATTAACAGCATACTATCCTTGATATGATGCATGCATTGTCCTGGCCAGTCCAAGGAAGCACACTATGTGATTTGTGGTGACAAATTATGCACATTCATTTAAGGCGAGTCGTAAAAACCAGAGCCAGTGGCAGAGGCAGAGGCAGAGGCTGGAGCCGGATCTGTAACCAACGGTCCGGGATCGAGTGCACTGATGCCAGAAAGCACATCATAAACTTATAGTGCGTGACAGGATATATACGTATGTGTGTGTGTGTCCATAAGTGTTTGTGCCTCATTTAACACTCGATGCATCCTTTATATCCCATTTGGTTGCCCTTTTCGGTCAGCTTAAATCAATATTAAGCTCAATTTATGAACTTAAGTGCATTTTTATTTAAATTTAATTGATATTCATACCATACGATGTATATATATATATATATATATATATATATTCATATCAATAATTATGATGATGTCAGTCTGTCAGTGTCTGGGCTATTTGTTCTTATTTATGACTTGGCAGCAGCTGGCGTCAATGCCAATATGCTAAATACCAGTCATAAATTGAAGGATGCTGCTTCCCATCGTCGTTATCCTTAAAATTTCAGCAGATATATATATATTTTTATACAATCTGAGCCAATTTTTAATACTCTTGCTGAGAGTATATCAATTTCCATAAAATAATGATGTAAATGCAATTTCGAGACCAAAATATGTCAGAGCTTCTTTAACTCTTATTTTCTCTAGATATTTATTTATCCCAAACGAATTATAATACATTTTACTTTTTATTAAATTAACTTAATGAGAGTTTCAATGGTTTTTCTTTAATTTTAAGTTAGTCTTGAGTTAAAAAAAATAATTTATTAATATATGTTTCCACATTCATAAGGAAAATCTCAACATTATAAGCTGCTTCGGCCAACTCTGACAGTAAAACATTTTCCTCCAGCTTAAACTGACGTATGAAAGAAATGATTAAAGTAAACTTCAGACTTTCAAGAAATATTTAAAATGAATGAATATATAATTAATAAATAGGTTTATTCAGATAAAGCAGTATTCAAAATTAAAGATATAATTCATTCATTCATTCATTGCCAGAACTATTATATAAATTATTTATTTATATTCGAATATCTGATGAAAATCTTATTAAATTTATCAGCTGTCACAAAAGTGTGGCCAATAAATTTGAATTGCCTAACGTAATTATTTTTGAAAGAAAGTATAAGTCAATCACTAAGAATGCCTTTTTCGTATTTATTTATCAAACAAACACATTTTAAATTGCAACATATTGTCTTTAGAGACTGAGCAATTTGAGAACTCCCTGCCTGAAAGTCCTCGGACGCAGTTTAAGCTCTTTATTTTCGCAGCGTTCTCCCATGAATCCGACATTGCAGACACAGGCGTAGGAGGGTTTATTGAAAGTAATGCTAGTACAGGTTCCTCCATTTAAACAGAATTCAGGGGGACAACTACCACCAGTTCGAACCTTAGCAGAGCTGAAAGAAGTATTAATTAAATAAAGGAGTTCATAAATTGATAGAATAATAAACAGACTCTAAGGATAAAAACGATGAAAGTGCTAGAAGCAGAATTAGATAGTTCTTAAACATTTTGTGGCCAGAGCGAGACTATCTACTTACCAGAAGAAAATACTTATAAAGTAATCGTATGAAACAAGCTGTAACTAAAGTGTTTCTAATTAAGATGAAATGCTTTAATTAAATAAGGTATATAACAATAACATTCCTTGACTTTAAACGGTTGAAAAGTGTTTCTGGCTTGTTTCTTTAGTCGAGTTTTTATGTTGTTTTTCCTCTCAGTTTAATATCTAAATTAAGTGTACAAAAATGTGTGAGTTCGTTCATAATGAAATCGTTTAAGGGCTGTTGTTGTTGTATGTAATCAAAATTATCGGATGGCACATACTCGTAAGCAAACACACGCACTAAATTGTTGCACGTTGTTGTTGCACGTTGTTTGTCGTTGGCATCGTTGATGCGGCAGATAGGACATGCATTATGGCTATATAACAAATATGACCGAGCTGCCACTGGCTTGCCGAGTTAATGGGTGGCTTCTATGTGGGTTTTCTCTGGGTCTCGCCTGCCTGTCATAGAGCACCACTGGAATGACATAATCGAGTGCTGCAGTTTCCGCATGGTTTAAAGTCGAGTTTGGTTAGCAGACAGGCAGCTTCCTGCTGTTATATTCTGGTATGAGCTGACATCGATGTCATGACACTGGGCCCAGCTGCTCTTATGTAACACACAATATCTTATATACAATATATATTATATACATCTATGTTATGTACATATATATTTTGTCCTCATCTGCCGCTGAGGCACGAGTATCCATCACAGCAAAAGTTCTTAATTAGGCGGGCAAGTGTGTAAGTGGACGGATAAAATAAAACAAAAAAAGAATACATATTTTATATATATATATATATATAAAATATGTATATATGTATTTGTATATATATATTTTAAAAACTTTTCGTTGTCTCAGCTAATTGCATTTGAAGTTTCTGCTAATGCGGGTTACTGCAGAAGCTCTTCTACTGCTTCTGACGCTGATGTTGATATAATGATAATTATTGCGACTAATCTGACGTTGATTAGCTTTTGCTAGTTTTGTTGACATTAATTTTCAGGCTTAGACTTTTATCATAGACATTTTATATATTATATTAATATTAAATTTTATAGGAAGTAAGACAAGTTGTTAATAATATATTGATAAAATTCTGTGCTCTAGCTGTAACTAATTTTGTACGGCTGAAATTAAACTGAAATAGTTTGAGGTAATCTGTCTCAGATTATAGAAAACCTTTTTTAAAACACTGCTTGTTGCTAGGGAGAAAAGTTGTTGTGATAACAGTTGCTTATTATTATATAAAAGCGATTACTTTCTCTTTAACAAAGCCTTTAAAATCGCTTTTTTCTGTCAGCAACATTTGTCGATTAATCGACTTAAGGTTTAGGCAATTTGTAAGTAGGTTTTGTTAGGATGTTTGCTCATTTCTCTTAGGAAAGGAATAGCATATATACGTATAAATATATGAGAAATAGTTATCATTTAACCACAAGCTGATACAAGAGACCCAAGAAACCCTGAAACCAGATGTAAAATATTCAGCTAAGTAGACACTAGATTTAGGCTCTGTATTAATTCGATACAAGCTGAATATAACTTCAATCTAGAGTCAATATAGGCTCTATATATGCTCAATATAGTCTCTATTTATAGAAGGTATAAATAGGTATTATAGACAGAATGGATAATGCTTTGATTCAACATGCAACTAAAACTCATCTATTTCAAATTAGTTTAATTTTCGTTTCCAATTTCCTCCTAAGCTCTTGCCTCTGACTGAGTTTGAATTAAAGACAAAAATCGAATAAATAGTCGATTCAGAATGTAATTAAAAATCGTTCTTATGTTTAATTGGTCGTATTGAGTATGAGCTCATTAGTTGTGAAATAGAAACTAAATATTTACTTGCATTTCGTATGCTTCATTAGTTTTGCCCATTGCCAATTTCCCCTGACTCATTACTGACGCAGTAAAACTTACTGAAATTAGATGCTGCCTCCGGTCCTGCATGCTTCCCTCCTCACCTCCCCTTCGCCGTTAACCTCTCTTAAGAAATATCTCAAAATGAAAATTTTACAGTTCGCTGATTCGAATGATGCAACCAGACGCCAAAGTAACCCAAGGAGGGAATAGAGAAAGAGGCGGAGGGGCGGGAATTTCTTCCTCGCATTTGGATTCGCAGCACCTTTTTACGTCTCATTAATTTCCACAAGGATGCAATGCAATAGCAACATGACTATGTGTGTGTATCCCATGTGTGTGTGTGTGTGTGTGTGGGTGTATGGGCTCTTATAATTTATTGTATGTTTGCTTTACACTTGAGCGCATGCGAAATGGAAAGTGAGCGTATGGCGTGGGCGATAGATGGCATTGGACATGGGGCATGTAATATGAGGCACATGGGGCCATGGGGCATGTGGTGCAGTGGCATTTGGTGACTTGCTTTTGTTGCATTCATGTGGCATTTGCATTTTTGGGGCCTCAAACCCCTGCTGTAGGCCACACGATAAATGCAGCCTGGGAACGCAACAATTTTTCCCTTGCAACTTTGCTGCTTATGCAAATAAAAGTGGCAAAAGATGCAGATGACTGAAAGGTACACAATTATAGCACAACTGTGTGTGTGTGTGTGTGTGTGTGTGTGTGGGAGATATTTTGCATATGTGCAGCATGTGATGTATGTGTGTGTATACTGTGTGCGTGTGCGTGCACTTCGGTCTTGGCCAGGCTTGCATAATTTATCCGCTGCAGTTGTTTTGGCCAACATGCAAACGCTTCGTGCCTGAGAAAACCGCACAGTGGCATGTATACAACATTTTGCAGGTAAAACTAAGAATAGCATAAAATTCTTTGCTTATGTTAAAAAGAAATAACATAAAAATAGATGCAAAAATAGTTTATAGAAATCCATTTTAAAGGAAAATCGTATCTCTCTTTAACTTCTAGCTGTATAATTCAAACTAGACTTTAGACCCCAACTTATATAACATATTATATAGTATTCCAAAATAGATGTCCTTTTCCTCGTTTTAGTTAGAAATTGATGGAAAAACTCACATTGTACGCATGGAAGTACTCAATAAATTCGAACGAAATTTTTCATGGCAACTTTTAAGTGTTTTTTGCGCAGTTTTCAACTTTTTTTTTTTTGTATATACAAAGTATTTATTTCGTCCATTGTTATTTTGGCAACATCTTAGAGCCTTGATGCTATTTTTTTATGGACTTGACTGGCGGCTAGAATTGCGTCTTATGCTTAATATTATTATTATTATTTGCTGTTTGTCGGATTTTAAGTCAGAAGTTTATCCTTCAGATCCGCTCGCAAACTTGTTTAAACTTGGCCTCTAGAAAAAGTTGCTAGTACTTTAGTTGCCTCAGTTCTTAGCCCTTAACCAGGCCAACAGCTTTCGCTCATTGCGCCACAGGTATATAATATAATATAGATATATACCCCTATATATACACATACCATATACCATATAAAAATTCAAGCTGTGTCTCAGTTCAAAATGAAACTTTGCCGGAGTGCAACTCGCTTTTTTCTCTTCTCTTTTTCCTTCAATTTGTTGCAACACCCTGTAGCATGTAAACTAAGGCTATGATTGGATTTCTTTACCAACATTGTAACAAGTTCTGTTGGCTTTTTAATTAGTGGATGTTTCTTTGACTGAGAGTATCAGTTGTGTTTGGTGTAGGTCTTTGTGAAGCTTAAAAAGAGAAGGAACGAAAAGTTCTTCAGATATTTCTGTTAGAATTTGAGCAGAATCTTGGGAACTTCGCTTTATAATATATCTATATCTTATATAAATATTTGTATAAGGAATGAAATGTGCAGTTAATGAATTTAGGAGTAGCAGCTTATAAAAGAAGGATTGGGAGTCTCTGTTATGTTTTGAATAGATGTTTGCCAAGGAAAGGAATAAAAAGTGCTCCAGACATTTCTGGGAGATTCTTGTATAGTTCTTTCCAAGATAATGGTACAATTGGGAGTATCTATTACATTTAGAATATATATTCCCCAAGTAGAAAAAGGGAGTGAAGAATGATGCCTCAGATATTTCTAGTAGAATCTTACTGTGAAGTTCTTGGCCAAGCTGAAAAAGGAAAGGAATAAAAAGTGCTCCAGACATTTCTGGGAGATTCTTGTATAGTTCTTTCCAAGATAATGGTACAATTGGGAGTATCTATTACATGCAGAATATATATATGCCAAGTAGAAAAGGGAGTGAAAAATGATGCCTCAGATATTTCTGGTAGAATCTAACTAGAATCTTGTGAAGTTCTTGGCCAAGTTGAAAAGTGCGCCAGACTTTTCTGTTAGACTATGAGTAGAATTTGGGTAAGTTTTCTTTAGGAATATACTATACTATATATCTTAGGGTATCTTAAAGTCGTTCACATTGTTACTTGTGGTACTTTTCGTGCTGTTCGCTGTCGAATTTGTTGTTGTTCAGTTGTTGTCGCAGTTGCTTCATGCAACGTTGCATCCGAACACTTGCGTTGTCGACTGCATTCATCTGCATTCAAAGTTGACAGCGACGCAGTAGGAAGCAGCAGCAGCTGCAACAGCAACACGAACAACAGCAGCAACAGAAGCTGTTTAATTTCTAAGTTGTCGCTGCAATGGGTAAGACAGTTACAGCGACAGAGAAGTTTATAACTCTCTGGTATTTTTATGTGCTAAGCCCATAAAAGGGTGTTAAAGGGCTATAAAAATGTGTATATAAAAGCCAGAAGCAAGTACAAACGAGCTTACTATACATAAATTATATAGTCCTGATCGGTAAACCCGTTTCCAGTGTATCTTTATACATAAACTCCTAAGCTAGAGTATCTTTAAGTAATTAAATTCAAGCAGTTAAAAAGAGGCTCAAATTAAGTTACTTTAGACCTGAATGAAGCGTATTGCCTAGTCGAGTACTTTTGACCCTCTTTTTATGTTTTCGGTATACCGCTTACAAGTGTATGTGTGAAGATGTGGGTGCTGCTGTGTGTGTGTGTGTGTGTCCTTGGCGCGTGCACAGCCAGCTGCTAGTCACGCCCATGCCTGCACGCCCCCATGCTGCATTATTTGCTGCTTTTTTTGCGGTCTTTGCACAGCACAACAAAAACAACAGAAAAAAAGCATAAAAGTAAAAAAACGGAGAGGAAAAAATGGTATACTTAGCTAGCTTTGAGCTGCAGTTGAGCGTTAAATTTAATGGTGCTGGTTGGGTCTGAATTAAAAATAAACCGCACAGGTTAAAAATATTCATTTGTTGTGTGCCAAAAGAATCTTAAGTGCTGAGTAATGAACACCATTTGATAGGATCCATCATTAAAAATGTACAGAGAGATGTCTCTCTGCGTAATAGAAACTCTTCTTTATGGCCAAGTCCATTTGTTAAATGTGTGTAGAAACTTCCAGAGCTGACCTAACTAATGCTGCACAGGAACTAGACATAAAGCTAAGAAGTTGCGGCAAGCACTAAGAAATGTTGACAATATTTTTCTGCTGTTGCACATGACAATGCAATGGTGGTAAAAATGCAGCTAAATGGAACGACAACCGGACACTGACAATGATGAGTATAACACGAGTAAGAAACACACACGCAACACCGCCCTCAATGGGGTGGTATGGGTGTGAGGCGTGGCAGCAGCACCTATGGAATGATTGAGGCGCGGATGGCTTCAAGGAACGTTGAAAATATGAAAGACAACAAGAGAAAGAGGAATAAGAACCCGGACGTGGTACATTCTCATCCTTTGTTGCGGTGTTTTAACAATGTTTGCTAGAAAGGAAGAGAGAGTCTGCTGATAAATGGCAACGGCAGACATGGCGTATACTCAACGTCTTGCGAGCTAACAAATTGCCAGTTGCTGCACACACTTTGTGAGAAATGATGAGGCTGTCCCGAAAATTGGACACTTGTGCAACAACTGCAAGTGGTAAGGTTCATCAGGTCTTGGGTAAGGGTCAGGACAGGAAAAAATTGAATGAAATATGAAAGAAAGGGCACAATAGAAGGGAAGCAAGAAGCTCAAATTAAATAATTTGAAAGGGGTTGAACACAAAAAAAGTCTGACAAAAAGCAGACGAAAAGTGGAAAGCAGGTTGTGCATTAAAAGCGAAAACATAAAAATATAATGAAAGGAATGTAAGAAGAAAGCAGTTAGCACAAGAAACGCATTAAATTTTAATTAAGTAGTAAAGTATTACGAGCTTGTAGACTCTCGGCTATAAAGTACTTTCCCATCCTTTTGTGGAACATCCTCAGTATCCTTCCATTGTTTTGAGAGCCTGAAGATATGACTCATTGTCTATAATAGTTGGAAATACCATAAAAAGGACACGTAAAACTTATACAAATTCATTGAAATATGTTTTGAAAAAATGTCAAACAGAATTGCTGAGTAATTCAATAGAAAATGCACAGGCTTTTACAATTTCCTTTGAAGGAAAATCAAATATTCTGCTGGCCACAAGCAATTTATTGAGTAAAATCGAAGCAAACAACTTTGTTGTTTTCTTCTATCGCATAGCAATTGTTGATCTATGCGTGTGCATGTACTTTGATTTCATGCCCCAAAAATCAAGTTGCCACACACACACACACACGCACTGAGAATAGCTTACAAATTGCCACATTGCGTATACGCAACGTTGCACATTTCGATGAGAAATTTTGTGGGCGGCGGATTGGGCGAGCATCTTCTACAATGTGCTAACAAAACACAAAACACAAAACTTTATTGATTTGCGACTAAAACTTGATCTTGTTCGCAGTGTATACAGATTTAATTTGATTCTTTTCAACTGACGTACACAGATAGAAAATACACTTAGCCTGTAGAGGAATTGCATTTTATTTGTGGTTTCAACTGCAACAGCAGCATTTTTCAATTTTCCCTTGTCATTGTGGTTGTTGTTGCTGTTGTTGTTGTTGTTGTTGTTGTTGTTGTTGTTGTTGCAACTATACTGCTTATTTATCCAAAGAGCTCAAGCTCTTGTCGTTGCTTTGTGTATATTTTGATTTAATTTTCAGCATGCAACTCAGTGCTTAAAATGCATCCTCCTTTTGCCTCTGAGCGTTGGCGAACAATTTAGAAAATGCCAAAGGGGCGTATTTGAATTGAATGTGCCAGAAGTGGATTTGGATGGAGGTGGCTAGGAGGTTAGGTGGGTTGTGGGATTAGTGTTGGTGGTTTAAGCTGCCATAACAATTGCATTAGCTGACAGTTGGCAGCTGCCGGTTGCTGCGTCTGGCTTTAGAGCTTGCCACGTGCCACAGCACAGACATAAATTAGCCAAGTGGTTGAACGCTTAGGATGTGTGTGTGTGTGTGCCTCTTTATGCGTGTGTGTGCAATTTAGTGTTGACATTTATGTGAAATGCCCTTTTAAGTGGTCCAAGTCCAGCGCTGATTGATGTGGCTTTCAACCGCTTTCCACAAACTCTCCTCGACCATTTGCATAACGGAACGAAATCTGTTGAGGGCCATTCGGCGAAATAGTCTTAAGCTCCTTATTATTTATGACCGCCTTTCATTATTAACATCAACTAATGATAATAAATTACACCGAAAATGTATGTCATAAGCTTTTATACCCATATAAAGGATACACATTATAATGTCTCTGTGTAACGTATGAGTATATATACATATGTCTACCCCATTTAATCAGAATCTGACGAGTAAAATATTGAGATATATATTAAAATTAAACTCTCTTTAAGCTTTTGATTGACTGCAATTTGTTACACATTGCGTATGCGTAATATATTTGGATGTTGCATAAGAATTTCTCGCATGTCGCTGGATTTCTCGAAGCTCCAATTAAAATGTCGTTGAAAAGTTTTCCCTATATTTTTGGTTGGACTCAAGGGCTTTGGTAACATGGTTTGGGCCTGCTCGTCGCTTGTCCAAAACTGTTAATTGAGTTGCATAAAAGTTGTTTTGGGGCTCAATTTTTACGTGGCTTGTTCCGAAATTCGCTAAACTTTGCCGGGACAGCTGAAAGTTCTGGATGTGGGTGGTTGGGCGACCTTGGAAAGGTTCAGGGCCACAGCACACACAGCACACACAGCCAGTATGCCTTTTGGGGCTTCTATTTATATGATTGACTTGGCATTATGGCGATTTATACATCGTCTCAATGGGAGGCACGTCTAGGTTACGCGGTCCTACCTAAAATTGCGGGCATTCAAAGCTTTTTCGGGCGTGGGTACGCGCACAGCTGTCAGACCTAAACGATTACGGTTACCGTTGTATGCGTGTGTGAGTGTGTCTGATTTGGAGGAGTGGCCCAATGCTAAATATTGTTGCCCCATTGATTATATAGAACTATATAACTACCAGACGTCTATTAATATTTTATATGCAGTTTACGTAGGTGCAAATTAAGGGTTCCGATTCAAAGGGCATTTACAGTATAGAAAAATAATAATAACATTGTAAATTTAGCTAAGGACTTAGACTGACTTCAAGTCTGAAGCGTGTAGAAATTTCCACTTGAGATTCTTGAACGGAAAATTATAATATATTTTGAAAAGCGAAACTTATTTGACAGTTGATAACAATCAGGTGTGATTGTTTATTTTGAATATTTAATGTTGTTCCGCTTAGATAACAATTCTTATCAATTGCTCGTACAAAGTGCTAGACGTCTTATCAACTACAACGTGTAGTACTTCAGAAATCGTCAAGAGTAAAAAAAAAAATAAAAAACATTAAAAACGTATTCCTATAGCTTTTGCTTATCTGCTGACTCATGTCTAAGCTGTCTCGTATGTTCACACGATTAATCTTAGAAATGTAAACAATAATTTGTTTCAAAGTGCTTGAACTCAGATTTTCTTTAACCAGGAATGACCCAATATAAATCACAAATATCAGCCTATAAATACCAATATATATATATAGGAAATTTTATTTCTTAACGGAAAAAACATATTTTTTATATAGAGTTCAATATTAGCTGTAAGTTTGGCAAGTTATCTGCAGCAGGAATTGATTAAATAGAAATAGAAATAGAAATTTAAATTAAAAATAATAAGAGCTGAGCTCGTGACACGAAAATCACGAACTTTTTTTAGTTGAAAATAAATTAATAAATAAATAAAAAAATAAATAAATAAATAAATTAATTAAAATTAAATAAATAAAATAAAAAATAAATAAAATAAATTAAATAAATAAATTAAATATTTGAAATAAATGAAAGAAATTAAATAAAATAAATAAATTGTATAAATTAAATAAATTAATAAATTAAATAAACAAATATAACAAAACAAAATAAATTATGTAAATTATATGAATTCAATAAATTAAATCAATTATATAAATTAAATAAAATCAATATATTATATAAATTAAATTAAATGCATTAAACAAAATAATATTTTAATAAATATATGTTAAAAAATAAACTATAATATTATATTAAATAATGGACGTAAACTTTATTTAAACTTTTTTGAATATGTATAAATCCAACTTATATCTAAGACTTGTTTATAAGTTAAGTTTATGGGAACTCACGAGCTCAACTCTTTAGGCTTTTAATGCTGATTGCCTCGTGTTTGTGTGTTTGTTTGTATTTATCATTTGCCTCTAAGCACACACCTATATATGTATATATATACATCGATATCGGTATCAATGAAGAAGAGACTCTTAAGTTTGATATGGCATGTTATGTTGATAAGGCCAAGAATCGGCGCGATTCGGGCAAAAGGTCTAAAAATTTTAGTTAGAACTGAAACGTTGTCGCTGTTTAACGGGTTTGTCGCCAGGGAAAATTAAGGAAACGTGGAAAAACGCGAATTGAATTCAATGTTTTTTTATTTCGAATGTGAATTGTGCAGAAGATGTTCTGTTATCGATATTTAATTATAATTCTGATGATTGTGGGCACAGGTGCTCAGATCATACCACTGTCGAGCTATTGCCACCAGGTGATTGACTGGTGCACCTGTGAGCCGCAGGCGAACCTGGTGCGTGTCCACTGTCCCGATGAGTACTCGATGATATTGGAATTCACCGATACGGGCACCAATATTGCCATGAGCTATTACTCTACTGGCGGTGTCCATTGGCTGCCGCGTTTCGATGTGAATCAGGTGACAAACTTTGAGTTTGATGCCTATAACTATTGGTCGGAGACATTCTTCCAGGAGCTGCTGGAATCGCTGGGTGTGCAGCAGGCTTTGAGAGTGCATTTCCGTGATCGCAGCTTGGAGAATGAAGATTTCCATACGGAAACTGGCACTACGCCTGGAAATAACGTAACCAGCTGGATATTTAGTCCTGTGCCAGCGTTGCACTATTTCAAATACGAGAGCAAGCAGGAAGAGCTCCAGGAGAGCATATTCCATTCCTTTGACAGTCTTACCACATTGGAGCTCAAACTGGCTGTGCGCCAGCTGCCCAGCAAAGTATTCTCCTCCATCTCGCACAGCCTGCAGACGCTGTCCATATTCAATCCGGATATGTTCCAATTTGAGCCAACGATGCTACACGAGCTCAAGAACTTGCGTAATCTCAGCCTCCAGCTGAAATTTTCCTCCCCAAATCGTGAAAATGAACTGCAGCGTCCTCTGTTCACGTCCATGCACCAGTTGGAGGAGCTGCGTCTGTCGCGTGCCACCAAATATGTGGATGGATCGATGCTTAGGGGCAGCTACAGTCTGCGCTTCATTCGCATCAATCACAACTTCGATTTAACTGAACTACCCAGTGAGGTATTTATAGATCAGGGTAATCTGACCCATCTGGATATATCCTACAATGCATTGTCCAAGCTGCCCATAGATCTATTCAAGACGCTCTCGAATCTTCGACTTCTGAATCTCTCCAGCAACCGCTTGACGACCTTATCCAGGTGGGTGGCAATCGTATAGTATACTTGGTTTATACTGCTTAGATCTGTTCTATATCTTTGATATATGTTTTGCGTTAGTCGGAGGAAGAAGAAGAATTGTTTTTAAGGTTGCTTTTGAAATTTCTACCAAACGATTTGCAAATGGCACGTAGAAACTAGAGGGGTACTTTTTTATCTGATATTTATACCTATTTTATCTATCACATAGCATATAATCTGTAGCTATATATATACTCAATAGTTCCTATAAATAATAATAATTAATAATTAATATCATATACAACAAATTTTAATACTAAAGTAAACTTTTTAGTTGTAAATAATGAATCATTAGTAAATGTTAACACACTCTTCCACTAGCTCACAATTCCTGCAAATACTTCATTAATTACAACAAACACTTTTACAATTACTACAATTACTTGCAGCTGTATCCATTTAAATACTTTTGTAATTAAATATTTCGAGTTTATATAACTTAACTTAATAATTAGCACAATTTGTAATTAAAATGTATTTAATTCTTTGGAAGTAATTAAGCCATTGTTTGGGTAATTGAAATTCGCAGATTTGGTAGAAAGTTAACTAGTTAATGAAAGCCTCCGGCAGAATATGATCTATTACTAATCCCCGCACCGTTCACAGTGAACTGTTTACCTCGTTGACATCGCTGAGCAAGCTGATCCTAGATAAGAATTCTCTGACGGCACTGGATCCGAACACATTTGGGAATGTGCGTAGCCTGAAGGTCATCGATATGCGTTCCACGCAGTTTTATGGCGTCATGCTCAAGATGTCCTTTGAGGCGCTGGTGTGCACCAACGAGGACACCTGCCAGTACAAGTCGGATCACTGGGAATGCGATCCCAACTGCATCTGCTGGGTGAAGCGTCTAACCAAGCGGCTCTATGTGGACTGCCGCGGCGCCGACCTAAAGACTCTACCGGCTCTGCCACAGACGACGCTTGTACACACGGTGCTCAAGCTGAACAACAATAGCATCAATGCCCTGCCAGATGCTAGCCAAGTCGTGGGCCTCGGCAATGTGAGTTATCTGAGCCTGGCCGATAACCAGCTCAGCAGCTTGAATGCGGCTAGTCAGCTTCCCAAGAAGCTCCATCAACTGGACGTGCGACGCAATCGGATCAGCGTCTTTGATCAGGATTTCATAAACTATCTGCTGCAGGATAATAATACCGTGGGTCTGGCGTTAGGAGGCAACCCGCTTTTCTGCGACTGTGGTGCACTGCCTCTCCTGGGATTCGCGAGGGCTCATCCACAGCGTTTGCTGGACATCGGGGATATATACTGTGTCAACAGACCGGATAAGCCTTTCCAGCAGCTGGAGGTGGTCGAGCTCTGTCCCTCCTATGTGCTGCTTATAGCTTGTATAGTGGGCGGATTAGTGATTGTGATTTGTCTGATTAGCGTGATGTACCTGCTGTTCCAGCAGGAGCTAAAGATCTGGCTGTACAATCATAATCTCTGCCTGTGGTGGGTCTCTGAGGAGGAGCTGGACAAGGACAAGACCTACGACGCCTTCATATCGTACTCGCACAAGGACGAACCACTCATTGCCGAGCTGCTGCCCAGGCTGGAGGATGGTCTTCATTCCTTTCGTGTCTGTCTACATGGACGCGATTGGCTCGTGGGTGACTGCATTCCGGAGCAGATTGTGCGCACGGTGAACGATTCCAAGCGCATCATCATCTGCCTCTCACAGCACTTCATCGATTCCGTGTGGGCACGCATGGAATTCCGCATCGCCTACCAGGCCACGCTCCAGGACAAGTGCAAGCGCATCATCATCATTCTCTACAAGGAGCTGGAGCACTTCGAAGGCATCGACAGCGAGCTGCGTGCCTACCTCAAGCTCAACACCTATCTCAAGTGGGGTGATCCTCTCTTCTGGAGCAAGCTGCGCTATGCCATGCCCCACAATCGTCGTGTCCTCAAGGGGCAGAAGAAGCATGCAGGTCCACTCATTTAATTATCTAATTTTCAGCTTAATTTTAGTTATTTATATTAAATTAATAGTAGTAGGAAAACTTAAATATAAATGAAATTTTATTTAAGCGAAGGAGTATTATTATTAAAAGAAAATCTAATTTTTGATGTGTGAAATAAATCTAAGAAATTAAAGCTTAAATTCAACTGTTGAATAATATATTATTATATTATTATATGTTATATATATTATTCTACTATAAAAATCGCTTTAAGCTATTTTAAAATTACTTTGGATATAAATTTTGCAGCTTTGATTTCGTGTTTAGATCTGCCAAGGGAAACATTTCTTCAGCTCATATTGACAGTGTTTGATAGAATTGCTTAAAAGATGTTAAGCTAAGAGAATTCACTGAAAGGTGTTGAGATCTTGCAACCATTAGGGATTCCCAGATCTCCATAGGACCAAGGGTTTCATTCAAAATATCTCTCAATTGGGGAAAGCAGTCAGAGCTTCAGAAGGAGAAAAAATATAAGCTATAAGCTATATCAAATCTCGTCAAATCAAATTCCCTTGCCATTTCGAATTATCGGGATCCGACTATATATAAATATATATATTTTCCCAATTGAATCACTCGTTAAGGGTATTCCGTAGTCGAGCACTCTCGGCTATGTCATTGTTATTTTATACTGCAGTTGTTAAGTTTTTAATAAAACAGAAACAAAATAGCCACAGCTCGAATTGAGCTGACAACTTCCTTCTCGTCCTACTTCCTTCTCACTTCCTCTTCAATTTCTCCTCAGCTTCATCTTAAATAATATTGTTGTTTTCAAAGAAAATTTTTAATTAAAATCTCTTGCGAGTCATATTTCGTAGTCATAAATTTGAGCTGATGTGTGTGATACACAGATATGAAGAATAACTTATATATATTTTTAATTTAACGACTTTCAAGCGAACTGACAGCAGCGACAATAATATATTTTTTAATAATTTATTACAGAAATTTCTCTGAGATAAAATGTCTCACCTGCAATTGATGTGTCTTTTGTCTCAGTTTATAAGATAATTAATCTCAGTCACTTTGAAGAGTTAATGAAATCGCCATTTCATCTTGTCACTCTTAAGTTTTATATTGCTTTCCGTTCAATAAACTTGCTTAAATATTTATTTAGTCACATGCGAGTACGTCTCCCGGCCTAGACTCTAATTATCCACTTCAGTAATTGTGGTGGCCTTCCTTCGGCTGACTGGGTCCAGAGACCCACCAATAGCTCTGGGCAAATCGTGGCCAATTTTCATTCGGTTGAATACAAGAAGAAAGAAGAAAAAATAGTGTTTGGCCAAGTTTCGCTTTTACGCTGTCAGCCCTTTTGGCCGCAATTGCTTGCCCTTTTGGTTATCAAATGGGCCTGTCTGTGTGTGAGCTTGTGTGTGTGTGTGTATGCTTGTGTGTCTGTGTGTGTGTATAAGTGGGACTTGAAGATTCATTGCCCGCCTGGCGGCCAATGTTTAGTGGGCGTTTGAAAGTGTCATAAAGCAAATGGCATTGAAGCGAAGATAAACCCGCAATTTCAGGCTTTAAATTGTAAATGCTGAAAGTAACTGGCATTTATAGAGAATAAGGTTTAAGGTTTTATACAAATTTAACTTGAATTTTGAATGGTATTAACAAATTATACAAACAACTTTCAGGCACAAAACATATTACAGATTATTTCAAACTTATTTAAAGCCAGGCTACATATCAGATAATGTCAGATTTAACTAGTGTAAATAACGTTAATCTACTGCTTTTATAAAGTAACAATTTATTCATGGCTATCATTGAATTTAATTAAATTAAAATCTTTTTAAATTCGCGCATAAATTGGAGTTTATTGAATCAAAAGTTTTCGGTTTGCACACGAGTTTAAATTAAATATAAAATAAGCTTTTAATCCATTATGAATTTCAATCAATTTAACTGCTTTTCCCAGTAGTTAAATAAATATTAATATTCCCTGCTATATTATCCGTTCTTAATGCTCTATAAATCTGTATTTGTTGTGGATTTTGTTTGCGGCTATGAACATATTTCAGTCTGCAGTTAAATTAACTGAAAGTCCGAGAAGCGTCTCGGAGCAGCTAATGGATATTGATTGCAGGATTCACACTTTGCAGCTGCCGCACACACAATAATTTCAGCTCATTTTTCATAAACTCGATTCCGTTTGCTCCATTCATCCGTATTCCTTCATCCACTCCTTCGGCCCACCCATTCCTCCATCCATAAGTCTGTCCTTCCTGTCCGGCAGCATCGCATAGTTATCGCAAACATCTGTTTGCAGATGCTTTTCATTTATCATAACTTTCGAGAGGAACTATAAAAATCTGGCTGTAACTGCCTCAGCCTCAACCTTATGTCCATGTACGAGTACGTGACCTACTCCCTACTCGGCTGAATACTTTTTTCCAGCACTGTAGCCCAATAGTTGCCAATAAACTAGTGAGCATCGTGGCAGTGGGATACATGGCAAACAAACAAGCAGCTTAAGCCTTTATTATCAGTCTGTAAATATATGTATTGACAAATGTGTGTGTGTATGTGTGTGTGTGGGTCTCTCTCTCTCTCTGTGTGTGTGTGTCTCAAGTATTTGCTGTTGTGCCAGCAACACATAAAAGAAATCGTCAGCGAATCATTTAAACCATGAAATGGGCAAAACCACAAATCATAATATAATATATATGAATATATATTATACGTATATTCATGTATTCGACTATATATATTCGTTTTGATTGCATATTCGATACTATTCATACACATATATTTATACATGTGTGCGATTTGCAGTTGCATTTTATTACATTTGATTCTATTGTCAGCGCTCGAGATATTCTCCTTGGATACAAAAGAATAAATGCTTCCAGCTGCACACATCAAATATTTATTACCGAAAGGTCGTATATTATACACATATATATATATGCTATGTTTGGACTATTTGTATTTATACCATATATATTATTTTTATAAGTCTTGAGATTAATAGTTGCTTCTCAAATTGATGGGGCTGGGAATATTTAAAATTTAATCACGCGGGAAGTTTCCCATTGAATTTTTTTTATTAATAAAAATAAATAAACGCGGTATATAGCATATATACTGACAATAAGTCTTTAAAGCTTCTTTATACCATTAATTAAGCTCATATATAGCTACAGGATTCTAACTACAAACGATTAGTTTTCTGTATAATTATACAGACATTTCTATTAATTAAAGTTTCACCACAAAAGGTTAAAAAAATGTCAAACAGAAAAACATGACAAGAATTTTTCAATGGGTTTTTATCATTAATTGTAAATGGGTTTTAATTATACACTGCACAAAAAGTGGTTGTATATACTATATATATATTATTTATACTATATATATATATTGATATTTCATATATATTTATCTATCAATTTAATGTCAGATTCTTTTTGCAAAGAAGATATGTTTAGCGTAAGCAGCGTCTGCCTTAAAGAAATCGATAATAATAAAACTACTTAAAGGGTATCTGCAAGTCGACAATTCTCGACTGTAAAACAAACATATTTACTGAATGCAAAATTTGGCTGAAAAAAACTTCGTTAACTGCTGGCAAGCTGCACAAGTTTTAAGCTTGACTCTAATTAAATAGTTTGGCCAGCTGCCAGTGCTGTCTCCCACCTGACATCTGTTGACCTTTAGACACTTCTAATGACCTGACGAGAGGATTTTAAATGTTCTCTTGAAAAAACAGTTGTTTCTTTTTGTGGAGAGCGTTCACATTAGCTCAGTGATAACAGATTTTGGCTACAATTTTGCTTCTCGTTTCAAATAGTCTCAGAAACGCAGCGCTAGTGAACTGTGACTGATCAAAATACTTGAAGGAAAAATGAATTTAAATATAAATAAAATATTATATAGTTTATTATTATGTGCTTTGATGAACTTCAGTAAAATCACGGCAATGGGAAGCGGGAAGCAGCACTCCGTAAGTCTATGCATATGATCAAAATTCCTAGTCCAGCTAACAGCATCTGGTTTAGTTCTGCTCAGTCTCCCGGCCACTGGATAAACAATGTAGTTCCTATTGTCTTCAAATAGTGAAACCCATTCTGCAACATTTGGCCACGGTTAAGTCAAAGGAGGAACAGTGCGACGATTTACAGGCTCAGGTCAATTCTCTGGAGTTGAAGGTCAAACACTTAGAGGCTATCATTAGGCATAAAGAAACTCAACAGGAACTGCACGAAAAACAGGGCAATGCCTATAAAACCATCAATACAACTATTTATGACCTTTTTCTGGAAAAGAATAAATCTATAGAGCAACTGCAGAATCTCATCGTACCGATCTCAGAGCTAAACCCAGCCCTACATGACCAGCCGGAGTTGAATAAACAAAATTTGAGTCAGCCCTCAAAGATGACACTGGTCCAGAACGAAGCGAAAGAAGTGACAAAAGATTATAAGCAATCTCCGATTAGTTTTATGAATATTATACAAAATACAGAAAGCGCAGAGGATTCTAGTGATTCAAGTGAGAATCAAGATTCATCAGACGATACGAGCGATTCACCACAGGATTCCAGCGATTCACCATACGCGATTTACCAGATGATACGAGCTGTTTATAAGACGATTGGAGCGATTTCAGGATTTAGATAATAATGTGATGTAATTAATTGAATCTGGAACAGTCTAGAATATATCTTTGAGTTCCCTAAAGTGTTTTCTTACTTCTTCAACTTGTTTAAGCGATGATTTCAAATCTGATTAAATATAATCGCGTTTGATTAATATTTTCCTTTACTCCAACTCCTCTATTCGAGTTGGATACCAATGCTTAGGTGCAATTGACGTCGATTGCTTTTTGGTGGCCAGCAAGTGCTCCTCTTTGGAGGTCAGCTCGTTCTTCTTAGAGCTGGCCAGAGGCGCTGTTGATAAATGATGCGACAGGGAGCGAAACAAAAACTTGCACATAGGGTGGAAGTAAATCAAAATTCATAATGTCTGCTGACGCTTGCACTTGGCCAGGCCGTAAATCCTAGCCAGGCGGCATAAAGCCACACATTTGTCTGTGTTCGCAGCTCTGAGCTGGCCAACAGCCACTGTCTAAAAATCAATCCCAATCGCAATGCCCGCCCCGTGCAGGGCATTAATCAAAACTCATTTCGGTGGCCGACTGGTGGCCAAGGTCTCAGCAAGGAGCTGGGAACTAGAAGCTGAAGTGCCTTCAGCTGGAGGTCTAAGTGATTAGTTGTGCGTTAACCCCGCTGCGGCCCGGTTGACTAACGTTTCCAGTTTCGGCTTAAGTTTCGGTATGTTTCAAGTGCGATGCACTTGCAAATTGGCCTAAATTATTCACTTGGCCAGTGCAGTTAGCCCTTTAGGCAGATAAATTTGTTCGCGAAATTTATGTGACCAACTGACTGTCGCTGGCATGTGGTGGCAGCTTGGCTTCTTGGGACAATTAATAGTGCGCCACGGCATATATATCACATTTATCTTCAGAGCCAGGCAAAACTCGCTGCACTTGCGTCACCTGCGTACCGTTATACCAACAAAAAAAAATACATAGAGAGAGGGAAAAAGAAGTTAACAACAACGCGACACAAATTGATTGACGGGTGGAAAAAGCAATTTATCGTAGACCCCAAATACATCTATTATTGAGTGCTTTCCATTATGAAGCACAACGCGGATAATTGAACCTGTAGCGAGACACAAAAGCTGCCAGCCAATTGTCCTAACCAAAAGGCAATGCCAATGCCACAGCCAAAGCCAAAGCCAGTTACCAATCGTATGGCTCAGAGGCAGCAGCCACTTGTTTAACGCTTGAGTGCAAATTGGATTAGCTCTATATCCCAACACAAAGGAGTTGAGCACAACAACAATGCTGGACAGGATGCTGGAGCTCAACGCACGTGATCTCTTGGTATGTACCTATACAAACGTACTCCCAGTACATAAGATAGATGCAGGCATCCTGCTGATTCCGTAGTGTAGAGCTGCTTCTATTCCGGTCACGTAACGTGTTACGCAAAAGAATCCACATTTCCAAGCCCATAAAGTCAATATGTATACACAGACTTGATCTGGGATTACTGTCTATAACCGTTTTTGTTTTGTTATATATAACTTTTATTGGGAGCGTCGGTTGAAAATATGTATACCAAACAATCGATTTAAGTTTGAGTATTATTATTACTCGAAATGGTACTAAGATATGGCTTAAGATCATATAACTGATAATTATACACATATATTTCCCATTAATCAACAGAAATATAACGTTCCTATGGTCTATACACATTTTTCCTATACAAACTATAATGAAATACAGAAATATTGGTTGAAAAATTGTATCAAAGTTAGTTTTTATTGATACCAGAAGATTGTCTTATTCTAGAAATGTAGTGAAGATATCTTTTTTGATTAAACCTCTTTGGTTGTACAATTGATGTTGATTTTAGCTGTATAAATGTTTATATCAAAAGTATTAGTCCTGTTCTTAAAAATAATATGAGAAAACCCGAAACAAAACCGAACGTAACATATTTTTGTGTTTACATAAAAACAATTAACCGAAATAAAGATTCCTATTTTACTTTTGGCTTGACACGGCCACGTCCTAGCTTTTTGGCACGGAGTTTTGACATGTGCGACATGACCGCATATGTGCCTGGCAGGGCAAGCAGCAGGAGATAGACTTTGAGAAAGGTTACCATGTCAAAGCTGGAGTTCCATTTGTTGGGCATTTCGACGCAGAAACGTTTCGTCTCCTCGATATAGGGTATACTGCGCAGCAGTATGACACCCTCGCAGACAATGCCCATGGGATAGAGCGGTATCCAGATGGTGTAGCGCAGCCAGGTTAGGAAGCTGTTCTCCCGTTTTAGCAGCTGGCTAACGTAGTAGGGATAACTGTAGAATAAAATTAATATAATTATTATATTAAGATAAGAGGTTATTATTAATAATTACCGCACAAGTTCCACCATTGACCAAATGATGAACACGTAGAACACGACTGGCTTGTTGTGCATGCGCGGTTCCATTTCAATCATTAGGAAGAGCACAAAGTTGCGTCCTGATACTTGTAAAAAGGGCACTAATGCTCCGCCCTTGGTGTAGCCAAATAGTGGGTGCATTACCTCCATATACTGCATAAGTTGCACGAACTTAAACGAAGTCCCCACATACTCATAAGTGTGGGGCATGCTGGCGAGTCCGTCCCGCAGGTAGAGTACGCCCATGATAACAAGAATGTGAAGGTAGCCCACAAACATTGCTAGGTTGTAGAAAATCAAGTAAACCTTCTTCGTTTTCTCTGTAATGATTAAAATTTTGGTTATGATTTTTATACATAAACTAAATTAAAATCCTTACCCCGTACGTAGCCTATTTCCTGCTTTTGTAGATTCTTATACTCCTCCACATAGTCCTCGCGTACATCGCGTGGTGGTTCGACTATATCGCCATCATCTTCAGTGCTCCAGCGATCAAAATCAATACGCAGCCAGTGCGGCTTTTGTGGCGTGGCTACCAGTCTCACCCACCATGCCGGCTCCATTTTCCGTATAAGTAACTCGATTTTGTGGTCTGTTACCGTAAATGTGGCGGTATCATCGTCGATGAACTGGTAGAAACGCAACTGAAACTTGTATCCATTCCTCCCGCGAGCCCCATATCCATTGGCACTAAACGACAGCCCGGTTGGCGTGAAGTCTACAATGACACCCTATGAAAATCCAAATGCCGGTAACGGATTATCGATTTTTCGGCATGTATTAAAATTAGTAAAACTTACCTTTGCATCCTTCAAGTCCACTTTAAGAGTCAAAGTGTATTTTGTTTGTGACCAGTAGACAAGAGGACTATAATCAGTCCCTTCTATTGGGCTTGAATTCGAAGTTGGAGACATTTTTTTTTGCGATAAATGTTATCACAAAGTTTGGCTAGAAAAATTGTAGTTACTTGCAAATGGCTACACAGCTCATACTCTAGAGTATCCTTGCATTAAAAGTAAGCCACATTTTAATCAGAAAACCATTTTTCACTTAAAATAAAAAAATAACCAACGTTACCACGATTATTTTAGACAATTTGATGTCTTTAATCTGATAATTCTATTTTGTGTTGCCTTTTACTACCATACCCTGTCGGCGAAAGAGATGCTAAAAATATAACGATGTATCGATATGTTTGAATACGCAGTATATCGAACAGGGTCTGGTTCTATCGATGTATTGAAATATGGAGTACGATTGCAGCCCTTACGATAGGTTGTGTACAACTGTTGCACAAAACTATCGTAATGCGCAGATGCTTGAAAGCTAGCTGCTATAATACACAATGAGTCAATGGGTGGGAAATTTAAAAAAAATAATTGGGAACTATTTATATCGTAAATACTGATATTTTAAAATTTAATTTTTTGTAAGTGATTTATATATTCTGTTAAAGCTTTTATTAAAAAATAGCTTAAACTGAACTGGGTTAAATTTTCCCCTAAATGTGCATTCCATATCATGAAACAAACAACCACTCGTATAACGTGACAATAAACTTTGTTGCTCTGTAAGTTTCTGTTGGGTCATTTTGATTTATGAGCTGCCACTGGTAAAATCGGAAGCCAGCAGACAAAATGACTGAACAGCTGGAGAGCATTGGGGGAAGTGGATATTGTTGGTGGTTTTGGTTGTCTCTTGTTTTTTTGTTGGACTTCCTTCCGCCGTTTGCTAACTTCCTCGCGCGTTACTAAAACAAAAGGCGACAACTTGTCAGACAGATTTTGAAATGTGTTTTCCATGCGAAATATATTTTTTAGGTTTTTTGGGTATGAGAAACAAACAATGGAGCATACGTGTTATAAGACTTAAAGTTTATGGATTGTTTTTGTCTGTGCTAATCTCTCTATGCTAATTCTGTCTACTTTACAGCCATCACAACTCACAAATTTTCATATAATTTTGCACAAAGAGGCACAACAACAAAATGTTGAGTTCTCTCAACAAACGTTAGACACGGCCCAACTAACGCACACCGCCCAATCTGTCTATCTATCTACCTACCTATATAACGCCATATATATATATATATATATATATATATGTTTGTGTCTTAACTGTTATGACGTTATGCTTATCGCCAAACTCACAGAGAGTCTAAACATTTCATAGAAAAGGTAAGTAAGAAAACATTTTCATAAAATATAGTGTATATTTTCTCTATTGTAAACATCGTAAAAATTGCAAAGTTCTCTACGGCTGCCCTTGTCTATAACTATCTTTTAATTCCTTTTTTATTATTTTCCTATTTGTTGTCCATATGCTGTGATCTGTAAAAAACTATAAAACATTTCAGAATAGAATGAAAGAAAGATTAAATTAAGTAATTTACTTGCCACTAATTGCGCAGCTTTTCGTTAATTCACGTATTTTCCGCTTTTCCGCATTTTTCGTTTTCCTTTTAATGGTGTTCAATCATTGCTAATGACGTAAAGTTAGGGATACGTTATTGTAACAGCAAAATGAAAGCCAAACTATTTCCGCTTGGCTTTCTTTTTTCTGCTTCTTCTGTGTATTTCATGTTTGGTTATTTGTTGTTACCAACTGGCAATGGTTAAGGTCAAGTAAACAAGTTGGTAAACTGGAGCTGGGTGAAGTGTTACTCCTATTGGTATAAACTCATATATGAATATGTATAAATGCCTGCGTGTTCACAGGACTCAAATTATAATTTCTGTGAGATGAGCAAAGCAGATAGTAAACTTAATAATACACTACGCATTCAGTGGATACATTCAAAATGATATCCATAGATGTAATCAATTTAATTCCTTGACTACCCCTGCCAAGCAATATGTCAATTATCCCTTTTAATACCCGATCAAACAGATAGAAGGTGAGCTATAGCTTTTCCTTAAAGCTACCTAGTAGGAAAGTAAAGAACAGTTACAGATACTAAACGATCGGGTTAGGTAAAAGGAAGCCAAAAATCTTTCCATTTTAGATGGAAATCTCTAAGAGTTGCATCTGATCTTTAAAATAATACCGCACAAGTTCAACTATATAGTTAATATGCTCCACTTTCAGTGCATATTTGAGCCGTTTGTCCTTAAATTTTTTAAATTTTTTTATGGTATTCCAACTTTTGCCATTCCTTTTTTGTAATTTTATTTAACAACTAATATTTTATATTATATTTGCGCCATGTTTTTCGTGCTTCTATATGTGCTTGTCCTTGTGTGTGTGTGTGTGCTGCTCTGAGTGTTTATGTGTGTGTGTGTGTGTTTATGTATGTTGTTTTTACAGAGTTCTTTTTATTAAATGTGTTGTACACGTGTTGGTAAACTAACTCAAACACACAACAGACACGACTGTCGCCAGCTCATTCACACACACACACACACACACTCACACACACACATACGCACACATACAGTTACAGACACAGCTGGCAGACAGTCGCGGCCGACATTAATATTAACGTTAAAACAAGAACAACAAAGCGCTCATCAAACATGCAGCGTTTAGTAAGCAAACACACACACACTCACACTCACATACACACAGTCAGATAAAGTATGATAGAGAGAGCGCAGAGATTTTAGTTGTGCGAGAGAGAGCGAGAGGTAAGCATTTAGACATTTCCTTTTTAGCTTTTCCGGTGCGTTTCGCTTTCGTTTGGTTGTTTTTCCGACGCGACGCTTTTCAGTTTGTGGCTAGCGTTTTGTTCGATCAAAACGAATTCGGCCACGCGGTCGGCGGTTTTTCAATTTTCCTGAACAATTTTCTATTGCCTACATACTGGCGTTTAAGCTAGTTAGTTGATATTGTGTTGGTTAGTTCGGTGCTCGTGTGTGAAAGAGGATTAAAGATGGCTCTGGTGGCACATCGGATGATGCTGCCGGCGCGCCACCGTCGCACACAACAGCAGGTGGCACGTAATAAAGTGGGTGTGCTTCTGGTACCCAGCTTGGGGGATTACTATACCAAGGAGACGGATCAGCAGCACCAGCAGCCGCCACTCTCTTCGATGCCCACGCCGGCTGTATCGCAACTGGAGCTGCAAGCCGGCGACAACAATGCTGCCAAAGTAAGTGCAACAAGTTGCAATTCCGAATGCAAAAAGAAAAGAACAAAAAAGGCTCAAATCGCGTTTTGCATGTCAAGAAATATTAGCTTCTAGACCATTTGTCTATCGGCTTATATCGAAAGACTCCGCCCACTATATGTTTTTCTGGTATTTTCCTATGTGTCTAGTTCTTTTCATTTCTGTTTTTCTTTTCTGTTTCTGCTTTGAGTGTTTCTGGCTGGCGCCAACTTTATGCGGCTCATTGTGCTCAGACTTACTGATGATACTATTTTTTTGCTCCATTCCTGAACGTCCTTTATTTCTTTTACTGTTGTTGCCTCTGGTCAGGGTTTAAGTTTTGCGGGTGGTTTTTTCCTTCTTACACTTGAGAGAATACTCATATGTACCAGAGATATATCTAGAGTGCTATTGGGTATTACAGGATTAAGTACAAGCTATATTTATGGAAATTGAAACCTTAATTTGTTTTCTGTCTTTTCTTTGACATCACATAAAAAAAGGAAGATTTAAAGAGAAACTTTTCTAATATTGAAGTTGTATAGAATTCCAATAGATACATGCAAATCTTTCTGTATGAATTTCTTATAATTTTCCATATTGTTTTCCTCTATAGCTCTTAGTCTACAGATTTTGTTCCTTTTACTTTCGATCAACTCCATGGTATTTGTTTGACCAAGTGAATAATTGAATTTCACTGTTCGTGATTTGCTTTCGATAATCTTGAAATCAGTTTAGTGTCAATTGATTGGATATCGTGACTTTCTGTTTTATTAATGCTCGTCCACTGTTTATTACACCTGCCGTAAACATCAGTTTATTAGCCCCCACACTAATGGAATTTTTAATAGAACTGCGAGCGTAATTGAATTGGTGTCACTAGTTCATAATTCACACAAATTCCACCATATGCCGTGTCCAATGAACCCCGAGCTGGAATGTAAACGATTATTAATTTAACAGACAAGCAAAGTTTTCATTGTGGTTTATTTACAGACACCAGCTACTTTACCAATCAATAAGTAGCTCCTACCTTGACCTTAATAAGCTTGCATTAAGTAGTAGCAATTTGAATAATAATTTGCAATTAAGCAAGAGTTCTTTGAGAAGCTTATATATAAATTATAATAATGTTAGTCGATAGCTGCCAAGGATATTTGTAATTGACAAATTATTGGTAGTTAATTTTTCATAAAGTGAAAATATAAAGCGTAGAAAGTAAAGGGTAAAGTGAGGAATTCTATTTAAAACATGAATTTTATTGATAATATACTAATTTAATTGGTTTTCTCACAAAACTTGTATCTTTTATTCCAACAATTCCAAAGAAATACTTTACGATTGATTGGATATATATGTTGAGCTACGTTTTAAAATGTTCAACCTGTATTTTATCAAATTAATTTTAATACTTTATATATCCTTAATAATGTTAGATTGAATTTCTTAGTTATACCTAGCTATATCCTTCCTTTGATTTACCCTATAATCCTGACACAGGATACAATTGCTTGGGGTAGCTCTCGCTTATATAGAACAGAACCTACCTCAAAGTAATCTGAACAGCAATTCAGCTACAGTTCTTATTCAGCGCTAGCGAAGTCAAGAACCAGGCAGCTTTGGGTATAAGCTTAGAGAAAGTAATGTGTGTTGTGAAAGCTTCGGTTGGGTGGAAAAGCTTTGGCCCTTTACAAGAGTACAAGCCCAAGCCTTTCCAATTAGCCCTTAAGCCTTTAATGAACTAGCTGAGATTTATGCGGCACCTTTGACCCAGGCACTCAGTGGCCGGAGCCAAATGGCTCCTACTTGTGGTGCTTTCCGTACATTTATCGTTTATTGAAAATTGACACAAATTGAAATGAATGACACCTAAGGGGGGAGCCGAGCACTAAACTTGTTTAGGGAATCGAATAGTGTGGCGACTTGTTGATGCGGCAAATTTCTTTTGTTTATGATAAATGTTTATTAATGGGGGAGGCCAGGGAATGTTTTATATGAAGTCATTTGTTTGCTTTCTTTTGAATTCTGATGACTAAAATGTGTGTGTGAGTGCAATTGGCGCTATAATAAAATCACAACAAATGCCTTGAATTCAGTTGGAAGTGTACAAGCAGCGACGACTGAGCTAGCCCACGCGTTAGGCTTCCAGACTAACAAACTGGCCAACACATGGTACCGTCTTGAACCCGCTGCCTACGTGGAAGTGTGCAGCATACAGCTGATGACCATGGAGCAGGAGTACAAAAGAGTTGGCCTCGAAGTGACTGAAATCATCAGACAAGCTGCTGTGGAACATGAGACCCAGAAGCATCAGTGGTTTCTTAAAGCACAACAAAAACAACATCAACAACATCAGAGAAGTGATCAAGAATGTCCGAGCTCACAGTTCAGAAATGTACCTAAATATGCCTAAGTTTTAAATACCGTTAAGTGGAGCGTCTATTAGGATAATTATAACAGAGCAAGCCTTGATTTACATTTATTTTATTTGTCAAATGAAAAACCTCGTTGCTTTATCAACAGTTCCACTTGGTCTAGAGTTTAACTTTATTGCCAAAAATATGTTTGAGCCACCAGCAGCTTATGAAGTAGTGGATGGAACCACGCAGCGCTCTAAAGTACCGCTAACGGCTCAGGAACGTGTCGCTGCTGAGATTGAACTTATCATACGGTTCGCCCAGGAGGAGCATGAGGCGTTGATCTATGAGCGGGGAATTGCTGAGCTGGCAAGACGCGAAACTATTATATCAAAGACTATACCACCATATTCTAACAACATCAGCACATTACAGGCCGAATACGAGGAGGAGGTGCGATACTTAAAGCAATTGCTGCCAGACGAAGACCTGGACTGGCTGGATGAGTTCTCTGTTTAAGTGCAAAGCAAACAAAACTGATGAATAACAGAATATTATGATCAGACTCGAGGGAATTATATTTACTGGAAATAATTGAGTTAAAGCTCAAGAGAATTTCGTGGAACAAGCTAATAACTAATGCTAGCTAAGGTTAAGGACACTTTTCGAAAATGACCCTCATAATAGATATGACAGCTACTTCATTTCATGTAAATTACCTAAAGATGATTGTAACACCGAATAAATAGTTAAGTTTTGTGATGAATAATGCATCAGGACTTAGACAACAATTTGTCCCGCTCTGAAGCTTTAATTAAGTTAAACTTATCTTTGCGTTACACATGAGACCCACAGCCATTGGCTTATGACACTCGTTTTCTCTCTTTCTCTCACTGTAACTTTCTCTCTCTTATTGTGTGTGGTGGCACGCATTTGAAACAAAATATGCTCAAATATGCAAATGAATGTGGCACTGCCACATCAAATGCGGCTTTCCACCAACACCCACACTTAAACAACACACAGACACACACGTACCTAGGGAAACATGCATTTTGGTCATGTTTACAATGTCAGCTAGGATAACATGCAAGCACTTGAGTTGTGCTCATTGCAGTCGAAGCTTTCGAGAGAGAATAGCGGCGGCCTTAGCAATGTCAGCAAATTAGGCCAAAGCAATGAAAGATTCTGAGAATACCTTCAAAATATCAAACAGCTGTTTGCGAGAGTGAGAGAGAGGTAGCGCGTGCCAGAGCACACAGAGATGAGTTCGTGTGCAACGCCCACACACAGCTGACTGAATGAGCTTTTAACGAATGGTGCGCTGTGACTTTGTCCCTGATAGGCGTTCGGATCTCATCGCTCGTTAGTTACCTGAAACAACTTCGGGTGTACAGTCGTACACACTCGTGTGGACATGTAAACAAAACGCGCGCTCCGCAGCTGCAATGCAGAGCGAGTGAGCGAGCGATTGCGCTACCCGAGCGACCCACTTCGTGAAGGCGGCTTTCAATTTCGTTCAACCTGATGCGAGACGTCGGCTTCGCTTTCAATTTCACGTTCGTTATTCGTTGCTGGCCGTTGGACGGCTCAGTCGTGTTTTTGTTGTAGTACCTCGCGCGTGTCTCGCTGTCGTCGTCCTCGTCGCCGTCGTCGCGGCGTCAGGAGCACCAGCAGCAGCAGTAGGGCTAAGCACAAGCACCGTTGTTCCGAGGCTGGGTCCATCTTCTCGCCTGCAGTTTGCACGCCGCGTCGCGTTGCCGTTTGCCCAACAAAAAAAGGAAAAACAACAAAAAATAATTTAAACACGAAAATACAATATTTCTACACTTTTCTACTTGTACGCAATATATTAATTAAAACGAAAGTTGTTCAATTCAAAGTGCAATTCGCGACAATGTTCAACGCCTTAGAAATAGTTTTGTGTATCAAATCGCCTTACAACAAATCTCGTTAATAATAAATGCTGCCGCGAGTCCATTCAGCATATTCAAATAATGCTTCAATTACAGTGCAAATGTATGAGTAATACGGTTCTTAAATAATATTTATATATTAAAGTCACAGCAAAAATAACATCACCAAGCGACACCTACAAATTGTTTCTATACTCATAATATCATAACTTGTCAGACATGTCGTCCTGGCAAACGGCGACGCATGAGTGACAACTGTCAATTTGCAGAACAACAAACAAAGTTCATTGATCAATCAATAGGAAAAACTTATTATAATATCTAATTACGATTGTCATGTGTCCATTTTACATCAAACAAGGAAATCCGCAACATATCCTGTTTCTATGCAAACGATCAGAGTCATAGGCTGAGGTTTATATGTATTTTTGATAATGATTTCATTTTCAAACAAAATATAGATAATTTTGGAAACCTATAAAAAATAAAAAGCCTAAGACAATAAAATTTATATAAAGAAAAATAAGAAATTAATCATAAAATTAAGAAGATAAGTCAATAAAATTAATAAAACTAATAGCAATATTGTAATACTAAAAATCAAATAAGAAATAAATAAATAATAATTAAATAATGATTGAATTTCGTGCTTTAACTAATACAAATTAAAACCATTGTTTAAAATGAATCTCTTAAGATATAAATATTAAAAATATTTAAAATATCACCTATCCAAATAATAATCTGATATATTGTCTTACCTGATTGATCTCTTTCTTACCAGCCATAAATTAAAGAAAATTTAAATAAAATGAGCCATAAAAATGAAATATATTTCAATTATAACAACCAATTGCACATATAATATATTTTTATTTAATCAAATAGTATAAAATATTAACAAACATAAAACAAAATTGAACATAAATAAGAGAAAAGAAATTAAAACTTGCAGAACAAACGAAAGACTCACAATTTATATCAAAATGGGTCTTGCTTTATTAATGTGTGTGTGTTGCTGTCAGATGTCAACAGCAACTGCAACAACAGCAACAGCAACAGCAATAACCACAACAGCCAACAAACACATATAGCAACAACATCAAAAATACAACGTGAAAAATGATAATGACAGCCACAACTGTGGCAGCCACAGACACAATGTGGAAAGTGATTATATTTACATATATAACATACACAAGTATATACCGATATATACATATATATATATATATATATATATATATGTCTGGGTATGAAAAGTATAAAATAAGTTAATTACCCACACAAAGGCGACGTTGATTTGCTGATCAAATCGTAAATCGATTTTACAATATTTACCCAGACCCTTGAAGCGTTAAATTGTTTAACTAATTGCAAATTTGTTTTGCCACATTGCGTATACGTAATGCGATATCAATTTGCTGCCCACAAGGCAGGAATAATTAACATTTTCAACCAATTAGGCTAATATCAGTGGCACTTAATTAGGACACCTCGTTCAACAAACTGTTGGAAGCACTCCACACAAATACTCGTAAAATAAGAGAAATTCCAAATACGAGTAGAACATTTGTTTGCAATAAGTTTCTCGAAAAGGTTCTCTGTTTCTGCCATCAGGTAACTAGTTGAGGCAACTTTGTTCAGGTGTTGTTTGTCAGCACATGTTTTCTTCCTATGGTGTTGAGCATAGCTCGAGGGTCTACTGGTGGGTGTACAGGTGCTTCAAGTGGGTAGATGTCGGGTCGTGGGCAGGTGACACCACCTTGACTTACCTTTGGCCTTTTTGGCAGCATGGCAGCCTTAAAGCACGTCTATGTGCACTTTTGCACACGACAAAATGATGTGAACATACATATAACATTTATGCATATATATATATTTATATATATATATTTGAGTGTGGGAGGAATTATAAAAATCCTTGAAAATTAAAATGCAAACAACTTTTTTGCGCTTGTGGAACCGAACTGATTTTACTTAAACTTTTTGTTACTATTGTACCTAAAGGGTTCTTTATATGGGAACATTAACAACATGTATATATTATATAAAATTGGAACTCAAACGATCCCATTTTAAATGATTTCACAGAAGTTTCAATTGCTTTATCCTTTGAGTGTATGTTACTTTTCTAGGACTTCTTTCTGACGTTTTTGCAAAAGTTTTACTGGCAACGCTGCTTGGCTACAAAGCTGTTTTCGATAGAAGAACTATAAGCAAATATTTGTTAGATGCAACGCATAACCTTTAAATCAACGCCCTTCAGAAGCTATTTCATAGCGACCATTTTGTCAGTCGACCTTCAAGGATTCGTCTTCCATTTTTTGGCTTTTTTGTTCATTTCGTGCATGCGAATCATATTTCAAAATTCAATTTTAGCCACATGGTCGGGCAGCCAAAATAGTGCAAAGTAGCCAACAACAAAAAAAGGCATAGGAATTTCATTTCATTGTGTGGGTGTGTATGTGTGTGGGTGTGTGTGTGTGCTGGGCAGGCAAGAAATCTGGCTGGACATGCTTGAAGCGTGGGCAGTGTTAGATGGCCAACAACTCATCGCACAGGCTGCGTCGCTGAACGTGGTCATAATTCAAACGATGCGCCAACTAACTACTTAATGTTATTAGATATGCCCTCCAGGGCGGTGCCACGCCTATGTGCTGCTATTGTTGTAGGCTTGTGTATGGGTGCGGTCCTGTCTGTCTCAGTTAAGTTTCTAAAGATGTTGATTACAGATGCCTGTGCTGCTGCGTTTCATTATTCTTCTCTGTATACCCTTCAAAAGGATGTTATAAGATTAACAACTTTAAGATGACCATCATTAAAAGTGCTATATATATGCCCGATCAGAAACACTGGTATTCATCTTATTACTTTGTATTTAAACGGATTTAAGTAACTATCACCTGTTAAGATCAGATTACCATATCATCTCTCTGCAAGAGCACTTAATCTTCGGTACTTCCCAAGTAACTCTTCTTCGTTGTTTTGCTTTGTGGTAGTATTTCTGTGCTCAACTTTCCATCGTTGACATTTTGTTTTCAACGTTCGCTCTGTAGGTCTGCCCTCTTTTTGTGCTCATCGTGGCTTGTCCTGGGCAGAAGCTTGTCTAGGCTGCAGGTGCTGCATTTAAAATGAAATATGGTAGACATTTTTGCGGCTGAGATAAATGCGACGCAGTTTGTTTTCGCTTGCGTTTCTGCTGGCTTACTTATTAGATTTGGCCACATCTTCTTTTTGTTTGTTTGTTGTTTAAATTTGGGACGACCGCTTAATATTCGGTTTCTATATCAAAAAAAGTTAAGCAGGGTGAAATTGGTTGAAATGATCAACAAAATATATTAAAAACATTTAAAATGGAAAAAGGATAAGCAGTTAATCCGGCAATAGTAGCTATCGGTTTAGTGGCGGCAACCCGATATGCAAGGGATCTATCGAGTTCAAGAGAGTTGAAGCAGAGCTTTGCTGGCAATCTATTAAACGATAATCAACCAATTCATGCTGCAATAATGCTATCGGCTCTGTGGTGGTAAGACGATAATAAGCCATCGAGTTCATATTTATTAAAGCAAAGCTCCACTTACAGCTTGTAAATTTCAAGCGGCAATCGATAATATTCTGACTGTTGTCTGGGACGTAATTACCAAAGTTTGCAATGATTATATATATATTTTTTATATACGTATTCATAAGCTACTAAGTGCACTAAGTGAAAAGTGCTGATTGGGCTATTCTAATAAAAAGTGCTCTCCAAGAGCTCGTTCTCCATCTCGTCTACTAAAGCAATTAGCTTAAATCACAAGCAGTGGCAGCCAATCAGGCAATGGGCAGGCAGCACTTAAAAACTTTTCACAACTTGAAATGCAATGGACCCAGGCCTTGGCGTGCAGTGAAGTGTTAAGATCCTTAAAATGGGGTCATAAAAATCTATGCGCCGTAACGCAGGCAAACAATTTGGCAGATGCTTCCAGCACTTCGTCTATGGATCCCAGAAAGCTGATTTTTGCATATGCGCCGAGTAAATGCAACGGAGCTCAAGTTAAAGAAAAATATATAAATTTCGGGTGCCTCGTTAGATGTTTCAGCTGGCATATTTATCAGCTTTTGCATTTGTTTGTTGAGATTTTAATCTTGGCCGGGATTATGGAGCCCAACAAAAAGATTATTTGTATTTGGCAAATTTACGCTTATCGACATGAAGCATGGGGGAAGCAAATGTTTTTTAATGAATCGGCTTAGAGCTGAGAAGCCACTCAGCCAGCCAGCAAGCCAGCCAGCCATGCGACTGGGCCCTTTTGCAACTTTCATTCCTTTTGGCTTGTTTATGGCCTTAGCTTGTGCAGAGATATGCGGATAGGCCTGTCATTTATTAACTTGAATTTGCATTTAAGCCCCCAGTACTAGAGGTTCCTAGGGGTTGACAGAACATAGCCTAAGACAACAGCAGTTTAAATTTCCAGGAACTGAAACATTCTCGCACGCCACTGGCCAGCTAATTGTCTGTCCTATATAAGGCAAAGCCCCAATATATTACACTTGTTCTATAATTAAACAGTGATACCTCGCTAAGAAGAACAGCTTAAGTTTTTATACTTAGAAAAGTTTGTTCTAAAAATATAACGAAAATCTTATATAGAACTTGGAAGAAAATTCACACTTTTCTTTCAACTTTTATCCACTTATTCTTTATTTATATATATTTGTCTGTATAGAATATATTTTTAGTTCTCTGTGCTTTGGCGTTACCTTTTTCGAGGCTCTCCTTTAGTTTTGGCCCCTTAAAAATATTTGTGCCTTAGTCTCTGTTGAAAATGCCAACAAGCCATAATGACTAAGCACCTAATTTACAGAGCGTAGACTCTCAGGCTCCTTAGGCCAAAGCAAAGCATCAGTCAATATAGGACCCTAATGCCACGACTAACCCTCATAATCCCCAACCCAAGCCCTTGGCCTATGCAAGTCGCTTTAACTTTTAAGTGTTGCTTTGTTTTCATTGCCCTGCGCAACCCCGCAGCCAAAGATGCTGCCTCTAGCATACTTATGAGCGCAGCCTACACACACCAGCAACGCACTTACACACAGACACACACGCTCTCAAGCTGTTGACATTGCTGTGTGTGGCTGCTGTTGTTGTGGTTGTTGTTGTGTGCCAGGAAGCAACACTCTAGGCCTACTTGAAAGGCTTTATAATATACCGCGCAGCAAAAAAAGGCGAAAAGGGTATTATGAGTGAGTCAAAGCTTGGGGCAAGATCTTTGCCTGTCTCTTCATGTTGAAAAGACATTAAAGGGTATTTCAGCGTCGACCATTCCAAATTATCTATTCAATTTTGTTTTCCTTTTTCTATGCCTCTGTGGGATGCCATGTTACTGCGTCGCCTCAAGCTCAAGTGTGTGTGC
Organism: Hirtodrosophila trivittata; assembly: GCA_035045065.1. Classification (NCBI taxonomy): domain Eukaryota; kingdom Metazoa; phylum Arthropoda; class Insecta; order Diptera; family Drosophilidae; genus Hirtodrosophila; species Hirtodrosophila trivittata. Next base: position 4,884,395 of record JAWNNK010000856.1, read on the forward strand.
TGCCCTCCAGCGCTGCCAGGGTCATTTAATTTGTTCATTTGCATTCCCAAGACTTTTGTCTCTTGCATTTTGCATTTTGCATTATGCAGCGACAGCGTCTGCATTTAAAATAAATTCTGTTATAAAAATAATTAAAAATGTTTGCGCGTGACGCAAATGCAAATGCAAATTGAAATGAGACACAATGAGGCGTGTGGCAGGTAGCAGCCACAATTTGTGGCCAACTCTCTTGTTGCCGGCTAATGCCAAAAACGAATTGGCAGATGTCGTGGGCAGTTTCAGCTAATTGGGTTATGTTCTCCCCAGACACTGCCTTTGACTACTCAAACTCATATTTACTTGCCAGCCCATTGGCAATGACGTTGATGGCACTTAAAGTTCACTTCACACACACGTATGCAAATCTCGAAATCCTCACAAACAAAAACAAGTGCACTCATAGATACATAGATACAAATCGCATAGATGCAGATACATTTTAAGGTCGAGTCTTAGTCAGGTATTCCGTATTCTGTCTGGCTGACAGTCTATCTGGACCAATTCGTTTGCATTATTTAAGACCCGAATGCAAATTAGGATCTACTTTGTTGAACAACAAGGCTAGCAGATGATCTAAATTTGTGGTCTGCTTTTAGACCAAAGGATTTTAGTATCGGAAAGGATACGTGCGTGTGCCGTATCACAGATATTCTTAATGAAATTGTATATGGTAGAAATTGGTTTATTTATTCAATGAAACCTATAACAAATCCATGAGTTGTCTTGGTGTGTCACCATCAGATAACCAATTGACTTAACCTTTACCAGATTCATTTGTTTATATATGTATTTGGTATATGCGATGTTTGATCAGTGGCAGGCAACATGGCTTTTCCATGTTGTATGTACAACACAGAGCGTCAACATGATAGAATTTTTCATTAAACATTTGCATAACGCGTTGCTTTTTCGATATTTACCTGACAGGCTTGCTGACTTTGACTGTCAAGAGGAAGCATTGTCAATCGGGGGAGAGCGGAAGGACACGTTGTATAGTAGATAACAATGACAATGACAGCGTTCACTTGCAGGTTGCTATTGTTGTTTTTGTTGTTCACTTGTGTTTACACAGCAATTTATTTGTATAGTTATCGCTTCTCTGGCTGTATCTCTGTCAGTCAGTCAGGCTGAAGGCTGTCGTTGTGTTCACATTGTGGCATTATCATGTCGCATGCCACTTGGGGCTTTTGTTCTGTGCTCTGATTTGATATACAATAATAAAATTCGGTTAGGATTCAACAAGTGCTGTGTCGGGATCTGTATTAATTACTAAGCATATTTCAAATGCCCATTGGAGAAGGGTTTGACTTTAACGGATGACGAGGGTAGATCTGGGAAAATCAATCATACGCCAAGTGTGTCAATATGTCAAGTATTTTAAGCATTTGAAACATTTTATGCTGACCTTAGCCAAAGCTTAGTCTGTGTCCCTTTTATTTTGTTGTGGCCAAAAAAAGGTTATGCATAATATTTTTCCCGTTTCTGTTATTTTATTTTATTTTCTCTTTTTCTGTGATTGTGTTTTGTCTTCGGGCCATGCTGTCTAAACAAAACTAACCTCATTTTTTATTGGTCAACAAAGAAGGCTCCGACAAAACTGACCTCAATACACAAAGCAAAATAAATTGCAAAATGTTCTGAATGCAAAGGATGCAAAATAAATTCTGAGTAGACTTCGACACCCACCCACACAACAAAGAGGTCAGCATAAATGTAAGACACAACTGGGGATACACAGAGTCAAGTGCTGGCAACCTTAGGCTAAGAGTTGGGAGTAGAGAATACAGTGGGAGCTGGAGTTGAAGTTGACTGCAATCATTTTGTAGTTGGACAAACTGGAGTCCGGACAACCTGAGCAGTCGAGCGCAATCCTCGTTCTTTATGGCCCTAGGACAACAATTTGTGCTAGCAAAGGGCCTTCCATAATAATTCTGCACAATTTGCATTCTCATTCTGACATATTAATCGATTGAGCGGGAAATAGAGCATAGATATTATAAGCGGTTTGTCAGCTAAGAAGATTCTAGCAGAAAACAGGTGTTCACCTGCATGGAAAAGCCTATTACTAGAAATATCTAAATCGAATATATATTGAACTGAGGACTAAATATATGCAACAGAATAGTCATAGACAGACTTTTATCTTCCCATCGAAACGAAAAGTTCGAAACGTTCGTTACCTCCACGGCCCAAATAAGTAGGCAACAGTTTTTTAGACAGTACTCAAACTGTTGCATATTGTGATCTAGTAGAAGCTCCAACTTGCAATAACCTGCCCAAATGGCTGCAGCTGTATTTTACTTGCAAATAGCAAGGCAATGCAAGTGCCACTCGAAGGGGCCAAATGTAGCCATTAGGGCAGCACATAAAAGCCAATAAACACAGTCGAGGCGACTGTATGTATTTTATGCCATTTGCAGCGAGTCGAATGTGCACTTTAATCTGGCCAAATGGTTAAATGGCCGACAACCCTCCCTTGAGCCGCCTGCTGGTATTGGGCCGTCTAGTCTGGGACACTCCCTCGGTGTTTCGCTGCGCTTTTTGTGTGTTCCGCTGCACTGCATCGGTTTTTACTCCTAGCTCCTGCTGGACTATTGTGGTGTTGTTATTTATGTGTTCTTTGCTGTTGTTGTTTTGTGTTGTTGATTTTATGTTTTGCTGCCTGAATGGCTAGTTGGCTGCCTGTTGCCTGGTGCTAGGTGCTTTGTCTTAATCCGACGCTTATTCTACGCAACATTGCACTCTCAATGGGTCGTTAGGGCTTCAATTAAGCTGAAGTTATGGTGAATTATACCATCGTTGTCGTATAAGCCTCCTGGGATAGAGATCAGGGCTATAAAGTAATCGATGCGTATGATAGTTTAATAGTATAATATCTGAACAGGATATAACTATAAATATAATAAATTGTAACTTTTATATAGAGAAATAAGTTCTCTATATAAAAACATCTTTTCTGATTGAACAACTAACATTTCCGCTGTCAAAAGGAACTTTAATATGCCAAAAGAGCAAGGCTTAAATGCCATTCATGCAGTCAGCTAGTCAGTCAGTAAATCAATCAGTCAATCAGTCATTCAGTCAGTTAGTCACTCAGACTTACACTTTAATTAAAAATGTGCCTAAATTTGATTTTCAAGCTCAAAAACTTATGAATGACAGCACCCTCCATCAGCTGCAAACTGCGTCCTTGCCAACTGTTTGCTCCGAGTGTCGACAAAAACTAAAAAACGCGAACGGAAACGGAAGTAGACAGGCTGAAATAGGGACAAACAGTCGCAGTGGGGAAGGGGTGGGGTGGGCGTGCTGTGTAGATAACTGCTTATTAAGGCAGCAACAAAAACTGCGCCAACAAGAACAACAACAAGTTGCGTTTTGCCACTTGCTCCACTTACATAAGAAATCAAGCGGCTTGTTGCCAAAAATACCAAAAATGGCCATAAAAAGGTGCAGGGGAATGGGTAGAAAAGGGGGCTGGAAAGGGAGGCGGAAGCGTGGCACAGCGTACGGCTGCAAATAGTTGCTATCAAATTGATATGTTTTCTTGCACATATAGCGCGTGCCACGAAGGAAAAAAACGCCTGAAAGATAGATAATAAATGGAAATGGTATAACATAATAGAATAAAAGATAATAAACGTATTGGCATTTGCGATAATCAATAATATTTCCGGCTCTGCCCATCTTACATACAATGTATTAAAATCTATTGAGGAAAGGATACGAGTACATATGCCTGGTATGTGAGGTATTCGATAACAATTCAATTTCCAAACACTTCTTCTAAGTGTGTGTGCCAAGTTCACTCTGTGTATCTGTGTGTGTGTGTCAATTTTATTGACAAATTTGCATGACGATGGCTTGAAATTGTTTGTAGCAAATTGTACAATATTTGAGGCCCTCGAGTGCTGTCAATGAGTACTCAATATATGTAGCTGTGTGTGTGTATGTGTTGAGTGTACTTGTATGTGTGTGTGTGCGGCTCTTTAGAGAATGGAAACGCGCAATAAGCGTGAGGCAAACAATAATGGAAACATCTATAGATAGAGTCAATAACCTGTAGGCTTGTTATTCAATATTGCAGCCAAGCATATCAGTCCCTCAATATTGTCAGTCAATCAATATTGTCCAGCTTAAGATTATTAGGATGTTGTTGAAGAGATTGTGCTAATATGATTGTATAGGATACAATCCAGAAGTCAAGCCAGAAACTTAAGAAATTTAACCAAATCTGTGAATAACTTTGTTTTCTTTTATGCAAGAAACAGATTTGTTTAAGGACAGTTTATTCATTCAGGCCAGGCTCTTTATAAAGCCAAACAGCAAAGAAAGGAATAAGATTAACCTATCGATTAAGATATGCAGTTATCGATCAATTCCGCTAACAAGTGCAGTTGCAGCTGAAAAGAATCTGATTGGAAACGTGATGAAAATGTTGATTTCAGTTTCTCTTTATCCCAAAAAGAAATCATTTTCATGCATTGCACGCTCAATTATCAATCGAATAGAAAATTAGGTGAAATGGCCCACTAATATCTGATATCTGCAACATTTTGTGGCATCAGAAACTAAATACAAACGCAAACGTTGGCCAAACGCCACAAAAAGTCAACTTAAAATAAATTTAAATTTTAATTTCAATCTCAACAAGCACACACAAAAGCCAAATGCGGCGGCGGCATTGAAAGCCATTGAAAGCCGAATGCCGCTGCTGCTGCGTAGACAATTTTACGTGCCACAGCTGCCACTTTGACATATATTTGTGTGTGTGTGTGTGTGTGTGTGTGTGTGCGAGTATGAATTTGTGCGGTGTAACGGCAACCACTGGTAGGTCCCTACTCGGGCGCCGCCTGTTTGTATGTCTCTTTTTATCTCCCTATTTCTCTCTGTCTCTCTTTCTGTCTCTCTCTCTCTCTGCGTGTGTATGAAAGTGTGTGGGCATGCATATTGCACACACGGGTAAACTGACGCATAAATGACTTAATCGTCTGTGTTCTGCGATACGCTTTCAACCCAAAAACAGGCAAATGATAAGCGCATAGGAAATGTGTTCCGGAACCCTTTCAAGTTTGAATTTTTCATACTACTTTTGAAGAAAAGAACGAGAAAAGATTTGTATATCGCACCTTGCAAAGCGTCTAAACACGCAGATTTGCAGAACGTCGCCGCCTGTGGTATGTTTATATATGATATATATATTTATATATGTAAGTGTATGGGTAAAAGGGATATGAAGAGTTGAATGGGGGCTATGTGGCTGTTAGATATTCATGCGCCATGAATGAATAAAGCGAAGCGCTTGAGTTGGTTTTTACCTTTTGCCGGTTTTGCTCCTTTCGCAGCCATATGACGTATACGCCGCGTTGTCTGACTCTGACTGGCAGACTCTTGATATAATGTCTCCAGTGGCCAGTCTGCTCGCTCGATTTGCGTAACTATGCACAAGTTGACTCATACACTTTTGCTCTGTGTATTGTATGCTGTGTGTGTATTGCGTGTGTATTGGTGTGTGTGTGTGTGCTCACTCGCGTGGGTGTACTTTGCCGCAAAACAATTGTGGCGCATTTTAACTATAATGGCACATAGCCGACCAGAAGCATCAGCCTGTAATTAGCCAACTTGCATAATTTAGTGCCATGTTTGTGGCTACTCAGTTGGTTAGCCGCTTTTGCATTAACTTTTTGTTGAGTGTTGGCCAACGCCTTTGTGGCTAACAAATAGTTATTACTTTGCAATAGTATTGATTTTTGCCAGCCAAAACGTCTCCAAGCGACTGTTGAATGCCATTCAGGAGCATTAATTGCTGTCATCTAAATTCATATTACCTGACCGGGCATTTTGGTAAAAGCCACTTTAATTTGTGGCCAACACGCAAAATGTATTTCAGCAATTATCAAAATGTTATTTACCGGCCGAAATTTCCCACAAATATTTGCGTTCATATTCGCAAATTCTGATTAAATCGACCGGCGTATGCGCTCTGTTTGAATTAAAGTTGTTATCGACTAGCATTATGAACTATATACGATATATTATTGTACTATATATATGCAAATGTGATAGGCATATCAGAAGTAGTTTTGAACCAGCTTAAATCCTACGAATTCCTTTTTTCAAATAAAACTATTTATATTATAATTCATTTATAGTGCTCATTGGGAAATAATTTATTTAAAACGCTGAAAACTTTTTGCTACTTCTTAGCCATGTTAATACTAGCTACCAACTAGATTAAACTGCCAACAACACGTCAGCGCATTTTAGCCAACTGTCAACTAAAGAACATTATATATATATATATTTGTATATATATACTCCTAGGTATATGGTAGACGTCGTCATCGGTTGGAACTGAGGCACAGCCCAATTTTTTTTTGTTTTAGCAGGGGCGTTGCCGGAGTCCGAGTTTTAATTAGCCTTGAGTGCGTGCTGCGCCAAAAAGGCATCAACAAATTGTTATATAAACTCATGCCAAACAAAGTGTTTTAAGGGCCTAAACACTGTCGCCACTTACCAGTATTGTAGTAGTTAGCCAACTCCAAAAAAACAACAAAAAACAAAAGTGTAAGCCAGGGAGATTAAGTTGGCCACATTTGCAGGCCAAGGCGCTGGCTTCAACTGAAACAAAGGCAGAGGCTAAATGAAAAGTGTTGAAATGGCTGAGGAAATGAAATTAGACGAGGGAGGAGTCGCCTTTGGCTTCAAAGGATATGTTAGCGCTTATTACGACCCTGAATACTGTTGTATTTTGTTGCAGGCAAGCAGGACTCTCAACCTCAGTCATTCGCCGCCATGGCAAATGTTAAGGTTACTACAGCCCAAACTGAACCTTTTTTTAATTTGCGTGTTTACGACAAAATTGCATGTAGCCAGCATTAAAACAAACAGCAGCAAAATACGGGCAGAGTATAAAAAAGAAAAAACGAACCGTTGGTATGAAAATATTTTTGAAAACATGAAAATATAAGCAATAACATTTAAAATACAGAAGCAAGCGGAACGAACACTGGATAATCATGGCGGGAAACAGTCAACACAACACGTTACATATTTTTACAATGGAATCTGATATCTCCAATCTACATATTCATATATGGTAGAATCGCCTGCCCTTAGTCTACCGTTTGGCGCATCGTTAAATCTGTGTTATGGCCAACTCTATACGAAAACTTAAAGTTCCTTGGCACGAAAATGTGTGGTCGAAAGTTTTTCTCTTGTGCTTCATGATGAAATTTCATTTTGAATGTTGCCAGTTTGTTGGGTGGGGGGTAGAAACTTTATCAGACAACTCAAAGTGAAAGTCAAAATGAAAGTTTGCACATTTATTGTTTGATGGGTTTCCAAGAAAGGTAAAGGACAAGAAGGTTTGGCAACGCGTGAAGATTGTGTTCAGTGCTTTTTTCGCTCTCATTTTTTCCGCAACAAATCATCCATAACGAGTTGTGAAATTGATTAATGATGGATGAGTTTGAAATTGAATGCAATTGAAGAAAGAAAAATGATGGAAGTAAAATATAATCATTAAAGCTTTAATTCTGTTTGGCGTTCTACCAGATGATGCATTTCTAGATAAAATTACATTGAATGTTGTGCAGTAATTAGGATTCACCCTAGGATATATTTAACTGTGAATTTATTAATTAATTTAATTAGCATTCACTTAACGATATATTTTATTGTGAATTTATCGCTTTGCCCCCACACTTGACTCGCCTTATGTAAATGATCTTGACTTAACATAGCCTTAACATAAGCGCCTTAAAGCGCATAGAGTGCGAAAGGGATAAACATATATGCTTCAGGATTGATACTCGTAATGAGTATGAACGGGATAAGCATACTATACCCATATCTTAGCGTTCATATGCATATATTTTTTTTGAGGTCACCATTTTGCTACTTTTTTGTTGTTTTTAAATAATATATAAAAATAGATCCTTAAATTCCATATAAAATCTATCTAAAATTTATTCCCTATTATATTGGAGCATGCCACTGAGAACTTTGCAAATACGATGTGTTATTTTATATAATATATATATTAAATGATCTTTATTATTCTACACACAATTGAACACCTCTTGCAGCTTAGTCAATAATAGATTGTAAACGTTCATGATATGTGTCTACCAAATATTTATAAATGTTTAAATACTGTTATAACATTGTCGTCGTGTTCCTTGCAGTAAATCCGTCTTTATAAATAATTTAAGATACAAACTATTAGAAAATGTTGTGCAAAGTCATCTACCAAAGTAAAGAAAGAATTCATTTTAGTTAAAAAAGCGATAAAAAACGCACAAGTTGAAAATGTAGTCGAGCTGATAATATGATATAAGGATTATAAACCGATGTGTGTGTGCGTGTGTATTTCATCTGGCCAAAGCTGTGTATGTGTGTGTTAAGCAAACTAAAACCAAAACAAAAAAACTGAACTAAAATTAATTGAAAACGGGCTTTAGGACGCTTCCATGTTAAACTTAAGTTAGGAGCAGCTGCATTGCAATCCATTTGCAATAATCCATATTAAATATTATAAATTTAAAATTTACATATAATATTATATTTAATTGTGTACAAGCATGTTTATGTGTATATGTATATGTGTATGTGTTTAGGGCTTAGGTGTGCTTTTTGTACTCTATTCGGCACTAGTTAGACTATTCAATGGAAAATATAATAATATGCAGAGTAAATTTTATAACTAACCCAGACAGCTTTTAGCAACATAAATATTGAGATATAATAATAATAACATAACACAACATAACATATAATTATATTTATCCAATTTATTTTGTCATACGCCCTGAGTAAGGTACAGCTCCCATAAAAGGATACACACAGACAATACGCCGAAAAGTATGCAACCAGATTGTGAACAGAGCATATTTTTGAAATGTTTATAAGCAGCAGAGAGTCACAGTATTTGTAAAAACCTAAAACGAAACAAAAAAACAGAACAATACACAAGGAAACAAAAGCCCAGAAGAAACATATTTTAATAGTTACGAGCGATAATAAATTTTTTGACATATATATTTTTTGATAAACCAACAACAAGGATAACCCACAACACTGCGAATATGCACAAAATGTATTTTTTGTATACCCTAGCCTAAGTTAAATCAGGACTTTTGTTTAATGAATAGTTTACATACAAATTCAGAGATTTACTTTTGATGGTTTCAAGTGTTTTATTTTAACGATTTTGTATATCACTCGGTTGAAGCTTAAGCAAGAAATCCAAAGTACAATCATTTATGTCAAACAGACACTCAAAATACTACACAAGAAGACCTAGATAACAAAATCATTGAAAAAACATAAACATAAACATCTAAAGGGAGAGTTATAGAAGGTTAGTCATATTTACAGGGACAGACAAAAAAACAAACAAACAAACAAACAAACAAAGAAAAACAAAACGAAACTTTTGCTAAGAATTTTAAAATTTGTTTTACACACGCTTTATATGATATGAAGTGAGGTTAGAATCGCATAAAACAACTCAAAGAATATAGAGATTATAGAAAGTTAGGTTTAACCTGATCAGAAAACTCAAACCGCATGTTAATTAAGTGTAAAATTTAGCTTGTAACTAAAGCTAATTCTTAGCAACCAAGCAAAATGTATGCAGCTGCTGGTGGCGCCTCTCTGGCCTCGCGCCAGGCGCGTCAACGCCAGCGTCAGCAAAAGAAGAACCAAATACTACAAGCGAAACTACATCCACCGAAAGCGGCTGCGAGCCTCGGCGCTGCTGATCATGGCGGCGCTTCGACGCCGACACGTAGCCAATCGCGGCAGTTTCATCAGCTGCCTACCAACTATCTCCGTGCACCACAGCCGCAGGGTCGCAAACTTAGCGCCACGTACACGCAATCCCGATCTCTGCTGCCCATTGATGAGGGTGACACACAGTCTGTGCTGCAGCTGCGCATGCACTCGCATGCACATACCCACGGCCATCCGCAATACGGACATGGCCACAGTCATGTGCATCACAGTCAAGCCGTAGCTCCACAGACTCCATATCAGCAGTTTGCCTCATCACATGGACGCGTCTCACCGAAGCTCGTGCACCGGCACAGCGGCAGCAGTGCTGGCTTTCATCCAGCCGCGGCGGCAGCAATTGCATCAACTGGAGGGCAATTGCATAAGTCCGCTACGGCAACGCTGCCGCTGGTCTCACAGATGGATGCAACGCCACCATCAACACCCGCGTTGCCATCGGCTGCGGTCGGCGTTAAAACGACAGCGACGTCGCTGGAGACAGCCGACACGCCCTTGCCAGGAGGTTTGGGCGTGGCTATGGCCAGCACATCCGCAGCGGCAGCTGCCGCTGCTGAGGCTGAGCGAGAGCTAGCCGGCGCCGCGGCTATGTTTTTACCCCACCATGATGCGATCATTGTAACGCCGGCCACGCCCATGGCCTCGCCGGGTCATGTAGCTGCCATTAAGCTGCGTCGCGGCGAGGACGACGAAGAGCTCCACGATGAAGCCGAACGTCAACCACTTACCGCCATTGATGCCTACGACGATGATGAGGCTATGCAACCACCTGCTGGTCCACTGGAACGCAAATGCAGCGTCTACCGCATGCGTCGCAGCGATGCCTTCGAGCAATCCGATGCTGGTGGCGTCACCGGTGGTCTAAAGCGCCAATTGCGCGAACTGCAGTTCCAGCAGACCCAGTACGAGCCACTGGTCAGTGATGAGCCACAGTTGCTTTTCAAGGGTTTAAACAATGGACGCAAGTGGCAACTGTGTGCCTACTGCGAGGAGGGCATCTGTGTCTGTGAGCACATCGAGGTAATTACGGCAACCCCAAACCCAAAGCAATTAATTTTGTATTGCCGTAATATTTCCTGGTTCTGCTTGTTTCTCTCTGTGTATTTCTAGCCGTATATTCGTAATCTTACCTATGCATGCTACATATTCTAAGTGTTAGCTGTAAAAGTATGTCTTGCAAATACTCCAGAAAGTAGGTTCAAATTAATCGGACCAAATACGTATATTCATATAATATTTTATTAATTTAATTTAATTTAATCGACCAAAAGTAAACAAAATTAATTTTAAATACACCACACTCCACAATAAGAAATATGTTGGGAGTAACAGACAAGAACATAACCACCTTTCATCCTTTGGGCTGTCTACAGTATGCAAAGTATATCGATAATTATCGATTCAGTCATGCTGATTGCGAGTAACAAAGTTCCGGTTGTTTTTTTCAACTTTGCAGTTTTATATTCTAATATTGAACATTTAGCGCGTTTCGCTGGGGAACTATTGTAAGCAATTATTTAAATCGCTCCAATTATATAATTTAATATTTTTAACATATTTATTTTATAACTGAATGAAAATTCATCGCAAACTAAGCATACCGAATACAAGTACTAAATTTATCATACAGAAATGGAAAATGACCTTAGAATATCTTCTTCTATTCCTTCACAATTTATAAACTAAGCAATTGTATTAAGTTTTATACTCCGCAATTTAAAAGCTAAGCAATTGTATTGAGTTTTGGAAAGTTTAAAAAACCTGAGGCAGTTTTTGATAAAAAATTGAGTTTAACAATTGGCAGGAGCTAGCAACGCTTTGTTGTTTCCTCCTCGTCGTAAAACTCTGCTGCCAAAGTCAACAGCTTCAATTGACCCGCTCGAAAGTGAAGCAAGTACAAAACGTAGCGTTTTGTTTTGTTTTGTTGAATCTGTGGAACTTTTCCCGTAGCTAACTTAGCTAACCTCATTTTACTGTGATGCCATAACTGACAACAACAAATCGGAAGTGCATAATGTGCCTTTGTATCGGCCTGATAATGCGACGCTCCGAAAAAGCTTGGCAAGCACTGATGTTGGCCAACACCCACACTTACTCCGCCTCCTTACTCCCACAACCACACCCCGCAATGCACCACACCGCACCCTAATCTGGCGCCGTTTGCCAAATGTTGTGTAAAAGGCAAAAGGCAGCCCAAAATGTGTGTCATAAAAGTGCAGCGCTGAATGGCTCAAGGTGAGCGGAGTGGCGGTAGTGGGTGCGGCTGCTGTGAGGCGGAAGTCCTGCCACCCGGGTCGGAACTTTAAAGTTTTTTTTTTTATTATTTTCACTTAACGAGCGCCAGCTACGAATTAAAAACTTAACGCTTCGCAATTATTTGACTTGCATAAGCAGCAGCATCAGACACAGCGAACTAAAAAAGCAACAAAAATTAAATTTTAGAAAAAAAAGATTGAAGAAATTAAGCAAAATTGTGCACAAAACAAAGAAAATCTCTATAGGATGCCGAGGGGGACGAATGTTAGCAAAAAAGCAAACAGCAAAAGCGAAAGGCAGCTAAAATTTATTGTATTGTGCACCCTCGCACTCGCACCAAGAGTGTACTCCTTCTCTTTCACACAAGTACACTTCTTAATTTTCTTTCTCTCTTTTTTTCTCTTTTGCTCTTGCTGAGTGGCCACTCAAGTCACTAAGAGAGACATAGATATATATATACTTATGGTATGCGAGGGCATCCTAATGAGTATTTAAGCCTAAGAAAACAAACTTATTTTATGAAATATATATATATGTATATATACTGTATGTATATCAATATCAATGCACCATATGATGGTTCTCCTGTTGTCTTGACTATTGTCAATTTTCTGTAGTTCAAAGAGATCACAGCGGTACCGAGTACTTATTGATCGCCCCTCGTATACGTAGTTTGCACAAAAACAACAGCTAGTAAATTAGCTGGAAAATAGTGGAAAAAGTGTGCGGCAAAATGGCGGACGCCAAAAATGTAAAAAAAAAACAAAAACAACAAAAGAAAATAGAAATGGCAAACAACGTGTTATACAGGTGAAAGTAAAACAAAAGGTGTAAAAAATCCGTGTTCTCGGTGGGTGAGTGCTAGCATGAATAAGCACCTAAGACGACGACATTGAGATAAGAAACTGCATTAGCATTAATTGCCGTTGCATTGAGAGGTGCTTTTTAAAAGGTTTTTCTCCTGTTTTCTTTTGGAATCTAAAATTGACTTGACTTAAACAGAAAAAAAACTGAAGAGAGAATTTAAAAAAGAAATTAATTAACCTTAAGAAAAAGAATTAAAATGAGAGAGAGACTGCAGAGGGAACTTATAAGTTATCGATATACAAGTACTCGATACCTCAACAAAGAAATTGCATAGTTGCATAAATCGAAATCTTATCGGCTTTTATCAAATGATTTATAGTATATAGCTTTTAATTATTTCAACATAGCCGCCCTGCGACCTAGAAATTCTTATTGCAATCAACATTTTAATTAATAGATGACAGTGTATTTTTTTATATCGTTTTTGTAATGGATTTCTGATTGGAAATCTTTTCAAGGGATTTCACTGCAATCGACTGCAATTTGCTGACAATATAAAAACCTCGAAGCCAAACGATGCTGTTATTTCTATTATTTTCAGCTATGCGCATTAAGATTGAATCAAATCGTTAACGCATAAATGAACCGGCTTCTCTTAGCCCTTACCCCTCTACTATATGCGAGTATAAACTATTGTCATCAAGCTGCAATTTAATTTTCAATTACGCGATGGCTGCCAAAAAAATTCGACTCTGGCGATGACCATTCCAAACTTGCAGTCTCAATAATTACTCAAACTGTCGCCCGTGGCTTACGACAGCCCTGTCTGCTCTCCTTTCACAGGCCCTTCATTACGAGTTGCATGTTGCGGCCAAACCCCACAGGAGACTCGTTTGGTCATTTCAATACCCTGTACCCATTGAATACTTATGATAGGCTATAATGGGATTGAGAATGAATACAAAACATGATCTAATCTGATCTACAGACAATACTTAGATTTCTGATAAGAACAGATTAATATCTTTCAGAATCTTATATCATTGTTTTAGCAAAATGGGTGCTATTACAGGGTATCTTCTAGCTGAATACCTGTGCTTGCAGTTTTCGTTTTCGTTTGTGTTGTTATTGTTGCCGTAATTGTTTGTCAGGGATGTCGTTGTCTTTTTACTGTTGTTGTCGTAATTGTAAGTGACATATTGAAGTCCCAGTTACCCCATTTGCCAGTTTTTTATCTGTCCAGTTACCCAACGCCCCCTGCCCCCTATGCACCCCCATCAACAGCTTTCAATGACAACTCACAATTAAGTGACAATCAGTTGGGCAGTTCCAAGCGCTAAGCGACAGTTGAGTTTGTTTTTTATTGCGTACTTTGCGGTTGGCACATTGAGAAATTGAATTTGTGTTGCATAATTCATTGACTCACACACACACACAGAGATATGGCAATATCTAGAGTATCTGGGCAAGCGGAATAAGATAAACGCATCTCGTTTATTACAAAGTCACATTTAAATTCATTTTCGATTTTTGGCTTGCTGCGTTTTTGCCCAGAGTCGTTTTCGCTTCTTTAGCAAACATTTATCTTCAATGTTTGCCCATTTCATGTTGTGTTTGTGTGTGTTGAGTGTATATGTGTGTGTACATGTGTGCATACTGCTTGTTGTCTTTGCCATCGACAGTAAAAAGCATTTAAAAAGACACAAATTATAACGTGCTCTGCACAGAACTCAATTGAATTTGACATTTTTATGGTAAACATTTTAAACACTGTTCTGGAAAACGTTTTCCATAAAGATCATGACCAAAATCTTAATGTCTTACATAAAGCTAAAGTGTGTAATCTTCTCTTTTATTAATGATACTTAAAATTTATTTTAGTAGAAATGAAATCGTTTCTGTTTCAAATAGATTTTCATATTGAGAACTCTCCCATTTCCGAGAAAGCCAATACAAATAAATCATTTAAAACAACTGACCTCAAATCAAAGCTACGCAAAAGGGTTGAATAACTTGAGCTCAATTAACTTCAGTTAGCCAGAATCAAATTCGGCATACATGGCTGAATAAACAGCACTCAAAATGCACACGTTTACACCCACACACTTGCACACATGCACACACCCACACATCAATCAGTTATATATACACACACAAGCATGATATATGTTTGCATTCGACAATCAAATAACATGGCTTTCAACGAGGACAGTTGCCATTTCTCACGGCATGTGGCATATGTAAATTTTTCGAGGGAACTCACTGACTTTAATTACCTGTAGACAAGCCAACCCTTGGCCCCACGTAGCCCCCAACGCATTTCCCCCCATAACTCTTGTAAACAAGACAGCGGGAACCATGCCAAAATTGACTCAACGAAGACGAATACGAAAGCCCAAAAAGGATACGAATACGAGGACGGAGTGTACCGCATATCGAATACGAGAACGGGTCTAGGCATTTCCCATTAATTAAATAGTGGCAAGACTGCAACCTTGTCGACTGTTTTAACATCTTGCCACAGTCGCTGGGTCACAGTAGCTGTGGGTGTACAAAGGCTTATGGCTACTTAGCAGTGGCTTTTATGGCCATATTTTGCATATTAAAACTCAAGTTGCCATTGATTCCCCGCAGTCGACTTTTAAATGTGAAAGTTGAGATTTGCTTTTAGCCAGCATAAAAAATATCCATTAAGTCTGTATTGCTCTGGCTAAAAGGTTAAAGGTAAACTTCCATTACGGTTAATGTACACTAGGGATATCTCTCCCATAGAAACTAATTATTTATTTAAATGAATGAAAAATCTACATTTTTATTAGACAAACTGAACCAATTCCTAAGTTGCTGAAATGCTAAAAAATAGTTGTAAAGGTCAGTTGTAAACTACCGTAAGTAATTAGTTTATATTCCCTATAAATCTGCTGTTGCTGGTGCCAAATTTATGCAATATCGATTGTGCGCTATACTCGATACGCTGTCACTTTTAATACACTCACCACAATTGTGTTGGCAAATGTCCCAAACGCACATCGAATTGAAAAATCTCAATAAGGCATGGCAACATGTTCGAGTTAATGAAATTTATAAAGCAAAATGTCATATTTAACGCTTACGAGTATCACGAGCTGTTGACTGGCACGCACAAGCTGCACCCTGGGCAAAATAGCTAATTTTTCTGTCAGAAAGTGCTGTTGCTAGGGAAGTTAACGTAACAGAAGATGTTAAGTTAACAGCTGTCTTTGAGAATATTATAAGAAATAACTTCCTATATAAAACTGATGTTTAAGTTTTTATTATTTTTATCCACAAATAGTTTAGTTCGTCCACTGTACATTGACAAAATCAAGGCGTAAATTAATTTGCATAGCATACTTGCAAGCGCTTATGCTGTCAGCGTGACATTGTTGTTGCTGGCTGCAACATGTGTAGAGCACATGTGCAACAGAACGCATGTAGCCAGTGCCAAATAGTTTCTGTGTGTGTATATGTGTGTTTGTATCTGTGTTTAATTGCAAAAATGTAGCAATCTTTTAGGCACTGTAAGCGAATGGCTTTTGTTATGTCAGCTGCCACTGCTGTGTGTAAGTGAGGGTCTCTGTTCGCCATGTTATTGTCTATTAACGGCCCTGACTGCAATCCTATGTGTGTGTGTGTTTGTGTGTGTGTGTGTGTGTGCGTGTTACTAGTGTGTATGTGGCTTTTGCATGAATCTGTATTTCATTAAAATTTCATCTGCATCGTTCAACGAGTGACTTTTTCCGCTTTGCGCTGTTGAATTATTGAAATTTTCGGGTTCGCAGTTGCCAGTTTTGTTCTGTCGTTACGCTTCCAACTTCCCTCTACCTCTTCAACTAAAAAAGAAAACGAAACAAAAAAGAATACAGCAAAAAAAAAAAGCAGTGTCAGTTTGTGCTGCTGCAGCTACTACATTTGCATATGAATTCTAGCAGCTGCAGTAGTTTTGTGTAACTTTTGGGTTTTTTGTGGGTTCGCGAAATGGTCTCTGACACATTCATACCTACTCCCATGTTCACACACAACTCATGCATACAAAAGACACACAGTCTTACACTCATGTGTAGCCATCTCTTGGCTTGCATTTGAATTACGGCTTAGCAGTTCTGCAACATGGCTTATGCGACTATAAGCCATAAATACTTGCCATGTTTGCATTACTCACAACAAATCTAGCCGGAGATTTGCAACGGTTCCAAGCGGAAATCTTTACACTTGACTTGGCTGTGAGCTTTCCCTTGAAGCATTGATGCATTGAAGTCCCTTCAAATTGATTTAAGCTGAATATAAAATTAATATGAATGAGACCTTGCTATGCAATCTTCTGGAAATTTTCAACATTTATAACTTATTTCGTGTATAGACAGAATCTATTTAACTTGTGCATCAACCGAAACAGAAGTTGAAATTTGCTTGAGGGCTGTTGTGGTTACACGTTGCGCATAAATTCAGCAAGTTAAAATCAATAAGACAAAACTAAACAAAAGAATAGACTTATATATAAAGCAATAATAAAACATAAAAGGCAATTAAAGCCCATCAAATTGCAAAAGTTAACGAAATAAATTCTACCAAAACAATACAATAAAGCTCTACATAATAAATGATTAAATACATACATCATCAAAATTGCATTTATATAGTATACAGATTATGTCGGATAACGAATTTATGACTAATGTCGATTTGTGGCGCTGCAACGTTGCTTAATTGAATTTCCAATTGAGTTTCCAATTGGATTTCCCTCCACTTATCACATTTGTTTCGTGCCGTCAATTTAAATCCACTTTGAAGTGCAGCTAATAAATCATCTAACATCAGTTTGAAATTGTATTAGACAGTGAATAAAAGTGTTCTGTTTGATATAAAATGGACACATAAAGCAATAAAATATCAAAAGTGTATATCAATTTTTTTTAAATTTATTATTCCAATCAAGCAGCAAGTTTTGAAGGACTCAAAGTTACTATTCTTGTGCTAACTGCATACACTTAAAGGATAAACAATAAAAATAAATAACAACTGCAACATATGTGATATGAACGTAATACATCTAATAACTAAAGTATAGTCTAAACCAACATAACGACAAGTGGCAGCACAAAGCGAAAACAAATAAAATTTAAAAGAAGGAATTTGACCATTGGAAATAAAACACTCGTGAAAGCTTTAAATATATTTTCTACAAACACGAAAACTAAAAACTGTTAACGTATATGAATAATGCTTAAATTTAACGCACCAAATGTGATCGAAAAAGATTAAATTAATAAACAAAAGTTAATTAAGAATCAATTAAAAGTAAAAACAACATTGCCTTCTTTCGTTAATCGAAATCGTAGCTTAAAAACTAATCGTAATCGTAAGCTAACAATAGACTCTAGGATTTGAAAGAATAGTTTAAAGAACAAGTACGAGTTATAAGAACTTTTCTACAGTAAATTAGTTAGGCAATGCATAGACTAAGTCGGGCAATCAGTTATGGCAACGTGATAGTGTGCTTACGTTAACGTTACGCCGAAGGCAGAAGGCAATACAAAGAGATCAATAAATGTTTATAGCTTTCAATGCGAAAATACAAACGAAAATGAAATCACCAACGAACACGTTGCTGCGTGACGTAAACGCAACGTAGCAACGAAGCAACGCAGTGCCGCGTTACGTTACGCGTTGTAACGTTAACGACAACGACAACGACAAAGCAATAAACACAATAACGCTAAACCGCATAACAATCAACTCACGTCATTGCCATAGAACTAGTTGACAAATCATCAGTTCTTACGTAACGTTACGTTACGTTACATCAAGTGCGCGACTCTCTACTCTACACAACAACGTCAACTGCCAGTACTGGAGACTTCAGCGTAGCGGCCATTTTGGACAACGGAGCAGATTGCAGATCAACGTTGGACACTCATCGACAACACAACATTAACAACAAGAACAACAACAACAACAACAAACACAACAACAACAAGAACGACTTAACGGAGCTACCAAGCAGAGCCGACCACTGACGATCGCCGCAGCACATCCTCACCCCGCCACTCAGCTGCGCCAGAGCTGAATCACTGACGCAGTTCCTCAAAGGCAACACGAAATCTAAGAACAACAACAACAAAAACAGCACAACAACAACACTTAGATAAATCCTTAAAAATACTTAAACTCTTTGCTTCTATGTATTTCTATAATCCTCCTCCTTGTGCCTAAACGAACGTGCGCTCATTATACGTTTTTCTTTCCTTCGTAACGTTGCGTTAATGTGTGCTGTGTGCAAAACGTAACAATTAACGTAATATAATTTGTTACGCAATTGGACGCAGCCACATGCATTTCTATTGACGAAACTCGTATTGCTTTTACGTGACTTTTAGTTTTGACGTATTTAAGCTCCTAAACGTAACCTGTATCATCCTATTGATTTCGTACCGTACACGTACACAAAATACAATTACAATTACAATTACAATTACACAAAAACAATAACAACGTAACAACTTTAACAAAAACAGACATATATAATATTTTGTTGATAGTTCCAAAAACCGTTTGATTGACATTTGGACAGTTGAACCGTAACGTTTAACCGATTTAACCGTACAACAAGCAAAAGACAACAAACAAGATGCAGGCCGCATTGATGCTAAGATCGAAATCTCGGGTGGCGAGAAGAAGAAAGCTACGAAAATTAGGTGGAAGACTTGAGTTGCCTAGTAATGTAGCAACTAAAGAAATAGCTCCATTTCCTCGTTATCCACCTGAGTCATGGGTAATAATATAATATACAACAAATCAAATACAAAACTAAATTAATTTATACCACATTCTCTCTATAAATAGAAAGGCAAACAAACATAAAAAAGAGTAAAACAAAAGTACCTTTAAACCATTTTTAAATTGCTTTCTATAAGTAACTACTCTCCTCTCGTTAACTAAACTAAATGAAAGCAATGAGCGCAATCTCTTTAAAAGCCGTCAAATGAAAATCATCAGCTAAAATGAAATTCTAATGTCCAATCCCCTCCAACTACCTTCCCCACACCCTAAAAGAAAACTAATGAAACCCATAAACTCTGGACTATCTGACTATCCTTTCAAAACTTACTATTCCCTCTATTTATATATCTCTCATACTCTCTCTCTATCTCTATCTCTCTCTCCATCTCCATCTCTATCTCTATATCTATCTCTATATCTATCTCTATATCTATCTCTATCTCTGTCTCTAACTCTGAGTCCAAACAACATACTCAATTATGATTTTTTAAAGCCCAACAACAGTTATTCAAAGAGCATTTGTTTTTATTAAGTAGTGTGCCAAGAAGTGAAACACAAGTTCTACGCTAGGTTCTTATCCTTCCTGCTAGCTATCAAAGATTTACTCAAATTTAATAGTCCTGAACTAAAACCAATCCCTTTTTAATCTAATCTATCAAATGCTTGGAACGTAGCTGATTAACTTTGCTCTGTCTCGTCCATAGTCTTAACTTAACTTAGTAGTGATTAAAGTTAATAATCGATATATGAATCTATAGATATATTTCAAGTCTTGAGCGCTCTGCCAGCCAACTACTTAATGCGCTGTACAATTAGCTTAAAACCACCTTAAATCTTTTTTTCAACTCTCTAAGTATATATATATATATATATGTATATCTAAATATATATAGATATATAGCGCTTTTGCTCTAAGTCTAAGACACACCCTCTATAACACCCTCTCTATATCTGTCCCCTCTCTTTCTATGGCTTTCTATCTCTATCTATAAACTAATTTCTATAACTCTACAAATGCTGTTACCTTAAACTCCGTATCTCTCTTTCTCACCCCACCACAACCACACCTAGCTTTAAATGTAGTACCCCCTTTAAGTACCCGCACTACCCCGAAACCCCCAGATATATAAACACTTTCGCCTACCCTGCACTCGCTTCAAACTACCTATCTGTAAAGTAAACTCTGAAAACTGCCTAAATACCAACAACGTGTGTAGCACTTCACTCACTAAACTAAACTTAACTAAACTGTATCAGTCACAACTACTATTTAGAGCGCTCCTTCTATCCAACACGTTGCACCTTAAGCCTTTTTATAAAAACCTAGTCCAGTAGTACTAAAATCTATCAAGCAAACGCTTCTAACTATCTTCCACATAAAACTTAAACAACTTAAATCAACCAGTAAAAAACGAGCTATGAAATATCAAATACAAATTACCTACATAACAGATATAAAGCACATCAATCAATTTGCGAAACACACAACACATTTTTCAGTTGTAGTCATAGCTACTCGTATATCTTCATTTTCGAACTTGATCCATAGACCTATAGACTGTATATCGTTTATCGATCTATGCCTCAAGCTGTCTATATACACAAAATTAACTCAATCTTTAAATGCTCTTTTGTTTTATTCACCCAAACACATATCTAACTGCGCTCTGTCACTATCGCTTGCCGCTACTTACGTAACGTGATGCTCAAACGTAACGTGCATTACGCTACATTCTCGACATGACACAAATGCGCAATTGTTTTTCGTACTGGTATCTTTTACGTTTTTCGATAACTCACACATACTTTGCGTCTCGATATCATTGCAAATAATACGTAAACATAAAAACAATCATTACATCACGTTTACGTAACTATTCGTACTCTTTGCGTAACTAGAAAAACACATACGTGACTACGCCACCGGCGCCAATACCGGAGCCGCCGCCGCCACCGCCGGAAGTAAGTGACAATGAAAGCATTTCGTTAAAAAATTCTCAATTCTCTCCTCATTCACAATTCAAAACATATGCAACATGAATTCAAACTACTATCTTAACCCGTTTACCGTTTATAACGTTCACCACGTGCAATTGCCTCACGTGTTTTTGTGTATGTGTAACGTAATGAACTCTTACGTAATTGCCGCAATGCAACAACGTTGTGCCGTTTACGTTGACGTCTTGCAGTTGTTTGTAATTTGAAAGTACAATGAAAATGCCTGTAAATAAATCCATTGCTTTTGCCTTCAAATTTTTATTTTGTTTGTTTTTTAAATTGTAAACTGTCTGTAATCAACTTAAATCAACCATATTATTTTTTCAGTGTATTTTGTTTAATTTTCTGCTTCAACGCATTTGCATATAAAATATTTAAAACATTTTGTTGGTGCGCATTTTGCTGTCTGTTTCATTCCTTTTTTGTTCTCTGTTTTTTTCCTATTCTTTCGTTAATTTTGAGCGTTTTGATTATGCGAAAGCCAATAAAATGTTTTAAATATTTTATTAACTGCAAACCAGGGCCAAGAGTAGCCAAGAAGAAGAAATCGCTTAGTAGGTAAGAAAAGAAAAGAAAACAAAAAGAAAAGATTGCATTGAATATTTACAAGCATTTTCATTGCTTTGAATTGAACGACCGCCCTCCCTCCCCCTTGCCGTGTAGAGAGCAAGCGACTTGAACTGCAAGGGCTGCCAACTCGAACGAATAATGCCAGACTGCCAACTCATTTCATTATCAACAATTTACTACCTAGCCGCGTACACAAAATATTTCAACTTAACTTAATTCATTTTCAATGAAATGCAAATAAATGCATTAATTAAGCGGCCTCTTTGTGGAATTCATTGAACCGCTCCTGTGTTTACCAATTGTGGAATTCACTGAACCGCTCCTGTGCTTACCAATTCACCCGTATAATTATTATGTATAACTGTATTAACATATCAGTCGAGTAATTAACATAAATTGATTGGCAAAAGCCACAATTGTTTTCATATAATTCCAATTAAATGCAAGTATATTTTGTGTACGCATTCGTATCTGATCAGTTCATTTATATATATATATACTCGTTTAGTTTATGCTCATGTTATAGCTTTAATTTGATTTGTAGTCATACGAACAACAAATACAAAAACAATCCCAACACAACATACAAATCAAGAAACCAATGATAAACTAAAAGAAAGTATGCAACATTAACTAACAACAACAACAAACCACCAAGACAATGAAAAGAAAACAAACAACAAACTACACACATAAGCAAAATGCATTTAAATCTATAATTATCGAATGGTATCAAGTTTTCCCAAAATGATTCTGTAAAGCTTACTTGCCTCTCATTCCCGTTTTCGATCTAGGAGCTCAACTTGATTCAATTGCGAAATTTGTTCCACAAAGCCAAATGTAGAAAATAACGAGAAAAAAAAAGAAAAAGAAATATAAAAAAATAAAACCTTTCTACAAACGGTAAACCCAACAAGCACAAAAAAAGAAAAATGAAATTGAATGTTTTACAAAAAGTAAAAGAAATTTAAATTAATATTTTCGTTTTGACAACCAAATTCGGCTGCCAAAGCGAAAACCCTTTGCCCCAAATTGAAATGCACATTTTAATTTTGGCCCTAAAAACATTGACGATTATTTTATTTTTGTGGAACATTCACATTGAAACAAGCACTGAAAACTAAAAAAAAAGAAAATTACAATACAAAAAATACCGAAAGTATTTAAATTACGCAAAGAAAATACCGCAACGTGTACCCATAGTATGCTATAAGGTAAAGGTCCATAGGGGTTTATCCCTTTTTTTTTTGATTTGGGTTCTGTAAGTTGTCACCTGCCCAATTGCAGCACTCTGGGTAAGTCGGAGCTGGCGTGTTACCTAAATAATTACTAAATATTATAATACGATATACAAAATGTGTTCATAGTAGTTTAGCAAGCCTTTGAGTTTAGCTTTGCCGGCCCATCCATTTATATATATATAAATATATGTATTTACCGACGACCCCAAAAGAGAAATCATCGAAAATATCAACAACAACCAAAGTTCTTTTATTTATTATAAATAATTTATGGAGACTCTTTATTTGTTAAAGTAATTATTTTTCTGTATATTTTAGAAATTTCATATAGGGATAATGAGATTCCTGGAACTTATGCATATGCCCATATATATCCACCTTTACTCTACAATTAAATCTCACTATAACTTTTAGTGCATACTTTTTTTGAAGAGTTCAGAGATATTCCAAAGAGTTTGCAGCATTATTTCATTAATAAAAATCAATGTTAACATTTCATACTTACACTTGTTAAATTTGTTATTTAATTTTATTTTAATTTTTTTTTTTGTAAAGTCTCTCGCACTTTTACATATTACAGAAAAAAAAATGCTTTTTTTGTGGCGCTCATTTTAAAGCTTATTTTTTGGTACACAGAAACACAGAACAATTTGCTTATCGTTTCTTCTATTCTTGCTGTCTCCCTTTCTCTCTACTACTTGAGGCACGCACCAAAAAAATATAAAACAAAAAAAAGGAAAGAAAAACCCAAAGAAAATACCTCACACACACACACTCACACACCTAACACATTACTGTTAATTTTTTTCCTCAACGCAGGTACGCGACATCAAATTACAATTTATCATGCGCTCTCTCTTTCGCTCTCTCTCTCTCTCTCTCTCTCTCTCTCTATTTCTTTCTATAACTCTATTGCTCTCTCTCTCTCACACACCCAACCGAAAGTATGCAACGAGCTTGTCAAAAATTTCAGAAATATCCAAGCGACAATTAGGTACAGTCAAAAATTTAACGATTCAAATATTTGTCAGCAAAAAAAAATGTGCTCATACTTTATATACTCTATATATATATATATATTGGTGTCTAAACGTCTAATCGCAATGCTCTCTCTCTCTGTCTCTCTTTCTATATATCTCAAGTAAATATATATATATTGTAAATCTCTTTCTGTCTCTCTCTCAATCTCACTGTGCTGTGGCCCGTGTTCTGTATGTGACTAAGAACTTAGTAGCGTGCTAGGTTTAGTACATAGCTTATATGAGTATGCCTGTGCGTGTGTGTGTGTGTGTGTGTGTGTATGTGTATATATGTGACTTCAGTTACTTTCTTTGTGTGTGTGGCATATCAAATGTATCGTTTACTATCGCCAACTATCGTCTAATTATCAAGCAATATATCTGTCTTGCATGTTTCCATTGCCTTGCGCTCATTTTTCAAACTGCAATTGTTGTATCTCTCGCTCTCGCCTTCTATCTGTCTCTTTCGCTCGCTCTATTTCTATCTCTCTAACTCTATAACTATATTTCATACTTTATATCTAACTGTTTGTGCGTTGCTCGCATGCACTTAATTATACAACGAATTATTTAATTATATTATCATTTCGACTCTTGTTTACTTTTGTTCTACTTTTAACAAGTGGGCCAGCCAAACATTGCATGACATTTTACATGATGACAGCGACAGGCGGCGCTGCCAACTTGCTGCAAATACAAATATATAAATATAAATACTCCTATAAAGCTGTAAAAAACACCCTCTAAAAGTTTTACTACTAAACTAAACACTTGCTAAAGCAATTTTGATATGTTATTTGCACTGCGACAAAGATTTACTTCCTACTAACAATGCTTCAGTTTAGCTTTGTTTTTTGGCCTTGGCAAGGTGTTCTTGAAATATGACAGGGAATTATATACATATAGGGTTTACCTAACATTAGTTTAACATCATTGTCTACAAAGCCAGGGCTTGTGTATACCAACTGCTCTAGTCTTCCATCAACTCCGACTCAATTCTACACTTAAATCTAAAAATCTGTAAGTTTTCGATGTAATTCTTCTTGCTCGCGCCTGTTAAACTTCGTGTCTTTACACTGTGGTAAGCAAATGTACAAACAAGGTTAATATTAAGCAACTTGAACAATTTAACTAAACGCTAAGAAACTCTACGAAGAACCCTCGCAACGAAGCACGTCTTAACTTGGCTACTTTTGTCAACCGAAAGTTTTTTTAAGTTTCTCGACTGCACCAAAGACCATATCCTTTGGCAGCCAGTGCAACAACTGTACGGAACTGCAATCGAATGGAACCGAACCCCCTTCCCAGCACCTCTGCCCCCTCTGGTTGCCCTTTGCTTTGTTTTTCCGCACATGTCAAGTGAGTCCTAGCGCTTGGCACAGCACTTTAAAAATTTTATTGCGAACAAATTATGTAGCATATTTTTCAGCGCTCGACACTTCGCCCTTTCTCCTTTCCCTTGAACCCTGATTTATGTCAGTCGCGTCGACGACGTCGTTTAAATGTGAAATTGAGCGTAACCAAAGGCAACTACTATCTGATCGATCGAGGGCCAAGACCCAAGTCTTGGGCTCAGGCCAGACCCGACGTTGGATAATCTTTAATCAACCTGCGACAAGCGTTCAATTAGCAGTGCATTTGGTCGTCTCGTCTGGCGACTCGGCAGTCATTTGACATTTTCATTTGTAAAAGAGAGGAAAAACAGTGGAAAAATAAAGAAAAGCAAAACTAAAGCGACGTTTACATTTCATGGCCGGAAGCGCCGCAAAAGAAAAGCTGAAAGAAACGTTTACTTCCGCTGTGCGTCCGCACCATAACAGAAAACTAAACTCATACCTATACACACTTGAATCATACACACACACATACAGACAAACACACATATACATACAAACAATCGCTGGCACATTTAGCCGCAAAACGACTTTAATTTGCGGTGCCCATGGGGTAGATCCTTCTAAAACTTCATACCCCCATCCCCAAACCAAACACTCCTGGTCCGAATCCGATTCGGATTTCATTATACAATCTGCGCTTTGCCTTTGCTTCCTGGTTCCGTAACAAAACTTGGCTATTTTACTTCTGTGGTTTTGCCTTTAAATTGTTTTGTTGGTTTGCATCTTCTTTTTTCTCTATTTGAATTCTAGCTGCTCTCAGCATATCCTTGAATGCTTTGTGTGTGTGCGTGTGTGATTCATGTGTTGCTCGTGTCTTTTTTTGCGTTCAACGCGCTTTTAAATTCAATTTCAATTTCACTTTCGATTCAATTAGATTTCGTTGAAGCTGCTCAAGTAATATTATTGGAATATAAGAACCTATAAAAGAGTCTATAAAGCTCTAAGAAAATAAGCTATATCAAAGCAGATCTGATAGGGTTAAGATTCACAAATAATAGAAAAAATATATATATTATAAATAAACTTATTGAAGAAGATTTTTCTCTGCGCAGAGGATGCTAGTTGAGCAGGGAATATATGTGAAGCTATGGATATTATCCTAGAAGCATATCCAACAGCTATGGGCACAGGATTTCCACTAGACGAGGCAGCTTCAGAATTTAGGGCTGGGGGTTAAAAACATTATTTAAATTTATTGCAAAATATAAATTTATTTTTTATACTTTCCACTTTGGGCAAGCATGTCCTGCAGCATTTTTGACTTTAAGGACCCTTGACTGGTCACCTTGCGGTGCTTTTGAAGTGGCATTATTGGCCCTAATGAACTGCCCCGGACCTGGACCTGGACCTGGTCCTGCTACAGCCGACTGCTATTTAATGCTGATTTGTGTAGCAAATTTACTGCAAAGCCTCTTCACAAGCCTTCAGCCTCTGCTCCCCTGGCCCTGTGCCAGTTATGGGCCTAGCATAGCTACCCAGCTAGGCGGCAATATACTTGTATACTCGTACGGCCATAGATGGAAACCAGTGAGGGCAAAAACCATTCGCCGCATGAGCTGTGAACACCTTGAGAATTTTTTGCTTCAGGGCTGCGATGGCAAAACAAAAGAAGCATCAACACGCGGATGGGACGTGGTCCTGTGCCTCGAGAGAAAGGGTATATAACTGGTAACTGGCAACGCGTTCAGTGTCATTTAGTGAAATTGCCTGTAATGTCTCTGTGCCTGTCCCTGAATGCCAGCCTCCTTTCCACTTTTCCACTTTCTCGCTTTCTCTTACTTTAGCTTAGCTCCCGCCTCACCCTCCTCTTCCCTAGACAGTCGCATTGTCTAACCAACACTTCTGGCAAATGGAGGTTTTTCTTTCTTTATGCGCTTTTCCGTGTGTCCGTGTGTCTGTAGCAGCTGCAGCTTTCACTACTGCAGCTGCATTTTTCATTAGCCTGCGCACTTTTTACTAGGATGCTTGGAATTTCGAGTATAGACAGCAGTTGGCTTGGCTGCCAACCCACCTGTGCGCTACCTGTACGCTACCTTTAGCTGCCGCTGGCTGTGCCAAAGCTTTTGATTGTTGATTTTCAAGTGCATTTTGCACTCGATTCAACTCAAGTCGCTGCTTTCAGGCTGCATAATAAACTTGCACATATGCCAAGTCCCAGTCAGGAGCTGTTGACGTCGACGTGCACGTGCACGTGGATTTCGTAATGTATGCTGAATTATGGCATCACTTTGGATATAAACTCTAAAGTTACCTTGCCAGGTTTGTTTGCATTTCGAATCAGTATAATACGAAAGGCTTGGCATAACAGGATTAGGTGTTCTCATTGAAAATGTCGTTAAAAATGTTCTTTTCTAAACCTAAACTCATGGAAGTGTTGATTAACTGAGCTCGTTACCTCAGTTAAATAATAGTTAAATGTGTTTGCAAGTTCATACGCAAATTATACACATATCCACTTATTGATGTCTCATTCATTCAATTTGACTTCCGCTGCGTTTCGATTGTCAACTCCGGCATACGTCCACATTGTTATTACCTTTGATAGACCTATAATTACTTATAACCCATTCTATTCTGGCCAAGTACGAGTACTTACAGCAAGTTAATGGCAAACAATGGCCGGACAATCAACGAGAACCGTCAACAATAATAACAATCAATGAGGCACGATAAATAGCTGTCATTATTGCGGCACATTTCCTGTGCCGCCGCTTGTTGCAAGCTAATTTTAATTTTCGTCGCCGTTATGCGGCACAACTATTAATTATTATGCAACCAATCAATGGCAGCAATCGGTACAACAAATCCCAGACTGCCAGCTAATTATATCTATTAAAGCTCGCGTAGTAGTTAACTTAAATACCAAAAGAAAATGTTGCTCTAAAGAGAAGCGATTAAGGATAAAAGGGATTAAGGATTTTATCCTATTTATTTATTAGATGACAATCAGCGCACAGCAAACTCAATTCTATGTTGAGAACGGAACTAAACCAGGCAATTAACTTCTCCTCCGTTGAGATTGAATCCATCTAATTGATTCCGTTTTTCCACAATGTCCCGATATGTGATAAGAACATCTTTTTCGGCACTGATTTTGCCAGCCCAAATGTTCATTAAAGTCAAAATAATCTTGTTTAAATATAAAGTTATATTTTCGAGTTAGGCTCAGCAGGGTGACCATATTTTTAAGCTGCCGCATTACTTCGATTTGCTATAAAAGCGCCGCAAACACATAACATAAAATTTTGTAGCCTACTTTTTGGGGCAGCTACACTTTGCCATCAGATTGGCTGCTATTTGCTTCCGTGTACGCTGTTCATTAACGTGTTGTCACCCGCCAACAACAACAAACATAACAAAAAATAACAACAACAACAACAACAACAACGAATCAACCTAATGCCAAATTAGAAGGAAAAGGAAAGTTTTAGAGGCTTTGCAGTAATTTCTTCAACATTTTTGGCTACGTTGCGTGTGCTCAAAAGCTCTGAAGGTAGTTTGGGTGAACTTTGTAGCCCATATAAACAGCGAATATATGAGGATATGGCCCATATACTATATACATGTTTAACGATTAGTTCGATAGCCTATTGGCAAAAGGTGAAAGTTTAATGAACACATGGCGTGATCACGACCGAAACTGTAGCTGAAAATGATATGCAAAATACGCGTATTGGGTGCAAATTTACAATGTGTCAGAGCCACGTGTCTGTCTCCCAAGTTGGCTAAAACATAACAATAGCAACAGCAACAACAGTGTGATTAACAATAACTGTAATTATTCTTGTGGGCTCTACAATGGGCAACTTAATGATGGCAAATTATTTTTATGTTAGACGTTAGGTTCGCTTGAAGCAAGTGGACAAAACACTGTACAAACACACCTACCAGTTGGCCAACACGTCTGCCCACATACCAACTTGAGCTATTCCGAACTGAAGGCTATCAAGGAGAAAGGTGAAAAAAAAGAAACATTTTGTTTACAACCCCCTCAGCCGACAGCGTGCAAAGACTGCGTGAAATGCGTGTATTTTAGTGGGGGCGGCCAATGTAGCGCCTCGTCATTCGTCAATCAGCGTCGCAAATTGTTGATTACACCTACAACAAGTCAAGGGCAACATACAACAGTTACAGTTATGTGCGGCACCTCCATGACGCCCACAGTGGCCCACAGCTCCACACAGCTGCGATCGATAGTTTCCATGTGGCTGCGATTTCGCACACGAAAACCAGAACGAAACCAAAAGCGAAACTCAACTCCGTCGAGCGTGCGACCTGAGGCATTCACATACTAAACCAAATGCTATATATGACAAACCTACATATATTTTAATATATATAGAGATACATATGTATAGTATATATGCTACATATCTATTGGTTCTGTATATAGGACAGTATATCTGTACGTTTGTATAATTTTATTTGCCTTATTACTAACACGCAGCATATTTAGTAGCTGGCTTAGCGGCTGTCCCTTGTTTATCGTATAGCCCATAGGTCTGAGGTTTTACAATGCCCATTACCATGTCTAAATGTAGGTCTATCTTTCTCTGTCTGTCTGTGTGTTTTAGGCTGCATTTGTGTGTGTGTGTGCAAGCTAAAATGGCATTGACTTTTGTTTGTCTGATTTGCGCCGAGTTTACTTTAAAAAGCAAATATTAAAACATACAAGTCCTACATGACGTATTCCTACTATACAGTGGAACCTTTACTTAACGAACTTAGACATATTTTATTGCATTAAAAGAGAAATTATTTCTATACCAGTATAGATAAATTTGATTTCATATTTTTTTATTATAATTGATCAGAAGCAACTGATTTGTTCTTATAGTCAGATTTTGGCTCCTGTCGTCCCTTACTCCTTCTGTCTGTCTGTCCCTATACTTAGCTCTTCTTCTTCTTATCGTTAACATAATTCATGAATTATTATTTTTATTTTTTTCTATATTTTTTTTATAATTTTTAGCTATTTGTTAGGAACACATATTTCACTCTGACTGACAGCTGGTCCACAACTTGGACAATTTTCTCAATAATTTCTATACTATGTCCGCATGATTGATCTGATGAATGAACTTATATATACTATAATATATGTTATCTTGTCTGTTTTTGTGTGCATTTAATATTTCAGCTGCGGCATGACATAATTTCTTTTATTTTAGCGTTAAGCTTGTGAAATAATTAATACTCTACAAATATTTGTATGCAGTTCAAGTTGTGTCTTGCCGTGCGATAATCTTCCCCAATTTACCATATACTAACTAAGTGTTTTTTCAAGTGTATTTCTTATGTTTTATTCATGTGTTGACATTTTCACTCTTTCTACCTTAACTAATCTATCTCTCAATTTACTTGGTGTGTTCTTTTTCCATGTTATATTTTCATATCCTTACTGTTAACTGTTTAACCCTCTACTTAACTCAATGTGTGTTTATGCCTTTTACTTACAAAAAGAAAAAAGAAAAATTGAAAAATTGGATATGAATTCTTTATAATTGGCTGCCAAGTTCATATTTTATATTGTTGTTGTAATTGATGGCGAATCCCAAGTAATGCGTAATGCGTAATGCGTAATCCGTAACCGAAAACCGCAAACAACTTTATGAAATTAAATATTGAATTGAATTGGATTGAAAATTGCAAATAGAATTGGAATTGATATTGAATTGAAATTTAAAATTTGATTGCTTTTGCATTAGTCGTTACTCTTGTGATGAGTTGAATATTTATATATATATTTATTCTTTTCTTCTTCTTATTTTGTGTATTGCTTTTGAATAAATATTTGTATTAGCCAAAAAAAAACAAAGAAAAAAAACAAAAGTAAAAAAATCAAAAGAAAACCCACCGAGCATTGCTCTCACACAGTCAAACTAACCACAGTAACTGTATATATTTTCTATGCATTTGCCCCACCAACCACCACAACCAACCACCACAACTTGCCACCAAAACACACAAATACCGAACACACCACGCTCTATGTGTGTGTGCGTGTGTGTGTGCGCGTGTTGTATTCGTCGCCATCGCTGTCGCTGTATATCGTTAATCGATATCGCCTTTGATGTTCATGCTCGTTGTCCATATCGATATCCCCCCATTCGATAACTGTAATCGATCACAGTGCGCTCAGGGACGCGCCGCTTGGCTGGAGCGTGGCCGCCGCTGCAGCGTACAGGAGCAGCAACAGCAGCAGGCCACCTGCCACCGACGCTGGGTGAAGCGTAACCGAGTAAGTTCATCTCACGTAGAGCCTCACATAGTGCTGTCTTGTGTATATACCTATCTATCTATCTATCCATATCTATATATTATATGTAGTAGTATAGCTAACCTCCTAAATAAAACACAAACAAAACAAAACTTAATCCCAAAAACCAAAAAACTAGCAATTGGTGCAAAACTTATTATCTTATTTTCTCACTATTTTTTCTTCAACTGCATCTTATTTAACAAATTTCTTTTCGATCACCCCTCGCTCACAAGCAATGTTCAGCGCATTCAACGCTAGGTGGCGCAGGATACTCGTACGGCACGAGTCGTACCTATAGAAACCATAATTGCCATTTTTAAAAGCTCAAAAATATTCGTACAAAACGTTTTCATTTTAACTGCGATTTTCATGTCTTTTTTACCCATAAGCCCAGCCATATAAATAATATATTATATATATCCATCAACTCCCCCGAGTGCTATTCCATCAATTGTTCAACAGCAGCTGAGATAAATTCATCATAAAGGAAACATTTGGGATTAAGCTTTTCACTTTATCTCAATTTGTTGTGCACAACAATGCTGGGACGGCGCTCGGACTGAATTTAGAGTATATATTTAATTAATAAATATCTATGCCTTTCCCCTGCCACCAGATACAAGATGCCTCTTTGGGCGGCTCCTCGGACGATGAAGATTTTCTGGGCGTACTGCGTGGTCCCAGCACCTTTGCGAACGCCTTCCTCTATGTGGGCCTGGGCACAGTGGCACTGGGCCTGGTCATTGCATTTGTTGGCACCGGCGAGAAGGGTTTTAAAACAGTGGAGCTAAGACTTATAGGGCCCTCTCTCATAGGCAATAAAACAGTTGTGCTCATCCCATTATAATCAATTGATTAATTCTAGTTTCCCACACACAGGACTGGGTCTGATTTGTTGCATTTTACGCATTCTCTTCTGCATCTGCCCATCCCACTGCATCTCATCCAGCAAGAAGACGCGCAAGAAAAATGGTAACAAGATCGATGCGGACCACACGACCTCCCTGCTGCGCAATGAGAGCAAACGCGTCTCCATAGCCCGTGGCCCCAGTGTGCAGGTAGGAGCAGACAAAATGGTAACTTGACATCTTAGTTCTCTGACTAATCCCATAGTAGATTCCCTAAAGAAGTTTCAGCTGGTTCGCGTAGTTAGCATTGGGTTTACATTTTCGATAAATTAATATATTTCCCGTTGCTTTTGATAACAGCCAAAATATCCGATAGCACACAAGCGTAGCCAGAGCAAGATGCTGAACGAGGGCATGGAGGCACTGCGTCAAATAGCCACCACATCACTCTTCATGCAGAACGAACAGAAGACGGCCATTAATCGCGTAGTGCCCATTATCAATGAGCCGGAAACCATGGATCACATGGGTGGTAAGTATATAGAAACTCAATCTGAATAGAAGATAATAACTGATACTCTGATTAACCAGCAGATGCACCATTGGAGATGAGGAAGCTGCAGACGGCGCTTAGTATGTGCGAGATGAGCGATGAGGAGCAGGAGCGGGAGCAAGAGAGGCAGCAGCAGCTGCAGTTTGCCAAACGTACAACAACAACTACAACAACAACAACAACTGCCGTTACGAGTAGTACCACCAAAGCAACATCCGCAAGTATAACCAAAGCACCAACAGTCCTGAGCACCGTAGATGAGAGACCCAATAGCAAACTGGTGCGTCAACGTGTCGCAATGCAACAGCAGCAACAGTTGCAGCGACAACAACATCAGCAACAGCAACAGCGACCGCAACTGGAGCAATCTCAGTCGCTGTCATCCTCCTCCACAGTAAGAGACTCACTGGATGGCGTCGTGGTCGTCGAGGAAACCTCGCTGATAGACACGGATATTGTCTCGCCAGCGCCAGCGCCAGCGCAAGTCCCACTACCCAGCAGCTGCAGCACCGGCGCTATACCAAGACTTAAAAGCAACACCGTAGCATTCACCACTCCCGCACCAGCAACAGCAACAGTAGCTGCGGCACCGCCCGCCCAGAGACCGGGCATTGCAACGGGTGCCACACCCAAGACGACGACGCCCACCACCACCAGCAGCAGCAGTTACAGCAGTTACAGCTACAGCTCGCGTCTGACCAGCTCCCAATCCCATCCCACGAACTATGATCTGCCGCCGGCGCAGCCACACACCTACTCAGCAGCTGCAACGGTACGCGGTCCGCTGGGCATGACGCTGACCGGCTCCAGTTCCGTGTATACCATGCCTGCCAGTCGAATAAGTACGGCCATGCCGAACAGCACCACGACGATCAGTTTGCTCCCGTTACCTGCGCCGCCGGTATCCTCAACGGCCACCATACCCGGGCAGGTGATGGAACCCACGGGCATTGCCACAACAAGTCTGAGCATACTGCAGCCGTTGCCGGCGGTGCGGCCAGCAACAGCTTCCTCAATCACAGCCACGTCAGCGTCCATATTTGGTAGTACTGTCCGCACCACGGATCCCAAATCACAGCCGTCATCCGCCAGCAGCACAATGGGGCGCAGCAGTTTGCTATTGGCGCCACCGCCACCGCCGCCATCTAGCAAATTTGAGCCGGAGCTGGTGCTCAGTCCGGCGAAGCTTGGCCAGTAAATTGCGACAGTTAGTTACGATTTTAGTTAGGATTTCATGCAGCCACAACTTATGTCTATGAATATGTCTAGGATCCATTTTGTGTGTGCGCGTGTCT
Organism: Hirtodrosophila trivittata; assembly: GCA_035045065.1. Lineage (NCBI taxonomy): Eukaryota > Metazoa > Arthropoda > Insecta > Diptera > Drosophilidae > Hirtodrosophila > Hirtodrosophila trivittata. The sequence goes on from JAWNNK010000856.1 coordinate 4,919,270, forward strand.
GTATATATGAGGAGGTGTGTGCGTGTCTGTGTGTGTGTTTGCGTCTTAGAGTGTATATGAGTGTGTGCATGCGTAGCTATTCTCTTTTGAATGTGCCACAAGAACAAGCAAATAACTAAAACAAAACAAAACGTAGTCTAAAACGCCCATCAGTCGTGTTCTGAATTACGAAATCTCCAATATTCTTTTACTTACAGAAATCTTATTTAATTTCTCAGAGTTCCAAAATGATTATAATACTTATTTATATATATATTTTATATTGTCTACCTATTAATTACATTATTTTATTTTATTTTATCTTATTTTCATTTTCAAAACTTTACAAACCCCTTTAATAATTTTCTTTTTATTTACTTTTTTTATTATTGATTGATTGATTTGACTTTAGAACATGACTGAATGATACCATATTGATCAACCTTATAAAAGCTTTAAGTGTCTATTAAATTTCTAGGATTTGCTCCTTTTAAATGTATATCTGTCAATTTCAAATGAAATCCTTCTACTGCTATTAGTGTCTACTTGAACTATATTCTCTTCCCAAGGATCCTCTGAAGTGTCCCCATTTTCTGTGGCAAATATTTGGCCAAGTGCTCAGCATTATTAATTGCCAACCCGCATTGTCTAAAGCTATCCCTATATTAGTCAGGGTATTATAAAGTTTGTATACCAACATATCGTTAAATAAATATACAACAAATAATATAATATTTATATGGAAAAAAAAAACAAAGAAATGATGGAACGAAAAAACAAAAGATAATGAGGAAAGCCGTTGTCCAAATGCTCCTTCAGATCCACTAACATCTAAAGTTCAATAAGGACTTGTTCATGGGCAATAAGATCATTAAAAAAACATAACTCTATAACTAATTAGATATGTACCCCAAAATTGAATATCGATGTAACTACTTCAACTAGTTCAAAGTAACAATTATAATGGCCCATGTCAAACCATTAAAAGAAGTAGAAACAAACCCGAAGGACATAGATCATGTGAAACTCAAACCCAAAGCAATTCATTAAAAAAAAATGTTGTAAGAGCCTCCAAGAAATGTCATAAAAATATATAACTGGTATTAATTTCTGTTCTCTTAATGCAATAACTAAAACTCATCATATTTATTATTTATTATTATTCCCCTCAGACACTTTCCAAAATTTAAAAAACAAAATTCAAACAATCGATGGCTCTTTCAACTTGAACAATAAAAAAGTTAACAAATGATATGAAAATGAAAGTTAAACAAATTAAATAAACAATGTCAATAATCAAGTACCAATTGGGCAAATAATAGTAACTACTTAAATGATATAACTATGTTAAACAAACAAACCAGATGCAACTAATAGAGAAAAGTATAAAAACGGAATATGAATTAGTATGTATGTCAGTCTATATGTATGTGCATAATAAAAACAGATACATAACAAATAAAAGTGAAAAAACAAACAAAATGTTGTATTTATAAATATTTTAATTTTTATTATCAAACGATATTAAAAGATATATACAAAAACTGGTTATCTACAGGTCAGTAACTACTTTAAGAAGCCCGAAACGCTTCATCTTAGCAGAGCTCACAGACAGAAGGATTTTATAATCATCTATAAAAAATAGTTAAGAAGTCCTTATTTAATATTTATAGTAATAAATATATTAGTAGCTAATCAAAGTTAACAGTTGGTCCTTAAAATATATAAAATAAAGTAACAAATAATAATAATGAAGATGAAAGACAGCGACATATGAGTCTTTCTTTGATATTCATCCACACTTATGCACACACACTATCAACAAAATTGGTGTGCCTACGATATAATATATTACAAATTAAACTTATTAATTATGCGTTACGTCAGTTTTGTGCAAGTGCAATGATAGTGCTAACCCCCATCCTGAATAAGATATCATCAACAAGGAGCTCGCATTCCTTATAGACATAAAAAAAACGATTCGTTAATAACATTACATTATATATTATGACACATTAAGAATATAAGGCAGGAAGAAAGGAAAATCTTGAGGTCCTATTAAGTACCATGGCAGCCGCATTTTCGTTTGTGTCGCTCGCTGAAGTTTACCGTACAGGCCTAAGATCTAACAATTAGTTGAAGTCAATAGATTCTGGTTGTGGATACCCACCTGACGCTTAAAACGCTTCTTTTCCTCAGCACTGAGATGCTTCCAATCATGTGCGCCCAGCATAACGATTTGTATGGATTTCAAGCCGCAGTATTTGACCCGACAGGTTCGCAGGAAGTTTAGATACGCATTGTTCGTTATGGGACCCAGTCTGATCCGCTTTTTGAGCTTGAGACATGGTTTAACCTTCATGCACAGCGGCTTCGTGACGGACTTACAGGATGGGGGTGGACAACTTTTCTTTGATTTCGGGCAGCTTTGAGGCTTTGAGGTGCGTTTATCTGGACGTAAACTCATTTCCAGTCTTTCAGGCTGGTAAAGGTATTCCTTGGCAAGAAATTTAATGCGAAACCTATCAAAGGACCTTCTAATCCCCTCCACATTGTCAAAACTTTTATGCGCCGTGGGTCCACTATAATCATAATCTATATAGTTCATTGTCCCTGCAGTTGTGAAAAATGAATCGGGGAACTATATTTATAAAAATAATTTTCACCAGAGTAAATTTTTTTTATTTTTTATGTATTTATATAAAAAAATTACATTAAATTTAGAAGCAACAAAATTACAAAAAAATAAAAAATTATCTCATACTATACTACTCCTGACAATACAAGATCTCGATCTTTAATGAATATTTTTGGTTTCAATTATATTAGAATTTCTATAAAAATTCGCTTACTTTGTTTTTTTTTAACTGAAGTTCTGTATGGGTATATAGATAGTACTCATATTTAATATCTGTCAAGGATATAGAAACGTGCTCGCAACGATTCTCCATAATCCATGGTTATTAAAAGAATAAGAACCATTAGTAGACTGGGAAGTTTTCATCTAACGAACTCCAAGTAGGCAAATCTCTTCTATACCGTACTACTACATAGAGTTTCATCTACATCAACTTAGCTGGAGTATCCTATTACCAAGTGAATCACAGTTACAATCGCTATAATTTTCCACAAAGTTAGAATTTTCCGGAGATCAGCTTGTGATATTGTTAAGCAAGTGCTCAATGTTTTTATCGTCTATATCTATTTCCTCCTCTTGTGTCTCATCGTCTTCAGCATCATACTCCTCATCCTCAGCCTCAGCTTCGGCTTCAGCCTCGGCATCACCATCGACTTGAGGCAGAGCCTCCACTTCGGCGGTCAAATGCTCCTTCCGATAATGATTACGTAGCAGCTCGCTGATAGTTGCACATATAATCTGGCGCACCTGGGAGTCGAAGCTGGGCGGTAGCCAGCCGGTGCGTTCATTGCAAATGGCACCTGTCAGTGGCGTCGGTATCTTGTCCAGCATTTCCTGTATCTTTGGCAGTCGCACGTCACAATAGCGCAGCATACACTGCCTGGAGCGTGGCAGCTTATGCTCATCATAGTAGGGATAATCAATATTTTGCACCAAATCATGCTTTGAATCCTCGCCAGCCGCTGCAGTTGACCTCTTCTGCTTAGCAAATTTGCGGGAGTAGACAAATTCTGAGACACCAGAACCAAAGCGCAGGCGGAAGTCAAATGTCTGGTAGTGGCGACTCTTGAAATCTTTGCGCGGATCGTATCCGTAGCGTACGTAGAGCGTTCGCCAGGGACCATTGCTGAAGTAGAAAGCCAGTGATGGTATAATGCACTTCAGCTTTTCATTGTTCACACCCGATTCGTATAGAAGAGCTATACGTGTCCAGATTGGGATATCATCGAAGAGTTTCTTAACGCGCGCAAATTGCTCATCGGAAACGTACTTGACCTTAAGGCGCTTCAAAATTTGGGCATCTGGTTGAGTAGGGAATGTGTCCTGCATGTTGAACGAGACAACATCGTGATTTTCATAGTTGGATTTTGCCATAACGCCCAGCACCTCTTGCTGGCCATCTTCACCGGCGTCTATACGATAATTGCCTCCATGCACGAGATCAACGCGGGCAAATACTTCTGGCAGACAGAGCAGCTGTGACTGTTCACGCCTGCAAAAGTCAAGTTTAGAAAATGATGTGTCAAATGGAGATGATACTTTACATAAAATAGTCCAAATCAGCAACATCGCGTGGCTTCACTTCATCCAATGCATATGTTAGCTCAGCGGCGACGTTGGCGTCATCGCTTTTGGGAGTATGCCAAAGTGGCAGGTACTGGAAATCACAAAGTGCTGGAAGGAGTTGATCCTGGATATCTCGGACTCACTCATTTCGTACTTACATTCGAAGGAGAAGCTCCTACTGCAATGACCCAACACGCGAACAATGTGCTGTGGCGGCCGAGATTTGTCCCGCTTGTGGCGTCTCACGGTTACAGATAATAAAACACCCGTTTTGTCTGTGCAGTCACCAAATGCGGCTTTGTTATATGGATTCTCCGGATGAAAGCGCAAATCCAAGCGTTTCTTTTCATCGCCTAGAACCTGCAAAAGAGCGTCTGTGAGTGCACATCGAAACATTACAGCCACAGCTCGTGTGTTTTACCTTAGATATGTTGACTATACCGCCCAGAGTAGCTAGCATACGATCTATGTTGACCACACGTCCAGGATATTCAATAAGTTCGTACTCCTGCTGTGGATTAAAGCTTAATTGGCGCGACATGCTTAAATCTGTTTACCCAAAAAAAAAAAACAATCTAATGTCGAACATTTGTTGCATTCAACAAGATGTAGGGCTGCATTAAGCACGAAAAGTGCAAATCGATATATATTTTATGCAAATAGCAGCCGATATATTTCGATAGTATTTCGGTAAGAAGTTGCAGCCCTGGCGAACAAGAATATGCATTCAAATGTATTTCTGTTTCGTAAATATATGTTTGTGAAATAATCCACTATTATATGTTAAATACCTTGGATTTTCACGTGCAAACAAGATATTATATAAATAAATACTTGGTGTACAGCACCAAGTAAAATCAGTGAATGCCTAGTCCTGGTAACTTGTCAAGCATTTTGTGTGAGCTGCGTACTGGCTTTAAACAACCGGCAATTTGTGTTATTGTTTTTGGTGTATTTGGTAATTTAGTAAATAATGTCGAGTAGACAACGAAAACGCGCGGTAAGCAGCAGTAGTAGCAGCGCCGAGGAACCGGACAGTGAAGAGGAGTCACGCTTAAAGGATCTGCGTGAGCGAGATGAGTTTGCCACTCGGTTGAAGCAGCGCGATGAGACACGCACACGTAAAGTGGTTGAGGCCACCGGGGGACGGAAGGCCATTGAAGAAGCCACCAAACGTCTAAAGCTAGAGCATGAGGATCGTGACAAGATTTTACCTCATTTACGCTTGCAATCCCGACGTCAGTATCTGGAGAAACGCAAGGATGACAAAGTGGCTGAGCTGGAGGCGGATATTCTGGACGATGAGTACCTGTTCGACGACAGCGTGTAAGTATAAAGTTTTATGAATGTGTCACGTTTCAGATTGACCTGGTTTTGATCTTTTCAGGTTAACAAAACGCGAACGAGAGGAACGGCAATACAAGAAACAGTTATTAAATATAGCCAAGGAGCATGAGAAGGCACGTGAGCTGGAGCGCGTCCAGCGTTATCGCATGCCACAGGATCTTAAAAATGGCGAGCAATGTGAGTAGACTCATAACTCCTAAGCTGTAAAATATCAATATGTTATTTATGTCTTTCAGCGGAATACGTGGAGGTTGATGAATTTGAGAACCAGCCCAACTCGGAACAAAAAAAATGGGAGGCTGAACAATATGCTTCGGCACGTTTCCAGTTTGGTGCTAAGGATGCCAAGGCTGAGGAGGAGTATGAGCTGTTACTGGATGATCAAATTGATTTCATTCAGGCACTGACACTTGATGGTAATCGTGAGAAGGCTGCCAAGGAACCAGAATTAACAGAGAAGGAACGTAAGCGTCTGACACTAGATGAGACGCGCAGGTCGTTGCCAGTCTATCCATTTAAGGAAGATCTTATAGCCGCTGTTAAGGAGCATCAAGTGCTAATTATTGAAGGTGAAACAGGCTCTGGCAAGACCACACAAGTACCACAGTACCTAGTTGAAGCAGGTTTTACGGATGACAAAAAGATGATTGGGTGTACACAACCACGTCGTGTAGCTGCAATGTCCGTGGCGGCACGTGTAGCCGAAGAAATGGGCGTCAAGTTGGGTAACGAGGTGGGTTACAGTATACGTTTTGAGGATTGCACTTCCGATCGAACCATACTCAAGTACATGACTGATGGTACGCTGCACCGAGAGTTCCTCTCTGAACCCGATCTGGCCTCCTATAGCGTCATGATAATCGATGAGGCCCACGAACGTACATTGCACACAGACATCCTCTTTGGGCTGGTAAAGGATATTGCGCGCTTCAGACCTGAACTTAAGCTGCTTATATCAAGTGCCACACTAGATGCTGAGAAGTTCTCCGCCTTTTTTGATGATGCGCCCATATTTCGAATACCCGGAAGACGCTATCCGGTAGACATATTTTATACAAAAGCGCCAGAGGCCGACTATATCGATGCCTGTTGTGTGTCCGTGCTGCAGATACATGCTACACAGCCGCTTGGTGATATTTTGGTATTTTTAACGGGTCAGGACGAGATCGAGACGTGTCAGGAGGTGCTGCAAGACCGCGTTAAGCGGTTGGGCTCCAAAATACGTGAACTCATTGTCATTCCGGTCTATGCAAATCTGCCCAGCGACATGCAGGCAAAAATTTTTGAGCCAACGCCACCCAATGCACGCAAGGTGATTCTTGCCACAAACATAGCGGAAACGTCTCTGACTATAGACAACATTATCTATGTCATCGATCCGGGCTTTGCCAAGCAAAACAATTTCAACTCCAGGACAGGCATGGAGTCGCTGATGGTGGTGCCAATTTCGAAGGCATCGGCAAATCAACGTGCTGGACGTGCGGGTCGTACCGCACCAGGTAAATGCTTTCGGTTATACACTGCTTGGGCGTATAAGCATGAGCTGGAGGAGAATACGGTTCCTGAGATCTGTCGTATTAATCTAGGCAATGCGGTGCTTATGCTCAAGGCATTGGGCATAAACGATCTGATTCACTTTGACTTTCTCGATCCCCCACCCCACGAGACATTAGTGCTAGCCTTAGAACAATTGTACGCTTTGGGTGCACTTAATCATCACGGCGAGCTGACCAAGTTGGGCCGTCGAATGGCCGAGTTTCCAGTGGATCCAATGATGGGAAAAATGTTACTAGCTAGCGAAAAGTAAGTGATGTTTGGTTCCTAATCGCATTGTGTAACATTTTTCTATTATTCTGCAGATACAAGTGCTCCGAAGAGATGGTTACCATTGCAGCTATGTTATCAGTGAACAGCGCAATCTTTTATCGACCGAAGGACAAGATTATACATGCTGATACCGCAAGAAAGAACTTCTATCACCTACACGGTGATCATTTAAGTCTGCTTCAGGTATACAATCAGTGGGCGGAGACAGACTATAGCACCCAATGGTGTTACGAGAACTACATACAATATCGATCTATGAAGAGGGCGCGAGATGTGCGCGAACAGCTTGTTGGACTTATGCAACGTGTTGAAATTGATATGGTCAGCTGTATGCCGGAGACAATTAACGTGCGGAAGGCAGCTACAGCTGGATACTTTTATCATGTTGCACGTCTGTCCAAGGGTGGCCACTACAAGACTATCAAACACAATCAAACAGTAATGATACATCCCAATTCGTCGCTATTCGAGGAGTTGCCACGTTGGGTACTTTATCATGAGCTTGTATTCACGTCCAAGGAATACATGCGACAGGTTATTGAAATTGAAAGCAAGTGGCTGATGGAAGTGGCGCCACATTACTACAAAGCCAAGGAACTGGAGGACTCCACAAATAAAAAGTTACCTAAGACATCAGGTCGCGCTGAGATGACTCAATAAAGTGTGTTTTTAAATCTTTTTAAAACCAGTTTTTTTTTAATTTATAGTTTTAAATGTGTTTGTGTTTATATGTTATTAATTATAATTGGAAGGTTTCATATCAACATTTTAGCTAAAAATAGTTAAAATTATAATAATTGACTGAAAGTCTATGGCATGCATCTAGTTCAAAGTGTGGCGCGCTAATTAGTATATTTTACAGTGTTGGTAGCACTACTTGGATGAATATCGATTAATCGATATTAAAGTGCAGTGCGGGCAAGTAATCAAAAATGCAATTCTCACGTTGCCGCATTGGGCGTTTTGCAACACTGTCAGCTGTATACCTATTGCGTGCGGTTTTACGAGAGTGAACTATTATTTTATTCACGTAAACTTAATTGTAGTTTATAAACGAGTGTTTAAGCAAATAAAAAGTAAGTAAGAAAGTGTTAAATTAATTGTAGATGTATTTAAGTACACAGTGCAGCATATAAACATCGTACACCATGCATTTGGCAAATTTACATGACGTTCTAACCTACAAATCTGACGAAATACACAACTCAGTCGGCTTTTAGTTCCACTTTACATAAAAATACTATCTGGATTCCAATAATTCTATAAGTGCACTTTGTTTTTATATCTAGCAGACAATGGCTGCTCAGTTCTTCAATCGTATTGGCCAAATGGGTCTAGGTGTTGCTCTGCTCGGCGGCGTTGTCAACTCCGCGTTATATAATGTTGAAGGTGGACACCGGGCGGTGATTTTCGATCGTTTTACTGGCATCAAGGAGCATGTAGTTGGCGAGGGTACCCACTTCTTTATTCCTTGGGTGCAACGTCCTATTATTTTCGACATTCGCTCGCAGCCACGCAATGTTCCTGTTATAACCGGCAGCAAGGATTTACAGAATGTCAACATCACATTGCGTATCCTGTACCGTCCAATTCCTGACCAACTTCCAAAGATTTACACCATTCTTGGACAGGATTATGATGAGCGTGTGTTGCCTTCTATCGCCCCTGAGGTGCTTAAAGCTGTTGTTGCCCAGTTTGATGCCGGCGAGCTGATTACACAGCGTGAGGTAAGAATCCACTGATTTCTATACTAGCTCAAAATATAACTGAACGTCCATTTCCTTGAATTTAGATGGTCTCGCAACGCGTGTCCGAAGAACTCACTATTCGTGCTAAGCAATTCGGCTTTATTCTGGATGATATCTCGCTAACACATTTGACCTTTGGACGCGAGTTCACATTGGCTGTCGAAATGAAACAGGTTGCACAGCAGGAGGCCGAAAAGGCGCGTTTCGTCGTAGAGAAGGCCGAACAACAGAAATTGGCTTCAATTATCTCCGCTGAAGGTGACGCTGAAGCTGCCGGTTTGCTGGCCAAATCGTTCGGAGAGGCTGGTGATGGTCTAGTCGAGCTTAGACGTATTGAAGCCGCAGAAGATATTGCTTACCAACTATCAAGGTCACGTGGTGTTGCCTACTTGCCCGGTGGACAGAACACGCTCCTTAATCTGCCTTCTACCGTTGCGCAGTAAAATGCATAGTCGAATAAGTTGTAACTACCTGTAGCATTTACTAAGTACTTTCGATTTCGTTTCTACCGAAGTTTAGCATATTGTAACGCGACACCTTCTGCAGCAACAATGGGCCAACGTTAGAATCCTTTATTGGATCCATTGTCTGTGCGTGTTTCTTGTCCAATTTTCTTGTAGCCGACTGGACTGTTGTACGCTTATCTGTACTTATCAGACGGAAGATGAAGATGTTACTTTTTGCGACAATAAATCTATAAAATTTGTTATGTGAACAAAAGAAACCAATCCAATATATTAAATACATATTAAATATGAAAATTATACCCAATTTCGATTACATTTATATCCACATCACATCATATAACTTATATATTTATCATTTAATATTCTTATCATCTTAATCATCTTAAATCATCACCTCTGATGTAAGCTACATCAATTTTAAGGTATACTTAAATGTGTCCGGATAAAACAAAACTTATATGAACTCTGTGAGCATCCCATGTTTAGTTCCTGATAACGTTTAACACTTATGAAGGGTACAGTGAATATATAATTGGTGTCTACACTTGATGGTTATTCTGAAAGTTTCCAATTAGCATAAACTGTTTCCAATTGGATTGGAAGGAATCTAATACATTTTAAAAATCTCGTATTGGATCTGTTTTATTTGTGGTATGTTTAATCCTAATTCTTATTCTTATCCCAGTTTTGTTATCCTGAAGCAAATAAGTTCTGTCCAATTTATCGCTTCGCTTGAATTTTATTTCTTTTTCTTTCGTTCGATTATGCAATCCCCCACTTTTAGGCGCCATTAGACTGTCCACCCCCAAGCACGTCTCCTCCTGCTACCCTAAAGTCATGAATAGCCAAGCTTTTCAACTCAAGTCAGCCATAAATCAAATTGAAGCACTTTAACATTAAGGAGCAAAGCAAAAGGAGAAACAGCCACCCCCGGCCGCTCATAACTACTTCACACAGGACAACGTTGGGGTTGGACATGGGTTGGATGCGGGCTGGATACGGGTGGTGGCATCACAATAAGAGCGCACTTGCCGTTGGCATGGCACAAATCTGTTGATTCAGTCAAGTGATTTGCCAAAGTGGCTTCGTTCGAAATGCCAGGCGCACGCAACGCTTACACACTTATACACACACTCAGCAACAGTTGGGCGAAAACCCCCTTTTGCCCGTGATGGCATGCCATATAATAGAGAGTGAAGCTTTTGACGTCATGAAGCATTGATGAGTCTCGTGTTCGGCTTGCATCTAGTTCAGAAATACAGATACAGATACATTTACAGATACATATACATATACATTTACAGATACAGATACATTTACGGACAGAGATACATATAGAAATAAAGCCAGGTCCCTCTACGTAGAGCTGTTTTATCAGCAAACGGGGCCAAAAACCTGTCGCAAAATTCGTCCACACGTCACAGATGCTAATTTAAATTTTTTTTTCTTTTGTGTTTTGTTTTTTAAAAATCTTTTTTAATGAATTCAGCTTTCTGTCTCTCTCACTCGTTTAACTCTCGTTGGTTAAAAGTAACTTGACAAAACCCCACGCAATATCTGAGTCACAAGCGTCGGGGGAATTCTATACTTTTTTGAGTGTAAACTGAATTCTGAGATACATTCTCAGATGATAATTACTTCTGTCAATAAGTAGTCGTAAACTTTATTGCAGCGTTTGTTGTATAGATTGATTAAATGTATTTTCATTAGGACCTTAAATGGTTTATATTCCTATCTGAAGATTGCTTTATATTTAACTGCTCTAAGAAGAACAATCGACTAGTCCAGTAGTAAAGAAAAGGACATAAATCCTTCACCTCAACAGCATCTTTAGATTAGTTAATGCAGAACTGCTACAACCAAGTCTCCAGATCTGTTTTCTATACCACACTTGTAAGAGTTCTTTTGATTTGCTTAATGCAATTAACCTTAACCCTAGAACTACCCCTATATTAACATAAGACTTGTAGTAAAGATCTTTGATCTAGAGCTAACTGTGCGGATTCTCATAAGTTTATTGCACTGCGTGTTTAAATAAAATGATGCATGTTCAAAATCATGGACATGGTTTGTCAACAGGTTAAACAAATGTTCACACACGCAGCTGTTATGTGTGAATGTGTGTGTGTATAAATTTATAACAAATTAAATTCTCCAGTTTCAGTTCACCGATTTTGGATGGCGATACGGAGCGTGAACCGGTCCTGCGGCTGCTCTCGGCGGAGCACACGGCATGAACGCTCCGAACGAAGGCAGGCGATGCTTTAAAAGCTCTGGCCGAGTGCGGAGCAGCACTCAGTTGTCCAACGTACGCCGGAGCGGGCACAGCTTGAAAAATATTCATTTTGCAACAGAAACTAAGAAGAACAAATTGTTAAAAGTTAAAACGGAAGGGAACTGAACGTAACTTTACTCAGCGACAACTACGGCGAAAAATAAGTGCAAATAATTAAAAGTCAGTAAACTTAAGTGCACAACGGTGAGTGTGTGTGTGAGTGTATGTGTGTTTGTGTAGTCGTGCGTGTGCCTCTTGGGCATATTTAAACAATTAAAGTGCTTTAAAGCATAAAACACACATACACACACGGAAATACTAGTCGTATACGTAATATTTCGGGTTGACCTTTCTAAGCGCTGCCCCAATTCAAATTTTAATGTTAAATTCAGCCTTGTTAACTATTTTTTAAGCTTTAACATTCTCTAAGCCTTATCAATATCTGAATTTTTGGCCCGTTCTGGTCTGGTTTGCAACAAGTTTTACGTAGTAGCTGCTGCAGTCTCAATGCCAAACAGCTTTGTCGACTCGTTTCGGATTTCTACTCTCTCAAAGAATCTCAAAGTATCTACAACAAAATGTGATTATTTAATGCAAAAATGCAACACAATTAGCGACTTTAACAAATTTGAAAGAAATTTCTGAGATAAATGCTTTCTAATAAATGTTTTCTAAACTTAGAAAGATCTTTAATTAAATTGAATGTCTTTATAAATAGAAGTTCTAAACCCTAAAAAGAATATATAAATTTAGTGAACACTCTAATCTAATTTATAAAAATAAAGACAGTAAGGTTTGCTGCTATTTCGAGTATATAGTATATATATATCTACAATCCATTAGAGTACTGTCTGCGAATGACACTGTGCTACGAGTAATAGTTGTAAAGCAGATTAGATTCAATACTGACATTACTTGAACGGATTGTTCGCATTGATTAGAAATCTACACTGAAAATAAATGTGCATACAGAAAAATTCAATGATATTGAAACTTCTCTTTTAAAAATAATACTAATTTTATTATGTTTAAGTTTTCTATATAAAAACGTTAATTTCCAAGTTAATGTTAGATATATATACTTTAATTACACTAATATATTTTTATGCCAGTGTAATGATATAACATACTACTATCTCTTAAACTATTTGCTGTACTTGATTAACATATTCTAATTTTTATTCATTTGCATTCATTCTCACAACTAACACAGATTTTCATACTCGTTTAACATCTAATTCATACTAATAATGAGCAAAACACCCATTAATACTCAAGTGCCCTTGCAAAGTAAGGGTACATCAAATGCTAACACTAAGGTGGGGGATAAACTGGATGCCAAAGTCTCGGTGAGTGGCTTTTTTTTTTAAGAATAATATGTGTAAATTAAGATTTCTTTTATAGCAGCAATTTAATGAGATTGTTTGAACTGATTTTTACAGATCGATATGGAGGCGCCTGAGTTCAGAGATTTTGCCAAATCGATGGTGGATTATATAGCCAATTACTTGGAGAATATACGAGACAGGTGAGCACGTTAATTTAATTTATTACCGGATATATATAAATATTATATATATTACATATATGTGCGTCAATTTTTCGTATCGATTTCTGATGTTCATTAACTTGATTTGGCCTTTTGATTTAAACGAAAACGAATACAATTTGAAAGTTCGTTCTGATTGACCCACAGTTAGACACGCGTTCTCTTTCACTTATAAATATATATTACATATATACTTAGTATTATATATATACACAAGATTATTGACTCATGGGAAAGTGTCGACCTTCTACTGCCCAACTGTTTAAGCCTTTCACTTATTTTTGCCATTTTCGCTAGTGCCTTTGCAATCGCAGCAAATTAATTACATTATTATAAGGTTTTCAATGCTTGTTGGCGTGTCAAGGTCCCTATTATTACTTACCTTCGGCTTTAGAGCCAACTTGTATATTGTTCTTGAACATTTTTTGATATATCATAACCCTGGCACTACCTAGATCTCTAGGCGTGAAAACGTTTTATTGTTGTAAAGCTGCAGAAACACGTTCTTTAACTGCGATCAAATGTTGGCATGGAAATCTGATCGACAGATCTGAACATATATACTCACTTTACACAGTTTATTAATGTAATTATACTTTTCGAACATACTGTTAAATCACTTGCGAACTATTAAATTTTAGTTACAATAAGCAATTAACATTTTCTTCAATTTAATTGTTTGGTCAAAGTTAGCTTTAAATATTCATATTAGATTCGCCACTTTTTCTTATTGGATTTCCGACTCCCATATAAACATGACGAGTAAATTATTTCGAGCGATAAAAGATGCTGGGAGATTGCAGTTTTCATTAATTATATTTTTAATTACATGTCTAGAAGTTAAAGCTCTATGTTCGTCTTACAGCTCTCTATTCGGAATAAAGCTATAATGCTACTTGTTTTTTTCCTAAGCAGATTTTCTAAATCTTCAATTTAACGTTTATTGATCATCAATTGGGGGGTCAAGATTATTATTACAGATTGTATCTCAGTTTTTTTACACCTTTTTTTCTTCAATTTGGATTATCTAGTCGGATATATGCCCACACCGGTATACACCTTTTAAGGTATAAGCTTTAAGTTCAATGATTACGATGGAACACTGATAGATGGTTAGTCAGACACGCGAACTAAACCTGGGAAATATACACTTATATATTATATACATATACAGTATATATATAGGAATCCGAAACAATTGAATCCACCTAAGTATTCGTATTAATTACCTTATTAAAGTGTATTAATATTGTTAGCACTCACTTAAAGTATATTTCTAAATTGCTTTAGAAATTTGCCAAGATTTGCTAAGCGAAAGCTTAATCCGTCTACCTTAAAGCCGCCTCCAAATTTATATTAAGAGTTCTAGATGTTTACCATAAGCTTATCAGGAAATAAGTCACAGGTTTCTTTGATTTAGTCTTGGATGCATCAAAGTTCACTACAGTAACTCCAGGCAGCAATTGTTTTATAGTCTTTTTCCTTAAATTCCCTTAATCTGGTCTTCGTTTATGAGTTCTTTGGGCAGGAGAATCTAATAAGGACAGGCACAATTATTTGCAATTACATTTCTATTGTTGGAATATCCTAAAAATGAAATTTCATAGACCAACAGTGGAACAAGTATTAATCTTAGGTTTGAATACAATTCGATTTATAAGAAAATCCGTTCAAGGTTTTGTTTCTTTTTCGCCAGCAAATTTCCTGCTAAGATTTTATTGATTTTTAAGCCTGTGCAAGAAAGTGAGAGTTTACGGCGTAGAGCTGAGAGCGTGTTGGGTGGAAGCTGAAATTGAATTTTCTGCTCCTTTTGAATGGTTGCTAATGAAATTGCTAACTTAATTTGTGCTTGTTTGTTGTCGTCGCAGGCGGGTGTTACCCGAAGTGAAACCTGGCTACTTGCAGCCAATGATACCAGATGCAGCACCAGAAAAGCCTGAAGATTGGCAAGATGTGATGAAGGACATTGAGCGGGTTATTATGCCTGGTGTAACACATTGGCATAGTCCCAAGTTCCATGCGTATTTCCCTACTGCCAACTCCTATCCGGCAATTGTGGCGGACATGTTGAGTGGAGCTATTGCCTGCATTGGCTTCACTTGGATAGCCAGTCCGGCTTGTACTGAACTGGAGGTGGTCATGCTGGATTGGTTGGGCAAGATGCTGGATTTGCCTGCTGAGTTCTTAGCCTGTTCGGGCGGCAAGGGCGGCGGCGTCATACAGGGTACAGCCAGCGAGTCGACCTTGGTGGCATTACTAGGAGCCAAGGCCAAGAAACTGCAGGAGGTAAAGGCACAGCATCCGGAGTGGGATGAGCATACCATAATTGGAAAACTGGTAGGCTATTCCTCCGCCCAGGCGCATTCGTCTGTGGAGCGTGCTGGTCTCTTGGGCGGCGTTAAACTGCGTTCGGTGCCGGCAGATGAAAACAATCGCCTACGAGGAGATGCACTGGAGGAGGCGATTAAACAGGATTTGGCTGATGGCCTTATCCCGTTCTATGCGGTAGTGACATTGGGCACAACAAACTCGTGTGCCTTTGATCGCTTGGATGAGTGTGGTCCTGTGGCCAACAAGCACAATGTCTGGGTGCATGTGGATGCGGCCTATGCTGGCTCCGCCTTCATCTGCCCAGAGTATCGTCATCACATGAAGGGAATCGAAACAGCCGATTCCTTCAACTTTAATCCACACAAATGGATGCTGGTCAACTTCGACTGCTCCGCCATGTGGCTTAAGGATCCCAGCTGGGTGGTTAATGCCTTCAACGTGGATCCACTCTACCTGAAACATGACATGCAGGGCTCTGCACCTGACTACCGCCACTGGCAAATCCCACTGGGTCGTCGTTTCCGCGCCCTGAAGCTCTGGTTTGTGCTGCGTCTGTATGGCGTTGAGAATCTCCAGGCACACATCAGACGCCACTGCAACTTTGCCAAACAGTTTGGGGATCTGTGCGTGAGCGATGAGCGCTTTGAGCTGGCCGCCGAGGTAAGCATGGGATTGGTCTGTTTCCGCCTCAAGGGCACCAATGAGCGCAACGAGGCGCTGCTCAAGCGGATCAATGGACGCGGGCACATTCACATGGTGCCAGCCAAGATCCGCGATGTCTACTTCTTACGCATGGCAGTCTGCTCGCGTTTCACCCAGCCCGAGGACATGGAATACTCCTGGAAGGAAGTAAGCGCCGCAGCCGATGAAATGGAGCTGGCGGAGAAGAACTGAGAAGCTCCATGGGAGCAGTAAACGTGACATGTTTAGGGAATTTATACATCATTCAGACCTGTTCCGGTATTGACTTTTATTTAAATTATAGATTTTTGTGAATGTGAATTCGTTTAGTGGTTTCCGTTGGATCGTTCACTTAAATTTAACTTATATATCGAATACTTTGCCTCGATAAAAAGTCAATAACGGTACAGGCCTGAGAATTGAATCATCGTTATTGTTGTTGTTTTTTTAAATGCTATTCGTATTATTAAATGTGCTTAATTAAATCCTATGTTAAAATATTTCTTTAATTGTAACTAAAAATTTTGACTAGAGAAGGAATTTTGATCACGTGTGCATTTAACTAGGTCCAACTGATTAGGCGCTGTGCTGCATATTGTAGAAGTCAATGATGCGCTGGGCTTCTCTTATGCCACTGGAGCGTGCTCCATCTATGGTACCAAAGCCGTGCACGGAAGTTGCATCGCCAGCGAAGAGCAACGCTGGCGCGGATCCGCCCAAAGGCGCCGCCAGGCTTTGCACATCGCGTGCGCTGCTGTTGACGGAGAAATAGGGTCGGCCCCCCAGATAGCAGGCAGAGGAGTTCCAGTTTGAGCGTAGCATGGCTTGTGGATAGGGTACCTTATCATTGGTTAGGCACTGGCGCAGTAAATTGGTTACTTGGTCCAGCAGCTTCGCATCGGGCAGCTTCTCGATCTCGTCGTAGTAGCCGCCACCAATACGTATCTCCAGGACATGTTGGCTGCTGGGCAGCTGTGAGATTTCCACTACATTTTGAGTCCAGCTACGCTCCGGATTAGAATTCGCCGTTGGATTGGTTATTAGAGTGCTCAATGGACGAATGTTTGAATTGATCCATTCAACAATCGGTTTATTGTAGGAGAGATATATCTTGACGGGATTGCCAAAGCCCAGATTCTGTATAGCCTGTAGTTTTTCCAAAGGTAGTGTGGGTTTAAACAGAACGCTCGAAAAATTCTTAAGCACTCCCAACGGAAGCGTACAAATAATGTGATCTGCATTGTACAGACTGCCGTCCACGCAGCCTACACACTGTGGTTCAGAGTATGTTTTCCATTGTATGTGCCCAACGGGTTTGCCAGTTTGCAGTTTCTCCATTCCCAAATCAGTGGTTAGGGCGTCAACAACATTGTCCAGACCAGTGGGCACATAAATTGGATTTGTTTCCTGTTCCAGCGGGCAAGTGGTAACGTGTTGAATATTCACATACTCCAGACAGCAGCCCAACACGCTACTGAAATCCTTGAACAACGATTGAAAGATCTCACGAGCCATTGCCTGATCGCCTGGCTGCCTGAACGATGAGTTTATAAGCTTATCGCTCTCCGACTGAAAGTAGCTCATGACGTTGTCCAATGAGTGCAGATCGCCTCCCATTCTCACTTTGTCGCGTACTTTAAAACCACGACATAACTTTCGAAAAAGTGTGTCTATCAGCTCTACCATACTGACAGGCACCTTACTATGCTCGCTCTCTCCTTCCGGGTGGATATATCTCACGGGAGCCGGCTGCTTGAGCTTTTTCCCCAAGCCTTCGACGTTGCGTAATAGTTCGTACATCGAGTCGTGCGAGCCATCAATGTTAACCCATTTTGCGCCCAGCTCACAAAATGTGTCACCAAAACGTTTCGAGCTAATACGACCGCCATAACGCTCCGTTGCCTCAAGGATGAGAGTATTGCGAAAACCATGTGAGATAAGATGACGTGCCGCCGATATGCCCGCTAGCCCAGCCCCGATGATCACAACCTGTGCATTCCTTTTGGCTGATTCTAAGTTGTGGTTATAATCATGGTTGGTGCCACTATGCTGCAGTCCACTTATTTCAGCCTTAAGTGCCGTTGCATTGTATAAGCTGCGCCTGTTGGCTAACTTATAACTAACAGTAAAGGGTAACAATTATTTCTCAATTTTATTTCAACACCTACACTTACCATCGCATATCAAGGTATCAACAGTTTTGACGAGTATTTTGTTTAATTTTGTGATTATTCTGTTTTCTATTTTTGTGTTGGACGTTTGTTTGAATGTTTACGTATTCACAAAAAAAAATTGTCTCCTTCAGATAGACTTTCTACTACCCTTCAGAAACGTATTACAAGGTGTCCCAGATTTTGTACAACAGATTCTAGAAAAAAAAATACATATATATTTGTCCCATTTTCTAATTAATAATGAACAAACATTAATTATATAAATAAATAATAACAAACGTATTACATCTCGTGGTGGAGTAAATATGCACAGCTGCTTTAAAACTCGCAGGTCTGGCAACGCTGTGCACTTAATGTTTAGCAAACTGAAACTATCGATAAGATATATCGAATCGTGCTCCTTGGGCTTTTCGCACACTTATTTTAAGAGGCGCGAGTTTCAAATTTTACTTGATCAATACAATTTAAGTAAATGATGAACAATCTGATGTTTCTTGTTATTTTTAATTTATTTTATGTTATCCATTTAATAAAACTTAACTTATTGTTACGGTGAAAACATTTTGACCAATTAATAGCAAATTAATACATAAGTGCGAGTATTTTCAAATTCAGGGTTAGCGCTGCAACGTTTCATCTGTTAGTTGAAGCCCAGTTAGGTGCTGAGTTAGGTCTGATACTTCACTGGCTTTACGAGCGTCTACCTGTTGCTCGGCACATATTGCTGTCAGCTGGGTTTTAATCTCTGTCCAGGCGAACTCAATGTCGGCGGGTTTGGGATCCATGCCGCAAATTGCAAACCGCAGGAACAGACGTCCGCCATGCTCTGCCTTGACCATGTAAATCTTCTTGCGCTCCATTAAACGACGTAGCAATTGTGCAGTAATCTCATTGTCGCCTATGGCACGGAAACAAACCAAACCCAATGCACGTGGGGCGACCAATTCAAAGCGTGCATCTGTTTTCACCAGACTCTCAAACTGGACTGCCAAGTCAATGTGTTTTCGCAAATGTGCCCGTATACCTTCAGCACCCACCGTACGGAAGGTTATCCACACCTTAAGGGCACGAAAGCGTCGACCCAGTGGAATCTGCCAGTGACGAAAGTCTGGCAGCTGCGATTGGCCCTCGTATTTATGCTTCAGATAGATGCGATCCACATTAAAGCTGTCTACCACCTTGTTGGCATCGCGCAGCCACATCGCCGAGCAATCAAAGTTGACCAGCATAAATTTATGCAAGTTAAAGTTTAGAGAATCCACTCGATCCAAGCCACGGCGCAGGTCAGCACACTCGTCCAACGCAAAGGCACCACCTGCGTACGCTGCATCCACATGCAGCCACACATTATGCTGCTCACAGATTATACCCAGAGATTCAATATCATCGTAGGCACAAGTTCCAGTTGTACCCAGTGTGGCTATACATATGACTGGAATGAGTCCAGCGGCCAAATCCTCCTCAATAGCCTTCTTCAACGCTGCGCCGCGTAGCACTAGATCGTCGCCGGCTGGGATCAGCTTTATTGGCATGGCAGCCAACACACCCGCCTTCTCAATGCAGCTGTTGCTTTGATCGGAAGAGTAGGCAATTAACTTACCGCGTATATCACTCTCGCTAATCTCTGGATGTTTTTCACGCTCCCGGCGCACGACCTGTTCACGAGCTGCCAATACGGCCACCAAGACAGCCTCACTAGCGGATCCCTGGATGACACCACCACCAGGTCCCTCGGTTTCATGCAGAAAGTGACTCGGTAGCTTCATAAATTTGGCCAGCCAATCCATGACGACCACTTCCAGCTCCGTGCAAGCCGGACTACATATCTGTAATGAAAGAATCAGTCAAAATCAACCTTGAAAATCTTGCTTCTACTTTATGTGCTGGGATCTGATTTAATGAAGAGTTAGTTAAGCTGACTATAGGGTATATTTATATACCATATGAAGAAGGGCTTTTATAGATCTGAAAATTTTCATTAGCTTCGGGCAATAAAAGTGGAAGTAAAAGTGAAGTCAATTCTATCGAACTTGACCCAATACCCAAGTTCGTGCACGCTCGTTAAGTCGTCAGCTTTTTAAGAACCAGTTTGTCCACCTCTTCTGAATTCTCTCTTAGCTTTCACTAGCATCGAGCGGACAAAGGGCTCCCATTGATCTTATGCAAACAATGCCCAGTCATTGCGATTTCACCTGCACGTACCCAACTGAAGCCCACGATGCCGAATCCACTGGCCAACATTTCACCCACAATCGTTGGATACGACGTACTGGTGGGATAGTAGCCGTGCATGTTGGGTGACTGCCAATGGGTAATCCCTGGCATGATCACGCGATTGATGTCCGACAAAATCTCAGGCCAAGCCTCTGAAGTCTCTGGCATCTGCTTCGGCAGCAGCTGGATCAAGTATCCCGGTTCCACCAATGGCAATACGTTATAGTCACGTATATTCTCCAGATAGTCGGCAACAAAATCAACGGCTGCTCTGCCAAATTCTCGGAACTCTTTAGCATCCATTTCCTGGCGATACTGTCACGTTTTTAAGAATACGGTTTCAGATCTCCGTTTGTTTATGTTGTTTAGCGTATTTCTATTTGTACTTTTACACTTTTTGTTGTTTGTTTTTGTTTGTTTACAAAGATCGGTACACCTGCTTTCCGTCGCTTCACCTGTCCACCACTTGTTGTCGCTCCTCTTGACGTCTTGCCACTGCGTCGTCAACGTTCAATCTGTTGTCGGATGCCACAAGCGCAGCACCTTTTATACCAATAGATATTCATCAGACCCAGAGCGAGGGTCAGAGCCCGGCGTTGTTCTTATATCTTAATACATTTAAATGAGGCTCATTAGCTGCAGAACTTTTTGAATTTTCGTTGTAATTATTGCCGGAATTTAAGAGGAAATCTTTGTGTTATAAAGATTATACCTCTATATATATTATCTAATATACTCTGAAATCTCTTTATCTTATCCCTATTATCTCAAATACCCAAAATAGAAACGAAACATTGGACCTTAATAAAAATTTATATGCTATTTCACGTGTTTAACCGCTTGTTGCTAGCTATTCCCAGTTTATCGCATTCGCCGAAAACTGTTCTCAAATGCTTAAACTGTTCCCAGACACAACAGGTTTTGTTTCATGCGTTGCTCTCAGCATTTCCCTTATACTGGAATGATACTTGCAATTTTATCAGCAACTTTGTTGCCGCCATTTCAACTCCTCAAGGGAAAATGCCTGTATAAATCATTGCGCACACTCACATTTTACGATTATATCCTTATTTCCACATTACAATGAAGTTGAACTGCAGAAAAAGTCTAAAGTTCAGAGAGACAAAGTATTTGTGGGTAGACCATACCCTGTAAAAAGGTGGGACACAATTACGTTGTAAAATTTTATGTAGCAGAAAAAGAAATAAACAAGGATATTCCTCAGTGGAAGATAGACTATATCAACTGGCGATGCTACTTCCCTCGTATTCAAATAGATGGAATATGATTTCAAAGAAGTTTATCTACTTGTATCGGTTAAAAAAAATAATTTCATTCATTACTCACCCAACTAAACCCCAAAACACCGATGCCAGCCATGAGCAGCTCTCCAACTATAGAGCCTGCGGATAAGGATGATGGAAAGTATGCATTGAAGTAGGGTGACTGCCAGTGTGTCAGGCCGGGTAGAATAATATTCTCCAAGTCGTTGAGAACTTGTCGCCAATGTTCTGGTTGCTCGGGTATCTCCTTAGGCAGTTGGTTGATGATCTCGTGGGGACCCAGGCTGGATAGCACATTTCTGTTAAAAAGTAGCGAGGATATAAAAACTCTTTTTACACACACACGAGCGCACACACCTCTCACGTATGTTACTCAGATAATTGATAAGAAATTCAATTGAAGCATGACCAAATTCGCGAAATTCATCGTAATCCATTATAATCTCTGAAGAATACTTTATGTGGATAGTATATCCTGTATTGGAGCTTATCCTTAACTATATTTAATATTCAGTTTATCTTCGTTCCGCTATCTCAGTTTTGCACTTGTTCACCGTTGACATTCGGAACGACAAATGAACTCGCTGCGACATGTCAAAGCGTTAAATTCAACATTTCGTAGGCCCTTGTAGATTGTAAAAACTTTCAATATTACTTTAAGTTACTACACACGCCGCACAACACTCACACACACACACACACTCACTCACATGTGTGTGTTTTAAAAATGTGCATAGACAGCAAGTTTTTGGATACCATTGGCGAGATTTATGTAACTCTGACGGCGTTCAGAAAACGACATTAAGACAGTTTCATGAATACAATAAAAAATTACAAACGTGAAAATCGTCAAAGAAATTTTTAATGAAATGCGTTTAATTGTCTAATAAAGCGACTACACTGCAAAAAATAATCAAAGATACTTTGCGAACGAATTATAGTGCAAGAGAAAGCAGATATTTATATTAAGTTCAGTTGTTTATTCTTAAGAGTTGAATTCTCTTGGAGATTCTTCATATTTAGATTTTCATTATTTTCTGCATTTTTCTGAGTGCAACTAATGAATGATCCATTATACATTGTTGTTGAAACCCGTTTTCTAATAATTATTTACCTTGTCTAGGCAAAAAAAAATTATCCAAAATGACTGAGATGCATATAACTCGTAACATTTCCCAGTTTTATTAGATGAGATGATATCTGTAGTAGTACGAGTCTTCCATTCCGGCCAGTCATCGCGAGCGTGCTCGAAATTTGAAAGTCACAGTCAAAGTGTCAGAGAGCCTATCCAATGATGATGGCTTAGATAGATAGATAGATTGATTCATCTAGTATTTTGTAAGCGCAGTTCGATTGAGGAGAGTGCATCACACGGAACCGGAACGATGCATCAATGGCCTCAACCAACGTCACAAGCCGTTTCATAAGTCTTCAGTCTGGTTTTGTTTTGCTTTTGTTTTTGTTACTGATTGTTTTACCAATTTCAGGGTCACGCTCCAATTTGTTGGCCATTCGTTGTTAACCAAGTTACAGGTGAGGAAATTTTAGTTAACTGACTTTACCTGCAAATGAAAAACTTAAAATAGCTCAATTTGGGCTGAGGGTGGCTAATTTTCTTTATCTATTTTATATTTTCAAAGAAAACATCCTTAACTTTTATATACCAAAATAACGGATTTCAATATTATTACTACTTATTTATAACTTATAAACTATATACAGTAAAAGTCCGGTTTAACGAACCATTAAATGTAAGCTCTGTACGTTAAATCGAATAGTTCGCTATTTCGAGTACTCAACTGAGGACCCTTGGAATCCGTTAAACGGAGTGTACGTTAAACTTGTCTTCTACCGTTTTATTATTTGCTATAAATATCATTTTTATATACATATAATTATTAGTTATATATAGTATTGTATATGAACAAATTCTTGGTCAATATATAAATGCCTTGAGCAGCCCTCGCAGTGATAGCTTTATGATATTTCCATACTCGGGTTAGAGTGTGTCCAGCAGCTGTTGTTCCCCAATAAAGTCCATCATTGTGGTTTGAGTGGGTCAGCCTGTCTCTGTCCCTGTTGTTGTTGTTCTTGTTGTTGTTGGGTTCAAAGTGTTTGGCGCGCTCTAAGCGTTGGTTCATAAATAAATGCGAAAACAAAAATGCCAAGCAGACGGATGGGCAGATTGGTAACCACCCAAAAGCACCAGTTTCTGAGGTTACAGTTAGACAACACCAAATAAAACGCAACTTGCAGATACCCTGTACTAAATACATATAACAATATGTGCACTTATTCCCTCTACAGACACAACGTAAGCAGCTGATTCAATGGATATTATATAAATATATAAATGAAGTTTTATAATCTGCCTGTTGGATACAAACTTACAGGGTATTTAGCACAGCGCTTTGGCACACAGGGTGACTCGTGTTAAGGAATTGACTTGACTCTGCGTTTGCTGCACTGCGCAGTCGCTGGAATGAGTTTAACCCTTGAACAGCCACCCCAAACGACCACCCACCCAACCCGAGCGAACTTCCAGTTTAATGGCGTCGACTGCGATAAGATAACGGTACTCTCGCGCATGTCCAAAATGCGACTGCGGCGGGGCAATGCGTTCCAGCTGTTGTTGTTCTTGTTCTTGTTGCTTTTGTTGTTATCAACGATTTCCAATGTTTTCAATATAAAGGGGCGGTGCTTGCTTGCGCCTGGAACGCAGGCAAAGTTCTCAGCGTTGTTGTAGTTGTTGTTGCTGCTGCTGCTGCCGCTGCTGGTTGTGTTGACCGCGCGTATTGACTTGGACTTTTGAGTTAAGTTTCTCATATTTGTGCTATGCCACTGCCGTCGCTGACTTTTAAGTGCTGTTGACTGTTGTTTTGGGGCCACGTCGAAGGTGTCGCCAGGCGTTGGCTCATTTCAGCTCTTGTTTCTGTTGTTTCTGTTGTTGTTGTTGTTGCTGCCGCCGCAGTACTTTTTTGCAGTTATAACTCGAAATTCTTGAGAGCAAAACTTTTGCTAAAACTTTTAGGTTTCACAAAATATTGTAATGCGGCTTGCAT
This sequence comes from Hirtodrosophila trivittata, assembly GCA_035045065.1. NCBI lineage: Eukaryota > Metazoa > Arthropoda > Insecta > Diptera > Drosophilidae > Hirtodrosophila > Hirtodrosophila trivittata. Next base: position 4,944,411 of record JAWNNK010000856.1, read on the forward strand.
AGCGTACAAGAACGGAAACGGGAAATTGGTACGAGTACGACTAAAGGAATGGGAATGTATATTGTAACTGGTGGGGCAGGATAGGAATAGGGATCAGGATAGGGATATGGATATGGAGAGGGGCTGCCAAAGTTGAGCATAACATTGCGCATACTAAAAACAGCATAAAAATGTCGACGACGTCGCCGTCGCCGTTACCATTGTTGTGTTGCTTTCTAGCCTGGCTGCCTGCATTTTACCATATCATTTGTGTCACATTAAGATCAATTGGTAAACACACACACACACACACGCACACACATTAGAACACGTACACTCACACACACTAGCAAACGCAAAAAGGCAAACGGCATAAAAAGTATCGTAAAAGTCAAATAATAAAGCTCACAGCTACAACAACAACAACAACAGCAACAACGAGCTGCAACAATAACGGGAGTCGCAAATGCAGAAGAAGCAGCAGCAGCGACAACAACGGCAACAAAAGCGTCAAAAAGTGCGCAAAATATGCAGCGCGAGTGCCACAAATAGCAGCAAGAAAGGAAATAAAAAAATAGAAAGAAAAAAACAAACATACATATAACACAACCTGACAAACAAACGCAGCAGGCGGCCCTCAACGTTTTGCCAGTGTTGCCATGCCCTCTCATGCCGTGTCGTGTGCCGTGTCGTATCGTGCCATGCGTTAGTGCCTGTTTAGCCGCCGCCATTTTGTTGCAGCTTTTCCCGACGCGTTGCCAATTGCCGTCGCAAAATGGCGTTCGACCTGTGAAACTGAAGCTGAAACACGATTTCCATTTCAACGAGAAACTAAATTCTAAATTCTAAATTCTAAATCAAATAATCATTTTAATCGAAGCGAGTAAATGAAAATATTTTTATTATAATTAACTAAGTATTATTATGTTCTAGACGAGTTGATTAAATGACCGTAAAGAGTAATTTTGGCAACTCGTCAGCGGGATCCTAGATTCGACTACCAGGCGAAGTTGTAACTGAACCGTAGAGCTTCCAACTCAGTGTTAAACAAATTTTATAAGAAAGTACATAAAAAATGTAATAAGAATGTGACCTATAAAGCCGCAAAAATCCTACGAAAGTTCAATAACAAAAAACACTAAAATCTGCTGCTAGCTGAGATATTTTTAACTGCAATTAATAATGATAATGTTATAATGACATTGTTTTTAACTATTCATATAAGAAGACACTTCCTTGCAGCTTCTTGCTACGCGTATCTTAGTAGATTTTAATCTAAGTTTTGTGTTTCACGAGTTTTTGGGAATTTGTAGACAAGTCTAGCTGAAATTGTAGCATTTCGGTAGCCAGATACTACTTTGTCATAGATGCATACATAATAGAAAGATAGACATCGTTCGTATATTAGCTGCTCCAGCTCTTGAAATCGAAACATACGTAAACTAAAGGTACTTGTTATGAGTATATTGAAACTGTTGTTGTTCCATTGCGGAGTAGATACTTGGATGTGTAGTGGGTACTATAAGAGTCAAAATTGATATAGAAAGGCAGCGAGTATAGTCTAAGTCACGGAGCAGTGGAGTACACACACGCACACACACACACACACACTTACATAGTAGAGTCGTATATAGGCGCAATCGAAACCAAAGAAAACCGCCGCGCGTTTCGCTTCTCTGATAAGAAAGAACGACGCGTCGGGTACCGGAGGTGTAGCGAGAAGTCGGCGGCGCTTTACCCAGTGCCAGTACGGAATCTAACCAAGAAACCAACTAACCAACCAACCAACCAACGCACCGAGCGATCCAATCTTGTTCTGTCTATAGGCAGTACTCATACGAAAATAAAAGCCTACTCTGCGTCATTAAATAATTCCGCAAAGTCTGCACCAGGTTGGATCGCTAACGGTATAAAATATCGGTTAACCCATTCGCGTGTGTTATTGTTATAATAAAAATCATATATATATATATATATTTATAACGCAGGCAAGCTGATCCATATATCTATATATATAAATTATATTTGTGCGCCCAATTATAACGACAAAGTGCCTGCTAGAAAGTGCCATACATAAACTACAATTAATATACACACACACACATACCACAGGTGTGTGTCGGTCCGCCCATTTAATACACCGAACAAAAATCATTAGAAAATATTCCAAAATCCGGCAATTATCGGCTGCCTTTGCCGTTGTTGGAAGCGTGCATGCAACTGGCTTTAGAGATGATGCAAACTTTGAAACCGCCACCGCCGCTGCATCAACATCAACATCATCACCAGCATCAACATCAGCTCCAGCACCAGCTCCAGCACCAGCCGCAAGCACAGCAACAATTGCAGCAGCATCTGTCTGTCATGGATAATCACCAGCAACAGCAACATATTCATCAGCAGCAGCAGCAGCAGCAACAATTGCCGCCCACGCCGCAGGCAGCGCACCTGCTGGCTGCCCAACACAATCATCATCAGCATGGCGGAGCGGTTATCGCTGGAGCTGACCATGCTGGGCTGCCTGTCGACCATGATGACCCAAATCCTGAGCTCGTGCTCGCTTTAATTTCAAGGAATCGAGCGCTTGAGGGTGAGTACGAAGGTCTTAATTTCAAATGGCCAGGTTCCAGCTCCTTTGACCAGGCCAAGTCGTCATCCGTTTTGCCTTAGGCCATTTTTGCTTGTCCTCATGGATTTCCTTCTTTATCCGGCGCTTGTCTAATATTTTTTCTGGCAGTTATTTATTTATGCCTTTAATTATGCAAAGTTTTCTTGTCTTTCGTTATGTGTGTGTGTGTGTGTGTTTGTGGGTGTGCGAGTATGATTATTTGGGGTGTGGTTAAAGTGTTGTTTTGATTGAGCGCCGTTGAAAGCGGATCACACATAGTCGGAGTATGTGCGGCGGCCAACTGATGAGGAGGTGTGTGGCTGGAGTTGGAAGGGGAAGGTATGCGGTTAGGCCTGGCTTAAGGCGAAACATTTCCATTTAGAGCTTAAGTGATTTTCAATTAAGCACAATTGTTTGTCCTGCCCGCATTATTCTTGTCTCTCCGTTAGCTCATTTCCTATGCTCTTTTGTGTGTTCAACATAAAAGTTAAAAGTTTGATTTGAAAATCTCTTTTATGAGGTAACTTAATGCTTCTGAGGTTATACTGGAAATATCTCTTCTTTATAATGATAATAATAATATTTTAGGCTTACTTTTTTGGCAACGAGTGAACTCAATTAGATCAATGAGTGTTAGCTATAAATATATTGATATAAGAGTAGGACGTATAAAGAGAATAGCAAAGGATTATATCAGATCTGCTTTAAAATTTAAACATTCTTTATAAGGCTCTTTCAAATTTCAGTTTGACCCATCCCAAAAGTTAACTCTCATTTGGCAGATATTGAAATTGTATCTTATTTAACAGCTCCTCAGGCTGAGAGTCTATTCTCCTTAAAGCTTTATATAAAAAAAACGCTTAAAAGTGTTTGTTAAACTTAACTGGACTATAAGATAATGGTCAGTAGATTTCAATTTCTATTTCCTAATGAATTTCCTATCTATTTATATCTATTTATGCCTCAAGCTGATCCACAACTCACTCTCAGAGCAATGCTTTGCCTGGTTGTTGTTAAGTCCCAATCCTCTGGTCTGAGGCTGGTGCAATTATGATTCCGATTCATGTTTCACATGTTCCTTGCTCCCACGCAAATCAATTGACAAGCTAAGGCCCCACCTAAAAGCCAGCCCAAAATGTTGACAACTGACACAATGGCGACAGGGAGAAGCCACGCGTCGAGTGCTGCGAGAGACAAGAGAAAGCCAAAGTCGAATCCCAAATTGTTGACAATGTCCAAATGGCTTAGACTCTGGCTTTGTCTACTATTGTTGTTAATGCGCAGGGAGAATAAGCAAAGCCATTGCCTTTGCAGTTGCCATTTCCATTTCCATTTCTATCTCAATCCCAATCCCAGTCCATTTGAAGCACGTGTCGCAGCATTGAAAAGAGCATGCCGAGAATGGGAGTAGGCGCGTTACATTTTCAAGTGCGCCGGGATTTTGTTTAGAACACGCATAATTACAAACAAATAAATAACGGGGCAATGCTAAAACCGCATATGCCTAGCCGTAGAGGCCACGTGTCGCTAATATGCAGCACCAGGAAACTGCTCTCAGACCCACTCCGACTAGTCCAAAAGCCACTGAGCCAAAGAGAGCGAGAGAGAGGTAGGCAGATCCCAGCGGAGTTGAGCGACGCTCGTCGAGCGCCGTGCAAAACGAGCAGAAAAATTGAATTATGCGCTTGCGGTGCTTCCCCGCATAACGCCCCCTTCTACCACTCCCTAACCATGCCCATTCCATCTTCCACTCGGTTCAAGAACCGGCAATCGACAAATATTTTGTTATTTGCACATAAACATATTTATCGAGTTTGAGTTGCCCATGGGAAGCGCGCGGGGGAAGAACCCGCTGCGCCCACGGGTGTTCGGTTTCACCCGTTCGCCAGCTCCTTGGGCTACGGCAACGGCAACGGCAACGGCAACGGCTACGGCGGTGGCTCGAGTGCCGGAAAAATAAAGTGTATATATCGCCGTTGGTCTGGGCCTGTCAAAAATTGTGTAAATATGTTTGTCATTTCCACTTGCCTATGGTCGTGCACTTAGCACTGGGCAAACATACCCCTGCTCCTCCAACAAGTCTCTCTGCCTCCCCACCCCAGCCCCGGGACATCCCTCAGCTGTGCGCGAGCGCACTTGTCGCTCAACAGGCCGGCCGACCGGCCGACTGACTGAGGGACCGGTCGCCCGCCTGCCGCGTGCCGTTCGTTAGCCGTTCTTGTGTGGCTTTCCTATTAACGTTGGACGGCGCGGAGGGTGCAGAGGGTGCTCTGCGGTACCCGTCACCCTTCGATCCGGCACCCTACAACGCTTAATGCTTAAGCGTATCGCTTTGGCTTGTTGTTTCCTTCCGTCATATATCCTGGGGTGGCTTTTGTTGCCTTTTGCGCACGTAATTTGTCATAATGTCAACAAGCGAATGATGCGTAGCCCAGTCCAGAAGATCAGGAGATAGTTAAACAAGTGAATATATAAGGATTACAATAGAATTTCGAATTTGTATTTGGCCCTGTTTCTGCTTATATAAAAGTATAGGCCAATATATATATTGCTTGTCTGTTACCACCGTACGCCGACTGGATGAGTGAAACCTCATTGGAGAGCAAGTCTCGCAGATCGTTGTGAATTGTTTGAATCTGGGCATACGTTGCGGTGGGTTCCACACCCACATGGATCTCATTCAGAAAATTATCAATCGGACCAGCAGCATCGGATCGCTCGTACCTGCTCCTGTAGCCGGTGTCCATACTGTAGATACTGCGTCCTGCTGCTGTTTGGTAACTGCTCTCTGTCGTATAGCCAGAGGTCTGGGATGCAGTTATTTGGTTGCTTCCAATGGTATTGACACTGCTACTGGTACTGACAACATTGGACGAGTGAAAGGAACTGGAGGAACTGCAATTAGTTGCTTCAACTCGATCGTTCTCAGTTATATCCAGTGTAATGGTGCTTGAACCATAGTTCAACGTCTGTTGTGCCGAGTTGCTACGACACCTGGCATTGGTTCGATTCTGTAGAGACATCTGGCTGCGCTCTAGGCTGCTCTCGGATTTTGTAATGCGTGGCAGACCACGTTGATCCCGGCCTACCATTAGAATTCGGATCGGATCCTTATCGGTCATGTGCTCACTGGCATGGCTTATCGGCTGGGTCACTGTTGCTGCTGAGCTCTGTGGAGCTTGAGGCATTGCATCGCTGGACTTCGTCATTTTGAATTTGTGTGCTTGCCGTACACCTGGTCAACTGTGGTGGCAGGTTTCCCAGGAACTTACAGCCCAGAGTCACGTCTGTGATCGTGCCAACGTCTTCGGTAAACTCTGTCTGAGTGCAACAGCCAAATGTCTTCCGAACCTTGGCCAGGTCACAACGAAATGCGTTATAGGCCACCCAATTAACATCGGACATCTGCATGGATATAGAGAAGATCGTTATTATTATATGTCTGCTCAATCGACTCAGAAGTATTAGCTATTAGTTTTTACTGACATCTAATGTTGCATTTCCTTTTTGTAACGTCTGATTTGAGGCCAATTTAGTATCCTTACCCGAGTACATAACTAACATCGATTCGATATACTCGCCACTTACAAGATTTAGATTGTTGGGGCCAAAAATGTTATTTTATTTATTTCCTGAAATGTTACATAACTTTAGTAAAATGAAAAGTTTCTAATGTTCATCATTTTCATAGACATCAAAAGCAAAGTACACAAAAGCCTTTGAACTTAAGCTAGGAATCTTAAGGATAAAACTGGAATGGATTTGCTTACATGTGATAATCTTTGAATGGCAAACCCCAAGAACATTTCAGACTGACTTTACTTGTCGAGCAATCTATAAAAATATATTTATTAAAATTTTCATTTATTTCAATAATACTTTCATATTATTTGCATATTTGTCTATTAGTATGTCTCTTAAATTGACTAGGGAAATCATATATTTTGATTAGTTTTTTGATCTGCTGTGACACAAATAAATTACAGTTAAACATAGCTTTTATTCCCAAGTCAAAACACCTTTTCAGATCTAGAAACTTGGCCAGCTCTTCGCCTGGCAGATGGCTTCTAGTTGGAGCAATTCGCGCATTTTTCATAGGGAAAGCAAACAACAAATAAAAATTTCTGAAGTTAGGCAGAAAGTGGGCTCCGAGCCAAGTTAAGAAATCAGTTGATTTTGTTATTGTTGTTGTTGTTGATGTTCGCTATTCGTTGTTGTTGTTGTTGTTTTTCCATGGCGTCCACATAAATCATTTTTTGTTCGCCATTGCCCGGAACCCCGGAGTACTGCCTGCTGCATATTTCATGGCGGTTTGTTTACCCTACTCATGAGGCGGGAGGTGGTGGGGTCTGGAGACGGAACTTGCGCTTAGCATCGACGACAGCTCTTTGACTAGGCAACAGCCCCTTTTGTTGGCAGGTAAGCCAAGCGGCTACCTTCCAGCCAGCTCGACCCCACGCCCCACTTTACGAGCATTTCTGTTTGTTTCCGCTTTTTTCTTTTTTTATTTTGCCAAAAATATACTCGAAGCAAAACCCCAACCCCAATCCACCGCCCAACCCTCAATCCCCAATTCGCAGCCCTAAAAGAAACAGCGATTCCGGCAATGGTAACTGAGGAGGAGGAGGCGAATGTTTAACTTACGTTAAGTAAATAATGGGGCGTTCATATGACATTGCGATGGGGCTTAAGTGTGAGGAGGCGTAGGCCTGTGGAGCTCACATACACGTATATATACTACGTATACAGTATATCTGAATGTGAGTGTGTTTGCAGTCACTGTTTACACTCACATTTCCTTTTTGCTTAATAAAATAAAATATGAAAGTTGCTTGCTAAAAAAAAAAAACAGAAATCACACACACAAACTCACACGTACACACACACACAGGCAGTTGGTTTGGAGTAGCAAATGTCATTCGTGGAACTGGGAAAGAGTCTTTAGGTTGCAACCTTCTAATTGGAACAGCTTTAACTAGCTTAGGAAAAGTTTTAATACAAGCAAAGCAGGCAACGGACAGTTTTAGCGTAGTGACGTCACAAATTGTTGCTAACCTAACTAGGTGGCAGCGCTCGGCTGGCAGCGAGTGTGAGGTGACAAGAAGAAGAGTTAATATAGCAAAATAAATGTAATTAAAAAGCTCTGTTTATTTATTTGATCAATTACTTTTCATACCTATTATTGTTTTAATTTTTAATACCAAAACCATTTCCCTTTAATCCACATAATAACTAACTATTTATACACATTATGTTATTGATGTGTAAGGACATATAATTGGTTTAATCTGAATAAGTCAGATTGAGCTCGGAATCGGATTGAATTTTAATAAAACTGATTCTTAAAGTGCTGTCACATTTCCACAACCCAGTCAAAATATATGTATATTTTTTTTATGTGTTTACCAAAAACTTTGTTGCTTTCTTGCGGATACAAACAAAAATGCAAACAAGCTAAACATGTTAAAAAAAGTGCAATATATATACATATATACACTTAACAGACATACATATCATGTAAATATGTATACATATATTCATATAATGGGGCGTGGAATATGAAGATCTAACTATAGCTTTAGCTTTATCATCGTTCACTAAAAGCAGCTACAGAAAGTCACAGTGGTTAAAGATAGCTTCAAGTTTGTTTTCCTGTCGAGTATTAAGTATATATTCGATTAAAATTTTTTATACAAAATGAATATTAAGATATCTATAATCCCTTATAGGTGTATCTTAGTTGACAAGATCGTTCATATTACTATTATTATTTTTATGTTTATGTTTATATTAAATGCATTTTGAACCACTGTGCATTGTCGCAATGTGCAATAGCAAAACGAATACAAAATAGAGAAGAACAAATATAAAGTCTGGAATGTTGCTTTTCTGGTGCTTGTGCAGCATGCTTTGAGGCGTCCCTGCCGCACCGAAGTATCAAGATGTTGTGGAGCTGGAGATTGGAAAAGGGAAGGGGGAGGAGGGGATAATACATAACAGTTGGCAAAAGTGGCAATGGTAGAAGAGCAAAAGAACCGAAAAAAATGTATACGAGTTGCTTCGTATGTAGATATTTCTCTGTACAAACAATATCCCGCAGCGAACTTTATTAAATTACACGATTTTGACAGTTAAGCAGCAGGCAGATCCCTGTCACCCCCCGCACGCATCCCCACCCCCGCTACCTTTATCCTCTGTCCGCCTTGTTTCCAACCTTGTTTCTATGCTCCATCCCAAGTTCAGTCATTCCATTTGTTTTTCTTTTCAAACTTGTGTGTTGCCGTTTTTACTTTTGCGCAAGTGAAAATCATAATTTTTCTTTTATTTTATGTAATACACTTGAAGCTGCCAACGCAATAACCACCCCTCCACCTCCACCTCCACCTCCAGCACAAGCAAATGATGTCCCTTCCCCTTGAGCATGTCGCCGTTCTGCGCACATTTACGTTGTCTGGCAACGCTGCGTACGTTTTTGAGTAATCCCTGGGGGCAGGTTTAGGCAAATAGTACTACTAGGCAAGGAACGCAGCCAGACTGATTCTTTCGGGGCGGGGGAGCCGGCAATAAGAGACGTTACTTTGGAAATACGAAAGTCCAAATCTTAACAATTGCGCATTTCACTTGTGGTTGGAGAGATAGTTGGCTGGGGGGAGCCGGTGTGGATTGGTGGTTACCAACTTTTATCATTCCGCAATTAGCGTGGCCCATGTCTGCATTGCTTATCGTTTGTAGTAGTCGGTAGTAGTCGGCAGCGGGTCAAAAACTTGCGAGATACTCCTCTAACAAGCCGCTGCCGCTGCTGCCTCTGGCGATGCCAACTGTAAATATTTGTACATCGTTTCAGTCGATACCTTGAAAAACGCGGCGATAGCGTGGTACAGTACGAGTAGACGACGGTTACCTACTAGATACTACCTACTACTACTGCTATAGAGTGTTGTATCTATAAATACGCAACGTGCACTATTTTCTATTTCTATAACAGAACCGTTCCCGTAGAGAACTGTTTAAGTACCAGATGCAAGCTTCCAATTCTTTGGTCTGGGAGCATGTTCGACGGTTATCTTCTGAGTACTTAAACGAAGGTACAAGATTTGCCCATTGAGACGGGACATATATGTACTATATAACGTACAGACAAACCACATAAGATACGATATATGTTATATGTTTACATTTTCACCGGCGACATGGCTTCAAACACGAATGTTTCGATAAGGTAACATGCCCGATTTCTATAACTTTACGGTTCTAGGGTTCTTCTACCGGTAGAACCACATAATGAAGTCTCTTAGATGGAGGCTATCGACGGGACAAGGATTATTGATTATAGGAACGACTTTTCGACTGGTCTTCCATAGAAAACTTCTTCTCTGTGTATTATTCACATATGAAAGGAGGATCTCCTACCCACCCACCTAGTGTTAAATGAGGCCTATTAACATAGTAGAGCAGAATCTTTTCAAGTGCAACCCTCTATGGCTGGTACCAGCTCCAGCAGCAACCCTTTGCAGTGAGAGTGCTCCTTTTATGCTTTTATGCTATCTGTGATTATTTTCCACATCGCTATGCCCATTGTGTGTGATGAGGAGGTCCTTTTGTCCTACCGTATCTAAACAGGTGGTCCCAGCATGTGGCCGAGCTACTGAAGTCACAGCACTTCCACCTTCTATTGTCCTGTAATTCTGTGCACCCTCTTAATGTTCAGTGTTCAGTGTGTTCACCCTCTTCTGGCTGTGCATCATTTGTAGTGTTTACCTTTCAATCAACAATGATATTATATATTTAAATAAGTCTTCCTGGACAATAGCGTCTGCGTTTTGATTCCTGGACGTGAAGTCAACCGCAAATTATGTTTGTGCTCTCAATCAGGTAATAATATTGAAGCAGCTGTGATAATTGAGTTGTCTTGAAAATATTTGTTTTTGGACTGAAAGATTGGAATTTTTTGTTAGTGGGGGAGTTTTTGGCATTGCGAATCTTTTTCTTTTTTGTATTTTTAGAGCTTTGTCATTATAAAACAATCGAATTTTCGTTATGTCAATAGTCAACAATAATCGTCGTGATTACTTAACTTATCTAACACACCCGAAGGTAGAGTGATTCGACTTCATACCTTAACGCTCATTGAGAGTCCCATGAAGTGGGTTTTCAAGCAGCAACAATACTATACAAAGTCTTTGTTATTTGGATCTCATAGAACGAGCTATAAAGTGCTTGAAAAGTAAATATTATAGAAATCCGATCGATTACACCGAACCCAACTGAAACCTAACTAACCCAACTATGGTATACCCTATGATACTCCAAGGCTAACCAGGGGTAATCTTAAGGGAAAAACCTATATTATAATACAAGGTTGAAAAAAGACAGTTCACTTGGCGTTGAGGGGCTTCAGCACTGATTCTATCAGTTGATACTCTCCTGAAACCATATATGCCGGGTATAGTCTGTGCTCAGCTATAGATATGGATAGTACGGATAGTAAATAGTTGCCAGATATGGTCAGAACTAAGCAGATCCGCTTTATAGTATTCTATTGATTTGAAGCAGCAGCAGTTGGCCACTTCTATTTGGCTTATCAGGCTTATGGGGCGATAAGTTAAGACTTGTGTCAACCTTAGCCAAATAGATAAGTGTCACTCTTCAGACACACACTCACACACACACACACACAATATCAAACCTACGTACACAACAGAGAGATCTTCAAGAGATTCGTTACTCTTCGTAGACAGTTTCGATTGTTGTGCAAAGAACCCGTACAAGATCTAAAGAAGATGCCGCCACCCCAATCGGTTATGCTCCGGTTTATGTTCCGTTACGTTCTGGTTTATTTACACAAAATGTTGAACTACTTTCCCAACTGTAGCATATACCCGTGGCAGCCCTAGCCTGGCTGAACACTTGAATATGTCAAACAAAGTTGTATAACTGGAAGCCGTATCTGTATTATCTGTGTACTCAGAGTACTTCTAATGCCAGCTCTCCCTTCTGGGGTAGGCTTACCAACTACTCCAGGTGTTAAAGCCCACTGAAGTGCCATAAATGTGGCACTGATTGCACCAAGAGTATAACCCTATAGCCTGTTGTAAAGTCAGCTACTTGGATTTAAGTCAAATATAATCGTTTATTAAATCTAAAGTAAAGTTATTTTCACGCTTTGAAGTAACCGGCTACCGAAGGCGGCAGATACCCCAAGGGGTACACAATGCTGACCTACTAAGGGAAGTAGGGAAAGGGCATTCTCAGATAGGGAGAACAATTTGCTGATCTTCTAGGTTATATTAGATAAGGGAACAGCTCAGAGATGCGCAGTTTCGACCTATCACCCGTTGCTTTTCTCTATTTGTACTATAAATTTATATATATTGTTCTATATAAACTGCTATGTTGACTTCTATTAGCTTCTAGTACTTCTGCTACCCTCTATACTAAAACCTAATTTAACTTTCTATATCTTAACAAGAGGTCTCCTAGGAGTCGCTCAATAGCAGCTTATAAATCCTGGACAAAATCAAGAGCTGCGAAACAGATAAATGATTTTATTTACAAAATGCATGACACCACGTCCAGGGCGATAACGATGCCGGATTCGTAGTGCCGGGTCCGAGAACGGGTCTGGCGACCTGGCCATTGACTTCAACGTATGTCGCAAATTATGTGAAGCTCTTCTCGGAAAGCGTTCAGTGAACAAAATGATTTTATTGCATGTGCCTTCTACGAGTTAGCCCCGAAAACCACTCGAAGCACTCAAACCATTTGGCCATATGTTGCCATTTGTGACAAAACTGCACCAGGCACGATACAAAACGATATACAGAGGATAAGCTGCTTTCGGGTGAGGGGTGGACAGCCAGACAGAGAAGCGGTTGAGGATGAGAACTGGCAGGAAGATGCTGTGTTGTCGTTTGTTGTCGTTAATGCCCAATGGGTGGCAAATTGTTTTTTATTATCGGTCGGGCAGGGACAGAGGCAGAGACAGAGATCCGACCCCTCCTCAATGGGTTTGGCTGGTTAGTGGACCAGTTGTTTGGTTGGTTGGTTGGTAGTTGGTGTGACAACGGGGCAAAGGAGTAAGCTTAATACCACTTCCCCCCTTAGGCTATTGTCGATTGCGTGAATAAAACTTTAATGGAACGACACAAATCCCATCGTTGTTCTCCTTGTTGTTTTCCCTTTCCTTTTCCCTTTTCCTTTTTCCTAGCTGTTGTTGTTGTTGTTCTAATGCCAACTAATTGAGTGCGAAAATGCCGTCAGAGGTTGTCAGAAGTTTACTTCTTTTCAGAGTTTTGATATTTTATTATGTGACCACATCTATTCGAGCCGTTGGTAAGCACAAAAAATGGCGCACAAAGTGCACTTAAAATGCACCCAGCTGGGAGCCAAGAGATCCTCTTTCGTCTCTTCCTCCCGCCCGTGTGTTGCCAGCAGCAGCCTGCATCACATTTGGGAATTGTGCTTAACACAAAAAATAAAATGCGAAATGCCTGCAAATGGCTTCTGACAGTACACATGTGGGCGAGGGTAGACCAAAGAGTATGAATATGTAGCTAAAAACTTTAGGTACAGTGCAGTTCACTTAAGTAGGGACACATCTAGTGGAGCTTGAGCTTGATGTTTAAATTGTAACCAGAAGTAGAGGAGACAGATATATATGCAACCTGATAAAGTTTTAACAGATTTTCCTGGACCAATTCACTAATTATCATAACCATCAACTATAGAAAAAACGGGAAATAGGAAATTATCTCTGTTAAACAATTTCTTCAGTTTAACACCAAAAATAATACTTTTTCACTGATTTTGTGGATTTTTTTTTGCTAGTTTAAAAAACTGAGAACATTCATATATGCTGCCTATCGATAACAGTTACAGTTTATCGATTTCTAACACTATGAGAAACGCAGAGACAGTTTAAGCCTCTTGAATTGCATTGCAGTCTGCATCTATATAATATGCAACGCATATCACGCTCCGTACGAGATCCTTTGGCACTTTATTTGGCTCCTCTGGGACTGTCACATGGCACACACGTAACACGTTGATGGGGGCCATTGCACGTCTCTATTTTTAGTTGAATCTCGACTACAAAGTTGCAGCTAAGTAAAATTTATAGCCTGCTTCAAGGCGTTGCGCACGTGACCATGCAGCTTGGATTATGAATTTCACTTCAATTGAGCTGAGATTGTAAAGTCTCGACACAGACTCAGGGCGAGAATATATTCTAAGGGATTTATTAGGACAAATCCAACTCTAATAAAACTCTTTAAATAGGAATTGTTGAAGACTGAATTTTAAAGCGTTTTTCTAATATTTTTGTATAGAGTCTAGCTTATCATCTGGTATTCTATGTTAGTTACCAAATTGCCAACTATGATATGGTTGTAGCTCCCCTTGAACAATTGAAACTCTTGAAAAACCCCAACTGCAACCCTTAGGCAAATCTCTAGCTATCCCATTCATCCTCGCTCTAAATGAATCCTTCTCCCTCTATAAATATGGCGACGTCCATTTCTGTGGCTGATATTTCAACAACAGCAACGGCAAAGGCAACAGCAGTTTTTGTTGGAGCAGGGGTTTCCCCCATTTTTCCCAACTCGGCGCCATCTTGGCTTCATCAAACGCACACAAAAGCCCATAAGGGCAAAGCCAAGATAATGGCAGGCTGGCAGAGAAGGCAGTCGGGAGCTGGGAACAGCTCAGCCTAGCTCAGTTCGCAGCAAGCTGAAAGCAAATAAAATGGGCACAAAACGTAGTCGTTAGACCAACCAGCCTTTGCTTATCCGACCCACTAACCACCCACTCCTCATTTGGCCACCCACCTGCACCTAGGATGTTTTGTGTGCACGCTTCAAAAGGAAATCACCCCAAGTGTGTATTTTTATAGAGACCGCAATAAACCTTTTTTGCTTTTCTGCTGCCTCGTTCCCCCGTGTGCTGAGGAAGCGCTTCGATGAATGTGAAATGGTTGACTGGGAATCCATATCCGTATACGGGTTCGAGTGCGAGTGCGAGTTCGAGTTCTGGGTCTGGGTCCGGGTCTCGCTCTGCGTACGGCTCCTTCTCGGCCACCATCTTTGCCTTTTTGGCCCGCTTGATGAAGTTGCTGTTCAGACACAATACACTTGGCAAAAAATGAGAGGAAAAAAAGAACTTGCGGCAGCCTTTGCGCATTTTTCTTGGCCAGGCATAACCATAAAGGCGGCCCAATAAACTGCTGGCCGATTGATGGTCGTAGAGTACTCAAAATTGAAAAGGAGAAACGATGTGCTCCATACACTTTTCCTGTGGCAAGGATACGCCAAGCCATCGTTGTAGGGTGCCTCATCATTCTATGTTATACCCTGCAGTCATGCCAGTATTCAAGTAAAGGGTATCAAAAAAGTTATGCTATAGGGTATGCACATTCCGAATGAGCAGTATGCGAGAGCAGCTAACAAGGGATAAAATATATATCACACCATTCGAACTATAAGCTTAGGGTATATTCCAGTCGATCAGTCGCTGTCTGTTGACTTGGTTTCTGTATTTTATAGCCCGGTCAAGGGTGCTGGTCAGCTCGCGCTGGTTGTCGGCTTGACGCTTGAATGGCTGCCAACGAGTACGCGCCTTTTGTTTGGCCAACAACGAAAAATAAAAAAGAAAGCAGCAAAAACCAAAAAAAAAACAAAGAAAATAAATACGAAAAAAAAAGGCGAACAAAATGCCTTTTTGCAAAGTAACCAAAAGCGAGCGAGCAAAAAATAGAAAATTGAAAATAGAGAATGTGTGTGTGTGTTGGTGTGTATGTGTGTGCGGCGGTGCCATTGTTTAATGGACGTCAGCTGGAATGTGCGCCAGAAATTGAAAAGTTATTGTGCTGCACGTCCAGTGGCAGCCGTGGGGCATGGCAGCATATAATGGGACTGGGTATGGGTGTATTGGAGGTTGGAGGTTAGCAGCCATGGAGCGGTGGGAAGGTGGAGCGCCGTTGTATTGTCGTGACAAGCTGCTACTTAGATGCCACTCGTAGTTTTTTGTGCCACTGCACAAATTGTTCAACTAAAATATTTGACAGTTAATTTTTGGTTTTTGCCACGGCCTTTTTATGCATTTGCCTAGGCCAACAACTTGGCACAATGCAAATTTTCCCATCTACTGAATATAAACTAAAAGCTGGCAGCTACATAAGGCTGATCTCTTTTGTAGCAATCAGCTTATGTCCACACACTTCATATAAATACTCAAAGCTCAACCTGAATAATTTACGCTCCTCGCACTTATGCAAAAGCTGATCCGACTTCTATCTATCTCGATCTCGCTCTCACTCACGCTCTGTTACTATCTCTCACGCATTGCACTTGTTCACACATCGTTCAACCGCAATTAAGAAATTACAATGGTAAAGGAAAAGCGCAGTAAAACAAACAAACACAAAAGCTAAACCAAATCAAAAAGAAACAACAAGGAGCGTGAAGGGGAAGGGAGGGAGACACATGCATAAAGTAAATTATAATAGGCATAATAAAAACGAGACAAAAACCAAATGACAAGTCAAAACGTGTTGTTGCCATTTACTTTGCATACTTTCACATCGCAGTGTACTTGTATTTGTGTGTGCGTGTGTGTGTGTGTTGAGTGTTGTGGTAAGGCCGTAAGTGCTTCGTTCGGAATTAAAAGCAAACGCATTAAAAGGTGGCCAAAAAGAATTTCACCTTGCCAAAGGCGCAAACAAAATGGCGCAGCTGCAGATGGCGACAGATACTTTGCAGCCTTAATATTACATGAGAAGCACACACACAGACCGCACACACACACACACACAGAGAATGTTACATGAAACGGTAACGAGGAACAGCAACGAGAAACATTTTTAATTATGAAACACTAAAAGTGGCAAAGCCAAAGTGCAACGAGAACAAGCACAAGGGGGCGTGAAGGGGCAAGGGGGGCGTGTTGTTGGGGGTCGCTTTGGCCATGCTATTAACTTAAACGCCTTTTGCCGGTTAATGGAAATGAACCTCGTCGTGGCAATGGGCAGTTATCTGGTTAAGACAACGATGGGGAGCCATGGTATACGACACGCGCAGGTGTTTAGTCCGACCCTCTTAACCGTTAATGGTTAACGGTTATGAGCAGCGTGCCGAGTTCCGTGTTAACATGGCCTAATTGTGCCCTGGCAAAGCACACTTGCCAACGACTCCTTGTACATCCTACTTCACTCAGACTACAGGGTGGCTCAGCTCGCTCTCGTCTCGTACGCATATTAAGTTACTGCAGTTGCTTTAATTGCAGGCACGTGTGTGCCCCACAAGTGAAACGTTTTAACACGGCCAACGACTAACAGCCAAGTCAAGTGCCGATACTAGCGCCTTTTGTAGGGCCTCCTCATAAAGAGTTTCACCCCGGTAATTGCACGGAAACTTAAGAAGCGCCTAAGCCGATCGTCATTCATTTTCCCACTTTCCCATCATCTGCCAGCTTTCCCTTCATGAGCCCAAGCAAAGTTTCCACGCAGCTTCAATTACGCCACCCGCCAATTGGAAACCAGCCTAAGGGCTGCATAGTGCGTGCATGCGTCCAGTCGCGTGCGGGATGGAGGGATGGGAACCAACCGAGTCAGGTTATCAGCGGGAACCAACAACACTGAGAGAAACAACTGTGATAGGAACAAGAAAAGGTCGAAATCTCTTGAATTAAGCACAAGATTATATATGCAAACTGAAAATGATTTAATGTTAAGTTCGATCAAGGTCAAGTTTCGGTTGTTATATGCTATAAGGCATCTTCAATTTCTCTAAGTGTAGATAGAAACAGAACATTAGACCCAACCCAAGTGTTTAACCCATATCCAGTTTCATTGGCATTGGATGCGTTAGTTTTTATTGCAGCGTTTACTTTACTTTTGCCATAAGCCGCAGCAGCAATTTCGATACAAATGCGCGTCTATCGATATCCATATCCACACACTCTACACACACACACACACACACACACACACCACCTAATACCCGGTGAATGGCAACAAAGTTAAGTGCTGTCCATGGACTCTGTGCAACAGTTTGACTATGCTAAGAGCCGTTGAAAAGTGTTTTCAAAGTCACGTTGCAAGTAGTTTACCCTGGGAATGGGTGTGCTGCCTCATTTCAGGGGTGGCTCAGCTCGAAAATTGATTAAGGTCATTATGCAGCCGGGTTGCGTCGAGTACCCAGCACCAAGCACCAAGCACGGAGCACCAAGCACCAAGCACCGACTCACTGACACTTAATCCCAGCGGCATAATCAGCAACATATTGTAGCAAAACTTCTTCACACTGCCATAAAAAGTAGCAATTTTGTATATTCGAAATTTTACACCCCGCCATGTGAGTGAGTGACTGAGGCAAGGAACTAAAAAGGGGGGGAAAGGATCCGCCAGAGGTTAAATGCTCTGGCTCGAGCCTTAGCTCTCTTTCCCGCCCTGCTCCGAGTTTTATGGCTTTACCCATTTTTGTTAAACAATAAACTTCCTTGGCTGTCTGCACTCGTACGGCTCTGGCACGGGAGTGCCATCTCTCTTGGCTTTGGCTTTTTTGGGTGCGGCTTGGATTATTCATGAGGTCAGTGGTTAGGCTTAAACCCTTGCCAATGGCTTGCCTTGAGAGAAGAAATTGGCACAGCTGCACCGCCAGGCAATCAACGTAGGCTTCTTCTGACTTCCATTTCTAACTTCAAAGGAATGGACATAAAAGAGACTCCGATTCCGCCAGCAAATTTCTGTCAGCAACAAGTGAATTCAACTGAAACCTCTTGCAACTGGAAGCACTGCTTAGCCACCCCAAACCCACTTCTTTGATGAAGGTGTCTCACGCCCCTTAAACGTTCCAAATGTTTTTATTACATTAAAAGCATTAACGCTCCACATTAACGGTATGTAGAGCAAAGTACCAGCGATTCGACGAGGGCAACACAATAAAAAATAGTGTATGAGGATTCGCTAGAGCGCTGCAGGGATGCAGGCACAAGCCACAGTACACACAACAGGCACACACCAATATGTCAGCAATGTCAAAGCTACCCGCTCTGTACCAGAGGGTTGTCCTGAAAACCAGACCGCGAGGAGGGGGGTCCTTCAAAACAAACAGCGGGATGTCCTTATAACTGATACGGTACCCGGATAAACTTAGTTATTTCAATTTCCGGAGCACCCTAATACATGTGGAGCTACCTAATCGGGCTAGCTATCCTTTACAATGTCTAAACTTACACTCTATTGTGGATACTACAAACTAACAAGCAAAATCTGTACAGACAGGGATATATAGGATATATGTATCGATCCATATCTATCAAATTATTTGTACTATAATAGCTTCAGGTGGAGCGCCCTTCTATACAATTCTCATGAGAAAAAGATTCGAGTATTTGCACGCTTTGAACCACTGTGCGGTAAATTCGTACAGTGCAACCAGGCCAGACCAAGAGTTGACTTTATCAGGATAATATTCTGTCGAGTCGAATGTACGAGTATCCTTGCCACCCCAGCGCCTTTTGTTTGACTTTGTTGAATTGATTTCGTTAGGGAAAATAACAACAACAGCGGCAGGATACACAGAATGCGCAGGATACAGGATACATTCAGCAACACCCTTGAACGCGCTCACTCTCCATTCGTGTATCCTTCGTAGCGTCCTTTTGTCGCTTCGTCCTTCGTCTCTGGCTTTTAGGCGAGGTTATCGTTACCATCGCCTTGCTGTGTGATGTTTCCATTTGTACAAAATAGAGCACTTAACGGGGAAACTGCAAACAAATTATTGCACTTGCTGTCACCAGAACGAGTCGAGGCCCGCCTTCTGCCTCCCCCGTGTCGTCCCGTCTCTGGCAAAGCTACAGCCATTGCATACACTTAAAGGATTACAAGCGGATCTGTCGCTTGTTTGCCGCTAAATGGACGCATTTACTCGCCGAGCGAAGCGGATGACGCGGCTGGTGAGTAAATGGGTGGCTGAATGGGTGGGTGAGTAACTGGTTGGTGGATGGGGGACGGATCACAATGGCCGGGCGGCTGCCTTGCGCGCTTTTTATGGCCAATGAATAGATGAATGAATGCATGACAAACTGAATGACTGACTGACTAACTGAATGAGCGACTGAGTGGGCGGTTGGTTGGTTGGTTGGTTGGTCTGTTTGTCGGTCGGTTCGTCTGTCGGTCGGGTGAGTGCCCATGGAGTTACTTAATGGATTTGGTTAAGTGCTGCATTGACATTTTGATAAATGCTTTGGAACAGATGCGCTGACTGGCGCTGCGTTAAATGGGCGTTGCCGTTGGCCGTACACCGCGCCCTGTCCTACATCTCCGTTATCCTGGCCGCGCACTCTTATGATAAATAGTTTATACTTCTTATGCTATACTATGCTTACCGAATACTCGTTGGCCAAAAAGCAGTTAAACATTTGTCACAAGCCGCAAAAGTCCTTTCAAAATTGATTACCCAGCAAATTGACTGGGCTCAAGTAAGTTGCGGCCACTCAACTGTCATGATAACTTTATTAATGCAAGGATTTAGCTGATCTTCTAGACTTGGAAGCATTAAATCACGTATAACCTACGGAATTAAAATAAAAACGTAGTTAATACAAATAGTTAATTGAAGTTCATAAATCTATGCTTTAATTTTTACCTTTCAAACAGACTTGCTGCCTGCCGAGCGTTGCCATCTAGGCAGAATTGCATCATTCCCTCAAATCTCTACGTTACGTTCCAGCGTTGCCACCTAAGGAAACATTAGTGGGGCTGTGACGTCACCAAGGTTAAGCTTTCTGCTAAGATCGTTTTTCATGACGCAATATGCTACTTTTTATTTGGCCAGCTAAATTACCAACATTTAGAGCTTAATTCCCATCTTTAAGCATTTTCCTGAACTTCAACAATTTTTTTTTACCACCAATTGCTGCATAAAAACAAAGAAAACAAAAACACATTAGCCAGCTTCTCATCTCTCCGAAAGCCGCACAGCCCTGACCGCTACCAAGTGTCAATTTTGTGTTGTTGCTGGCATTTTATTAGGAATACAGGACACTTATTTAGCTGCCCTCAAATGGCAAAACTTTTTGTAATGTTTTGAAGTGCCTCTAATTAGATAATATGCGGCCTGTGCCCTGAACGAGCTTGGGCAGATGACGCCGCCGTATTTCTCTATGTAAAGTGGCTACGCGTGCAATGACTCCCCATTCCACCCAAACCATCCCAAATGAAGACCAAAAATAAAAAGGCAAAGGTAAAGGCAAAAAGCCAAAAAGTGGCATAAAAAACGCGGCCGATGCCACCGCGTAAGCAATTTGAATCCTAATGGATGCGTGTGGCACGACCAAACGACTGATGGGCACGCGATGAGGCAACCAAACATGCTGGAGGAGTGCACAGTGCACAGCTGGCGAAGGTGTAAAGTTCACGTGTGTCCACTTACCAACCCTCCACACAACAAACCCACCACACACTCCCACACCCACATCAGCCACCCACTCACCAACCCACCAGCCCACCTGGTGTCGTTTTATTAATGCTTTTTGAGTGCTTTCAATGTTTTATCGCGCATTTTGCTCTATGACTCGGGCTTCAGCAACCGGAACCGAAGCGGGAATGATGTCTATCGCCTGGCTTACCCCTTTCGCAGAGTGCATCGGTCGTTACGTAACAACTTTTAGTTGGTCACTTTGACCGGACATCGCATACTATACACATAACTCGTATAGTCTATAAATACATAGCCTCCACTTCTATTATGATTATGAATTTGTGGCTACTGCTGCCCGTTGACTTTTATCTAAATGGGTCTTTTGTTTGGTTTCCGACTAATGGAATAGGCGGAGCCTTACCACGTCAGAGTACGCCATTTGATATCTACTTCGAGTAGAACTAGTATCCTCTCTTGATTACGGACATTTGTAGCCTCAACTATGTAAACAGCAGGTTGTCAAGGACTCATAGGGTTGATGGCTAATTAAGTTGTCAGTCTAATAACAACAAATGCCCAACATATGTCATTGATCACGATTACAACCGAAACGTAAGTCTATTTGTAGTACTTACCACTTAGTCCTAGAAGTGTACGCATCGATTAAAAATCAAGTTGTTTCTTTTACATAATACGCTTCAATAGCTTCTGATCTATTTTTTATAAATATTAAGTATACGTGTGCAAATGGTGGAAAAATTTGAAGCACAAAGCAATTTTATGTTTTCAGATTTAACAGTCTTTTATGTACGTGAAATATCCAGAATAAAGATATAAATATTCTATTATAATATACTCAAATGTATTGAAACTCTACTTAAAGCATCAACTGTACATTATAGACTAAATATTTTATTTAACTTTGACTTTAATGCTTTGTTTTTCACTTCATAAATATTTCCTATATATTTTCTACCTTCTATTTGTATACTGGTAAATAAACATAGAATAATGCCTTTAAAGCCATTCAATAGCACTTTGCATTATCTAAGACTATTTTAAACTGTTAAATCATTCAGTGAGTTAAGCTGGGGCAGTTGAAAGCCTATAGACAAACAGATAGAGGATAACTTATAAGGATTCAACTCCTTTGTCAAGTACTTTAACTGGATGGTATGATTTGAAAATCTGTTGAGTATAAATATCTGTTAAAATCTATCTTAAATGGTTCTATGTTCAATTACTTATGTATGTACATATGTACATATACAAATTTGTATGTATGCTTATAAGTGTATGTATGTATATGTGGATGTGATTTACTTTTAAAGCATTTGACCAGCTTGAGGCGAAACATACAAAGCGAAAGCTTAAAAGCAACAAAAACAACAACATTTAGTAAAAACAGCAGCAGCAGCAACGACAACAACAACGACAACAGCAGCAATAGCAACATTGGGCTTTTAAGTTCTAACGCCAGCTACAAGACAGTCTAAAGCCCAAGTGAATTTGGCACAACGAGCAACATGAAGCACAGCCATTTTGTTGGGCGTTCCTTGCCCCGCCCCGCCCCCACCATGCCACCAGCACCTCACTCACTGAGCAACGCCTCAGAATCTGTAATATCATTGTTGCTGTTGTTGTTCTTTGTGTTAGCCGAAGTATGTGGGTGTTATTCGACTGTTTAGCCCCTGTCTCTGTCCCTGTCCTTGTTGCCATTCTGTGGCCGCCCCCAATCTGACCAGCTCAGACTGACATTTGCCCGCTCTTTGTTGTGTATTTGTCTTTGGTATGTGGCGATTATGCAACAAGCTGGCAGAGTGTCCACTTCCAAATGCCATTTTTTGGCCATATGAATTTTTGAAAAGCATCCGTTGTATTGCTCAACATTTCTACTGGCTAATGCTTAGGACACAAACACATACATAAATGTAAACTCATATACCCACACAATCCCAAGTAGAAGCAGCAGCTGTAAAGCTTGGGCTCTAGAAAACGTAATCCCTGCTTTGGCGCACATTTCATGGCTGCCTTTTAGGTTTCTAGCATATTTAAGCCCCCATTCAGCAACCTTAACTGAACCAGCTCCTATCCCTCCTTGTGGCCCTGAAACTAGACGTGCACACATTCTTACATACATATATATGCAAATGTGTGTGCTCGTGTATGTGTTTGTGTGTGTGTATATATAAGCTTTCTCGCACAATTACAGCATCAATGCAGACGCCTACGATTGCGGAAGCCGCAGCAGCTGCTGCCATATGGCATTTACCTGCGCGACAGAAAATCAAATAAAAAAAATTGTTGCCATTGTTGCTGCTCCATGGGATTATTTAACAGTTATCGTTGTTATTCTTTTTATATGTTAAACAACATTTGGCTGCCAGCGATTGCTTCACTGCAGCTAATACAAATGCCTAAAAGTATGCCACAATAAGCTAAAGGATAAAAACTGCTCTTTAAAGCCCATCCACAAACATTTCTACAGAAAAAAACCTACATTTTTGTCAAGCCAATGCCATAGAGTGAGGTTAGGTCACGCAAATTTTGGTATTTTTGGTATTGCGAATGCCATAAAAACTCGAAAAGCGTCAATCAGCCAGATAAAGCACGGGAGAGAGAGGGAGAGTAGACAGAAAGTGCAGAAATGTGGCGAAAGCAATTCAAATGAATTTGTGTGCGCAGCCGTTTACACACACACACACGCACACACACCAGCACACATACGCCAGTCGATCAGCCTGTCGACCAGACAAAAATTTAACAGCTTTAAGGTCATTTTACCGTTAAACAATGACACAACAGTACATATCATAACAACAATAAGGCAATGGCAGCCAAATGCTCTGTGTGTGTGTGTGCACACGCATATAAACATACATATTTATGTACATTTTTAGTACACGTACAAATTCGCAACACTGGACGCAGACAAAGCAGCAGAGACAGACAGCGCACGAGAGAGAGAGAAAGAAAAAGAGAGAAAGATAGTATGGAAAAGCGAAGGCGAGAAAGAGATATTATAAGATAGCGAGCGAGTAAGCGAAAAAAGCTGAAAAAAGCTTTGAGACCACTCCCCGAAAAGTTCAGGCGACGGCGCAACGTCGACGCACACAAAACAACCAATCCCAGGCATAAATACACAAAAAAAAAAACAAACACACACACACATACACAAACAAAGCAAAAAACTGACACACACACACTCACACACTTGCACAGAGAGCCAGATAGAGGCAAAAGCAATGTGTTACAATGCAATTTCCCCGCCAGGCGGCTTTTCATGTTGTTGTTGTTGCTGTTTTTGATGGGAGACCAACCCAAGCTCAATTGTTCAGGCCAAAAGACAAAAAGGCTAGCTTGGAAAACTGGCACAACAGCCAAAATATGAGCAACAACAATAAGAAAACTAACAAGCACAGGGTGCAGCAGTAGCAGTATTCCAATTGGAAGTGCAGTCTGATTTCTAAGGGTTGGGCTGCTCTTGGCGTGATTATGTCAGCAATGTATGTGTATGTGTGTGTATACGCCACCTTCACCCACCACCAGCAGCAGCAGCAACAACATATGACTGCAAAGCAGAGCAGCGGTTCGTCAGTTGCTTTCCAAGCGCCGACGCCGCCGCACTTGCTCCATGAGCGCTCGGTCGTCATTCGTGCATCACATTTCGAAGTGCAAACTTTGGTAACGGTAAAAACGTTGTCGTTACCTCGCGCTGCCTGGTCGCCGTCGTAATCGTCGTCGTCGTCGCCGTTGTTATCTTCGTCGCCGTCGGCCAATAGCCATGCGCCAACCTCGCACGGACAAAGTTAAAAATCTAATGCCAAAAATGTGACCACTGTATGCTGTTTAACGGTAAACGTGTGTGCAAATTTCAACAAAATCGCCCACTCCAAAGGGTTTTAAATTAATATATATATATATATATATATATATACATATGCATATATAAGCGTGATCTTAACTAGCATCTTGCCCAACTTGCGTATCCACAGCGCTTAGGAATGGAACTTTTGAAGCTAATGATGTTCAAAAGTGACTTTCTGTCCAATGGCAAATGTGACGATCGCGTACCGCCCATCAATCTAAGTCAATTGCCCGATTTTTTATTGTGTAAGTTAATCAAAAGAAAACTCAATCTGAGCATCCTAATTAAAGGATAATCAGATTATGTCCTATCAAACTAAATCAGACGTTGGAAATAAGCTAGAGTACTGCCTAGAGACTGAGACTGAGATTTTCGATATCAACAATAGTCATATAACAATCTATCTGAGATCTATGGATAATTACCAAATCAGCATATGTCCAATAAGCATTAACAATAGGTTGCTTGTTGCTTTGCTTCTAAAACCATTTTCCATATAGAGACTTGAAAAATTTGATATTAAAAGTAGCTTGCTTCATCTCATTATGGTTTGAATTTTCAATATTGAAAAGCAAAGTCAATGCTAAGAACTTAAACCATACTGAACTTCAAATGTTTCAAATGAGGTTGCTTACTTTATAGATATATAGATATAACATAGATATGTGCCGTAGAACATACCTTTATATGGATTATATACTAAATTAAACAGGGTATATTCAAAAAAGTTCTGTCAGAGTGCTCGGAATGGAAATAAATTTGTCTTCACAATTCCACTTAAATCGTACTGAACCTTAAATGTTTCAAATGAGGTTACTTACTATATAGATATATATATATATATATATATATATATATATGTACTGTAGAATCCACCTTTAAATGGATTATATACTATATTTAACATATTCCATTCAAATAAGTTTTGCTAGAGTGCTTGAAGTGGAAATCAATTTGTCTTCACAATTGCATTTCTGGAAGTAATTCATGAATAATAGATACTTAAAGCTTTCATAAAATATTATAATAGTATATATGATATGATAATTATGTGTAGAAACCTATTAAATCGGACTAGAAATAAAGTTTTAAATGAAAGAAGAGAAAGTAACACTTGCCGCTGTTCGTACATCCTACACTCTACTTCAATAATCGCATATTTTGCGGCTTGAGTTCATCTGAATTCATCTAAATTGCAAGTCTAGCAAAAGCTGGCTAAAATCTGGAAAGCATTCAATATGTTTGTTAATCAGACCATTTAAACCTCTTTAAGCTGAACATACAGCATTAATATAGACTTCATTAACATTATAAAATGCAGCGACAGTTATTATGTCGAACCTGAAAGTTAACTGCAATAGAAAAAAGGTAACTGATTTTGCAGCTTTTGTTGCAGCTGGGAGCAATCAGAAAAAAACAGTTTGAACAGGCCAGAATATCCTATTTACATTTGTTCATAATGACAGTTTTTAAATAGGCGAAAGTTTAGATTTAAATTACAAGCAAATAGGTCAATTAAAAAAGAATTTGTTTTGAATTGATTTCGGAGAAGGAATTAAAACTAGGAAATTCTAGAGGAAGGAAATGGGTAAATGGTGGTCGCTTTGGATGCAATTACGAACAGAATTTGAATTCGTATCAGTCGATTGATTGAGAGATATATATTGAAGATATGATAGTAATTAAATGTCCATTTACAGCAACGATACCAAAGTGTGGTGGGTGCCACGAACTGATTCTGGATCGCTTTATACTTAAGGTACTGGAACGGACATGGCATGCAAAGTGTCTGCAGTGCAGCGAGTGCCACGCCCAGCTGAACGATAAGTGTTTCGCCCGGAATGGACAGCTGTTCTGTAAGGAGGACTTCTTCAAGTAAGTAAATTTCTCGAACGTCCGGCACCGGGGCCGATGCCGATCCCGTGTCGTGTCGTCATTTGATGTCGCCGGTTTAATGAAAATCTCCCGTTGCCCCGTTGCCAATGTTCGGGTCGAACAGACGTTACGGTACGAAGTGTTCCGCTTGTGATATGGGCATACCACCAACCCAGGTGGTACGTCGCGCCCAGGAAAATGTCTATCATCTTCAGTGCTTCCTGTGTGCCATGTGCTCGCGTACCCTTAACACGGGTGATGAGTTCTATCTGATGGAGGATCGGAAGCTCATCTGTAAGCGCGACTACGAGGAGGCCAAGGCGAAGGGTAAGTTATTCATCTTAACTAATAAAGTGTGGAAGCGATTTAACTCAATATCATTATTATCTATTCCTAAAGGTCTTTATTTGGATGGTTCGTTGGACGGTGATCAGCCAAACAAACGGCCACGGACCACAATCACTGCTAAACAGCTGGAGACACTGAAAACTGCATATAACAACAGCCCGAAACCCGCGCGACACGTACGTGAGCAACTCTCCCAAGATACGGGTCTGGATATGCGGGTGGTTCAAGTCTGGTTCCAGAATCGGTAAGTCCTTGTTCCACTTCCTCCTCCATCATTCTGTCGGTCGAGATATTATTGACTCTTAATTTTATTGCAGAAGAGCGAAGGAGAAGCGACTGAAAAAGGATGCAGGCCGCACACGGTGGAGCCAGTACTTCCGCTCCATGAAAGGCAACTGCTCGCCACGCACTGACAAATTCCTGGACAAAGATGAGCTAAAAGTTGACTACGATAGTTTCAGTCATCATGGTAAGTTTCACAATCTAAAATATAATATCCGTGTATTAAAATTCCCCTACTCGATCAGATCTGAGCAACGATAGCTACAGCACCGTCAATTTAGGCCTGGACGAGGGCGCATCACCGCACAGCATACGCGGTTCCTACTTGCAAGGTAGTTCCAGTCCGTCGCAGTATCCTCCGAGCAGTCGCTCGCCGCCTGCAGTGGGACAAAGCCATACGTTTGGCTCATATCCAGACAATATTGTTTACACTAATATCGGTAAGCATAACCAAACGAATCCTAATCTATATGTTATATAATTATATATATTGTTTTAGATCATGCTGTGGGTTCTAGTTTACATCCAAGTAAAGCACATCATCGCCTGCATAGTAGCAACAATGTTTCGGATCTTAGCAACGATTCTAGTCCCGATCAGGGCTATCCTGACTTTCCACCTAGTCCCGACTCTTGGCTCGGTGACTCGGGGAGCACCAACAATACCAGCACAAATAATAATAACCATAATAACAACAATAACAACAACAACCACAGCGGTAGTGGTAGCGGCAGTGGGCCAACGTCCAATTCCACCAATTCGACAAACACCACTGCCAATCCCGCAACTCCTGGCGTACATTACTGATACTCAAAAATACTTTTGCGTTATTTTGAGATGCAGTCGCGCAATTTGCTGCTCGCAGCTGCCCAGCAACAACAACAACAACAGAAGCATACTTCGCAGCAACACTACCGACAGCAGTAACGACGCCATTTTGAAAGCTTTCATCCAAGCACCCAACAGCGCTAGCACCACTAACAGAGTTAACAGCGCTAACAGCAACAGAAAAGCTTAACAGGTAAAGAGCGCGCCTCCATTTGTGAGCTTTTGTTTGGACTGCATTTCGGCATATATGCACTAATTTTATTACTTTTATTACGAATGTAACACAATTTGCTCAAAAGATTTAGTAATTTCCATTTAGTTAACACCCTATAAAAATGATAAAAAAAATATGAGTAGCTTGAGTACAGGTACATAGTACATGTACAACATATTATACACAAGTACATATATGTATGTATGTACCCAATGCTTTAAAACAATATGGCTTAAATGATACCTTAATATTATTATTACATCCTTGATCACTTCCTTGACAGCTTTTGTTTGAACATATTTTGTTCTTTCATAATTTAGTGTATGTAAATATTGTATATTTGTGTATAGTGGACAAAAAAGAGAGAAAACTAAATTTTAAATTAAATTTAAGTCTGTATAGGGCCAAACAAATGTGCGGGGGTTAGAAGAGTGCACAACATATATTAGGCCGAACCCCAAACAAGTTATTTATTGCTTTATATAGGAATACAAGAATTGCATAGGAGAAATATCAATTACGAAAAAGTGATGTCGTATATACATATATATACATATATCTTAAATACAGTGCTTGCTCGAAAACATGAACACTGGCTAACGTGAACCCATTTTGTTCGTTTCATTCAATTTACCACAAAAGGTGAACAAAGTTCAAATCAATTTTTCACACTCTTTTACAACTTTACTTTGAATATTACCAAAAAAAAAAATTTTAATTTTAAATACATGAATAAATGCTTTAATTGTCAAGTAAAGCTAAAACATATTTAAATTGTTATCCAATAATCGGGATCTTCGTTTGGTATAATAAAATCTTTGCCTTGGTTCTTATAGAAAGGTTTGCAAAAATAATTTAAATTTAAAGTGAAAGTTTAATCAATCAAAAAGTTAATATCATTTCAAAGCGGTAATAGCCTTTGTCTTAATTAGTTCACGTTTACAAGCGAGCACTGTAATAACAAAAACAAAAATAAAAACACAATAAATATAAAAAAACGATTTCAAGCAAATAGAAATTTCAGTAAAAAGTGAAAACTACGTAAAACAAAATGATAACGAATTTTTAAATTTATTGTGTATTTGCAATAAGTTTAATGAATTCAAATAAAATGCGATAAAATTAAATACTATTTGTCATGTAAGAAATAAAATGATACAATTGTTAAAAAAAAAAACGTAATAGCTTTTAATTTTTGCATATAGCATATCTTAACATGAATACCATACTATATTATTCTTATCAATTATTGCGAGTATCATACATACTTGTGCATCAATACCTTTCGATATACAATTAAGAGAGACCTGTCAATTAAAAGCTCATTTTTTTATGCTTTTTACTGCAACGGTCCCTCTCTCTCTAGCTATCGCACGCTCCTTCTACTATTTCATTCATACTGAGCGCGCAAGTTCCTGCACGTACGACATATGTGTGTGCATAACTTACGTACATGCTCATACATCTGTTCTGATGTCTTCTGTTTTTCCTCAGTCTCTTTTTATACGTTCGCGCAACGCCACCTCGTACCGTGAGGGAGATTTTTGATGCGCAAAGCGCTTTAACTTGTCTTCAGTTAATTCATTTAATTACAATTCTTATAAAAATGAATAAATAATGTTCTGTCACCATAAATTTGCAGTAGTTGAAAGTTGCTGTCTCATTTCTATGGTGTGTTTTTCGGTTTGAAAATATTTTTTTCCCAATATTCGTAATTTTGTGCGTTTGTGTGTGTCAAGTCAGAAAATGTGCTGCCAAGTTCAAAATATAAATGTCGTATAATGTTCTATTTTTATTTTGCAGTAAACTACAACAACAAGCGCAGCAGCCACAGCCACAAATTATTGTTGTTGTTGTTGTTTATGAGCTCTGTGTGAGATGCAAATGTGTAATATGTTTCTGTTTTTGTTGCGACGCCAAATTACATTTGCGGCCGATACGCCGCTCGATCCTTAAATTCGTTAATCGGACTCGGACACGGACACGGGCACAGCCCACGCAACAGAATCGTAAAAGAACCTTTCATATTGTTTTTTTGTTTTTTAAGTCTTAACAAACCGAGCCATCGTTTCCAACAAGTGCAACCGCTCCGTGCATTATCTAATAATGCAAATTCAATGTATGTCAATATTTAAAGTAATTTTCGTGCTGTCAACAATCGTAGCAGTTACAGGTAACATCACCAATCAGAACAATAACATGGCAACAGAGTTGCCATATCGTTGTACTTCCAGCTGTTTTCTAATATGTCTTTCTCTCTCGCTCTGGTTCCTTCTACACGGCATTTAAATCCTGCGGTAGATTGTTGTTCGAGCCGAATTTTACTATTGCGCCATCACACGCTTCAAATTGAGGAGCATGTAATTCAGTTGGTTAACCAATTGGAGTTACAGCAGCCACTCGATGAACAATCCATGGAAGCAAACATTACTGCACAAATAGTCAAATTGTCGCGGGAATTGGGTTTGGGTGGCGAATTGGCAACAATTGCGACAACGGAGCGTGATACCAGCACGGAAACTTGGTCTACTGACGAACAAACAACAACAACAACAACCATGAGAACCACAACAACAACAACATCAGCATTACTACCATCAACAGTTACAACGGCAACGGGGGAGCCGCCGCCTAGTGATAGCACTTCTCAGTTTACAACTGACGCCACCACAACGGAGCTTAACGAACCTGTTCCGGATATGACAACGGCGTCTCCGGACGAAGAACTCAAGCGTCGCTGCAGCGATGATTTCGATAGAGAATTCTGCCTGAACGGTGGCAGGTGCTTTCGCACTGCAGATGAGATTTTCTATAGTTATTGCGAATGTACCAATCACTATTGGGGTTTACGCTGCGATTCTAAAGTTGTGGATGGTACATATTCCCAGTATTTCGAATTTGATTTATTTTCTCATGTTATTAGCAAATAATGTGGCAACGCCGCGTTGGAAAATAACGGTTTTTTTCTAGCGAGTTGGCAGGACAATCAAATATTTGTTGCAGCCACTGTTAAGCCATAACATGAGAAAACTGAACTTATCATTGGTGACCTTAACATTAATCCTCTCTTGCCTTTACAGAAACTATTGTCCCCACAATGTCCGATCGACGGCTAAAGACGGCGCACATAGTTTTCTCCTTCCCCATGCTAATCTTGCTCTCCACAATTTACGTTGTATTTGGGGCTGTATACATTTTCCGCAATGTTTCGGCGCAGCGACGTAAACAACAACTGCATTTGGACAAAGAGCGCTTTTTTGTGAGCTGCTAAACAAAACAAGTGAGGGCTGCCAACTTGTTTTTTGCTCAATCAATTTGGTCAAGAGAACCAATTAACGTTATTTGCTTTGGAAACGAATTTTGTTTCACAATTTGTATAAATGCTAAGTTTTGCATTTTCCTATTTATATTTTTTTTGTTTTTGCTAGGATCCTTGCTTTCCTATTATATTATTTCCTTTACGTTGCGCAACGCTTTAATTTATTTAATTAATTATAGTTTATTTTTTCTGTAAATTCATTGTATTTAGATGCAAAAAAAAGAAGTTAAGAAAGAGCGCTCTTGGCTTTAAAAGCTTCGGTTTAAGCTTAGTAGATTTGTTTTGTAGTAACATTTTGTTACGCTATTTAGTAGTATGTATTTAATATTTAAACTTAGCGTTTATCACTGTTAATATAATCATAATTAATTCTTTTGTAACACTTTGTTACGCAAAAAAAAAAACCAAAAAATAACAGCAAATCTAACAAAGATTGTTATGTAATTCATGTTGTTAATGAGAACAAATTAATTTTTTGTAATGCATTAAAATGTCGAGACTCAAAAAAGTTTGTAAAACTTGAAAAAAAAAAATTTGTAGCAAAGTTGTTTTTATTTTATCTAATTGTAACTGCGAGCGAACCAATCCAATATATATCAAAGCTCAAATTCTGTTTTAGCGGAGCACACTTAGTAGGGAGGAGGGGGTATTTTTTTTTTTATATTTCATAATATATATTTATCCAATATTTCGTCCAAAAATTCTTTACAAATTTCTTAGAACTTACAGTTAAATGTATAGTAGAAATTATTCAAAAAACTCTTCTTATTTTCATCATTTCATGTATGATTTTTTTTTCTCTTTTTATATATATCATGATCATCAATATGACAATGGTATGTATGCGCTTGTGTGTGTGTGTGTGTGTATCAATGCGTGTATTTCATGGATAATACGATAATATACGTGTGTATGTGTGTGTGTGTGTGTGAGTTTTTGAATGAGAATATGATCTTGTGCAAGAGTGCCAAGTTTTTGGGTTTAAATGCCCAGCATCAAATTCAGTTGGACCATCATCATCATCACTTGAAGAGAACAGATTCCTCGACTATTGGTGGGTGTTGTTTTTGGAGGTTATGTTGCTGGTGTTGTTGATGGTAGTGTTGTGTTGCTGGTGGTGGTCAATGTGTGTGTGTTATTTTTTTTTTATTTTCTTTTTTTTTTGTTTATTCTGTCGTTTTAGTTATGCGTTTTTTACTTGAATATATGCTCATGTAATCTTGGATTAGGGATATGAAATTCGTACAAAAATGATTAAAATATGTAAATGTTAAAAATGTATTTTGCTTTTTTTTGCTCTCGTGTTTATCCTTTAATTATAGGTTTTTTTACGTTGCGTTGTTTTCTTTTTATCTTATTTTTGTATGGTTTCGTTTTTGTTGTTTTTTTTTTCTGTTTTGTTTTGTTTGTTGTTGGTTTTTAATAGTATGTAATATATATAATAATTATTAGTATTATTCGAATGTCACGGCCAAGTCCTGTGTTGTAACCTCTGCCGCGGCGTGCTTCTCCTTTAGGTCCTTAGCGATATCCTGCAAAACCATGCAAAGAAATGCGTATTTTAGTTGAAGTGTTTTTAAAATGGAATTTAATGAAATTGAATAGAAATAAATAAGTGGAAGGGAGGGGAGGGGATATATGAACACAGAGCGGAAAGATAAGCAACTTAAAGCACAACAACAACAATTAAATATATAAAAATAAAAATTTATCAAGGATTAAACAACAAAAATAAATGGTACCAAAAATAAAAAATGGGATTTTATTTTATGTATGTAACTTCCATGTCGGTTTCTTCCCCCATCCTTTTTTTTTATTTTATTTTCTTTATTAATAATGTTTGTATTGTCTGAGTTGAAAATGCGTTACTGCGGCCAAACAGAGTTGTTAGAACAGTTTTTTGACTGGAAAATTGGTAATTCAGGTGTTTGTGTGTGTGGTTGTGCGTATGTGCGTTTGTATGGGTGTGTGTGTGTGTGTTTTTTTTTTTGTAAAGGGTGCAAGGATACATTGAATGGATAGTTGGTAGTTGGTAAGTTAGCAGAGTTAACAAATATTATAGTAGTACGAGTATTAATATCAAAGTGCAGAGTTACAGAATGACGAGCACAAGTTTCAAAATGTATACAGTATTTTTTACAGTTTGTATATCCCAGTGTGTGTTTTGTTTAGTAACATTTCATTCCATTTTCAAATCATTCAGAGTGTCAGACTGATCATGCAAAAGGATTAACAGTTAGTTAGAGGACGAGCATAATAGTACCAGCCACATGTAATATGTTGCTGTGTAGCACTCTACAGCAGAATAACAGGGCAAACCAGTTAACATTTAACAATAACATTCAACCGTAACAGACAACTACAAGAACGACAATAACATAACATAACATAACTACTGCTTGTTTACTGCTTGGTTACTGCTTCGTTGAGCAAGCGTACAAAAACAACAACAACTGATGCATTCGAGAAGCACAGAAAGAGCAGAGAGGGGGAAATATAACAGTGATAGAGAGCCCAACGCAGGATATAATTTGATATTTATACATATGTATGTAACACATATATATATTTATTATTTTTTTTATGACGCATTTGATTGCTGAGCGGGCGAGCGACGAGTGTTAAAGATTCGTTACGTAAATGTGCCTATGGGTAAGTGTGAAGAAGGCGAGTTGATTTAGTTCGGTTGTTATTCACCTCATGATGAGCAGCAGCATCTCCAATGTCCGAAAGTGCACCCAGTTTTGTTATGCTATCATCGCAGCTGATGTTAACATCCAAATCCTGAATCAGTTGAGGCGTATCGTCAGCTGTGTTCTTCTCTCGCTTGTTATACGCGTCTGAGATAGCGATGAAATCCTTGACACCTACTGCATTGATGACGACGTCTATAATCGTATGTCCTTTTAAGCATTCCGGTACAGGGGGGCACTGTAAGTCCTTGTTGATAACCTCTGTTTCTACTAAATCACTCTCAAAATTTTCTGTATCCTTGCTAAATGTCTCTGATAAGTTTGTTGTTTCGTCATGGAACTCCTTGGCACCTATTGGGTTCGTATCGATGTATTCAACCGGATGTCCAAATAGATATTTCTTTTCAACGCTCTCTACTGATTCGTCTTCAACTGTATCTGTGTCCTTGCTAATTGTCTCTGAATGTTCACAATTCACCTCATCATCATCGTTGCTAATCACCTCTGGCTCTTCGATTTTCGCTTCGTCGCTGGTCTCGTTATAGTTATCGTTATCGTTATCGTCATCGATGTCAGTAACCACTCTGTCGGCACAACTGATAAACTCTTCGCTAAAGTTATCGATTCGCTGATCTTCAATTAGCGGCAAGTCGTCTTCTTTGTCTTGCTCCGTTATAATGTCTACAGCCTGTTCCGTTATTTGCTCAACAATGACATGTGCCTGATGCTCGATCTCAGCGAGTATGGGATCTTGCTGGATATCAACTGCAGGTGGTGGTGGTGGTGGTAGCGATGACGGCTGTGTGTCCTCCACTTGCTGCTCCTGTTGCTCCTCCTCTTTAATGAACTTATCATTATCAGTGTCATCATTGTGTGATTCAGCGTGCGTTTCATCGTCGTCCGTAGTCAATGCAAATGTGGATACACGCGAGGGTGGTGGGGATCTAGGTAGTGGTGGCGGTTGAATGGACTCAACGGTGCCAACTGCATCCGCTTCAGCACTATCATCGACAGAA
This sequence comes from Hirtodrosophila trivittata, assembly GCA_035045065.1. Classification (NCBI taxonomy): domain Eukaryota; kingdom Metazoa; phylum Arthropoda; class Insecta; order Diptera; family Drosophilidae; genus Hirtodrosophila; species Hirtodrosophila trivittata. The sequence goes on from JAWNNK010000856.1 coordinate 4,979,857, forward strand.
ACTACAGCATCATCAATGATATTGATAGGCTCGGGGGCGAATTGAGATTGTAATGTCTCTGATTCAATTTCTAGTTGGGGCACAGGGGAAACAGAAACCGGAACCGGAGCCGGAACCGAAACCGGTTCTTCTGTTGTGAATTCGGGTTCGGGTTCGAGTACGGATTCGGGTTCAGCTTGTGGCACAGAGACAGCAGACTCTGGCGATTCGATTTCGGTATCAGTTTGAGAAGGAATAACAACAAAACCCTCAGAATCGATGGTCTCACTAACAGCCGCTATAATAGCAGCAACCACTTGCTCTTCCTCAGCGGCGTTGGCTTGCACATCATCTTCCTGCACTTGGGAAGTGGGAAGATTTACGGAATTGTCGGTAGCTGTGGCTGTGGTTGTGTTGTTGGTGTCGGTGGTGGTGTTGGTGTTGGTAGTAGTAGTGATATTAGGTAGTGTGTTATTGTGGGTGTTGGTGGTTTGGGTCTGAACTAACTCTGCGGCTGCAATGGTCTCGGTCTCAGTGGTAATTTCAGTGGCTGTGATTGTGGTATTCTCTGTGGAGTTTTCTGTGGCTGTTTTTGTTGTTGTTGCTGTTGTTGTTGTGGTACTCGTATTTACAGTGGTGTTTTCGGTGTCTATTTGTTTTACCTCGATTTGCGACTTGTTCTTAATTTGCTCGGCCTCGGACTCGACGGCGACAGGTGTTGGCGGTGGTGTGGCAGTTTCGTTGATTTGGCCAACTCCGTTCGTGCCATTCTGATGGTGCTGTGGCTCGTCATCGATATTCTTGGTGGGTGGTATTGCCTCCGGTTCGGTTGGAGACTCGACCACACCATTTTTGTCGCCATTGGTCAAGACAGCTTCAGTGGTTGCTCCACCGTGTCCATTGGTAACAACTTCATTGGTCTCGTTGTTACTTACTGGCTCCGGAACTGGCTCTGGGACAACAGGAGCTGCCTCAACAACATTTGTGTTTGTATTCTCAGACTTGACCACTTGCTCCTCGGTGGCAACTACTGTTGGGGCGGATGGCTTCTCATCACCGTTCGATTTTTGTTCCTCTTGTGGTTGTTGTGGCTTCTCTTGCTGTTCGCTGGCTGCGCCATTCTCAGTCGGTTTCTTTTCAGCCTTATCCGTCACCGCCTCTGCGCTCTGCTGCAACATGGAACACGAAATTATAAATTGGAAATCTGGAAACAAATATTAACCATATCTCGTTGTTACCTCAGTGGTGGCTTCTGCGACTCCGGCTGCGGCCGCTGCTGCAGGTGCTCCTTCTGCTTCTGCTGGCCGCTCCGCCTCACCGTTCGTTGGAGCTGCTTCGGTGCTTTCTGGTGTCGCTGCTGCTGTCGGAGAAACAGGATCCTCTGACTTCGTTGGCTTCTGTTTGTCCTTTTTGCCAAACGAGATGCTGCGGAATGACCATTTCTTTTTCGCCTTATCCTTCTTGGACTTGGACTTGATGCTCTCATCCGCCAGTGGGGAAATCTCTTCACCGCCACTGCCCTCCTTGGGCGAACTAGCGGCAGCTCCTGCCACTGCAGAGTCATCCTTTGCAGTCTCAGCAGCCGCATCGCCAGCAGCGCCTTCCGCATTCTGTGCCGCCTCCGCAGCAATTTTCTCAGTGTTCAGATCTTTGTCATTTTCCGAGTTCTCCTCAGTTTCCTTTTTCTATGAATGGAATAGAACACATATATTGGATCTCCTACACAGCAATGACTCCATGCTTTCTTACCTCTCCCACGACAGGCGCATCCTCGCCGCCACCGGCAGTCTTTTCCTGTGACGCTGCCGCATCGCCATTTGCTGCGGGCGCCGCCGCCGTCTGATCAACATCTTCAATTTTTTCAACTTTGCCAGCGACTTCGTCGCCCTCGCCAACCTTCTTGGGATCGGTGGTGATATCAATTGATCGCTTGCTTTGAGCTTTACCCATTTTTGCTGGTCCTCTCTCTCACACTTTAATCACTAATTGGTTCTGTATCAGTTCTGTGTTGGATTATGCGGGTGATGGACGATTTTGCAACAAGAATTTTGAGAATAAAACAGTGAATTAGTTAACGTGTTTCCCCTCCACTTCGTTTATTATCATTTGTAACTATATATATATATATAATATAAATATATAATATATATATACATATATATAAATACTATGTATGTACAAAATATATTCCTTATGCTAATCTATGTTTAGGTCTTCTCTACCAAAGAATATCGACAAATGGCAGAGCACACTTTTCAAATGAAAATTTCCTATTTATTTTTACACTTGACATTTCAATGCACGCCAACTTCTACAGCTGCAACAAAAACAGAAACAACGCACAATGAAAATTCTGCAGAAGAACTAATGCCTGCCTGATCGATGCGTGATCGAGATCGACGTAGACAAGTCTGCTATAAACGATCTTTGCGTCTCTCGGTTCTACTTCTGATAAGACATGCGCCCTCACACGCTGCGGTTCAGAGGACCTCAGATCAAGGAACTCAGAACAAGCTAGAGAGCTCTATATATATAGTATAAGTTTATGCCATGAAATACATAATATCTCCAAGTTGTAAGTAGTAACTCCAACGGCAGTAACTAGAATCGGAACATACTAAACATTAAAGTTAACCTATAGCCAACTGTTAGATACAATTTCCCAGAAAGTTTACGAAGTCTCAAATTGTAAATATAAGTATGACAGATGTGTGCGAAATAGTAAACTTATCCCAAAGTAATATTTTGCCAAGCAGTTGTGAGAGTACCGTTAAATGGACATTAATAACAATTTGTCACAGTTATATTTATTTTCATGGCAAACTTGGAAAACAATTCGCTGTATAATCTAATCATCGACACGCTATAACAGATCTAACTTTACCCACTCTATATATAGTTCAGTAGATTATGTAGACAGATTTGGTGTACCCCAGGAAAGGGGTACGAATCACTGTCACAACAAGTGCAATATTGCTCATCTTTACCCAGACCCGTCTAGCTGCCTGACTGGACGAGTGTAGAGGGGAGAGAGCGTTGGGGCCGTTGGCCAGCGCTTATCAGTCGTCGCATGCAAGCTCGAAGTTTAGTCACAAACAAAAGGGCAAAAACAAGCACGGCGTATATTAATTATATATATATATAGTATATCGTGTATAGTATATAGCATAAGTATATATGAATGAATAACGCTGAAGTAGGCAACAATTGTTAAAGTAATTTTGGGCCGGCAAATGAATCATCTTTATCTAGGAAATTTGTATGAAACATCACACAGAGGCAGTGATAGAAGGAGAAGGCATAAAACAGGCGCGACATACAACTTCCCTCTCTCTCTCTCTCTCAGTCTATCTATATCTCTATCTCACTCGGCCTTTTTCAGTCTTGTTGCAAATGACATGCTATGCGTCACTTTGAAAATCGAATTACTCAACTCGGTAAATGAAACAGAAACCGTACCGAAGAATTTTAATGAAGTAAAAGACGGGCGGGCGAGTGTTGTATGAATGGGCGAGGCGAAGCGAGGCTCAAGTGGGAGGGGTGTGTTCCAGGCGCGAAAGTTAAAAGCGAAAAGTTTCGTCATGTTTTTTAAGGGTTGTAAAAAAAAAAACTCATACACTTACACAAGCGCACACACACAGTCAACCCATATAGGAAGAGGAGCGGCTACAGAGGACCTCCATTTGCAGCTACCACAGAGATAAACAAAGACTTTTGTTTAAGTTTCCTTGTATTTATTCACGCTTTGCCTAGAACAGCTGCGATACCAGCTGTTTCTGCTGGTACTGGAGTCAAGGTCTGAGAGGTTCCCAGCGGCTGCACTCGACTATTTACACTGTCTGCATTGATAACTGTATGCATTAATTTTAATGTTGATTTTCTACGAGCAGGGAAATTTGCTATTGTTGAGTTCAAATCAACTTAACTCTGAGCACAGTGTAAAAATTTGCAATTAATTTTGGCGTATGTCCAAAAGTTATAAACATTCCTTATTGCAATTAGATACTTATAGTTTATTGTATCAGGTATACACTGTATTGACGTACACACCGTACGTACATATTTGGAATTGTATTGCAAACATCACGTTTCATCAGTTTCTCAATGCCTCCGTTCAATGAACTCCCCAAGAATAAAATTCACTAAATGCTTCAGAGACGAAACCGTACTGCGGTTTCTCTGCCGGCGCCGTAGCCGTAGCTGTTGCCGCGGGCAAGAACAAAGTGAACAACCACCTACTTACAATGTTTTGGATCAAGAACAAGTATAAGAATAATACAATTCATTCTAAGCCAAAAAAAATCTTTAACGCTAGGCAAATTTTACACACAACAACAACAGAAAAAAAATAGAGAGGCAGCAATTAATTTGATCGTATAATTTGAAATGAAATTTTCAACGCTGTTGGACGAAACTGTATGCAAAAAATGTTGTTGATGAGTAATCGTCAGAATATGCTAACACACACATAGACACACACACACACACATATATAGAAGTATACACAGGTGTAGCGGCGTAACTCAACCCTTACCAAAATAGACCGTACAATAACCAACTGTGCGCGTACTAAGCACAAAACCAGCGCCATACGACGGAGAACAACATAAAAGCGCAAGTAAATTTGCGGTATGACGCATCCACTCACACAGCAAGGCGAGCAGAAAAAGGAAAAAAAAAAGTAAAAAGGACGAGAGAGAGCGCAAGGACAACAAACGTTTGTGTCAGCAGAGGGTTGCCGGCCGGCGTTTCTACTACTACTATATATACTAGATGCTACTACTACTACTACTAATACTAATGCATTTACGCAACATACAGCAACAGCAACAGCGGCAGCGACACGACGACGGTCATTGCCCGTCGTTGCTATGCCAACGAGGCGTCGACGCTAACGGTGACGCTGACGCTACGTCACAGCCGAGCATCAAATGGGGGAGGGCGTGTGAAAATACTTTGAGCGCCGTCGCGGCCCACATAAAACAGAACCACCGAAAAAAAAAAAACATGTGACGGCGTTGCCAGACTAACAGCAGACGAGATGACATGCAGAAAATGCAAGCCAAAGAGACAGCGAGATAATGCAGATTAGCATAGCACTAGATTAACAACGCACTTAAATAGCAAGCGTGAACGGGAGAGCGATAATTGGAAGTTGAGTGACAATCAAAAATTTGTTGTTACATTAACAACTTTACTCAATTTTCGGCTGCGTCGGCATTATTAAAAGCGTGCGCAAAGAGAAGTTCAGCTTCATTTATTTCTTTTTCGACTTCTATTAGTTAAATTTAATTTAAACTTGACCTTTGGCTGTGTCGTGTACAATACAATACACGATATAATGGCGCTGGTCCTCTCTCACGCTACTTGCTATTAAGCCGCGCCTTTTCGTTGTGTTCAACAACTCAAAAGAAAATTTATCAACGAAGGGACAAAGAAAAGTAAAGAGCACACACACACACATACACACACAGAAGTCCAGAGTGGAGTGTTGTCGTCTATAAATAAAAGCGCATTTATCAACAATGAAGCGTGTTCGAAATGCAACAACAGCTACACAAAGAGCTATATATATATATGTGTGTATATGTGATGCGCATGTGTGTGTGTATGTATGCGTTCAATTGTCTGCTCTCTATCAATTTTGACACTTTAAGCTGTTGTATTGCTGTTACTGCTGCTGCGGCTGCGCTTTCAATTTGACGCCTGCCTGCCTCGCTGCTACTCCACCTCCTCCTGCTGCTTCTGCTCCACCCTCTGACCACAACAGCACTTCACACAGCCCTAGAAGATCTCAGCTCAGACGATACGTAAATTAAATTGATTGTGCAGGAATGCGTACACTCGCCGGGGGCCGGCCAACTGGACAAACATTAATTTCATGTCATGATGCTACATACAAACTTAGATACATATATGTATGTATGTGTATATCATATGCCATACACACATATGTATCTACATTCCAGTTGGATGCATTGTTATACAATTGTATAGCACATTTATAGCACTGAGAACTTGGTAAGTGCGCGCGCACTTAAAGCGGCAGGCGGACGTAATTGAACTTTTATAAACTAATCAAACGAACGCCTACAGACTCAGTCGCAGTCTCAGTTTTCCCTTCCTTGCCCCCTCTTAACATTCCGACCCCTCTCATAGCACTTGACAGCTGACACACACACACGCACATACACAGAAATGCAGCTCATTCCTTTCAATTTCTTAATCAGCCACTAGGCGTTGCAAGTGGAAAATATATGAGAGTATAATAAGTAAAGGAGCAACAATAAAAACACAAACACACACACACATACGCATACACACATAGAAACTCTTATACGTATACCATATGTTTTGTCGTGGAAATGCAAGCACTGCATATTTGTCAATTTGTTTGCCATTTGATATGTATATGTTTGCTTATTGGTATTCCTGCTGCTGATAAGCCACGCCTTAATATAACAGAAAGCCAAATCAGAAATCAAATTTACACATACAGACATATAAAGTGCAGTATAATACAACAGCAAATATATGTGTATATACCATATACATACATATATAAATTGTCGAGAGGAAATTCAGCAAACAAGAGCAACATTTCTGTGGCCCACGCATGCACAAAATACAAGGGGATTCAAAAAGGGAAGAAGTACATTGGGAAATTTTGTGCGAATAGCTGCTGCAGACAGCAAAGGATGAATACGAAGGAGAACAACAAGAGGAACAAGTAGAAGAGCAATAGCCACATTAGCGTCTCAGAAAATGTCTCAAGTAACCGGATATAATTGGTTGGCGCTCTGTTTGCTCTGTGACAATATGAAAAGGATATTATCATTAAATGAGTGCATTCCATAATTAGTTGCAAGTTAAAAATACGCACAAACTTATATGTACATATGTATGTATTTATGTCTGCATATAATAGATGTGTGAGTACAATACAATCCATACGCATGAGTATATGATACTAAAAACGAAGAAAATATTTTTCAATTATCATTTCCGGTCAATTTTTTGACGGACGTTGTTCTGTTCTCGTCATTGTATTGTGTGGTATGTCTTTAAGTGACTGAAATCTTCACAATTATTGATATAATACTCCCAACAGCAGCGACAACCGAAAATAATAAAGAAAACATATTCATGCAATCACAATACAATTGCTATAACGGTAATCGCCGATACTTGGTTACTTGCTTGGCTATCTGAACGAAACCCCCCGCCAGTGATGATAAAAGAGGCATTAAAAAGAAAATACAGTAATATATGTATAGAGGAAGTGGGAAGTGTCTGTAGAAGGCAACACAAGACCAACCAACAAATACTTAAATTGATAAACGAATGAGGCATAAAGAAAAACTCACTATCAATGTGAATGTTTTGAATATGATTCAGTTATTTCCGAATAACAATAGGATGACGATAGAATTCTATATCTTTTCGTTAGAATCAAATGTTATAAGCGCAGAATTGGTGATAAGCAACTCTATCCGTATATAGTAAGACGCATACGTATATTTACTTGGTTTATCAAATGATAAGATATAGAAAGTTGACGAAAATTTAGCACACTTAACAGACAGCAGGAAAATAAACCCGCAAATTTAAGCAAATCTGGTTTAGATAAAAATTTCTTTGAATAGTCAATATATGCACATATTTCCCATGGCAGTATAAAACTGGCATCTAAATATTTACTTTTTAGTGGGAAATTATGATCAAATGCGCAATAAAGTGCAGAAGACCCGTTTAATCAAAAGGAATATGCAGCTTGGTCACACTTTTGCTACAAACCAGACTAGAGCCCACTCACTGAGAGTTCGAACATCGAAGGCAACGTGTGAGGAGGCAAGTGTACCAAAAATATACAATATAAAACTTGATCGCACACACACACACACACACACAGGCGACCCGTAGCTACAAATATTGTCGAAGGATGCGGATTTAAGTAGAAAGCGTAGCTGGCAAAAAAGTGGGCTGCGGCTGTGGCTGCCTGAACCGGTTGTGCCATTCTTGTTTTCTTCTCTCTCCCTCTCCCTCTCACTGACTTTGACTCTCCCTCTCTCTCTCTCTCTCTCTCTCTCTATCTCTCCTTCTTAATGTTTTAGTCTCTTGATTTTGCGGCTAATTAAAACACATAAGCGTGCAACAGAAAAACTCATGTATGTATGCCTGTATGTTATGCGCGTTTATGAGGCATGTAATAAAATCGTATGTGTAGTATGTAGCAACAACAATGGTAGTAGAAACAAAGGCGAGTGCCAATTAGTCACCAAAGTTGGCAGTTTAGCTTAGAATTGAGCTGTCACACAAGTGGCGCGCGCGCTTGGTTTTTCCTGATTAGAAATTCAAAGCGCTGCACACAGAGAACGCACAGTTTGTCCGGACCACTTTGGTATTGTAAACGCTATTCTAATACATCCATAATAAATAATTCATAAGACAAAATGACAAATGGCAAAATAGAAAAAAAAAACAACAACAGCTACAAAAAATATCGTCGCCTGCTGCTGCTTCTGCTTACATATTTCCGGTACTTACTCTTTGTCGTATGGCGCGTGAGCTGCGTGGGTGGTCACTTAAATTGGGAGGTAGCAGAGCTTTCCTCAGAAATTGTTTATTAAACAAGCCGTTCTCAAGCAATTGTTTACGAGAAGAGCTTTTAATTAATAACAGTTAATAATGGAAAATGAAGTTCCATAAAAACAAGTACACCACAACGAAGAAAGCACAGTACAGAGATGAAGAATTACTTGACTCGTAAAAAGGCCACAAAAAACTACCGAACACAAAACCGTTCAAGTCAAACAACAAACGACGACTGGTGCTGCTGGCCGACTCACGATCAGCGACGAAGCTGAAGCAGAAGAAAATCAAAAAGAAACTTCTACTTCAGGCGCTGCTTGCAGTGCAAGCAGAGACAGAAGCAGAAGCCGAAGCAGTGGCAGAGGCAGAGAGAGGCGCAGCGCCAAAGCCAGAGTCATAGCTACAACCATTTCCAGTACCAGCACCAGTAGCAGTAGCAGAAGCAGCAGCAGAAGCAGACAAAGAAAGAAAGGCCGGAAGCGTCAACAGCAGCGACGACGTCAACAGCTGAAATGCGGGCGCGCTGCAAAGGCAACAATATTGCATTGAGTGACCATCATCAGCTATCGATAAAAGTGATAGTGATATTGTTGTTGTTGTTGTTGTTGTTGGTGGTGGTGTTGTTGGTGGTGGTGTTGTTGCTTCTGGGTGCATGCAATGCGTAAGGAGTCAATAACAAAACTAATGAGCCTTGGCGGCGGCGTTGCGCATATGTTTGTTTATATGTATGCGCCTTATATGTATGTGTGCACATTTTATTGCTTCATTTTGCCGTTCATGCTTCACACAATGACCCCACATGGCAGCAACCGGGTACCGCTGCACCAACAGAAACAGCAACAACTTTAAATAAACAATGACATTACAAAAGAAGAAAGAAATAGGGAGAGTGTTTTCCTTCAATCACTACTTAGCGCCCAAGTACCGACTTCTGACTATTAATTGCATATACATACTCGTATATCGTATTGCTTATCATTTAATTAAAACTAATTCGTTAACCGCTATCGATACACATTGCGCATAGAAATTTGAGTGAACAATGTTTGAACAAATTTGGCTTGCGAATGCCACAGTGTTGACAAGACTTGTCAGTGGCTCGACACCCTCCACCCACCAATAACCAATACACACATACAAAAACGCATACACATACACGCACACTTGCAACATGTGTGTAAAAGATGTTTTTTTGACGGCAACGCGCCGTCACTCCATCATCTCCTCCTGAACTGTTGCCGCCATTGCCGTTCTCTATGTTTGTAAGTGTGTGTGTAAGTATGTGTTGCGGTTTTCTTTGAATAAATATACTCGATATACTCTTTTTATCAAGGCAGCACATTTTTATGCCACTCCCCATCTCTCTCCCGCCGTCTATCCCCCACAAGATTACACTAAACAGAAAAAATCAATCCTAAACACTTGAAATACTAATACGCCAAGTAGTTGATCCACAGACACACACATACATACAAATGTATGTATGCTGTGTGTACTTATTTGTTTATTTATAGCAATCGGTGGCGCGCAATTTAAATTGTTATTAATGCTAATTCAACAAAAAGCAATAGCACCAGCAACAGCAGCAGCAGTAACAGGCACTTATATAAAAAATAAATATGCCACATTCAAAAATATTCGTAGTTCAAGCAAAAATCAATCCGCAACAATAACAAACAAAGCAACGAGATGAGCTGCGCACACGAAACGGGAGACGCAGTGCAGCAGACAGGTCGGGCCTGTAGGTGCGTCCGTCTGTCCATCGGTCGGTATGTCGCCGGCTCGGCAGATAAGCGGCCATGGCTCGGAGATGCAATGCTGCCTGATCGGCATAAATTGCGTTGTTTGAGAAAAGCGGACAATTTTTTTTTATTACTGTTATTGTTGGGTTTGTTATTGTTGTAATGGTATTTATTTTTAAAAATGTGCAATTTAGCGTAAATAGAGTACAATAGAAATATAGATTAGCTCCTTGATAGAACACTTTCATTTGATCTTATATTTATATATTCTATTATAAGTTTATCCCCCATAATGGCACATGTTTTCTCATTAAATCTATTTATTGTTAAACTTGACGTTTCGTTCCGTATTGTGGTTACTTCCACCATTTAAAGGTTTATAATGATGTAAATTTAAGATTTGCTTAACAGTGCGAGTCACCTACGCTTAAAACCACAACATGCACTTGGCGGACAGTATGTAACGGTATTTGCCAGTACCACTAAGATTTATTTGTTATTTGCCTCTACGGCAAACCGCAATCGGCAACAACAACAACAGCTCGCAAATCTCTCAAAATAATATAAAAATAAAACAATAACAAGCAATGGGTTACCCCAGCAGCACCTCACCACGTCTTTCCGACCAAAATATGTATGTAATTTGAAGCGACTTCAATCCAGCCCCGAACTGAGCTTCATATAATGCAATTCAGAATTGAAATCGCAATCCCAATGAAAATTCAAACTGCTTAACTGTAGCACTCACACACACTATTCAACACACTTACATACATATACTGAGATACACAACAGTGCAAGTGAAGGACCGACAGATACACAGTGAAAACTCTAAAAAGCGAGAAGTTTGCGAATTAAAACTTAAAAAGAAAACTGAGAGCACTAGCCAACACCTGAATAGTATACATTTAATATATGTATAAATTGTATATGAAGGGACAATAATTGGCTGAGTCAGTGCCCAAGAGTTTTCACCGTACTCACTGCACATACACACACTAACACACAAATAGCAGACAGGCACGTAAGCAGCGACGCCAGTTAGGGCGGTGGCTGCCTGCCAGGCTACTGTCGTGTACTGTGTGTAGCTTGATGGCAAATTTTGCGACGCAATATTTTTATAACTGAAGTAGGCGTTTTTTTTTACACATACATACGTATAAACAAGCAACAACACAAGCAGACAAGATGATCCTCAGATATGAGAAACTGACGATAAGCAGCGCTAAGCGAAAGTAAAAACCACCCACCAAAGCAACAAACTTGCAAATACATAAGGATATATTTAGCAAACAAGTCCCAAGAACGTGTTGGCAAGTGTAATCAGGCGTAGAATGCTCAAACAAAGAGAACAAACTCAAAGACAAGACAACGACAATGAAAAATAAGTCAAGTCAGGCTCTTAAACAAGGCAGACAGACAGACATACACCCAGACATACATCTATACACATACACATACGCATACACATACACAATGTATACACACACGCACGCACAAAAGAAAGAAGCGGCTAGGTAAGGAGCGTACGAGTGACAGCACAAAGCGTAAAAAAGGATAAATGAAGTACGCAAGGGAAGAATGTTGATAGAGCGTAAAACAGGCAACAGAGAGCGAGGGAGATAGACAGACATAAGGAAAGAGAGAAAAATATATATAGAGAGAGACAGAGAGAGGGAGAAAGAGAGCCAAACGGATACAAAGCCACCGGCAGCGACGCCGACTGCGGCGACGTAGTGGCAACGCCGACGCAACTGCAGGCGGCACACCCAAAATTGAGAAAAAGGCAGCAAATAACGCCAAAAACTGTTGGCAGCCTGAAGGGTTGGGGGTTGTGATTTGGCTTCTTCGAAATAGAGAAAAGCCGGCTTTATATTAAAGAAAAGCTTAAAGCAATTTTCGAAACTCATTTATTTCGCAACTTTTGTGTTAGCGCGCCCAACCCACATACACACACATACACACCAGCAAGAGTATGGCGTCCTTTTTAAATTTTGTTTGTATGGGCTGTCTGCGACACTTGTACCAATATTACTTGGCGTATTGAGATGTAAAATATTTTAAACTCTCTGTTTTTCAAAAGCCATATTTCGGGATTGTTAATGGATACACAAATTAAAATCATAATTTATAAAAGAATTGTCCTAAACTCGCATTCATACACACACACGCATACACTAGTTCAATTCCAAATGTACATGTATAAAGCGTTATACAGAATTTCAACAGCCGCACTTACACACACAAAGGCACTCAGACAGCTTGGCTTGGTTTTTCAAATTTTGTGATTGCCATTTTTTTTATGCGTTTTTTAAACTTGTTTTGAATTAAGTGAATATTTTAATTAGCATTTACCTGGCGTTTTACTTGTATTACGCACACTCACTTTATTCTTATATTCTGATTTTCAAATATAAGCCGCTGTTCGTTCTTCTTTCTTTAAACTACTTTCCGTCTCTCGTTGAGCTGCCAAACAAACCGAATGCGTTGAAATACAGTGTGTGTGTTAGTATGGATGGGCACATTTCTTATATTTCAATTACGATATCTATCGATTGTTTTGCAGTCTCTAACTAAAGGAATGCATAAAGTCAGTTGGTTTCTCTCAAATTCAAATTTAAGCCTTAAACGCTGATCATTCTTTCTTGTTGCTAATAATCTTAAATAAACACTAGTTCATATCGTATTTCGTTTAGAAAAAAATATATGACAATACTGGATCATTTATGCACAGAATTTTGCTGACCGCTCTGTTTGTTTGCTATGTAAGCAATTTAATTTGGCTAGGGATGGATAAATATTTCGATATATTTTTGTAATTTGAGTGTTTGTGGTGTCAGCGTTGTTCACTTAAGTCAGCGGCTTGTAATTTTACGCAAAATGAGGCGCTTCGGTATTTAATGGTATATATTACACGATATTTTCCGTATTTTCACATTTACCGTATGTGGTCTGATTGTTGTCACTTACAAATTCGGCGGGAAGCAACTGCATAGTCCCTGCTGTGATAAACTAATTCATTTAATTGAATACAAACAAATAATACTCCTTAATTATAGCTTCAGATGCCACCTTCGACAAAGGCAACACCAACAACGCGTAAGCGTTACTGCGGCTTGGGAAACCACCATCTCCGCCCGCCCCACAAAACTATTTCAGACGAAAAAATGCTTAGTTTCGCCAGGCGGATTAATCCTGAATTGCAAACAACGACGCTTCTCTGTGGCACTTGCTATGATATGCTGGAAAAGATCTACGGTGTCAAGTTAAAGCATGCTATACAAATACAAAGGAGTAAGAAACGGGCTGCCAACACCAACTCCATATCTGATGTCAGCTCTAGTCAGCAGCCTGTTTCGCAAGATTCCAGTGTTGTGTCTGCGTATTCTGAGAGGTCTACCAGCTCGAGCACAACAATATTACAGCAACCGACTTCTACTTCGTCGGATACTTCCAAACGAAAGCGCGTGGAATCGCCATCGACAAGTAATGACGGCGACGATGATGATGATGATCAAATGTTAAGTCTAAACGCCGTGAATGGAACACGTCTACCAAATGTCCAGCCAATTCCAAAACGCCGCCAGTTTGTCCATATGAACAAAAAAGTTATGGACATCTATTTGGCTGGCACCACAGGCGGATGACTCGTACTTTAATACTTGTACTCGTTTAAAGTTGAAATTCACGTTTATGTTTATTGCAAGATTAGTTTTTGGTTTCGTCCTACTTAATTATAAATGCTAAATACTAGTTGATAAGGCTGAATCATGTTTGCATAGCCATCCAAAAAAATATATTGTACTGAAACAAATTTAATATAAGACAATATCTTCGCTGTGCCGAATAGAAAATACGCTTACTAAGTAAAGTATATTAAGTTTAACAGACAATTTAAATAAATTAAGTCGCGAGAAATAAAACCAAATTATGAATGTGCCTCAAAGTTATCTAATAGTTTATATACTATTATGTGTTTATTATTTAAGTACATTTCTGTATTATGATAAGATATCTTGTCATGTCCCTTGCATCCCTTTCAATTTAGGATTAACTTTAGTAAAAATTAATCGCCTAATATTTTTTAATATTTTCAAGTAAATATAGCTTTTTTATAGCCATTCTCTAAAGTTAATTTAGAAATTTTTGTTTACCGATAGTTGGCAACACTGCACAGCCATGTTCGTACATGAATTTGTGACGTGTATGGAACACATAGTTGGATGGATGTACATATCGATTAGCTGTTATCATTGCGAATCGCAGAGCTTTTGCGAAAACAACATTTATAAAAATATTGCTAAAACTGCATTTTTAATGTTAAATAGACCAAGTATTAAGTTACGCGTAATGTTTTCAACGCAGCAAAACGTGGAGCATACGCTCAACTAGGCGTGGCAACTTTTTAATCTACTTTCCATGATAAAGATAATCTTGTGGGTGTCTATAGGCAGGTATATGAGTGTATATGTGTTGAATGTATTGGAAAAAGTCAATAAATATATCTTTACCTATTGATTGCAGAAAGTCATGGGCTGTATCACCAGCAGCAATAAACTACATGAATTGCGACAGGACAATGTATTTCGTGTACGTGTTGCGCACCTGCAGCCCAACGGACCAGATGCGCCCACCATACGTGGCGGTTACTTGGAACTGACGCCAAGAGAGCTAATCTTTGAGACGCCGGGGTGTGAGCCGATTGTTTGGGCCTTGCAACATCTGCGACGCTATGGACTTAATGGTGACCTCTTCTCTTTTGAGGCGGGCCGACGCTGTATGTCTGGTCCGGGCATCTACACGTTCCGCATACACCATGCAGACCAACTGTACCCAATGTTTCAACGTTATATAAATGCAGTCAATACGGATGCGTTGAACGATGAAAGAGACCGAGATCGAGATCGGGTTAATTCCACGGTGCTACTGGGACGTACCGATGTGCAGCCGCACAGTAACAATTACTTGGAGCCGGCACCAATGCTGACCCGAGCTGCACTACAGCTGCCGCAACAGCCAGCCGAAGTCATTGCTGCACACACGGACGCACCAGGCTCCTTGCCGAATCTGCAATTGAATATGGGTGAGTCGATCCCAGGAAGCGGCTCTGGTGCTCTGCAGTCGCCGATCACACCAGGTGCCTACATCACCACCAATCCCAACGTATACTTTGATCAGCCGCTGCAACGCCTACTTCAGGAACAAAATAATCGCAACACACCACCAGAGGCCACGCCAACTACGACAAACAGCGCATTCAGCACAATGCGACGACAGCCACAGTTGGTGGACGAGCCACCGCTAGAAACTGCACCAATGTTGAACGAATCATTGCGGCTGTATGCCAATGTGGAAACACCCCGTGAGCGTGTGTTCTTCGACTCGGCTCCAGGTTCAGCTGGCATCAATGAGCGGTGCTATGAGAACATAAGTCGCTTGGATCTACCGGTGCAGCCGGTGCTGTCACGTGACTGCTCGCAGCAATCAGTAGCGTCCGTAGTACCGCCGCAGCCAGCAACACCCACCAGCTTGTCAAGTGTTAACTACATAGTTCTTGACTTAAATCACCCACGTAGCCCGGCACAGTGCTCACCCAAGACCAAAAGCAATGCCTTGGGCAGTGGCGTATCCCTGTCAGCCTCCGCACCACTGACACCGGACGGATTGACTTTATCAGATGTGCCACCGATTACACAGAACACAACAACGACCACAACAGCTGGAGCTACAACAACTGCAGCAACCGTTACCACCCAAGGCTACTCCACAATTGATTTTATACGCACATACGCATTGAATAAATCATCATCAAATGGACCACCCCACGATGGCGACTCACCTTCGATGTGTCAGCATCACCAGGACCACCCACACGACGAAGGTGAGCTGCGTATCACCAGACACAGTAAATGTGTGCGTAAGGCCTACTCGATTAGCGAGTAACGAGTGAAAGAAGAGAGACGAGTAACGAGTAGGAAAAAAGAGATAATGGAAAGTAGGAAAAGAAAGGCAGGTGATGAGAAGGAGATTTGAAGTGAATAACGCGTCAAAGACGAAGAGAGTCAAGCAACGAGTGATAAGACGGAGAGAGAAGTAGCGAGTAGGCAAGAAAGATATTGGCAAGTAGGAAAAGGAGACGCGAGTAGAGTCGAAAAGGCGAGTAACGAGTGAAGCAACTAAAGGATAATGAAAGTAACTAATTAGTAACGAGTGAAAGGCCAGCGCAACGAATTTACCAAAATCAAAAGAAATAGACACAAAAACGATAACACAAAAGAAAAGAGGGGATCAATTTGTTGCCCGGTATTCATATATTTTAATATATATATAAATATTATATATACATATTATATATAAATACTTGATATAGTCTGGATGCGTGAATTCTGGCAAAATAGTTAAACGTAATTATTTGGCAAGACCGTAATCAGACACAAATTGTAACTAGGTTGTTTTTAATGTATGTATGTACCTATGTATGTATTATTATTGTTCAATGTGCACACTACATACATTAATTAGTATTTACACACACACACCACACACAAACAAACGGGCTGTTTAGTGCTAGTCGTTTTAAAATTTTTTGTGCAAATTAATTATTTAGTGAAATGCAACATGAAAGGCTTTTACATTATATACATATATTTATATATACATACTTCAGTTAGTATGTTCAGACATACATAGATATACTCGTTAGTCATTAGGTGCACATGTACTTATATATAAACATAGTTTTGTTGTTATGTATTGGAATTGAAGAAAGCTAAGGAGTCTTTGGAACCTGAGACTTTTGTTTAAAATTAATTTGTTAGCAGCTTTAATACAACCGCCCGGTGTAATTTTGATTTTTATACATTGCGCTTAATTGTTATCCAAATTGTTAGGAATATGATCATATTACCATAAACAACCAAAAATCATATGATTATGGATCTTAAAACACCTGCATTGTGTGTATTTACAGATGTATTTAAATGGCCAAATATTATTATAAATAAAACATTGTAATGTTAGTGTCTAAGACAAAATGTGCAATAAAACGTTAAAGAAACATGTTTATCAACAAAACTTCACTGTAAATATTTGTAATAAAATTTTAAACTATAGCTACTCCAAATAATAGGAGTAAATATCCGGGATTATGATTCTAACATATTCTATATCCCACTATATATAAATCCAGTTTTTAAATTTCCTTGGGTATCTTTTAACATATCTGCAAAGATAAGAAACCGATAGAAACTTCGATAAGAACAGTTACCCACTCCAGTGTGTACATACACGATAACTTCAGTTACTCTAGTTACAGTGTGTACACAAGTGAAATTTTACGAAGTGATGAGTAACTTGCGGTGTGTTTACCGTTTAAAACTCAAACTCAAACACAAATGCAAATTCGATTATAATGGGAAAGTGCGCTTGCGATAATATAGCAAAAAGTACCGCATTTTAATCTGATAACCCTTACCACATATATGGACTACGGTTGTTGATAAGAAGATTGAAATAAGAAAAGCTAAATTTGATCTACCTCTAGCTCTAGCTCAAGCTGCAATTGCTCCATATAAAGCACAGTAAACGAAGGAGGTCTATTCAATTTCCAACAGCTATTGTTCGCGCATTAATGAAACGATCTTCACGTCAGACTACATTAGGCGTCACGTTCATTATCAACGGTCAGTGCCAGTTGTATTCTGAACATTGTGTGTGATGGACGGGCGTGTCAGAATCTTTTTAATCTTGGCCCTGCTCCATTTGTTGAGCTACGGTCAATGCCATCTAGGTCCACAACTGGTGGCTCGTGTAGTGCCAGAAACAACGCCGGATGTGCAGGAAGAAGCCGTTCGGCAGCTTATACAACGTGTCGTGGGCACTCGAGCAGCCGATATATTCGAAGTTAAAGTTAATAAGGGTCTGGAATTGCGCAGCTTCCAGGTGAGTTCGAAATAAGAAACAGTGAAACAAATTATACTTCCAACAGGCAATTCTGAATCATCACAATCTTGGGTCTTACATAACAGATTTATTTTTAACAAGATATTAGGGCATCTCTTAGGTCTTAGATTAGGCATCTCCTTTTGATGGAGAACATTTCTCTCACATTCCCCAGTCATTAGTTTATTTGGTAAAATAGCTTCTGTGCCCACTGTGCATAGCATAGAACAAGTTTCTTTGCATCCATATTTATACATTGTTATCTACTCTAGATCAGCGTGTTGGACAGTGGGAAAGTGTTGATAGCCGGCTGGGATGGTGTGTCTGTCTGCAAAGGATTCCATTACTATCTGAAGTATGTGTTGAATAAGGATGTGGATTGGTATAAAATGGACATTGTGATACCCGAGCATTTGCCGCTACCAAACGTGACGTATCGCTCCAAGTCGGCCAGTTCCTTTATATATTATCAAAATGTTTGCACATGGAGCTACAGCTTTGTGTGGTGGAACTTTGAGCAGTGGCGCAAACACATTGATTGGATGGCATTAATGGGCATTAATCTATCGTTGGCGCCCAACCAGGAAGCCATTTGGCAAGATGTATACAAAGAATTGGGTCTCACCGATGAGGAAATAGACGCACACTTGGCCGGACCGGCATTTCAGGCCTGGCAGCGCATGGGTAACATTCGAGGCTGGGGTGGACCACTCCCACCCGCGCACAGGCGTCTCCAGCAGCTGTTGCAGCAACAAATTGTGCAGGCACAACGTGAGTTGGGCATGAGCGTAGCATTGCCTGCTTTTGCCGGTCATGTGCCTACGGCCATGAGACGTGTTTTTGCCAATGCCAGCTATACGCCGGTCGACCGTTGGAACCACTTTCCCGATCCTTTTTGCTGTAGCCTGTTTATCGAGCCTAGTGAACCACTCTTTCGACATGTTGCCACAATGTTTCTACGACGTGTGGTCCAAACCTATGGCTCCAATCACATCTACTTCAGCGATCCATTCAACGAACTCCAGCCACGCCTGGCAGAGCCTGGCTATATGGCAGACACAGCCAAAGCCATATACAACTCAATGCGTGAGGTGGACGGAGATGCGATCTGGTTACTGCAGGGTTGGATGTTTCTCAAGAATTCCTTCTGGAAAGATAATCTTATAGAAGCCTTTTTAACTGCGGTACCACGTGGTCACATCTTAGTGCTCGATCTGCAAAGCGAGCAATTCCCTCAGTACCAGCGCACCTTTTCCTACTATGGCCAACCATTCATTTGGTGCATGCTTAACAATTTCGGTGGCACGGTGGGCATGTTTGGATCTGCACAGATCATCCCCACTGGCATTGTGGCGGCACGGTCCATGCCCAGTAGCAGCATGGTGGGCGTGGGCATTACACCTGAGGGCATTGGCCAGAACTATGCGGTATTTTCCCTGACTCTGGAGCAGGGCTGGAGTGCAGTCGAGCTGGAGCCAAAAAATTGGTTCGAAACTTTTGCCGTGACGCGCTACAGCCTCAATGGTATGTACTTGAACGAGACCTGGAATTTGTTGCGTGACAGTGTTTACGACTTCCATGGTTTACAGCGCATGCGCGGCAAATATACGGTTAACAGAAGGCCAGGACTTAATTTAAACCCTTGGACCTGGTACAGCACATCTAGTGTTCAAGACGCATTGCACTTAATGCTGGCGGCCTTCTTTTTGCCCATACAGGATGACCGGCTTGAGTTGTATAAGCATGATCTTGTGGACATTACACGTCAGTATTTGCAACTGCAAGCGGATCAGCTGTACGTTAATATTAAGTACGCATATCGCAAGAAGCAGCTGCCACGTGTCGAGTATTTGGCTGGCATATTGCTGGACCTGTTTGATGACCTGGAGAAGTTACTAGCAAGTAGTGAGCACTTCTTATTGGGAACCTGGCTCGAAGATGCCAAACAATTGGCGCCCAGCGCTGAGCATAGGCCTCTCTACGAGTTCAATGCACGCAATCAGCTCACAGCCTGGGGACCGAATGGTCAAATACTCGATTATGCTTCCAAGCAATGGTCCGGCATGGTGAGCGACTTCTACAAACCACGTTGGGCCATGTTCCTTGACGAACTGACTCTGGCCATGCACTCCAACACGCCGTTCAACGCCACCCACTTCAAGGAGCGAGTCGCTAACGAAATAGAACTACCATTCAGTAATCTGACCAAAGTGTATGCCACAAAGCCAATGGGTAAAACATTTCTCATCGCTGCGGAAATTTCTGCAAAATGGACAAACTATGCGGCGGATAAGAATTTTACGCACAATAATCGAATACCTTTAAGGATAGTGACCACCACAAATTACTAAGGACTAGCTTAAAGCAACTCTATATGAGCTAAGATAAACGTTTCTGTGATCTGTGACTAAGTAGTAGGAAACGTTCATAATGATTAACAGAATATATACCTTTTAAAGGGAAAATTTATTACAAAAATAAAATCAATCAATAAGACTTGCGTTTTATTTATCAAAAAATAAAATAAAAAGAAATTATAAATTTTTTCCAGCTTTAAATATAAATATATATGAATAAAAATAAACTCATTTTTCGTTAAGTATTTTTGAGTATTCACTCTTTTCACTTTAAATAGAAAAATTAATAAAAATTAAGCGAATAAAAATAGGAAAAACTAATCAAAATCAATTTCAATAATGAAAATAGTTATAGGAAATAAGAACCTGATCTATTAATCATTATTTATCGTTCCCTGCTAAAAACAATTACATACATGTACTTCATATATAGTTGATAGGAATTTGTTGTGTTGCTTCTTTTGTTTGTTTTTTTATAATTGATTTTTATTTAAATTAATGTACAAACTAATTTAAATGTAAAAATTTAAACATCTTCATCAATCAATCAATCATACGCATACGTATTTCTGTTGTTTTTGTTTGTTTTTCTTCTGTTTTCTTTCTCTCATTTTTGTTGTTTTTGCGTGAGTTTGTGTTTTTTTTAAATTAATATATAATTTTTTTTTATTGATTGTATACAAATTCTTAATTAGTCATCAAGTAGTGGGTCTGTGATTGTGTGTGTGTTTGGGCAAACTACAATTAAATTTACTTTAAAATATATTTCATATCAAGTTTCAGGGAAAGGACACTGTGTACATGTGTGTGTGTGTGTGTGTGTGTGTGTGTTGTTTGTGTTCTCGTTCGTACCTCATTCATACACATTAGATCTACAGCTAGACTCATTTAAAAATTTCAAAACAAACATTATTAAATTTAGTATTTCTGGTTTTCTTTTTTTTGTTTTCTTTTTATGTATAAACTTGTTCTTTCTTCGATTGTTTCTCTAATCGTAGACGACGTTTGATATTACAGCTAAGTTGTTTGTGTTTTTTTATTTGGGAAAAGGAAAAAGGATAGGATCTATTATTTATTGTTAGGCGCTGGCGGCAAGTACACAAAAATATGTTAACCATCATATTAAGGTATGCAGTTGGGCACAATATAACCGCTTCATTCAACTTGTATGATTTCTTACTTAATTCAACATAAACGCAACTGTCAGCATGTGGATACATGAGTGTATGGTGTGTATTTGTGTGGGTGCGTGTGAGTGTATTTGTATATATATAACGTTTATAATTATATGCATTCAATCTAACAAACATTTATACTTTTTCTCCAAATGAGAAAGCACACTCATACATCATCAATCATCAATCATCAATCATCATTTATTAATCATCATTAATCATTAATCATTACCATCAGCATTCTCAAGCTTCAACATGAGGCATAGTTTTATTCATCCTGCATATCCTCGGGCAATTCATGTGGATTCAACATGCCCGGAATATTACGTTGCATTTGACGTTTATTTAATTGCTCTTCTTTTAATGCCGCCTCACGTTCCTCCAGATACAAATCTGAATCATCCTCACCGGTTGCCTCCTGTGCATGCATAATGGAAACAATTTAAATTATTATCTTAATTATTATATCTTGATCGCAAATTGAACTTACGCGAATCTGTATAAGGAAATCTCTCAAATGCTCCTTAAATGCTTGTACATTCTCGTCCAAATTGAAAAGGCCAGTGACAAAGACTTTGATTTGATTATCTGATAAATGATTAAATGCCGATTTTAGCAATGAGGCCACATATTCCTGTATGAATATCATATTATCTGGTATGGGACCCAGGTCAACCGTAATCTTTCGATTCTCCACCAATGAGAACATATAGGCCAGGATAATAGCATGATTCGGCAGGCCTGCCGTATGGGAAGTGTCCGTTACCACAGAAAAGATTTGCATAAGGATATCCGTAAAATAAGTCTGATAAAAACTCTGTGCCGCGTTTGGATGTTGTTCCAGATTTTGCAGCATCTAAAAAACAAATTATAGATATTAAAATCATTGCAACAAACATTTGGTTGGTGAATAATTTTACCCACTTTGTATAATATATTTAGGCCCATATCAGCAACATTACGCATTGTGTGCTTAAAGGCCCATACCACAGAATCGAAAACCAGTTTAAATTGTGCCGGCGGTATGTTAAGGAACGCCTTAAAACAGTGCGCATTAACCGCTTGCAGCAGCTCATAGAAACTAAAACGATGTTGAGGAAAATCTTCAAAGTTCTTATTGATCATGTCCAGCGTGCATTCAAATACGGCATCAAAGATTTTTGGTACTTCATTTGTAATATGCTGGCGCAGTTTGTTCACAATTGTTGCCATCGCGCTCAGTACTTTGGGCTCACGCGCTGATGGAACTTTACACCGCTATAAAAAAGAAGAGGATTAGAATGTATTCATTGATTCCCATTGTACTATACACTACCTGGTAGTCCATGAGGATTGCATCCAACAGAGGCGGAATAAAATTGTCCATAACTAATTGATTGTCATTGGAGCGTGATACCCACTCTGCTATCAAATTGAGCGTCTCCTTTTTCACAACATGCATTGATTTAATCAGCGGCTGATTGTTAACATTGACTCCATTCACTTCGATCGCCTGGATGATGTTCTCCGACGTTATCTTATAAACATTAAGCATATCCAAATATATACGGCCCAACTGTATGACATACGCATGACCCAACGCTTTACATGCGGCCACGTTCGTTTTCAGTATGCTTCCAAGTTGCTTTACCGCTGTCATGTTTTTCAGAAAGTCTACATTTTTTGATGCCCGCGATATAATGTCGTCCCAGACCTGATTGGGTAATAACATATACCGTTCAATTAACGCATCCTGCTGCACCTGATCAATCTGGGCGGAGATCATATATCCAACTGCCTCATAAAACGTATGCACCTTGACAGAAAAGTAATGTGAAAGAGATGCATTAAATATTGGAAAAATCAAGGAGCTATTTCGCTTACCTGTTGCGGCTGTAGGTCACATATGATGCTGCTCATTGTACTCAGTATCTCGTCAATGAAGGTGCACGCTTCGTTTGGCTGTATTGTGACAAAGTAACGCCGGCATTTGATTGCTATCTTGATGAATGTATCGCAGGCCATGTCCTGGACACCGTCGTGCGTTTCATGCATAAATTCAAACAGTTTATTAACCACCGTCTTCAGGAATTTCCAATGCGCGCGCAGAAACCGAGGATACTGTCCGACAACGTACATTATATTCGACGCAATTATCGCCTTATTGTCCTTGCCTTTCTTCTGCTCACACAGTCCAAGCAGATCCTTGATTACAGTCACCAAAAATCGTTTTTCATCTTCCTCACAGAACGCACCTGGAAGATAGGAAAGCATTATAATTTAAAAGTATATATAAACAGTTAATCCCTCATTTGAACCTAAGTTAGATCCCGATAGTTCAATGCAACTTAACCTGGATATCGATAAGTTCTAGCTCTGCCTGGAATTAGAGATGGGCAAATAGTTTTTTTTTCCCGCCAATTTCAAACCCTCCCTTGGGCCTCTCTCAAAATGTAAAAGATGTCCGGCAGAGGCTTCCCTTCCTAATTTTAAGTTCTAACTATCCATAAATATATCAAGCACTAATATAAGGTCTGCCAAAACTTACCTGATATCGAGCCTATGGCCCAGCACAGGGTGTTGAGATTTTTCCACGAGAATTCAGTGCCGTTGACCTGGTTTAACAGTTTGAGGGTCATGATGCGATCAGTGTCCACAGAATCCAAATGGGTGAGGAATACTAAAGTCTCTCTCATGTTTTTGTACAAATTAATTGAGTTGGTATCCTTCATAAATTCGCGAACAACTTCACCGTTTTCATTCTCAACCACTAGAACCTCCTCGGGCTTAGCCATGCGTGAAATCATGATGAAGCGCACCTTGGACAATATGGTGGCATAGAACCGTCGCCGGGGATATACTTGTTGTCGTTTTGATGACTCCAGTGTGGGATGATAGAACTCGGTATTGTACAGATTCTCGACGAGGCTATTCCAGTATTCCAGACAAATCTTGAACACCTCAACGTCCTCGACTTCACTGATCATTACCAAATACATTAGAGCCTGATTCAGGTAATCCACGTACTTGGCATCCTCGACTAGTTTGCCATGTTCTTTAAGGAACGTGCAGAGGAACATAGCTAGATTAAGGACCAGCTCTTGTTCCGTATCTGTCCCGCATTGGAAAACATGATTCATATTCATATTCTGCCCAATTATCAGATCCAGCTGCATCATTGTGTCCTTGAATAACGTCGCAAAGTTTTCGTTGTAATTGGGCGCCGTCAGGCCAGCAATCTCGGAAAGGCACTTTAGGGTAACGTTACGGAACATAGGCACACTCAGAAACTTGAAGATTAACGTTTCAATCTGATTCGTCTCAAATATGTAGCCCAATGGTATCCAGTTGAGAAAGCGTAGAAGCGTCTCCAGTGTAACTTGTATCAGCGCCGCATTCATTGAATTCTCTAGCACGAAGGAACACAGCGAATATATTTGCGAAAATTCGGAGCACATTGTATCCTTAAGATGTTTGGCCTTCGTCTGGGTTATCTGACCTTGCGAGAAATCAAACACTTCCTCACTCAGGTTTTTCAGTATGACCATGTTGTTCATACACAGGCTTTCATTTGTTTTCGAGGCACCGACAATATCGCTAATGAATGTTTCCCAATTACGTGGCCATTCTCGCTTTAAGATCTGTACCAGGATCATGTTAAGCTTATTAAGATACACTTTGTTCTGCTCCATAATGGCCGGATCTGAGGATGTTTTGATGATAAGGCTGACGACATACTTCTTGATACCCTCGCATTGATTGCGCGGCAAAACCTTCCAGCGTGTCTTAATGACCTCTTCAAGTATTTGGAGCGCATAGAACTTGGTTTGCTGGTTTTGTGAATATTCGAGTATGCTGTCCACTCGCGTCCACGCCTCTGGATGCTCCTTAAGTGTGGTGAGTATATCCTGCGCTAATCGCAGCTGCTCACCCTGCGTTGCGTAGAGCGCCTCAACAATCTTATCGAGCAGGTTAATGTCCAGCTTCTGGTTGAAGTCGAGCAACTTGCTCGCCTCATCGGAGCTCAACATCGCCATCGCTTTGTAATAAAAACAGCGTTCGCGTCTGCGTCGCTCAGCAGCAGCACCACCACCAGCAGCAGCTATGTCCGCGTTAATTTTGATTGTTTTAGCTTGCTTCTCCGGCTAAAACGAGGTGGGATCTTTAGGGGGGAAGGCGCGTCGGTGATGAAATGTGTGTCGAAGAAGGCAGGCGGTCAGCTCTTCGGATTGACTCTAGAGTGAAATCGAAAATATCGAAATTACATTTATCGGCATTAAGGCAACCATATTTCTTTTATACATGCATATTATACGTATGTTTTCTTATTTTCTACGCACAAATACAAATGCACGTATGCTTGTGGCGCGCGCTAAACACATTTTGGCACAAATGCACACACATACACACTCTAAAGATGAGCGATGTTTTTTTTACCGAACCTGTTACTCATTTAAAGCATCTCAGACAATCAAGTGATTTCTATTTGTGGTAAGTTTTTATAAGCAAAGTAAGCGATATTACTAGCATACATTTGTATATAGTAAGTGTAGAACAAATGAAAAGCTAAAGGATATCCAGCGATCAGTTAAAAACTCGTCTTAATAAGAGAAAACTCACCAGCTTCTTTGTTGCCGCTTGTTATAGTCAATCAAAAACCAAAAGATCGCTCATCTCTAACACACACAAACACACGCACACACATGCCGCTTACACATGCAAAATACAATGAAAGCAGCGCAACGCATCTCGAGGCTGCGACGGCATTTCACAAATCTATAATGTGCACACCGCTTGGGATTGTTGTACAACACATTCGTTGTTAGAATTAATTTGTATTTAATGCACAATTATACATATTGTGTTTCTTACGCACTTACCAAGTTTCAGAAAAGCGTTGCAACCTACGAATCCAAAGAAGCAGCGTGTAAAACGAAGAGCGCAAAACGAATGAAAAAGACTACAACGTTTTTGTCCAGACAGGGAAATTTTTTATTTCAATCTGCGTGGCGGATAAGTCAAGTTTATTTTAGATGTACCAAAGCATATGCACGCTGAGCACTTATTTCGCAATTTGGTTAACAACGCTTGACGTTGTGACCAATTTGTGTGTTTTAAACAAACTTTTTCGCAGTACTTTTCTTCTGCTTCTGTGGTGAAAACCAGGGTTGGATAACAAGCGTCATGCGCGATGCCGGAGTCCAGCACAAATCATTTAATTGTTATCAACTATATCTAAACAGTAACGTAATATACAGCTCTTATTTGATGACGTTTTGGTTTTTTTAGTGGACCCTGAGTTATATTGCTTTTGACAAATATCTACCGGCACAATTTACACAACACGAGTGTTTCCATATCACACAAATTTGCAGCCCTGATCAAAACAAGGGTTGCATTTCATACTATCGCTTATCGTGTCAGTTTAGATGTTTGTGTTATTATCGAGGTTAGAGTTTGGCGCGTGTCGTGCTGCTGTGAGTCAGTACTTGTACGTATTCCAGAGTTACGCTGCATTACCAACTAAAATAATCAAAACAAAATGAATTCGCCATGACCGCATAAAGAAAATGTATGCATAATAATTAAAATTAACTTAAGTCTTATTAATTAAATAAGTATTCAAACCCGCATTAGGTTTTCTAACTTCAAACCGTTGGGCATCGTGTCCCCATGTTCCACTACGGTAAATAAATACACGAAGTACACATCTCTAACAGTGCTCCAATTTAAGCACGAGTAAGAAACAACAACATTCTTCAATAAACAAACACTGATTTTTAAGTTTCTATGGCAATTTATCTGCATTGCTTAACAACAAATGGCGGCTTACCCATATTCACACGAAAGAAAGGTGAATGCGCTAATGTAAGTTCATTTTGTACAAGCAAATAATGTGAGATTGTATTTATAAATTTTTTTGTATGCCTTTTTTGCAAATGCCACTTGTTGCCGCTTGATTTTAGCTGCCGTTCTCGACTGTTGCTTCTCTGAATGGTTTTCACATGTTCTTTAAATCACTTGGCATACAATTGCAAACTACGCTCACAGAAGAATGGACATACATTTGGCGAGACTTTCACAATGCAATTACCTTTATTGCCTGTGGACGTGGCATGGGCGAGCTTCAGCTTCAAACTCTGGCAGAACTTGCTTTCGGAGCGATATCGCTTTTCATCAGTCGCGATGAGCTGGCACATCCTGCATTACTAGAGAAACTGAAAAAGGATGCTAAAAAGTATATGCCCATTGTGGACGCAGCTATGGAAGCAACTAGTGCGGGTACAACGCTTCTGGGCTATACCGACTGTATCCTGGCAATGGAAAATGCACATCTGTTGCAAAGATTGAATGATTTTAGTTCCAATTGTGGATCACTGTTCTGTTGTCTTGTTGTAGGCCAGCGGATTGCTGTGGCAACAGAAGGTTGGTGGGATTTGCATACACTGGATAGAGAGCTATTGCTCTTTCTGTTGAATTCATCTAGCACGCTGCAGCTTGATGTGCCGGTTTATCTCCCTAACAAGAGTCCCAACATTGCGTTTCGCTTAGTCACCGTACCAGTGTCGGTAAACAGTGTACTGTGCGTGCTCTGTGGCGCTGAACCAGCCTTCCGTGAGCTTCACCTGAATGCTATGAATGCGTATCGCAACGACGTCACCCTTTTGGCCAGCGTAGAGCGCTGCGTTCCACGGAGTCTTCCCGAGCAGCTGGACATAGATGCACACATATTAGCAATTATACTGATCAATACTCAGAATCGCAAAAGCGTGTTTACCCGCAATTTGCACCAATCCTCGACGGCTAAACGCATTGTCGTGGGCGACTTACAGCGTCTGGATATGCTAAAGAAATTTTTTGACCACACTATGGAGACTCTGCATGAATTAGAGACGGTAAAAGCCGACAGTGGAACAGAAAATCCAGTGACATCTTCTATTCTAGACCAGTACAGCTGCTCCGATTCCCACAAGTGCTATGCACATTCGGATGACCACAGTAATATAATTTTCCTACTCTTCGTGACTGCTGTGCCTACACATGCTATGAAGTAAGTTGATCATATTTTGACCTAAGCAAAAGTATCTCAACTTATCTTTCGTTTAATAGATTTCACGCAACGCAGGTCCTCGAAAACTTGTTGCATGAAAAAGCCGTCTGCTGGTGACCTACAGATACATCTTATTACCAACCTTTTAAGACTGATGATTTCCCTCCCTTTGCCTTCAATATATTTTATTTATTTATTTTAAGGTTAATTATAGTTTGTTATATAGAAGTCTAATCCAATGCTTTATCCCTCTTAATCATTCCTCTCTCTGGTTTTTGGTATACATATCGACCTTAAGTAGAACTTAAGTAGGTGATGGTGTTTTATGGAACAATTAGAATAAGCTTACACATGTGCATTATTATTTACAGTATATTAATATATATACATATATAACTATATACATAAAATGTAAATCAATATTCGAAATATTTGTTTGTTTTATAATTTGGATAAAAACTAAACGATTTCCATGCGGAACAACTTGTTCGTACACGGCGGGATTACTCAACTAAATTTTGTAAGCAATTTTGGCAGTGCTTTATATAATGCTCAGCTTTTAAAAAGACAATCACAATAACAATTGTTTATAGGCTCAAATAGCAATGTTAATTTCAACATTTCCACCATAGTCACGCCTCTGGGCAATGCTCTTTACCTAATCCAAATGCGTCGCTAGCCTCGTGCCAACAAATAGGGCAAAACAAATTATGGCAGTGACAGACTCGAATAGTTTTAAAACATTTCGTATTATAAACTCTCTCTTTAAAGAGCTGATTTATTATTTGGGTAAAATCTTTGTTAACCAAAGGATAAATAAAAATGTGTCAAAAATATATATACATATATTTCTGATTCAATCCAGACTTTATACCTATCCAAAATTAAATACACTATAAAAATTATCAACGCGTTTGGGTTATAAAGCTAATTAATAAATAACGCCTAATAAAATTTGAACATTACTTGGGATCAGTCAGTGCGCATTCGCCGTGCTTCGGTTGCAGTCGGTTGTCGGAGTATTTATAATAAAATATTTATTTAACTGGAATAACTTAGGTATTTCCAAAAAGTTTTCTGAAATGCTGCTTCTACACACTCAAGAAGAGTACACAGCCGAGAAGCTATTTAAAATAAAACAATTGCGTCAATTGGTAGAAAGTAAGAGGGAATCTCCAATGGTGCCTGTATCTAAATGACCCGCGTCTACTTTGTTTACAGAGTCCGATGAGTTAAAAGTGGGAACGGATGAATTGTTCTTAACAAAATTTCTGCACTACACGCACTGGGATACTTTTAAGGCCTATCAGGCCATACACGCTTACTACGATTTCAAGCTAAAACATCCCACATGGGTGGCACAACATCCTGTAGATTATTATGCTAAGGTTTTCTATGCTACTCAATGTCGCTTTGTTATGCCAAATACTGATAGGAATGGACGTGTGCTGGTCATCTTTAAGACAGTGGATGCATTTCAACAATTTCCCGACTATTTACAGCATTTGATTGAAATGGATGACCTCATCTTTGAGTCGCTTTTAATGTTGCCGCGTGTGCAACAGAATGGCATAACGGTCATTTGTGATTTACAGGGGTGAGTTATCGACTATTCATTGCTGTCATATATGATTTGTATTATTATTTTATTCACTTTCAGCACTACACGTAATTTTTTGCGTCAATTTTCACCCGCATTCATGAAGATCGTAAACGAGAAGAACACAGTTCTGCCCTTTACCCAGCGGATTGTGCACATTATTCAACGCGGATTTCTGATGCATGTGACATCTTCACTTTTTCTGCCCTTCATGAATAAAGAGTTCAAAGAGCGAGTAAGTGGGATATAAAAAAACTAATTTTGTTTTAATTTTACTGAATTTGAATTTGTTTTAGATTTTTACCCATGATGGTCGTCATTTAAACAAACTACGTGAAATGGTTGGCGCTGATAGCTTACCTGCAGAATATGGTGGCCCAGCGACTAACGTGCTCGATACCTGCCAAATGTTTAATCATTTGATTCGAAATTCGGAATACTTGGAGAAACTGCAGCAGTATAAGAAACGTTTAGTATAGTTATTCAGTACGTATTATTATATTAAAAAAAAAAACAATGCATATATTCAAAATGATTTAACTAAATAAATATTAGTTATAATAATTACGACCAAGAATTTTGTATCGAAATATTAACTCTCGCAGCGTCACACGAAAATGATTTTATCACGGATTTAAAAAAAAGACTTCAGATAACTAAAATATTAAAAATTATTGAAAATAATGTGTCAGAAATGACAGGAAACATATAAATAAAAGAATTAAAATACGAAATGGCGGTTATAGCAATGGCAATGTGCTGCTCATCTTAAAATCTTGTATTAACCACATTTAAAAAATTAATTGATATAGATTCTGTTAAATTACACCGATATCGATAATTAAAATATATCGTCGTATGGACGATGCTTTTGTTACGTCCACTACGTAGTTTCGCATAACGTAGCAATGATCGAGCTCCGATAACATTTAGCTAATTGCGAAATTGCGCCGGCATCTAAACATCCTCTTAAGATTGTATTTATATGCATTTAAACCGATTTCATGGCGGGTACCAAGGTAATACGATAGTCCAAATAATTTATTAAAGCTAAAACATCGAGATATTTTTTAGGAATGTCTTATTATTGTCTTGGACGTGCGTAGCTGCGCCTCTGACGATTTTAAATTAAAATCAGTAAAATGCGTGGCAGAGATACTTAAAGACAAGGTAAAAATTGACTTGTAAATTGTTTAGATTGCCAACTTTATAAAAATATACCCTGGTTCTATATGCAGATTGTTACCGGCAAGAAGGACTACGTATCCTTTGTGCTCGTAGGCTGTGAACGTAGTGAGAATAGCCTATACGGAGAAGATAGCAAAGTTTGCAATAATGTGGTTCAGTATGCACAAACACAGCTTTGCAACTGGCAGCTATTCCTTGACTTCTTTAAATTTGTCAATGAAACGACGTCCGATGACGGTGAATGGCTAGATGGTCTGGCTGTTGCTATGGCTCTGCAACAGGTAGCTGAGAAGAAGTAAGTCTCGAACTCTTCTTTTAGATATTTGTCTTATATATTGACTTATGCAGCTTTAAGTTCACTCGACAACGTATCCTTCTATTGTTTGACTTCAATTACATGACACAGAAGTACGATAACTACAAGGCAATCACGAACAATCTGCTGAAAGCAGAAATCGAGCTAATTGTGGGGTAAGCTACCGTACTGAAGCAGTTCATTCATAATTGATCTTAAGTATCTTTTTATAGAGGGCAATAATTAAATTTCTTTAAACAATTTTGTTTAGCTCGTACAACATTGCCTACATAGACAACGCGAAGACAAACCTTCCCCAGGCTGTATTTGAAACCTCGCGGAAGGCCAACAGCTTTGAAATAGAGAACCAAAAGTACGCGCTGCAGCTCGTCAGTAACTGTAACGCAACTCTATGCAGTTTGAAGGAAGCGCTATCTACTGTGTTCAAGTTGTCCAATAGCAGTCCATGGGCGTGGAATGCTAAGCTGTACATTGGCAGCAAAATGTCGATTCTGCTGCAGGGTATCATAGCCATGAAGAATGAAAATCACATCAAAATGACGAAGGTGTGGGCTGAGCCTGAAGAGACAATGGAACGTGAAGAACGTTACTTTATAAAGGGCACAGAGGTGACGCCACTGCCTGAGGATCTGGTCGATGGTTATATGCTAGGTGGCACTCCAGTGCCTTATGATGAAGCGCTCGTTGAGCTGCCAGACCCGTATCCACCAGGTTTGCACTTTGTAGGCTTTGTTAAACGTAAATCTATACCCGATGAGTATTTCTGCGGCGAATCTCTGTACATGCTGGTGCATCAAAAGAATAATACGACTTCTGCCTGTAAGCTGGACGCATTGGTCAGGGCGATGATCTTGCAAAAATGTGTTATGCTCTGCTGGAAGATATTTAGTGCTAAGTTCAACACACCGCGCCTCGTGGTACTATTTCCGCGGGAATCTACAGAGGACCGTCCGGCTACGTTATACATGCTGGAGATGTCGTATCACGCCCAGCACCAGTTCTGGGATTTTCCTGCAATATGCACAGAGAAGACTGAGTGCACCCCGGATCAGTTGCATGCGATCGATAAGCTCATCGATAGTATGGATCTAGAGTGCACGTTAAGGGATACACAACAGCCAAGAAAGCAGCGTCAAAATGATCTGCTACCCTTTGATGATCTGCCCAGCGTATACGAACAGAATGTAATGGATGTGATGGAGCGTAAGGTAATACACAAAGCGTCTAGCGATCAACAGTTCAATGAAATGCTAAAAGAAACAAACCTTGTCGATGTATTTTGGAGTGTTCCTGAACCTATTGAGGAAAAGTCCAAGCAAGCAGCCGCAATAGTCAAGAAATTATTTCCAATGCAGCATAGTCTTGCTTGGCTGGAGAAGCTTAGAGCTAAGGAGCAGGAGGAGAACGCGCCGCCACCCATGCCCGTCAAAAAAGAACAAATAAAGCCATCAACGTCCACCAGCTCCAGCACCAGCACAAACACCGACCCCAAAATTGACAGCGTGGGTCTTGTGACGCCCGCCCAGGACTTCGAACAGTTGTTACAACAAATACGCAACATGGTCAGCGCGACCGAACGGGATGGAAAGTTCCAGTCGTTGCAAGCTCAAATGCGAGTAGTCATTATTACGCTTCTAGAGCGCAACAAGTTGAATCTGGCGCAGCTGAAGGAAGTGTTTACTCTTTTTCGTGATAGTTGCCTCGAGTTTAGCTATTTTTCGGAATATGATCAATTTTGTGCACAGGTAAAGTGCAAGGCAGCCGAAAGAAATCTGCAAGAGTTTTGGACGACTGTTATGGTGGAGAATCAACTAGGCCCACTGATAGTGGGCGAACCGGAAATTGATGAACAGGTATATCTGAAAAAGTTCTATGAAAATCCTAAATTTCAGGCACCAACTGAAAACGAAGATGAGGAATTGCCGGAGATTCTCTAATATAATCTATATTTTCAAACTCTAGCTTCCCTTGTTTGTTAATTTAACATGCATTAATTTTGCATTTGTTTGTATAATGATATTAAGTATGAATATAAATAAATACGAACAACTTTTGTGTATATTTTGAAAAGAATAACATATCGATAAATGTTAATCATGCGATTTAAAGCTGAGCTTTTAATATTACATATATTGGCGTATCATTTATGTGAGCTGAAGATTAAACTATCGACTTTATCGGTGTATCGATAAATAAGTAATTAAATAACGTTTGTTACACATTTATAATATGAATTTACTTTGACTTTCAATGAATTACAAAGTTGATTTACAACGTTTAAGAGAAATGTAAATGATAAAGGAATGAACAATTAGTTGAATATGTTTTTAATGTAGTAGTTTTCGTTGAAGCATTAATAATTAATTCCAAATATAACTAAAAAGGAATTATTAAAAAAAAAACAAATAGCTTAACAAAAAAAGGTATAAGGAACAATTTCAAATGTTTGCCTCAATCTCAATTAAAATACACCAACAAATTGAAGAAACAGCTCGTTAGATACACTGATTAATAATTCTCGTGTTGTAGAAGTAAGTATGTGTGAAAGACAGACATTGAATACGTCACAAGTTGTTTGGTTTAGACACATATTTTGCAACTCTTGAAACAAACATTTGGCACGGCCTGCATTCGACTATAAGACATCAGCAAGCAGAAAGTACATACAATAAATAAAGTTGAATAATATCTCTTCCTATTCAATGTTTAGTGAGGACATAAGCTCTTCCACCCTAAAAGATATAAAATATATTAATTTCTATAGTGAAGTATGTTTAGATTGTATTTTACACTGGAACGCACGTAATGTCTAGATCCTGAAAGGCAACGCCCAACCAGGCAACAACGAGACAATAGTGCTGGAATAGCTGCAGAAGAAGCTCGCCCTCGTCCAGCATTTCCAGCCGCTCAATGCGTTGACGCTCTGATGCCGAAATGCTTTCGTACACCTGTACCATGTCCCAGGCTCGTGCTCCACTCCATCCACAATCCTTGAAGCGATTGGTTTGAGTCTCCAGAGACAGACAGGACTCCACCCCAGCCAAGCTGCAACCGCGGCTGCGCAGATTATTTAACATAACATCACCAAAGCGATCGTTCATGTTAACCTAAGAAAAGGATTGGAATAAGATTTGGGTATATTGAGATTTAATCTTAAGCTTTACCTGCTCATATGTGACAAAAACTGCGGCTTGGAACTTTTGTGCTATCCATTTAAGCAGATTCCGACAATTTTGTGCCTCAATGTAGACCAGTACACATTCTGCTAAGAAGATCGTGGGCAGCGTGAAGTCCACCTCAGCTTGCTGTAACTTATTGTCAACCTCATCCAGGTTGCGCAAGTCTACGCCCATCAAATGGTAGTTGGGACCATGCAAATCCGTTGGACTGAGACGCACCTCCCCGTCTTCATCATTAATCTTGTTAAGCAACGCCTTGTTCCGCTTGATTGTATAGCATTTGCGTGCAGTCACTGTGGGGAAGTCCAGTTCAATGAAATTCTTCACCTGGTGTGCGGTATCCCGCAACCGAAAGTAAAGTGTATCAAAGCCACAGCCCAGATTAATAATCTGGCAGTTTCCAGAGGTTTTCTGCAATGGTCAATGTTCATGGTCAATTACTTTAATTAGATGCAAGGCCAAAGTTCGGGCGTGACGTCCAAAAACGGTACATGCGCAGCAGCATCCGTCAGACCGTCATCTGACGTATGCAACAGGATTCTGCTTTCAATACAAATTCAATGCCATAGTTTGGTATAGCACTTGACCTTAACCCTCGTCTCGGGCAGACAGTTCGGTGGCGCAAGTGCAGCTGGAGATGCTTGCGTGAGCTTCGTGAGAAATGAACTCACGAAATTGTATGAAAAGTACAAACATAATGTATTTAAATAATAGTCAGTATAATCATTCAATTTAAATAATGATCCACAAAAACATGAATTATTTTTTTACTTATAGATAAGCAAAAATATTAGTATTACTTTCGATTAAGCTTTTCATCCTTTTGTCTAATTGGATTACATTTTTTCATCTCTTAGTCTAAAATAAAATATTGCACTCATTGCATTCGATTTTAAATAGTATTTGCGTCACGCGAGCATCTTTTATCATCCCAAATTAAGAACTTGTGACTATAACGCGCATGTCCCGTTTTTTTATAATTGCAACCTTTATCAGTGGATGCAGTAGCTACAACTAACCTTCAGAAACTTCTCCACGCACATCTCAACGCCCTTGACGCGTGCAAAATAGCCTCGATTTATCTCTGGCGCCTTCCTGTCCTGATTCCGAACAAAGAACCCAATGTAATCGTCCTTCCAGTAGCCAAGGCGCACAGCACCCCGTTTGCAATCACTGGCATCATCATTGGTGGCTATGACTGCTTCATCGCAAGGATGAAATTTATGTGTGGTATTATTATGTGCAACTCTTCCGGCCGAAGATGGTGGATCCATTACGCGGTTAATTTAATGCAACCTCTTGTTGCACACGTGTTTAACTCCGTAAAAGGAGAACGACAACTTCTTACTTTTTTATGCACTATTTAAACTATATTTAAGTACTCAAGAATCGCTTTTTCTTGAATAATATGTGCTTTTTATAAACTTGTTGGTGTTTTACAATGCGAACGAGTATTGCTAGAAGCAGTCTGTAAACAGCTGCAAGTATCGACATCTGGGGCAAGTGTTGGTTAAGTCATGAAAGCTCCCCCTGATTGGCATCGATGACCTGTATATTGTATATCGATAATTTGTAAAAGCGCCAATAGCTAAAGTTTAAAACTTTTGATATTTATTTTTTCAATGTATAGTAAACGTTAAGATTACCAACTGATTTACTAGTTTAACACTGTAACACTTTTATTGCTAATTATCGCATACGTGTCTGAGACACTTAGCCATTCATAAATTAATATTATTAGCAATTATACACGTTATAATACATATATACGTACTCATTTGTAAACAAAGCGTGCCATAACAAAGCCTAACTTAACTCCATTTTCCATGTTCCTAATTGTTTCCCGCATCTTTGACATCGGAAGCGACGTCTGTTATAATTAAAATTGTCAGAGCTACGCCCAAGCCACTGAATCTTCAACTCAATAAGACGGGGTCAAAAAGTGAACTGGCTTTAATTGTTGTTACGCTTCGCATTTGCTATGCCGGTGAATGAATCACATCTCCCTGCGAGAACGAATTAGTTCTTTGATAAACGATAGAATAAAAGATTATGCAAAGTGTGATTGTAATGCAAAAATATCTCATTAAGCCAATTATACCAACTGAATCATCTGTGCTATTCTCTAGCTATCTCGTAGAATACTGCATCCTATACTTTAAGTCTAGGGGCCGTTAATTAGACAGCCGGTATTAATTGAAGACTTTTTTCAGTAAGTCAATATGTTGATAAGCGGTGATGCTTTTGTTCTGGCTGATGTCAAGGGCGTGAACTGTGTATATTTGTTTTCAAAATTTTAATTTTGTACAAGAAGAAAAAAATAAGCTTAAATTTAAATTTGTTGTCACTGGCGGTATTTGACTTCTCCTCGACAAAATTGCCAAAACGGAACGGTGAAGCTTATGATTTTTCAGTGCAAGTGTCTTTCCATAAAGGATATTCGAACTTTGAAAGTAACTTAGGATCGCTATATCTTAATTCATTGAGTTTAGTAGAATTACACAGACCCTCCCAAAAGATATATGGTTACAAGATCGGATCCGTTACATGTTAAGTTTCATTTAATATTTTGACACTCAAATTTCTTTAAGAGATCACCACATTCTCCATTAAAAGTGATATTGATAATACAGATAAATAAAATGTTAAGTAATTAATAAATTGTTTTTATGAATTCCCATAATTGATTGAATATTTTTTAACCGAATCAATAGCCAATCCGACTCGGGTGGGCTCTGAATTTCTCTTCCCTCTCTTTTACTCTCTCGATAATGCACCCGCACTCGCTCTTTATACGCTACCGCAGTGGCAGGTCAGTTGTAGACGCTTGAGCTACTTGCCGCTTCAGTTTGGTTGTAACATTCGTGAGCGTCGGTTGTGCGAGTTGAAAGCTGCGCGTCTCATACAAAATTCACTCAGGTGTGTGCGAGTAGAACAATCGTTGGTAATAAGAGCGGCGTTACTCACTTTAGCCAGTTCAGGTGTATGTGTTAACAAAAACCTTCAAAAGTGTCTATGTATTGTGTGTGCGTGTCCTATGCGTATGTGTTAGTGTAACCGTCGCTGCTGTCGCTGCTGTTACTGCTGCTGCTGCTTCGGCTCTCAGCACGCGTTTTGACGTTTGGCTCTGACTGTGACTTTGTTTCTCTACCTGGGGCCTGGCTTAAAACTCAAAAACGGTCATTTCGTTACGTTTACGTGTTTCTTGCTTTTATTCCGTAAACTTTGAGTGTTACTTACAGTTGTTTTTCGGGGCGTTGGCGTGTATACTTTCAGAAAGTAGTTAGTTTTCTTTATTAATATATGAATAACGCATGAATAAGCCAAATTGAGTGAAACTGTTATTGGGCCATAGAAATAGGGCCTGAGATTAGATAGTACACAAAGGCCAAAAACTAACCAAAATACACACAAACGAATAGCAATAGAAGGCGCAACAAGTTACGACGTTGGCGTCTGCGCAGACAGAGACGTCATCAATTGGGGCATAACAGTGAAACAAGTGAGATTAAAGAAGCATCACATTGGCAGCAGCGATAAAAACAGCCGCGCAGTGGGCCAACAAAGTGACTTAAGCTAGCACTAATACACACAAGTATACACATACCATATATGTATATACACACGCACACACACAGAGAGAGACAACAACACCTGCAAACGCTTCACTTTCAACGTTATCGTTGCGTTTTAATGTTTGCTTTGTGATTGCGAAAATAAAAGCTAACCAAAAGTGCCTGGGCAATAATTGTGATTCACCAGCAGCAAAAGCAACAACAGAAACAAAAACAACAAAAGCAATAACAAAAGCAACAACAACAACATTTAATGTGTAATTTGATATGAAAATTCCCGTAATTTGTCGTTGCCAAACATTTTGCATGAGGGGTGACAGCACTCAAAAATTGTGTTTTCTGCAGGCGTTTGCATTTCCGTTATTTTTAACAAGAAGAAGCAGCAGTAGAAATAGAAGAAGATGACACAGAAGAAGAGGAATAAGCGAAGGAGCTGTCACATTGAGGTTAACGGCGTAACCTGAGGCGATGTCGACGTTGCTGGCTTCGGGTTAATGCACTTTATTTGCATGCATGCAATAACTACAACAACAACAACAATAATAAAAACTGCAACAACAACTTGTCTATGTCTGAGTGAAGTCCTTGTGCCAGTTAACGTTGACGCCGACGCCGACGCCGACGCCGACGCCGACGCCGTCGTCTACGCTGACGTTGAAGCAGCTCGTTCGCCGCTTGTCGCAACTGGCGCTCTGTAACCAAATATCAAAAGTGCAGCTGAAATTTGTTTAGATCTTTTTTTTATTGTTGCTGCGAAAGTTGTTACTCTTTTTTTTTGGTTTTCTTCTGAAGTTTTTGCTATTTCTGCTGCTGTTGTTAGGTATGTGAAATTGCAATTGCTATGCGCACCTGCACAGGGTGCATAAACAATTCCATTTGTGTTGTGTTTGAACTGTACTTTTGTTGTTGAACGGAAGTGTTCAGATCCCTAGCAACCGGGGTGTGAACGTGTGTGTACAGGTGTGTGCTTCTAGATACATGCACATAAATACACACATTATTGTAATAAATAATCGATAACCAAGAAACCGCCATTAAAGCCAATATAACGATCGATTGATCCTATAGCTTATTCATACTCTCTTCATATTGCCTCTGACAATCTTTCATTCATTTCATTCAAGACTGAATATTCTACTGATCTAATTATCCTCTTATTCCCACTCTTATCATGCTCATCATTCACGCCCTACTCTATTCAGAAGATTTCTCTCAGTCTTCCAGCTTTAATCATTTGACTGCAATGACATGACCTTTCCCTTTGCATTTGCTTAACAATTAACCAATTAGCTGCGGTGCTGCCAGCGCCACATTCACAGACAATAGACGTAGCAGTTGCAATGGTTACAAATGGCTCCATTGGAGCAACTCCCATCACATGCTTAAACATGCTCCATTCAGTTGACTCCACTTTGATATTAGTTACACACTCTCAACAGTCGCATTTATGCTGTAATGTACGAGTATTTTTAGCGCATTTTTTCCTATAGAGTTGTTTTTGATGTGGAAACGGGTTTCTCGGTCTCTTGGCGTCTTCTACTAAAGAAGGCTTACACATAACACATACACAACATAAGGCTAACGTATTGGCCCAAACCAGTTTGGTCACTCTTACTCAGCCGCTGAGATTTGTTGTTAAAATGAAACGAACAAAATTGTAACTAAAGATATTGTTATGGAGTTATGAGTGCTGCAGATAGAATTAAATCTTTCTATATAATATTTGCTGAACAATATGAATAATCCTATATGTATCTGTATCTGTTCCAATATTATTCTAGCAGCATTCCACAGAAATATATTATATATAAATATACACATAGTGGTTGCTGCCTACCCCTGATCTAAAGGGTCCAATTGATCCTACAAGTTATAGCTTACTCTAACATATATAGGAATAGATATATCTACCCGATTTCCCCAATATCTTCTTCTTTTTCTGAAAATTTATGATTCATTTCGCTTGCAGCTAAAAATGACACAGAAATTTAAATATCGCGACAAATTGAAATGCCCAAGTGGCATAATTCTGGTACTCGTGGTGCTACCCTCGCTGCTACAACTGAGTGACGCACAGACACGAGATCCACGCTTTTATTCACGCGTCGGTGTGGACTATCAATGGCCAAGTCCAGGGGATCCAGATTACAGGCAAGTCAAGTGGATCCTTCATTCGTTTCTTTTGTTATAAAATATTTCCTTGCAGAACTTACACGTTCAACGACCGCCGTTATGGACACTATCAGCCGAATGGCTATGGCGCCAATTACCCTGGCAGAAATCCACCCGGGCAATACCCACAGGGCATGCCCAATGAAGATCGCTTTCGGTTTGATCCGGTAAGACCGCAACCCCATACCGCTCACCTATCCATTAATTGATGCCGATCTTAATCAATTGAGTCCGTGACACAAAAGTTGACCCCAAAGCGACCGACAGAACAATGAACAATGGGCGTCTATTGAGTTGATCTCTGGATGATTCAGACATCTCTCGCTCTAATATCAAAACAATAATCTTAATTAAGTTTTCATGCGTTCGAATGTCGGCGAATGCGTCGCGTTATAATCTATTACACATGTTTTCCACTCCCACTACCTATCTCATCCGCCTACAACAATTATAATCTCTATACAAATGTAATTTACAGAACGATCCCAATGCACGGACACAGTTTCCGGGCGTCTTGGCGGGCTGGCGAGAGGACTTACAGGGTAAACAGCGTCGCGATTCGTTGACACTGGAACGTGACGTCTTCGTTACCACCAACTATGGACAGGTGCAGGGTTTCAAGGTCTATATGTATGATAATCCCGATCCCAAATCATTCTATCGGCCCTATCACTCCACCGTGGATCGCGTTATGGGTGAATGTTCCGTCTTCTTGGGCATTCCGTACGCTCTACCGCCCACCTTCGAGGGTCGCTTCAAGCCACCGCGTCTGCATCGCGGCTGGCAGCTGCTCCAGGCGGTAGATTTTGGGCCAGCATGTCCTCAGCCTGTGCGTTATACTGGAGCCACCAAGGGTGTTATGGACATGGACGAAGATTGTCTATATCTTAATGTTTACTCCCCCAAGGTTAGTGCGGTATATTTAGGTTTATTCTGAGTAATTCCTAATTTTCTGCTCCTTACAGACTGGGGCTGGCGTGGCCCAGAAGTATCCAGTTATGGTTTACATACACGGCGGTGAATTCGTGCGTGGTGCTTCAAATCTGTTCCAGGGTCACATTCTGGCTTCCTTCTATGACGTGGTTGTGGTGACTATGAACTATCGCCTAGGTGCTTTGGGATTCCTTTCCACTGGCGATGAGAACTCACCTGGCAACTATGGCATCTTGGACCAGGCAATGGCTCTCAAATGGGTGTACGATAACGTTGAGTTCTTCAATGGAGATCGCGAGTCTATCACGCTGTTTGGGCCAGGTGCTGGTGGTGCTTCTGCTGGACTCTTGATGGTTGCTCCACAAACGCAAAGAATAGTGAAGCGCGTGATTGCACAGTCGGGCTCAGCTCTGGCGGATTGGGCACTCATCCAGGACAAGTACAGAGCCCAGAATACAAGTCGTGTGCTGGGTCAGGTATTAGGCTGTTCCATAGATTCGTCCTGGAAGCTGGTTAACTGTCTGCGTACTGGGCGCAGCTTTTACGAGCTGGGCAACGCTGAGTTTTCACCTCAGGTAGGCAGCTTCCCCTGGGGTCCAGTTCTGGATCACAATTTCACGCTGCCCGGTGACGATTGGTACGAGGGCTGGCGGGAGAAGGACTGGCGCTTCCTAACCCAAACACCCGAGTCACTAATCCGCGCTGGTAAATTCAATCGCAACATCCAGTACATGACGGGCGTAACAACCCAGGAGGCGGCGTTCTTCGTGGCTCAAAACGAATCCTTGGCGCCTTATTACGAGCTGGACGGACGCTTCTTTGAGCAGAAGGTAAGGGAGCACGTCTTCCGCTACAACTACACCCT